>JBBGZY010000192.1:2400000-3000000 GCA_037952925.1 Lithobates clamitans | reverse complement strand
AGTCTCTATGAGCTTGCCACATCTTACCACTGGGTTTTTTGCCCATTCCTCTTTGCAAAACTGCTCCAGCTCCTTCAATTCGGATGGTTTGCACTTGTGAACAGCAATCTTTAATTCTGACCACAGATTTTATATTGGATTGAGGTCTGGGCTTACACTAGGTCATTCCAACACATTTACATGTTTCCCCTTAAACCACTCAAGTGCTGCTTTAGCAGTGTGTTTGGGGTCATTGTCCTGCTGGAAGGTGAACCTCCGTCCTAGCCTCAAATCACACACAGAGTGGTACTGCTCAAGAATTTCCTGTATTTAGCACCATCCATCTTTACCTCAACCCTGACCAGTTTCCCAGTCCCGACTGCTGAAAAACATCCCCACGGCATGATGCTGCCACCACCATGTTTCACTGTGGGGATGGTGTTCTTTGGGTGATGTGATGTGTTGGGTTTGCGCCAGATATAGCGTTTTCTTTGATGGCCAAAAAGTTCAATTTTAGTCTCATCAGACCAGAGCACCTTCCTCCATACATTTTGGGAGTCTCCCACATGCTCCTAGGGATCATCAAGGATTTGGATATTTTTTTATAACCTAACCCTGACTTGTACTTCTCAACAAATGGTCCCTTACTTGTTTGGAGAGTCCCTTGGTCTTCATGGCAGTGTTTGGTTAGTGGTGCCTCTTGCTTAGATGTTGCAGCCTCTGGGGCCTTTTAAAAGGTGTGTATATGTAATGACAGGTCATGTGACAATTAGATTGCACACAGGTGGACATCATTTCACTAATTATGTGACTTCTGAAGGTAATTGGTTGCACCAGAGCTTTTTATGGGCTACATAACAAAGGGGGTGAATACATACGCACATGCCAATTATCAGTTTCTTTATTTCTGAAAAATAGTTTTATGTATATATTTTTTTAATTTTACTTCTCCAACTTAGACTATTGTGTTCTGATCCATCACATATAATTCAGATAAAAAAAAAACATTGAACTAAAGGCTGTAATGTAACAAAATAGGTAAAAAACCAAGGGGGTGAATACTTTTGCAAGGCGCTGTATATATATATATATATATATATATATATATATATATATATATATATATATATATATATATATATATATATATATATATATATATATATATATATATATATATATATATATATATATATATATATTTTTATTTTATTTTTTTTAGCAGAGACCATAGAGAATAAAATGGTGACCATTGCAATATTTTATGTCACAGTGTTTGCGCAGCGGTCCCTCAAATGCAATTTTTTGGGAAAAAATACACTTTAATGACTTGAAAAAAAAACCAAATCATTTACCCCAATTTTTTTAGGCTAGCTGCTGCCATAACACTGGTATGTAACATCAAAGTAATGATGTTTCTTTTTTACAATTGGCCGTTTGTCAAGTGGTTATTACTGTGTTACCTTCAAGTGTAGGTAGATCCACTTTCATTTTTAGTTTTGGATGGAGTCAGGAAGGATTAGAACCACTGTCAGGTTTTTTTGCTGCCTTTCTTCCTGCTAGGCAGGTTCAGCTTCTTTGTTTTGGTGAAACAGGAGGTGTGGAGTAATCTTCCAATGTGGACAACAACAACAGGTGAATTTCTTCTCACTTCCTGTTATGTCTCCAGGGCGGGAAGTTAAGGATATCCCCCCCAATGAGACACAGAGGGCAAAACATAAACAATTAGGAGTTTTAACCCAGGGCTAGCCCAGTAATGGTAATCCAATTTAAAACATTTTTTCATATCAAGGTAATATATTTATATGTATAGGTAAAATTCTTAAAGCTGCAAACATTAAAGACCACACTTTTAAAAAGATTATTTGTTTCCTAAAATCTTTAGGTCATTTTAATACAGCTGGTACCTGAATCTCTCTTTATATTGGCTTTATTAAATTCTTTGCACAGCAGGACTCAGAATGGTTGAGGGGGCACCACTGTAATTAAACCTAAAAACCACTGTGATTAGGTATTAAACTAGGAGCTGGTAGACTGGAGAAGAGCAAGGGCTAAGGAGTAATGACATCATTGGTGTAGTAATGTTTCTTTGTGTTCCAAAGAGCTAGCTCAACACTTTAACACTACCAACAATAGTTATAGTTATAGTGGATTGGTTAATAATATTTGACAATTCAATATAAGCTTACTTTAAAAATCTCCTTTCATGTTATGATTTTTGCTGATCTGCTGGCTATCTTATTTAACAACTTCCTTGATTCTCTGCATGTTTTGCAGCTTCTTCTTTGCTCACTTGTTTTACTTTGAATTTTACACTTGATTTCCAAGGACTACAAATCTCATGGTACCTTACCTTTGTAGTAAATATGTGTCACAGAATTCAAGGAAGTAAATGTGTGGAATTCTTCAAAAAGAAAGTTTTCAAACTTCAAGATCATCCAGCATTATAAAAGTAGCCTAAAAATAATTGAAGTACATGATCATATTATGTTACATTATGATGCATTTTAAAGTGGATCTCCACCCAAAAGGGGAAGCTCCGCTTGTTCGTACCCTCCCCATTTGGCACTTTTTGGGGGGGAAGCAGGTTCCTGGTTTTGACAGATTCCCACTTCCTCGTAAGATTGCGATGCAGCGATCTACATAATTCCCCCCCCCCTCCTTACCCCCGCTGCATTCTGGGACACACAGAGGTCTCAGAAGATGGCAGGACCATTCAGAAAGTGCAGTGTGCCTCGCGCATGAGCAATAGGAACAGGCTGGGAAGCCACAGGGCTTCACCTCCTGTTTCCCTTACTACAGATGCCGGCACCTACAGCCGAAGTAGATTGAGGAATCGACTAGGGGTGCCGACATTGTGGGATCCCTGGACAGGTAAGTGTCCTTATTTTAAAAGACAGCAGCTACAGTATTTGAAGCTGCCAACTTTTCTTTTTTATATTTTACAGACTGGAACACTGCTTTAACTAAGTGTAGAAATGAGAGGTATATATGTATATATTATATAGCACTTACAATGCAGTCAGTGGCTTGTGATCTTAGGCTAGCCATAAACATTAAGATTTATCTTGTTCAGCCCTACTAAACAGCGTACATTTCTGAATACCTGAACAGTCACTGTATCTGATTGGCTGCAGTCACTGTTCAGTCTAGAATTCTTTTCAAAGCTCCTTCGATTATTACTAATGGGATTTTAAAATATAATAGGTTAAGGTAACAGGAGTTTAAAAACTGAACATTTTGTATTGTGGGTAACATACAGCACATATGTAGCATTTAAAAAAAATAAAAAAACTTAAAAGCTAAAGATTTTGTTTGGTTCAGTGTAAATTACATGAATACACTAGTGGAACAACAGTTACAGGGTGAATATTTGATTTGTGTAACAGGTGTGAGCATGTTGCCCTTCCGGAAGTTTTTGTGAAAGATTTGAAGGAATAACATGTTTTATATAAAAAATAAAATAAACTGACAACATTGGGAGAAGTCTCTTGCTTCCTATTCAAGGAGCTATTATAGAAGTAAAGTCTCAAGATCATTAGTTAGAGAGATTGGTTTTAGCAGTTGATGTATGAAGAGAGTCAAGGAATCTCAAAAAAGGAAGGAGAGCTTGAGCACCCAAACAATTTTGCCCAGGTAAATGAAGAAGTGAGGGTGGCAAACCCAGAAGTCGGTAGCCCAAAATTACTGCTTTCACTAACAGCCAGGACCACAGCCAGGCCCAGACTGGCCATAGGGCACATCAGCATTTGCTGTGGCCTGTTGATCACTGGGCTGCACATCGGGAGGTAAGCAGAGACCGTGGTCCAGAACAGGACTAACACAGACTGCGGTCTCCGCTTACCTCTCGCTATGTGGCAATGCTTGTGTCTCCTCTTCAGGCTCTCCCGCTCCACTGACGATGTCCTCCTATTAGCACAGCAGGGGGCAGGAGGAGCTGGACAGGGTCACACTGGACTTTAATGTAAGGGGGGCTCTGCAGACACTGCTGCAAAGGGGGCTGTGTGGACTCTGATGTAAGGCGGTCTCTGCAGACTCTGATGTAAGGGGGGGCTCTGTAGACTTTGATGTAAGGACGGCTTTGCAGTCTTTGATGTAAGGGAGTGTCTGCGGACTCTTATATAAGGGGGCTCTACTGACTCTTATGTAAGGGGTCTCTGTGGACTCTGATGTAAGGGAGAACTCTGTGGACTATGATGTAAGAGGGGCTGTGCAGACTTTGATGTGGGGGAGCGGGGGGTGGGAGGAGCTAGATATCTGCACAGAGAGCAAGAGTCTTTTCATATTAACAAGCAGGTAATTGCCTGCTTGTTAATATGATCCAGATATGCAGCTCATTCTGCCCCTGCCCTGCTGATAGGATAACATTGTCGGCAGGGCGGGAGATCCTGTAGGGGTCACACAGGCTGAATCCTGCCTCTGCCCTGCCAAAAATAGGACTGTGCAGGGGAGGCAGAGAGTAAAAGGGGGTAATGTGATTAACCTCCCTGGTGGTATGATTATTTCGGATTTTAGGTGCTGAAAGCGGTACAATTATTTTGCATGGAAATTTGGCGTTTTATATTGTAGGTCTGTAATTCTTAACAATAACACACTTAAATCTGTCCAAACAAGAGTCTAGTAGATATCCCGGGTATGACAAAGTTTGAAACACAAAAACATAAATTATAATATAATAAATAAAAATAAATAATTAAAAAAATAAAAATAAAATAATAATAAAATAAATTTCCCCACGATTCACTATCGCTCAATTCTGCAAGTGTTCTAATTTACTATCGCTGTTTTCTAGTTGGTCTAAAACCATTTTTGACGTAAAGGGACACTTTTTGGTTGCTATGGACAATCTCCAGTTTCCAGCCAGAAAGAACAGTATATATAATATAGAACTGCATGCAGGGCATAGGACAAAGCACTGGGGACAAAAGGGATGTGAAATAATTTCATACAGTACTGTAATCTGTAAGATTACAGTACTGTATGTGTTATGCTTTTTACAGTTTTTTGAATTTGCCGCCAGGCTCCACCCCCGTGCGTCGCGACGCTCGCAGGGAACGGAGCTTAGCACGGAGAGGCTTCGGGCAGAGGACGGAGCCCACGGACACTGCGGGGGACATCGCAGGATCCCGGGGACAAGGTAAGTAACGCCGCCCCAGGATCCTGCAATGCGATCCCGAGTGTGGTTCGGGGTTACCGCTAATGGGACTGAATTTTAACCCCGAGCCACACTCGGGAAAACCGCCAGGGGGGTTAAAGAGAAAAGGGGGGACATGACTAAAAGGGGCACTGTGATGGGGGCTGTGATTGCTAGGGGGACTGTAATGTAAAGGGGGACTGTGATATAAAATGTATCATCGCAGTGCCCCTCTACAGTGCAGTCCCCTTTATATTACAGTGCCCCTTTACATTAAAGTGTGGAGGACCGACTTCGTGGATATCCCATCACCATCTGTCCCAGTGAATGCCCGTTTCACACACACACATCCCAAGCCACCCCACCCCCGGTCTCTGGAAAAATTGACTGCTCAGTCTAAAATGCTCGGGCCTATTTTTTGTCCCAGTCTGGGCCCGACAATAGCCGTTTACGAGGGGTCAGTATATGATGCAAAAAAGCTTAGCCAGGTTGTGATAAACATTAGTTGAACAATAATAGAACTATAATTATGTGTAGTGTCCAACCACCTATATCAATTCACCAGATTTCAATTTGCTGAAGTCAGCTTAAATTTTGGTTGTTATTGTTGGACTGTGCTTTGCATTTTATTTGCGATTTTTTCTACTTTAAAATAAACACAAAGTACTTGGCTAAACTTCAGTATTGTGGAATATCTTTTGTGCTTGGACAAATTTAATTACATGTTTTCCTTTGACGTGCACCCAAAGCAAAAGGCACTTTCAAAAACCCTATTCCACCTGTCTAATACATCTTTATAAACCCCTTCCTCCTTTAATGAATGTGTATAGATAGTATGCTATGTGACCTAACCAGATATAATGTATATCTTTTGATTTCTTTTTTTTCAAATATATTGTATAGCATAGAAATACACAATACTTGAGAATTCTACTATTCTCTACTTTTATATAGATATGATCTATTACTCAATTTGTTACTACAAATGTTATCCTAGCCTGACAAAAGAGATGTTTCTCTAGTTTCCTTCTTTGAAAATGGACCATCATTGAATTCCCTGAAGAATCGGTGAGAGAGTTTCCTGTTATCTTGAAAACAGTACTACAATTCTGAAAGAAGGTTAGGTCCTTCGTTAGAGAAAAGATGTAAGGAAAAGAATCAATAAAGCTTACTGATCTGACGAGTTACACTATTGCAGTATTGATTCCTAAGATGTTTTGCTATATATTATTATACTTGATTATTTGAGCAATAATCACTTATGGCATTTGGAATCATCGTTAGATTACATATCACAAACCAATGTAATTTCAAAGACTGGCTTGCTGTTGGTGAATAGTGATTACTTTTTTGTCCTAAGTGCTTGCCTTCAGAATTGATACCGATATAAGGGGCCTAAAATCATTATAAGATGACCATCTATTTCATATCACACAGTTGGGCAATTTCAGTCACTAAACTATATGAAGCCAATAGCAGATAAAACAAAATCCATAAAAAAAAAACTCTTTTAAAATCAAGAGTAGTCAATATTTTTTTTTATAATTTTCATATACTAAATGTTAAAGACATTGATTGGAAAAACTAGCCTATGATGTTGAAAAGAACACTTCTAGCTTGGAATGGAGGCAGAAAGGTTTGTGTGATATGTACATTGTTAAACTGTAACTGACAAAATAATAGATTTATACAGGGTGGGATTTTCAGCAGCGTAGTCTGTAGGCACCCACATTTCAGTGTTCTAAGGAACACTTAAGATCCGTTTTTTTACAAAGGACAGTTCCTTGTTTACTTGCTCCTAACCTGGTTAAGAATATTATGATAATGTAAACACCTTATATAAGATGAATATTCTTACTGACCATGGAAAAAATATATGTGACCTATATTTATATAGAAAAAAGCTGCCTCCTTTTCGGTCGACTATATGCACTTATCTATGGTGTCTAATAGTAAACATGGCTCTGGATACTGTATAGTGTGAATGGTAAATTCCCTCCAAAAGCCATGTTTCAGCATTGGATAAAGGTCAGTCTGTTGACTTTCAGGTTTTTATATTCAGCAGCAAGGTCAAGCTGGATTTCCTAGACTGCCCCCATGCAATGCACATGTACTGCACTTATACGGAACAACCACTTTACCAGTGTAATGCATGGAGCAGAGATCTTACTCTGTAGAAAACTAAAGTCTGT
The DNA here is from genome assembly GCA_037952925.1 of Lithobates clamitans. Lineage (NCBI taxonomy): Eukaryota > Metazoa > Chordata > Amphibia > Anura > Ranidae > Lithobates > Lithobates clamitans. Next base: position 2,992,695 of record JBBGZY010000192.1, on the reverse strand, counting down.
GCTTCGGATCTAAGAAACCAAAAGAAAAAAAAAGGATTGTATATACAAAACATGGGTCCGCTCCCAATTTTTTTTTTAAACTTGTGAGCAGTAATATACCAAATAGGACTATAAACAGAGCCTCATCTAGTGGTCAGACTTTGAAAAAAACATACTTATAATAATAAAAAGGCGTGGACGGAAGTGACGTTTTGACGTCGCTTCCGCCCAGCAGTGTCATGGAGACGAGTGGGCGCCATCTTAGCCTCACTCATCTCCAGGCACACCACAGAGAAGGACGCGATCGCCTCTGCCGCTACCAACGGCTCCGGTAAGCGGCGGAGGGCACCGGATCGCGGCGGGAGGGGGGGCCCCTGTCCCGCCACCGATAAAAGTAATATCGCGCTAAACCTGCCACAGGGACCACTTTTATCTGAAAACCGGCCGCCGCATGAAAACGGGGATACCGGGGTTATGGCAGCTAGCTGCTGCCATAACAACGATTTCCCTGTTCAAAGTTTGGATGTACATCGTCGTGCGGCGGTCGGTAAGTGGTTAAGGTCATTGTAAACCCCTATTAATGAAAGTTGAACTAAGCTTATACTGTATATCTGCAGTGTTTACTTATCTCTCTCCAAAGCTGTTGCTGCAAGTGCTGTTTCTCTCTGGTGCTCCATTCCTCTGTTATCAGCATGAGTCACTTCTGAGAAGCTCTCTGACACATGAGATAACAGTGGCAGAAAATTTGTGTCGGAGAGGGAGCTTGGAGGGAGATAAACAGGGATCTTGTCTATTCAGAATACAGCTCTGCATGTTCCTTCATTCCTCTGTCTATGTGGGGGAGGGGTGTGTCCCTTTCCTCCAATCAACTCTCACATAGTGTAAGTCCGGTATCCCCATCCACCCCTATGTGCTGCTGAAAGAGGAAGAATATTTTTTTACACAATCTGCACATTCCGAAGAGTATAGAAAGGGGAAGAAAGCAGATATACATGTAAAACTTATGTAGGAGGATTTGTTTCATCTCTGTGTATCATCTGAGGTTATTCACTTCACTGGTTATATGTGAGGGTTTACAACCACTTTAGGGCCATGAGGAGTGTAATGCCCTGTACACACGGTCGGATTTTCCGACGGAAAATGTGTGATAGGACCTTGTTGTCAGAAATTCTGACCGTGTGTAGGCTCCATCACACATTTTCCATCGAATTTTCCGACACACAAAGTTTGAGAGCAGGCTATAAAATTTTCCGACAACAAAATCCATTGCCAGAATTTCCGATCGTGTGTACACAAATCCGACGCACAAAGTGCCACGCATGCTCAGAATAAATAAAGAGATGAAAGCTATTGGCTACTGCCCTGTTTATAGTCCCGACGTACGTGTTTTACGTCACCGTGTTCAGAATGATCGGATTTTCCGACAACTTTGTGTGACCGTGTGTATGCAAGACAAGTTTGAGCCAACATCCGTCGAAAAATATCCTAGGATTTTGTTGTCGGAATGTCCGATCAATGTCCGACCGTGTGTACGGGGCATAAGTCTTCAGATCATAAATCCACCCAGTCTCCAATCTGGATTTTTCTCTTTTAATGGAACTTTTTTCTCTCTCTATAAATCTTTTCTGTAGTGTTGTAGTGCCCTGAGCTGCCTTCATTGCAAATCAGGGTCTCTCTTTCCTCACCTGTAACTGTTCAACACAGAGCAAGCATTAGGGGTCTAAATGAACTCTGATGCCTCCCGTCACATATTTAAAAAAAAAAAAAATTATATATATATATATATATATATAGATATAGATATATAGATATATATCTATATATCTATATATATAGATATATATCTATATATATAGATATATATATATATAGATAGATAGATAGATACATATAGTATTCATATGCTAATGCATCCACCCACACTTTGTCTGTAAACACTATCTGCACTCTCCCTACCATACCTTACGTACTCTTCCTCTGAACATACTGGCCTCATCATACCCTCCACACACCTCTCTGGTATATGCTGGCCTTATTATATCCTTCATAGTGCTTTCCTGCACATACTGGCCTCATCATGCACTCCACATGCCTTTCCTGAATGTACTGACCAGTCATAACCTATACACTCCTCTCCTGCACATACTGCCTTCATCATACGTTCTGCATTCCTCCCCTGAATTTTCTGCCTTCTGTCATACACTTGGCTCTTCTTCGCCTGTACATACTGCCCACCATCATACCCTCTGACTCTTCTCATGTACATACTTCCCCTGTCACCCCTAGTTTTCATCTTTTTTAGAATGGGCATCCTTTGCCAGTTAGGCATAAATCCTAAATGATATAATAAAACAAGTATCTTCTCAAATTGAAGCTATTAATGACACTGCCGAATGTCCTTACCCTTGAAAATTTCTCCTCTCCCCCTTTAAAGAAGTCTGAGAGTTTGCATGAGTATGAATAAGGGTATGTTTGATTACCAAAAGCCATTTCTGTTTCAGAAATCCAAAATAAAGAGAGGTTCATGCAAGTGTGTTTTGTGCATGCGCATTTGTAGATATTTATGTGTGTGTGTATGCTGCCACGGGGCAAATTTAAACATTAATTTCGTGTCAACGTTTTATACCCTATGACTAAATAGCATTTCATTAATAGTGCCTAAAATGCTTACTTTGAATTTCAGGTACAATAAAATAAGCTGCATAAAAAATAAACCCACTGTGGCTAATTGTACACTGTTTATAAATTGAATGATGCCTAGCTCTCTGATACTATTCAGCAATTTCACAAACAGGCACAGCACTAAACCATGATTCTGAATATCAATGGAAAATTTTGATTTTTCAGCTACTTTTGGATGCACATGCATATACCATGGTGGATAAAAAAAAAAGATCAAAGAATATTGACCAACCATGTGAACATACTAAACAACATAATGGTAATAATATATAAAAAAGTAATATTTATATATTCCCTTAGAGACCCAAATATAGGATTAGCAACACCATAATTATGCTTTGGCTGGAGTTCCACAGCAACAATGCTTTTTATGTGAGTATTTATGTTTTACATTAAGGTTAAAACAACATTAATGTAGATTTGGCGCAAATAAACGAATAGGGTACAAACCACACATTGACCTTTCTAAATCACTTTGCTTTTTACATAATACAGCTAATACATGGGCATAATGCACCATAGATTCATTTAGGCATAATGTTATCTATGCTCTTTCATCATTATGTAATTGCAGACTGAAACAAAGTCATTGATTGCAAAAACAAACAGCATTCTTTTATACAACATTATCAGAGAAAAGTTAAGTATTTTGATAAATGACATTATTATTTCATTTTAAGAATTCCAGCCAAGCATCATCCAAATATACTATTTTATTATAAAAGATTTTACTTTCAATGCCAGAGAATTTATAACTCACAAGAGGGCTGGATGCTTGATTTCTAATCCATACGAAGCTAATATTGGCTAAAATCAATCATACAGCTACTTTGCTTGAAAGAAGACATGATGTCCACAGAGTTCTAATCTGAGCAAAAATCAATATTTAATTAAACCATTTTTACACTGTTGTTTACCATCCCTTGATATAGTTTGCTCAATGTCATCATTTTTCTGGGCATTTTCTTCCGGAAATCAACACAACGTAAATAAAATATTATCAAGACAAATAATATGTACATATATCCCAAACAGCGGTCTTTACGATGGTTATAGAATGGTTTTCTGATGCTATTTTGCCTCATGTTATGCAGATTAATTCCAGACTCTATGGAAAAAATTCTATATAATTTAGAGGGAAACCTGTACTTTTAAATACAGGGGCTGCTATAGCTGATAGTTTTAGAGTATATTTTCAGAACTCTGACTAAGATATATGCAGAATGACATCAGAACCCATGATCTGCATACTTTTTCCATGTTATTGGCCAGAAGGTATTAAAACCACTGGATCAACATGACAGCCAAGTAGAAAGGCATTTTTAGGAAAGGTTGATAAGCATTCATATTTTCTAATGATAGTGTAAAGAAATAGTAACTTTTTACTGTATAAACACTGTAATGGAAAGGGTTCCATAACATTTTTTGCTTTGACTTGTGCCATTCCCAACAAATAAAAATTTGGTATGCTTTTGAAGCTGTTGGATTTACCAACTACTACTGATGTCTAGATATGTCTCTAATTAAGTGATTTTACTTGTTTTAGCTTGTCTCTTCTAATTACAGATCCACAGTAAAAATTTGCAGATTTTAAGAGACATCACTATAAAGATATTATGTAGTTGGCCCATTCAGGGTAAAGCAATAGGTTTGCTTTAATCCCCTCACCCTTTCTTAGCATTTAGTATAAGGGCTGCCAGGCGTCAGGGGATCAAGGGCACCACATCTCATCAAAAATTCATAAATTGAAGAGATACCATAATAGGGATTTTAAAGGTGCCAAATCAATACTCCACTAAACCATTTTTATGTATGAAAAAAGATAAGAATTTTACTATACTACAAAGCTTTAAAAACAACACCGTCATAGTATTAATCTTAAAACCATCACAGAAAACCCGTGTGACTTGAGCACTAGTGCAGTAACTTCAGCTCCACATGTTTCACCAAAATATGGCTTCTTCAGGAGTCTTATAAATACTGCATGATATATCACTATTAATAAAATATACAATTCATGAGTAAATCAGAAAAAGAGAAACATAAAAAAATACACATTAATGATAAAAATATCAGTAATAATAAAAAAACACACATTAATGATAAAAATATCAGTAATAACAAAAAGTAACCATTAACATGGACATATTGTACAGCCTGTCTATGTAAATTGTTACTTTTTGTTATTACTGTTATTTTGATCATTAATGTGTGTATATTTATGTTTTTCTTTTGCCAATTTACTTATAAATTGTGTATTTTATTCATAGTGATATCTCATGCAGTATTCATAATACTCCTGAAGAAGCCATATTTTGGTGAAACATGTAGAGCTGAAGTTACTGCACTAGTTCCCAAGCCACATTGGTTTTCTGTGATGGTTTTAAGGGTAATACTATGATGGTGTTATTTTTAATGTTTTGTAATATAATACAAGTGTTATTTTATTATACTTAAAAATGTTTTTTGTAGAGTATTGATTTGGCACATTTAAATACACAAATTCCTTAACAAACATGCTAGGGGATGCCTTAAAGCTGCATATGGTGTTACTGAACAGTAGGATGTAGCCATTTAAAAGAACCCTTAACAAATGAGAAGAAACAGACATGGTATTCTTCCCAAAATTTCACCTAGACCCTTCAAGGCATGCATCTTGGGTTGCCAGGAAAGGGAGGGCAGTGAACATGCAGCCCCCCTCCTTTCCTGTACCAGACCACATCATATGTCTTTCAATACAGTGTGGGGGGTGGTAACTTGCATGGGGGATCCAAAGTCTCCAGGCTCCAAAAAGATGTGGGGACTTATGGTGGAATCTAGAGACCCCCTTTATAATAAGGAAGCCCACTAATATCTGCTTTCTCTCAGGGAAATAAATACTGGGGTATATTAGTATCCTTTTTTACTCATTTCCAGAAACCATAAAGTATAAATAAACAAACCAATAACATGAAAAAATCATTGAGTTACAATAGAAAAAAACTGAAAAAATGCGAATATTTTCCCCCCAATGTAAACACACACATCTTAAAAAATGGCTTTTATTACATTACATTACATTAAAAAACAAAACAATAAAAAAGTTAATTATATCTCCTGGTGTAAATCCATTGTCAATCACACATAAAGACATGCCTAATTAGGTAGCAAGTAAAAAATATATATAGTAAGGGGAAAGGATCCCTACAAAAGTAGGCATCAAATGAGACCTCAAATGGTAATTAACAAAAAACTTTATTAGGGCTATAAAAAAAATACAAAATTCACACATTAGAATTATAAACACCTCCATCTATCACTAATGCCGCATACACACGGTCGGACTTTTCGACCGGACTGGTCCGATGGACGCCGACGGACCAAATCCGGCGGACAATTCGACTGCGTGTGGGCTTCATCGGACCTGCAGCAGACTTTTTTGGTCGAAAATCTGACGGACTTTAGATTTGGAACATGCTTCAAATCTTTCCGACGGACTCGAATCCGGTAGAAAAATCCGCTCGTCTGTATGCTAGTCCAACAGACAAAAACCAACGTTAGGGCAGCTATTGGCTACTGGTTATCAACTTTCTTATTTTAGTCTGGTGTACGTCATCACGTACGAATCCGTCGTACTTTTGTGTGATCGTATGTAGGCTAGTCTGTTCATTAGAAAGTCAGCCGCAAGTCCGCCAAAAGTCCGCCAAAAATCCGTCGAAAGTTTGTCTGACGGGCTGTCGGACTTTTGTAGCCGAAAACTCTGACCGTGTGTATGCAGCATTAGAATAACAACATGGTTATCATTAAAACCAACAGTGAGTCCGGACTCAAAAGCAACACAAAATTACCAAAATGCAAAGCAAGCCATCACAAATGTTCATAATACACCAGTCACATCTCCCAACTCCAATAGAGAGCATTATATGTCAAAAACCTTATTTAGGGAAATGAGGGATGGTGCATGAGCAATGGACGCATATGGAGGCATCTCATAGTAGAGTAATGATTAACCTAATTCCCATTAATTGGCCATAAAGATATGTGTTGATAAAATGATTAAGGTGACTAATAAGGTGAACTATGGATCATCCTACTGAGAATTAGTTAATGCAAAAAAAGACTCAAATGATCAACTAGGTCACAAAATAGTTAATCTTTCTATGGCCGAAAGGGATCACCATGGATCTAAATAGAAACATGCAGGCTGATGAAAGATCATGGTAAAACCAGGTCCATAGTCCAAACAATGTCAAAGATAGACAAGATGCCGATCAACTGTATACACTGTATAATTAACTGATTATAGGAGACATTATTATTGCTGGTACACACAGTTGTAAACCCATCATCAGCCATGATGACCCCTCATCCACCAAAGTTACTTTGCCACTAGGATCACCCACTACCCAGAAATGTTTAACTACTACAAAACTATCACGAATCAACAGTTTACCAATGGCTTTGTTCTGTTTGTAAACAAAGCGAACAGGAGATCCCAGGTCATGTCAGTGACCAAATATGCATTGCTGCAGTTCCAGGGATCTGTCATTTAGCCACAGGAGTACAGCAGGGAAAAATTGCCAGGAGGTAGGTCATGCTGGCAGTGAGAAAATAGAATTGTGCATTGGGTCATCATTACTAAAACTGGATTTACATTGCTGCATGTTGTGAAAATAAGTAGATTTACATTGAGGGACACAATATAGTTTTTATTGTACTTTTTTCATATAATGTAATTAAAGGGCATTTTCTAAGGTGTCTGTCTTTTTTTACATTTCACTCTTTTGGGAATGCATACATTCTCTTTGGATGGGGAAGATCTGGAGGCTTTCTTATTATAAAGGGGGCTTCCTGATTCCACTGTATGTTCCCTAATTAACCTCACATCATTTTTGAGGGACTGGATGTGGAAATAAGTCCCTTGTCCCTCAACATTAGTGTAACCCAACGCTGAAAGGCATCTGACCTGGTTTGGTTGGTACATTAAGGGGAACCCCACACCATTGTTTTACCTTCATTTTACAAATGTGTACTGTTCCTTAAAAAGGGAAAAAATGCACAACAACTGAGCTTCATCAACACTGTTAGGTATCTAAACCTCCAATGTTAAATAAAACAAATGATTGCACTGAAAAATCATTCTCACAAGCTTTTCATTATTTCCTGGTCCACCTGGCTGAACAACACTAACTGTTCTCTCTGACTACTCACACTCACTCCATAATTAGGCATACTGGTCTTAAAGTTCTTTATGTGTTTATCACCTATTAGTTACCCCCTGTTGTTCTTCTCTTAAAATTCCTGTTAGGACTAGGATCCTGATGTCACCTTTACTTTGAACACAGGGTGTTTAATGCAGTATTACACATCTTAATGTTCTTGAAACACACTTGATAACACTTGTTAACATTGCATCATATGTATGCTTGGTTTGTACCCTGTAACCTATGATTTGTGTATTATCTCTTTCTATACCTTGAGTGACATCAACCATCCTTAACGAGTATGATACCTTTTTGTGCTTTCCAAAAAAGAACATGGTCAGAAAAGGGAAAGCAATGAGACCCCCTCCTGTACCAGACCTGGCCACATGCTTTTTAACATTGTGGGGTACCTAGTAAAAACTCCATCTTTGCAAGTCATCTTGTCTCAATGTTGAGGAAGCATGACCTATTACCAACCATCAGTGATGAAGTGAAAAGAAATATCCATATGAAGGAGCATGTGACTGACTCTATGTGACAGCACTGGACCAATCAGCTCTGACATATTGGGAAATCATAACCCTGTGTAAGCTACAACAGTGCTGGACCAGTCAATGAGAGTCCATAATCCTGTGTAAGCTACAGTTTTGGGGACTCAAAGCTTACACATCAGTTTCCTTTAATCCTGGAAGGAGGAGAACAATTAAGTCATGGCTATCAGATGGAAGGACATTTCTTATAAATATCATTTAAAACGGTAGTTATTTTCCTATTATTTAGTATACCCTATATGCAACTATTGACTTCTAGAAAATGTATTAAGGTTTATAAAGGTCTTTTTTTAATGAAAATAACAAACATGTTATACATACCTGCTCTGTGCAAGGGTTTTGCACAGTGCAACCTCGAACTTTCTTGGTGTCCCACCATAGAAAGCTACTTCCAATGGTTGCACATCTGCAGGCTCAATCCCAAGCCGAGCTATGTGTGACTGTTGACACACACAGCGCACCTCAGCCCCACGCCCCACTCTCTGATTACAAGATCTGATTGACAGTACCAGGAGCCAATGGCTTCCATTGCTGCCTCTGTGAGCAGAGAGAGAGAGGAGATAGCCACTGCAGAAGGGCACAGCAATGGATCAAGATTTGAATCAGGTAAGTATACAGGAGGGTGAAGGGGTGATACAAACACTGAAACATTTGTTACCCTAATACAGGGAATGCATTAAGATAAAAAATGTCCAGGCTTTAGAACCACTTTAATAGATTGGGTTTGTATTGCTTGGGCAACAGTTTGCTTAAAATGATTGTAAAGCTTTCCTTTTTATTCCAATAAAATAACAAACATGTCATACTTACCTGCCTGGCTAAGGATAGTAAACTATATTGAAGATATCGTTCCTTTCATCATAGGGTTGGATCTGCAGATAGACCCAAATGCTGTAAGGCATAAAGGTGAGTCTTGATTGTTAACTATTGGACTTGACAAAGTGTGGCAACTGTAGATAGTGAAAAAGATCCTCATTGGGGACATGATGAGAACTCTGAAATTGTGGGAAGGAACATACTCTTTATAGGGTTAAAGTGAATGTAAACCCTCACATATACCCAGTGAAGTGAACAGCCTCAGATGATACACAGGGATTAAACAAATCTCCCTACATAAGTTTTACATGTATATCTGCTGTCTTCAGCTTTATATACTGTTGAGAAAGTTCAGATCGTGTTAGATTTTCTCTTCCTGGTTAGCAGTGCAGTGAAGCCTAGGCATACAGCCAAGACAGCTGATTGGAGGAAAGGCACACACCATCTCTCCTCAAAGGTAGAGACTTTTAGCTCTGTTTGTTGAAGCATTCGGGGCTCTGCTAATCTATTTGTAGCATCCTCACCAACACAAAACTCAGGCTGCTTTTATCATATGTGATGGAGAACTTGTCAGGAGTTATTGGGCTGATAACAGAAGAAAAGAGCAGGAGAAAGCTACGGGACACAGTGCTTTGAAGAGAGATAACAAAACACTGCAGATATACTGTATGTGCCCAGCTCAAATGTCATGAATCAGGTTTTAAGTGTAACTTCAGCCTGTGCAGGGATGTGGGATGAAAATAAATAAATGAAAACAGCACTGGCAAAAAATAAGTGCAAAGAACTGTTACAGCTGCTGGATGCAAGTGCTACAACTTGATAATAATTATACAGAAAAATACAGCACTGGCAACTGGCACATGAAATGGTGATGTGGGATGTTCCAAGCTCTTCTGGGCATGCAGTTATGTTACCTGGGGCTCTTCTGGCCATGCAGTACATGTAGTACTGCAGTGTGGGATGTGTCTGGCACTGCAAGATAGCTGCTCAGAGGTATCCAGGACCAGCCGGCATTGGGGTCCGTTTGTAAGTAGAAGTTGTTTGTAACTCGGGTGTTCGTAACTCGGGGACTGCCCTTATTTGATTTAGGCCTATATAAACAGGGTATGTGTTACGACCTGTTTAAGGGGCTTGGGATGTAGAGGTGTAAAGATTAATCTCTGTTAAAGTGGAGGCCTCAAAGTGTTCAAATCTGAGTTTAAATGGGTATCCCCACCTGTAGTAAATGTGACAAGATTGGAGTACATGAGGAAAAGGTTTCATGGCTTGTCTTTTCAGTGGAATGATAAGGTGGTAGCTTCACGGGTGGCCTGCAGCATCCTATTTTTGAAAAAGTTAGAAATTACATTTTAGCACCATATCTTAAGAAAGCCATCAGGTTGTCTGTGTGTGAGGTCTCTATTGACATGGTTCATATCTAAAGTCTCAGCTGGGATGCCAAGCACCAGTTTTTGTACACGAGTATAGAGCCATGGAGGTCAATTACGCTCTTGGGTATTGCCGCACTCCAATAAAAACACCTTTAATGTGCAAAATAACAAAAGTACAAATCACAGCAGGGTACAGGATAAAAAAACTGATGCATTTCACACTCTCAACAGTGCTTAGTCATAGCTATACAACCACAAAACTTTTCTACAAATATATACTAGTGCATGTTAAACATGCAATCAATTGTGTAAATAATTGAAGTTAATTATTTAAATGAAATTTGGTTAATAACAAACATGCGTGGTTGAGTATAGGGGCACATATGTGTATCCAGGTGAATTAACTTAAGGTGAACCTGAAAAATGAAATAATTCATTTTATATAACTATAAGTGCTGGATGAATGCGCATGTATAGTGCTATCAAAAAATTGTGATTATTATTGAATAATGTTACTCATTCAGACACATTCTATAAATACATCATTATAGACATATACATATATAAAGTGCATTCGTGTAGAAAGGAAAAATATGTGTCTATATCTATATAATAAGTGTACACTAAATACCTAAAATGCTACCTATATGTATATAGGTGTAAATATGAAAAATAAAAAGTATTTGTATATGCATATGAAAAAAATAGTAAATAATACATAAGTGATATAAAAACATAAATTAAAATGTATATATTTAAAATAAATACACAAAATTCATTATGTGCATCCGTAAACATTCATTTAGTAGCCACAAGGAGTTATAAAATCCGATATGAAATAAATTCAATGTTTAAAATGTTTTGATAAAAATGTAATCATTCATATGGTATGGGCAAAAAGAATGAATGGGTATGGAAAATATAGTAGAAACCTCAAGATTGGGAGTAAGGAGGAAGAAAGAACCACGCGAAGACTGGATGGACACTGTATATCAGAAAAGGCTGTTCTATAAATGAGAATAATCTCTGTATTAAATGTATATGTAGATCGATGTAAATATAGAACAAGTAGATTGGGACACAAGATACATGTTATAAAAAGAGGGAAAATAGAGGAATATACATCACAGCAAAAGCTGTATGGAAATATAAAAATAAAAGTGAAGATATATATATGAATATTGTCTATGTATAGGACCTCATGCTATTAGCAACTATTTGGCCACTATTACAGTGGGGATGGAAAGTATTCAGACCCCCTTACATTTTTCACTCTTTGTTATATTGCAGCCATTTGCTAAAATCATTTAAGTTCATTTTTTTTCCTCATTAATGTACACACAGCACACTTATTGACAGAAAAACACAGAACTGTTGACATTTCTGCAGATTTATTAAAAAAGAAAAACTGAAATATCACATGGTCCTAAGTATTCAGACCCTTTGCTCAGTATTTAGTAGAAGCACCCTTTTGATCTAATACAGCCATGAGCAGGGGCGTTGCTAGGGGGTGGCTTTTGGGGCTATAGCCCCGAATCTGGGGCCCATAGCCCCGAGTCTCTCAGAGACGGCCGTGGTCGTGGCCTCTCTGCAGCCGGGCCGCCAGTGAGCCGGGCAGCATCAGAGAGCGGGCAGGCAGTACGGGAGAGCCAGGAGGGCGAGAGAGCAGAGAGATGTAAGTAAGGGGCTCTCTAGGGACCCTGATGTAAGGGGGAGGCTCTCTGGGGACCCTGATGTAATGGGGAGGCTCTCTGGGGACTCTGATGTAAGGGGGCTCTCTGGGGACCCTGATGTAAGGGGGAGGCTCTCTGGGGACTCTGATGTAAGGAGGGGCTCTCTGGGAATGCTGATGTAAGGAAGGGGCTCTCTAGGGACCCTGATGTAAGGGTGGCACTCTCTGGGGACCCTGATGTAAGGGGGGCTCTCTGGGGACCATGATGTATATATATATACACACACACACGTATATTATATACATGTGTATACCCGCTCAAGCGTATGACTTTCTTTACTTCGCTGCTGTGGGCTCTAGCCCCATATCTTTTGTAGACCTAGCAACGCCCCTGGCCATGAGTATTTTTGGGAAAGATGCAACAAGCTTTTCACACCTGGATTTGGGGATCCTCTGCCATTCCTCCTTGCAGATCCTCTGCAGTTCTGTCAGGTTGGATGGTAAACGTTGATGGACAGCCATTTTTAGGTCTCTCCAGAGATGCTCAATTTGGTTTAAGTCAGGGCTCTGACTGGGCCATTCAAGAACAGTCACGGAGTTGTTGTGAAGCCACTCCTTCTGTATTTTAGCTGTGTGCTTAGGGTCATTGTCTTGTTGGAAGGTAAACCTTTGGCCCAGTTTGAGGTCCTGAGCACTCTGGAGAAGGTTTTCTTCCAGGATATCCCTGTAATTGGCCGCATTAATCTTTCCCTCGATTGCAACCAGTCGTCCTGTCCCTGCAGCTGAAAAACACCCCCACAGCATGATGCTGCCACCACCACTGTTGGGACTGTATTTGCCAGGAGACGCAGGTCGCCTCCGTCCGCCGGGCTGTGGGGCGTATGTGCAGCGGGCTAGTATTGAGACGTGCACCCGTACGCGGCCCGATGGTGCGGCGCGCGCGGGTGCACGGCGGTCCCCGTGTGCGCGCCGTCGCCCGTGCGGGTGCCTGGTAGCGCGTCACGCTGGCGCGCTCGCCGGGAGGCTATTTCAGACGACTCCAGCGCCCAGTCGGGTTGCTGGTTTGTCGCCAGCTCCTCCAGTATACCTAGTCCAGAGAAAGTTCCTTGTTCCTGTCTGCCTGATACCCCTGACCTCTGCTTACCATAAAGGATTACTCTGCCAGTTTGCCTGATACCCCTGACCTCGGCTTGTTAAAGGACAACTCTACCTGCCTGCCTGATACCCCCTGATCTCTGCTTGTTAAAAGGACTCTTCTACCTGCCTGCCTGATACCCCCTGATCTCTGCTTGTTAAAAGGACTCTTCTACTTGCCTGCTTGATACCCCTGACCTCTGCTTGTTAAAGGACCACTCTATCTGCCTGCTTGATACCTCTGACCTCTGCTTGCCCCATGGACTGCCTGCTCTCAGCCTCACCGGTCCTGCACGGTACCCGCCGGTGCCCTCCTACACCTACTGTGAATCCTAGTCTACCTTCCTGGTCCCTGCAACTACCGGAAGCCTGTGCCTCCGCGTGCTTCCGATCCCCTGTATCACCCTTGGGGGTTCGGGTGCGCATGGTCGTAAGGGCGAGCCGCTCTCAGCATCTCAGCCTCGGTGAGTATTGACGTGACAGTATTGGACAGGTAATGAGCAGTGCCTGTTTTTTTCCACACATATCACATAGAATTAAGGCCAAAAAGTTCTATCTTGGTCTCATCAGACCAAAGAATCTTATTTCTCACCATCTTGGAGTCCTTCAGGTGTTTTTTTAGCAAACTCCATGCGGGCTTTCATGTGTCTTGCACTGAGGAGAGGCTTCCGTCGGGCCACTCTGCCATAAGGCCCCGACTGGTGGAGGGCTGCAGTGATGGTTGACTTTCTACAACTTTCTCCCATCTCTCGACTGCATCTCTGGAGCTCAACCACAGTGAACTTTGGGTTCTTCTTTACCTCTCTCACCAAGGCTCTTCTCCCCCGATAGCTCAGTTTGGCTGGACTACCAGCTCTAGGAAGGGTTCTGGTCCTCTCCAAACATCTTCCATTTAAGGATTATGGAGGCCACTGTGCTCTTAGAAACCTTAAGTGCTGCAGAAATTTTTTTGTAACCTTGGCCAGATCTATGCCTTGCCACAATTCTGTCTTTGAGCTCTTCAAGGAGTTCCTTTGACCTCATGATTCTCATTTGCTCTGACACTGTGAGCTGTAAGGTCTTATATAGACAGGTGTGTGGCTTTCCTAATCCAATCAGTATAATCAAACACAGCTGGGCTCAAATGAAGGTGTAAAACCATCTCAATGATGATCAGAAGAAATGGACAGCACCTGAGTTAAATATATGAGTGTCACAGCAAAGGGTCTGAATACTTAGGACCATGAGATATTTCAGTTTTTCTTTTTTAATAAATCTGCAAAAATGTCAACAATTCTGTGTTCATCTGTCAATATGGGGTGCTTTGTGTACATTAATGAGGAAAAAAATGAACTTAAATGATTTTAGCAAATGGCTGCAATATAACAAATAGTGAAAAATGTAAGGGGGTCTGAATACTTTCCGTCCCCACTGTATATTGCTATTACCCCAAACTAGCATGTACTATGGCAGGTAACCGAGATATATATCCTATGAAAAACCTAAATAAATCTGTCAATGTGATCGATCAATGTTCAGAAACAATGTAGTAAATTTTGTGCATGTATTTGATATATACATTTTAATTTATGTTTTTTTTCATGTGCATATACAAATAATTTTTATTTTTCATATTTACACCTATATACATATAGGTAGCATTCTAGGTATTTAGTGTTTCATTGTACATTTATTATATAGATACAGACACATATTTTTTCTTTCTACACAAATGCACTTTATATATGTATATGTCTTTAATGATGTATTTATTGAATGTATATGAATGAGTAACATTATACAATAATAATCAAATTTTTTCTGATAGCACTATACATGCACATTCATCCAGCACTTATAGTTATATAAAATTAATTATTTAATTTTTCAGGTTCACTTTAAGTTAATTCACCTGGATACACACATGTGCCCCTATACCCAACCACACATGTTTGTTATTAACCAAAATTTAATTTAAATAATTGATTAGCTTCAATGAATTACACAATTGATCACATGTTTAATATGCACTAGTATATATTTGTAGCAAAGTTTTGTGGTTGTATAGCTATGACTAAGCACTGTTGAGAGTGTGAAATGCGTCGGATTTTTATCTGTACCCTGCTGTGGTTTGTACTTTTGTTATTTTGCACAATAAAGGCGTTTTTATTGGAGTGCGGCTGTCCAGACCTTCCCTTTTCTAATTGCTATATGCTTAGCCTGCACCTGATGCTTCAACCTTGAGGAGAGTGCCATTTCCACACATCCACCTGGAGTGGTGATCCCTTCCCCATACTCTTGGGTATTGTAGTTATATCAGACCCCTCTCATAACGTTAAAGAACATTCATAAAATGCTCCAGAAGCATTGTACACTGGCTCAATTCCTTCAACGCCATAGAAAGTCCATAGAAAGCTTGCAGAAGACAGTGGTTATTTCTTTGCAGATGATACCTCTGGTTTTATCCAACAGAGGGGCTTCATATTCAGGGCCAGGTGTCTGTAAGGCTGAGGGGAGCCATCTTGGTCTTAGCCCTGCACTGAAA
This sequence comes from Lithobates clamitans, assembly GCA_037952925.1. Taxonomy (NCBI): domain Eukaryota; kingdom Metazoa; phylum Chordata; class Amphibia; order Anura; family Ranidae; genus Lithobates; species Lithobates clamitans. Next base: position 2,976,784 of record JBBGZY010000192.1, on the reverse strand, counting down.
TGTTGAGTGCTGTTGTTGCTTAGATTTAGATATGTTTGATTGCCCCATGCTGTAGATAGGTGCCATGAAAGTTTTTTACATAAGAGTGTAGGTGAAGAGGGGTAAGATTGTGATAGCTGAGGCTGGGGTGCTTACTGCTCCTGGGATATTGGGAACAGATCTAGAACATTACCATCTAGGTTTGCTTCATTCATCAGTGTGCTACTTTTCCTTTCACTTTCCAGTTACAGAATCGGTTTTTAGGAGAAAACCTATAGTGAAAGTTAAACTGCAGCTGAAAAAAATTAAGTTCTCTCCTCTGCTAGACATCACTGTGCTTTGGAACAGAAGTGCACAAATTTTAGGACTGGATGCACAGATATAAAAAAAAAATGACAAGTAAAAAACACTTTTATTTATGTACAGTATATATTCTGTGTATTAACTTTTTACCCATATTTAAGATGTAACATGAAACATGGTCGCATTCCTCAACCTCCCCACTTACCTGAATAGTGGGGTGCTTCTCTGCACACCCAAGTCATCCATTCAGAGTGATTTGTGAATGGAAAGACTAAAAGACTCACAGATAAGGCAAGCACAAGTGCGGCAACATCACCACACTTGTAGTCCATTGATTATTTCCTCCAGCCCCATAACAGAAGGTCTGTACCTCTGTATAGACCTGAGGCTGGAAGTAAACAATGTAGGAGCCTCTGCATTGTACTCATGCTGCACTGATTGCATTTGCATTGCTATGCATAATAATAATTTTATTAAAATGCACTTATTGCATCTTTGTAAAAAGTAGACTATGCCTTTAACCCTTTCTCTGAAACAGCTAAACAGAACTGCTTTCAGCTGACCAGCTCAGTAATCCTTATGTTGTCAGCTTTCCCTTAGTTCGTAGTTGTTTCAATGACCATAACCTATTAACAGAATAACTGATCAGCAGCCGATCACAGCCAACTATAACAAATTTAACTGCCCCCCCTCCACTGTGCCCTTTGATTGCACCTGTCAGACACTCTTTGCTGTGCCCCAATCTAATTTCCTCCGCAACCTGCTAACTCCTGTTTGCCCTCCAATTTCTGCAGCTTTTTCCCACCTGTATGAGCAGAGACATTGGGTTGTAGCGGGGATCATATTGAGGGTTCACAGCAGGGAAAATTGGATGTCTTCAGTATGGCAAGCTAGGAGGTTGGTAAGCTTGTCCCTCAAGTTTGCCAGTCCTCAGAGTTTCCTTAATGAACATAAGCGTGCTCATTACTGAGCAATCTGTGCTCAATTATAACCAAAGGGATTGGTATACAGTACAAGAATGCCATGTTTATTTTTCTATTTCTGAATGAACATGGAAGTGCTTACTACTGAGCAGCACATCCATGTTTAGTAATAGTTGCTGGGTAGCAGGGGAGAATGAAATTAGGGACTCTGGGTCCTCATTCTATTTCTCTAAATCAAAAGTAAAACATTAGGGGTCTGCTCATTGCTAGTGTTGGTGCACTGCTGTGAACCAATACCTTAGGGGCCCTTTCACACCAGCAGGCATGTGTTACTCGTGTGCTGGTGTGACTTGTGCACAAGCACTGCAGTACATTGTTAAAATGCATTGCAGTGCCTGATTTTTTAAAATCTTTCTCTAAGTCACATTTATTCAACTGTAACACATTGCAGCATGTTATAATATAGCATGTTATAATGTGTTGCATTGCAATGAAATGTAGGCCTGCATCATTTTATCACAAAAAATACCAAAGTAGTGCACCCACAGCACTGTAAATTGCCCATTACCATAATGCATAGGTGTGGAGCCAACCTCCATATTTTTAACATAAGTTTGCTTATTTAAAGTTTTGAGTACCATTTAGAAAATAGGGACAATTTAGAATTTCTACAAATGTGTTCATTATTATTATTTTTTTGTTTCATAAATTGTGTTCATTATTAGCTCAGTACAGTTTTACCTTTTAGATTTGGTAGAAATTTTGGTAGAAATTTATGTTGTGTTATGTTTAACCACTACCTGACCAACTCACGTACATATACGTCGGCAGGTTGGCTCTCCTGTGCAAAACTTTTCGCTCTTTTTTTATTTATAGCGCAAAAAATAAAAAACGCAGAGGTGATCAAATACCACGAAAAGAAAGCTCTATTTGTGGGGAAAAATGTTGTTTGGGTACCACGTCGCACGACCGCGCAATTGTCAGTTAAAGTGATGCAGTGCCGTCTCACAGAAAATGCTCTGGTCATTAAGGGGGTAAAATCTTTCGGGGCTGAAGTGGTTAAGTTTAAGTTGATTATTTTTAAAAGATGTGAGCTGGCTGCTGTCTGAGTGGCAGTCAATGGCTGTCATGTGGCTCCAATCCAGATCACTGCTGGATCTTCATTTTACAGCTGAAAGGTACATTAAGCCCGGGTGCACCCTCACTGCAGGTGCCAATCACTTAGCAATGCAATCTCTTAGCAATGCGAGTTCAGCCACACAGTTGTATGGCTGAACTCGCATTGGATTTGCACAGAAAATAGTGCAGGGACTTGTTGTTCCCCACACTAGAATCGGATCGCATGGGTGTTCTCACCTATGCGATCCGATTCCTGTGCGAGTTCACAGTTTGCACTGGGGGTGTCATTAACTTTGTTAATGACACCCGCAGCAATTCGCACAAGGCAATGTGAACTGCCTGCGGGAGAGGAGCAATGTAATCACGCTGGTTCCCGCATCGCATCAGTGTGAACCTGGGGTGGTCATTTTTATTTAATGCATTCTTTTAAAGTTTTCTGCACTGTTTTTTATTTCTCCTATTAGGCTGAAATTTACAAAATTGTTAAGCTTAATCATGAAATGCTCTAATCAGAAATTTAGAAGTGTTTTGCCTCTTCGAAGAAAACGACTCTTTTAAAATTCTGTTACATCACATCGAAGCATGACAGCGAGTGATACAGTAATTTATTTTAACAGAATTCCAACAGCAGGTGCTGTGAATGATGCATGTTTCTATTATAACCCCTGGCAGCATCTACTGTGTGTATGTGTGTGTGTGTGTAAAGGGTTATCTAATCAGGTAACCTGCCTTAGTGGTTATCACTCTCATTCTCCCAATACTTAGATTGCTGTCCCTGGAAAAAGGCTGCTCAGGGTGAGGCTGCTTATGCAGTTGTCATTAAGAAGTCCATAACAGGGATGAGCTGAATTCAGTCTGAACATGGCCCATACCCATTATGACAGAGCCTGGCCCAAGCAGCCGTGTCTAGAGCATTCACTGCCACAGCCACATATACACAAAGGGGCAGGGATTCTTATGAAGTCATTGAGCTAATAAAGCCACATATCCACGTAACAAGCATCCCCGCCTCTTTGTGAACATGCAGCTGGGAGGTTGGAATAACCTTCTACAGCTGGTTGGGTGGGTGGTGATCATATAGTTGGTTCGACCTGGTATCTGCTAAACAAAGTTTAAACCAAGTTCTGACCAAACCCACCCCAACACCATTCCTTAACCGTTCACTCTGATCAGTACTGTAGTGGATTTTTTTCTGACACTACACTATTTTTTCTAGCCCTTTAAATCATTGAAGACCAATATTCCCTTTAAAAATACAGAGAAGAAATATGATAATGTTATCAGGAATCTGGAGAGTTGTTTCATTAAAAGAAACTGCTATATTTGTACTTAAAAGTCCTTTACCTAAAATCCTCAGTATAAAAAATGTTGTTAAATACAGTTTTACTGGCTTAAATTTAAAGTTTACCATAATTTTTTTTTTTACCATCATTCATTCTATTCTTGAAGGTAAAAAAACTTCAGTATGCAGTTCCCCCTACAGCCCCCCTAAAACTTACCCAAGCCTGATCGTGATCCAGCGAGGAGCATGCTTTCCTGTGTCTCTGCCTCCTGATTGGCTGAGAGACAGCAGCGGGAGCCAGTGTCAATCACAGCCAGTGACAAGGGGGTGGGGCCGAGTGTCCATTAGATACACAAAGCAGGGCTCGGGAGCGAGCACACACGGGTGCCCCCATAGCAAGCAGCTTGCTATGGGAACACTCAGAGAAGAGGAAAAGCCAGGAGCATTTGCAGGGGACCTGAGAAGAGGAGGATTGGGGCTGCTCTGGGCAAAACCATTGAACAGAGCAGGTAAGTATAACATGTTTGTTTTTTTTTTTATTAAGAAAAAGATACATTTAATATCACTGTTGATATTGTGGCTATATACAAACAGGTAATATGTTTGGAAGTCAGAAATCTTTACTACAAATTTAAGACTGAAAGCCTAACTCCAGCCAAAATGTATTTTTTGTTTGTTTTGGAGAATGCAGAGAAGATTTATAGCCTCATTCAGGGTTTTATTGCCCTCTGTGACCCCAACTTGGGAGATTTTTTCACAGTTCCTGCAGTGGGGACACAGCAATAAAAACCTAATAGTAGTTATAACCCTTTCCTGCTCCCACTGGAGAGATTTTGCTAAATTCCTCTCTACCCATTAATGTATACAGAGACAGCAATAAAAACCTTGATACAAAAATGTGCTGCGCTACACCAAAGAAAACAAAATCATAAGAAATCATAAAAAAATTCTATAAACATAATCACGTAAATAAAGAGTCCAATGAAGTCCTGAAACTGTGAAAGTAAGTGATATTAAATCTTCCAAACACTGAAGGAAGGGGACGTGCTTTGAATCTCCTGCCAGACAGGATCGTCACTACCAGAGAGACACACTTGAAGGCCTATCTGCAACTGTTGACTCTCTAACTAAAGAGAAGTAAAAAAGTGTTCTTTATGAATATATCCACTCCTCATTAGATTCCGCATATATACCAGCACATGTAAAAAATAAAAGAAGAACAATATGTTCCTCATAGTGTAAAACTGCATCACTTTATAGTTAAAACTGCCTAATATGCACTTACATAAGAACAGAGTCTGGGGTTGATTTACTAAAGGCAAATAGATTGTGCACTTTGCAAAGTGCAGTTCCACTCTACAGGTGTAGTTACTCCAGAGCTTTGTATATGATGTAAAGCTTCACTTTGCAAAGAATACCCTATCACATGCAAGGGAAAAAAAAAACTGAGTTTTTGCTTCCACATTATTGGATGATGGAAGTCAGCAGAGCTTCCGCTAATTTACTAAGCTCTGGAGCAACTAATCTTGCAGAGTGCAACTGCACTTTGCAAAGTGCACAATCTATTTGCCTTTAGTAAATCAACCCCTATGACCACACATCCAAATTTGCACTCTAAACCGATCAGAACTGCCCGAGGGCCCCATGCCCCTAAGGGGCCCCATCAGGGTTGCCAGCCTCAATAAAACCAGGGACAGTATGTAAAAATCTGTGTTTTTTTAAACTCCCAAGATTATAGCTGCCCCGCCTCTCCAGTACCTTTTCAGTGTGCGTATGTGTATTCTGTGTGTGTATACTGTGTGTGTACATTGTGTGTTTATGTGTGTATACTGTATGTGTGTATACTGTGTGGCCCCATAATCTATTGCCTGGGGGCCCCATAATCTCCTATTGCCTGGGGGCCCCATAATCTCCTATTGCCCGGGGGCCCCATAATCTTCTCCTATTGCCCGGGGGCCCCATGATCTCCTATTGCCCGGGGGCCCCATGAGTTGTCAGGCGCCCCTGGGTATTAGTGGAGTTCAGAAACAATTAAGGGATTCCCCATAGCACTACCAATCTTCAAAGAGGACCTGTCTTATCTGCTTATAGTTAGTTTAAAGACAGAGGTCTTTTACACAGTGGGAAGGGTATTCAGCAAGTGCATAAAAAATAATTCCCCAACAGACACACCGCCAATTTGCAATCCTCTTTACACCGTACTCGCAAAACAAAAGCAACATTCTCTTTGCATTCTCCAAAAGATAATGTAAGAAATGCAGGGCAGATTTGGAAAATAGTTTAAGCACAGTTAGTTATACTGACGTTTTTAGCCTTAGTTTTTGGCTGGAGAGCTAGTGCTGCATTATGGAAATATGCTCACGGCCTAGTACTTGATTTCTTTGAAGAAATCCCTAATGATGTAACTAAATCAGAGCCAATTAGGCCAAACAGGGACATGAACCCTTACAAAAAAAAAGCTGCCAGTGCTTAACACACAGTTTCAAAAAGCTGCTTTGCAAATGAATTAGAAATGGGGATTTGATGATGAACTTACAGGCAAGATATTCAAATGCTGTCTGAAAAGTATGTGACTAGAACTTATAAATATCTCTTTCATGAAAGAGCGTCTGGTTTTGCTTAAAAAAAAAAAAACTTCACTAGTCAAGGGCAATGACTATGTAACCTATCATAACTTAATTTAACTATACTACGTTATATGTTATACTACGTTATATTATATGTTATTTAAAAACATCACCTGTTTGTGAATTAATATTATTGGCTTATTGTTTGGTTGTCTGCAGGCACTCAGGATATATACCAGACACTCAGGATATATACCACACTGTATATCTTGCCATGGGAAAACAACGATCAGGTAAACTTTTTAAATAATAAGAGCTTATTTACACATTGGTTGGGATACAGTGAAACCACTTTTACCGCACCCCACAACTCCCCCTTAAAGGGGTTGTAAAGTCAGAAGATTTTTTATCTTAATGCATTCTATGCATTAAGATAAAAAGCCTTCTGTGTGCAGCAGCCTCTCAGCCTCCCCTAATACTTACCTGAGCCCCATCTCTATCCAGCGATGTTTACGAGTGTCTCAGGCCGTCCGAGACTCTCCCTCCTGATCAGCTGAGACACAGCAGCGGTGCCATTGGCTCTCAATCAAAGTCAGTTAGCAATTCAGGAGAGAGAGGGGGCAGGCCCGGGTTGCGGCTCCATGTCTAAGTGGACACAGGGAGCTGTGGCTTGGTCCAGGTGCCCCCATAGCAAGCTGCTTGCTGTGGGGGCACTCAAAAGGAAGGAGGGACCAGGAGCAGCGAAGAGGGACCCGAGAAGAGGAGGATCCGGGCTGCCCTGCGCAAAACCATTACAGAGCAGGTAAGTATAACATGTTTGTTATTTTAAAGAAAAAGAAATAAGACTTTACAATAACTTTAAGCTGCAAAGGCAACGAATGGTACACATGCTGTGGCAGTAATTGAAATCCCTGTTGTCCTTGGCTGGCATTATCACCCACCAAGAGCAACAGGTGAGATGGTGCGGCATTTACAGGGGTAAAACAGGCAGTGAAGAAGCAATATATCTCCAACATATTTTTTAATCTGTGTGCATAATCAAGAACAAATATACATATGAACACTATACATTCTCTTTAATAAAGTAAAAGACTTTTCATTTTCTTCTATGAGAATACAGTTATAAACTTTATCATGCACAACAGATTGCATGCTGTCCACTGAGATTTTTCTTTTTTTACACAGCTGTCTTTAGACATCTGGATTTACTCACTACACAGGCACCTCGTATTTTTAAGTATTTTTGTTTTTTAAGATAGTTATTATTGATTGTTTAGTCTGTAAATACAAGTGCATTGATATTACTGTATATAATTACTCAGTTTTAGTGAAGCTTTGCTTTTCCATCTGTCAGTAACATGATCATTCTAAACCGGCTTCAGAAGTAAAATGCTCGTACCTAAAAATATCTCCATACATGTGCTCCTGAGCACTCAGAGATACCTAAATGCCAATATTCTAAAATACAAATAGCAACACATCAGCTAACAGTGTTGAAGTCTGGCCATCTCCCTCTCACCTTTCATATCTTCATATTACCTGACAGGTGTGCCCATCAAACTGATTGACCAATAAGAAGGTGTGAAGGGCAGAAGGTGGTGGGAAAGCAACTAATAAATGTATATGTTTTCTTATTAGTTCCAGGCATTAGGGCATCTCAGAAAAGATATTTAAAGGAGTTGTAAATTCAGTAGTTTTTTTTTATCTTAATGCATGCTATTCTGTCCAGCAATGTCCACGGGTGTCTCAACCTTTCAAGACTTTCCCTCCTGATTGGCTGAGACACAGAAGCCAGTCAGCCAATCAGGAGAGAGAGGGGGTGGAACCAGGCCACAGCTCCGTGTCTGAATGGACACAGAGCTGTGACTCGGCTCAGGTGTCCCCATAGCAAGCTGCTTGCTGTGGGGGGCACTCAACAGGAGGGAGGGGCCACTAGCACAGAAGAGGGGACCGAGAAAAGGAGTATCCGGGCTGCTCTGTGCAAATCCACTGCAACAGAGGAGGTAAGTATAGCATGTTTGTTATTTTTATTGAATAAAAAAACGAGATTTTACAATCACTTTAACTGTATGTGCATTCTACTCCTTTAGCCAATGTAGAATTTCTAAATATAATGACCTTTGCTGGAAATGTCAATGGTGTAGTCATGAATATAGCTAAACATTACTATGAAAGAGAAAAAGAAAATAGGTAAACAAACTCAGTTGCTCAAATTAGCTAAAAACAGCAAGGCATCCACACTGGAACCATATTTAGAAGAGAAGACATAAATATTTAACTAGGAATGGACTAGAGAAATATCAATAAGAAAGAAAGGAAACACACCAGTATATTGAAAGACAAGCTGTTCTAATTCTAAAATGCTAAGTATAATATAGAAAAACACAAACAAAAAAATGGGGTATGAGAAAAATGATCCTGTATAAGAGCATCTCCCTAGACTTTCAGGATCCTTATGTATACATTAACAACTTACCGTATATACCCCTTATGGACTAAAGCAAAATATACAGTACATTTGAGCTATGGGCCCAAAGATTAGACAAGAACTTAATAATTAATGATACCTCAACAATACATTTTATGTACAATACAGATAAGACATTCTTTATATTGTCTTGCAAAGAAAAAAAAACAATACTCTATACAGTCTAAACGATGATGACGTTGTCTAAATGGTTTGCTCCATTAATGACGCTAAAATTAGTTTCTGCTACAAAGCATTGCAAGGATCTTTGTAAATGAAATGAAAGCATTGTTTAAAATAATTTGTGTTTTTTTTAATGTGACACTACTTAAACAAATAAAATAAACAAAAGTAGGTTACCATCTGGATGGGTCTAAAAATAATAATATTAGCTAAAGAGAGACGCTGAGGATGTAGTTAATTAGAGCTGATGTAGTAACTAATGAATAATAAGTGGTTAACCACTTCATCCCCGGAATGATTTGCTCCCTTATTGACCAGGCCATTTTTTGCGATACGGCACTGCGTCGCTTTAACTGACAATTGTGCGGTCATGCGACGCTGTACCCAAACAAAATTTATGTTCCTTTTTCCCACAAATTAAGCTTTCTTTTGGTGGTATTTGATCACCTCTTCGTTTTTTATTTAAACAAAAAAGACCGACAATTTTGAAAAAAAAACAATGATTTTTTTGCTATAATAAATATCCCAAAAGTAAAAAAATAATAATTTCTTCATCAGTTTAGACCAATATGTATTCTTCTACATAGGTTTGGTAAAAAAAAAAATCACAATAAGCGTATATTGATTGGTTTGGGCAAAAGTTATAGCGTCTACAAAATAGGGAATACATTTATGGCATTTTTATTATTATTTTTTTTTTTACTAGAAATGGCGGTGATCAGCGATTTTACAGGTTAAACAAGAACATTTTTCATTAAAGTGTCATTAAACCCACATCAATAAAAACTATCAATAAATAACTGTAGGGTAATGGGCTACCTAGGACATGACAGAGATCGCTGTTCCCGATGATTGGGAACAGAAGATCTCTGACATGTCACTAGACAGAATGGGGAACTGCCTTGTTTACATAGGCAGTTCCCCGTTCTACCTCTGTACACCGCGATCGCGGGTCACTGGTGGACATCGAGTCCGCGAGACCTGTATAGCCAAAACTTTATGTTTTTGGTTTTTTGCAGAATAGGGAAAGGTTAGAACTCCTGTCAAATTTTTATTGCATTCTGTGTCACCATTCAGTAGATTCACCCTTTTGCTTTGTCCTGGTGATCATGGTCAGTGGTCACAGAGAGAGAAAGCAATGGGTAATTCAACTTTATACTGTTGTCACAAGAACAAGAGATGAGGGTACATTTTCCAGTGAGAACACATGAAACTATGAAAGCTGCCTAAGAATGGAATATCCCTCACTTAGAGAGATAAACCTTTTTGATATACTCAAGAGTAAAGAGAACAAATGTGGAATAGTATCTATACAGATTTCAGAAGTGGAATACAACAGATTAATGAACCTAAAGTCTATTGCGCATCGTGTAAAATCATTCAGAATAAATCCTTGTGACAGCTTCCAACCATTTCAATAAAAAAAATGAAAAACACAAACAATTTGAACATGCCTCTTCAATGGCACACTGTGTGAAAAAAAACCTTCTCCAAATACACCACTGCAACTGAATTCTGCTCACCCAAATATAGAGCTCTAGCTTATAGAAGGTCTACCTTAGCTAAATGAAAAAAGCTCTCCTTTTACTCTGATAGGGCTATCAGGGTGAAATGCATTAGAGGGGCGTGTCTTAGCAGAGGAGGTTGAGCTGAAGCTGATAATTGGATCTCAGTGTTCACTGCACTAGACATGCTCCATTAGGGCATCTGCACCTGGTAGCAGAGGATTAAGCCCAAGTACAACATACACAGGGGATTTTAAGCAGTGTTTTTTGTATTATTCATATAGCCATATAATGATTATAATTAATGTCTATGCCAATGACAACATAGTCAAAGGCAATGATGTCTACAACAACCTCTTTATCCACCTGCCGACCGCAATATGTATATAAACATTGCAGTTTGCAAGTAGTTTACCAGGGTTGTGGCTAAAGCTATCAGCCATAATCACAGTATCTTTTTTTTCAGCCAGTGGCTGGCTTTTCTCATGAAAGCGTTCCGAGCGGCTCATTAGCCACTGGATCGCTTTCCGAAGCGGCAGGAGTGGATGTCCAGAGAAACGATCCAACATTGTGGCCAGCTGGTCACAGAGGAAATGAGAAACTAGATTGTCTCTGATTGTCTCTTTGGCCTTGGAGGACCAGAACAATGTCATAATGTCACTTTCGATGTAGGGCGGAAGTAAACACATTTTATTTTTTAAAGCAAAAGATTATTTTTTTATCTTTCTCTTTTAAAGGTAAAGGAGAGATTTGGGGTCCTTTTGACCCCAAATTTCTCAATAAAAGAGGACTTGTCATCCTTATTTCTATTAGGAATGTTTACATTCCTTGTAATAGGAATAAAAGTGATTAAAAATAAATAAAGAGACAGTGTAAAAAGAAAAAAATTAAATGAATAAGAAAAAAAATTAAAGCACTCCCATCCCTCCGTGCTCGCACGCAGAAGTGAACGCATATGTAGGTCACGCATATGTAAACAGTGTTTGCGCCACACATGTGAGGTATGGCTGTGAATGTTAGAGGGAGAGCAATAATTCTAGTGCTAGACCTCCTCTGTAACTCTAAACAGGTAACCTGTAAAAAAAAATAAACTTTTGCCTATGGAGATTTTTAAGTGCTGTAGCTTGTCGCCATTCCACTAATGTGTGCAATCTTAAAGCGTGACATGCTAGGTATCTATTTATTCGGCGTAACATCACCTTTAATACTTTACAAATAATTGGGGTATATATTGTGTTTTGTTTTGTTTTTTTAATTCATGAAAGCGTATTTCCAAAAAAAAAAAATGCATTTGAAAAACGGGGGTGCTATAAGTAATTTTCTAGCAAAAAAATAATGATTTAAACTTGTAAATAAAAAGTGCCAGAAAAGGCTTGGTCTTCAAGTGGTTATATAAAGGAGACAGATGTAATAAAAAAAATAAAAAAAGTTTAGAATAATAATTTAGTGTTTTGCAGTGATGATCCATACACTGCTGAAAATAATGTGAAAGTGCTTAAGACACATACAAATTCCTGTGTGTGTGTTTACTTCATTTTCATGCTTTGCTTTGCCCAAATGTTACGGGAGTTTTTTCCATAATGTGTCTTAACCATTAAATTGCCAAAAATACAAATCTTGTTTGTGACACTAAAGTTGCTGGGTCAACAGGCATGAATTTGTTTATTTTGCAAGAAGCTGTATAAAAGAGGATGACAGTTTTTACATTGCATTAATTTTGCTTTAATGTGGGGAAACCCCCTCTGCTTTCCATCCTGTGTTCCCTTCAATCACCAACTCTGTAAATGTCAAAGTGACAGATTAAGACTTTTCTTTTCTCATAACAATGACTAATTTTTCTGACTTTTCTTGATTTTGGGAACCCCTGGTTTTACTGATCCTTACAATTAACAAGGATTATAAATTCACAAAAGATTAAAGTGACATGCAGAGTATAATCCAGGAATTTAGCCCTTTAGGGAGTTGTTCATTTTAATCATTTTTATTGAAGTTTCCAAAAATATTTACAAGTTTAAGGGCAAATAAACAGAGATCATTCAAAACCTTTATTCATATAACCATCTGATCAGCATTGTGTAAAATGGGCATAGCAGGGCCAATAGTCAACAAGATGGTACAAGAAAGTAATTTGTTTTAGTAACCTGGTTGTAGAAAAAAGTAGTAATCCTAGGGAGATCCAATAACTAGGTGAAAGAAACTAAGAAAAGCAAAATAGCTTCTATGTTAGATAACTAGGGGAACTAAAAGAATAGGGAACAGGTTGCAGACAGGTTCTCTTATTCCTATTCAGCAATTAGTTCAGCCTCATCTGTCTAAGCCATCATAAACAATAATGTTCCCTTTACAAATTTACAGGTTTACAAATTCACCAATCGTGTGCTAACAGGGCATCCAAATACTATTTGTGTTGGAGGTAGAGAGGATATTATTTGATTAGCTTCACTTGCATGAAACAGTCATTACAGGCATAAAACTCAGTTTCAGGTAGGTTTCAAACTGGATTTGTATTCATCATTAGTCGAGAAGTTCAAAGAAGAAGAAGACGTCATAATAACTGATTTTGCTAAATAAAGTTAGAGAGGGATACAAATTACAAATTTATGAAAAGGGTTGCCATGCTACCTTACCCTGTGAGACTTTGCAATTTAGATATCCAACCTAAGCTAAACCCTAAACCAACCTACTGGACACCTTTGCTGCCATGGTGCTATATGCTGGGTGTCCAGTGCACCCTTGTGCCTTTAAGGAGGGGTGGACACCCTCTAGACTCACTTGCCCTCTGCCTATCCATTATAATGCATGTGCTTCCACTGTGGAGGCTGTGGAGTTAGGACTACAGATAATGGGGTGCCTTGACAAGGCTCTGTAGCTTACACATGTATTTGCAAATGTGTGCAAACTAAACCCCTGTTTTAACACATACTGTTGGACAGGACAATTCAGTTGGTTAGCAGGCTGGTCGGTAAGTTGAGCCAGGAATTTCTTTGGTTTTGTTTTGCTAAGCTAAACCCAGCCTATAAAAAAGCAGATATACAGATATACACTTACATGTAGTGATCTGAAGTATATAGCGAGTAATTAATTAGTAGTTATTATAATGATGATGTAAGTACTTTACAGCAACCCAATTCTTGCAGAGAGATGCACTTTATTGACTTCCAACACAGAGCAAAGTCCAAAGTCCACAGATGACAAAAAATCCGACAGAGGAAATATAATTTAGAGTCCCATTTTTCCTAGATTTGCGCCTTCATAGTCATACACAGGCAGGACTATATATTAAACTATAGACTGAACACCATGTTATATTCACTAGACACTGAATGGCTGAGCAATTTGATTGGCCGTTTCCATTCAGATATATTCAGATATGCTTTAGTCTTTCAGACAGACAACAACCCCCAGCCATGAACAACTGCAGTCATAAACCGCCCCAATTTGCACTCCCGCATATCAACATCAACAAGTCCCCTTTGATATGTGTAATTAGATTAGATTAACAGATACCACCTGAACACCCTTTGAAATGTTCAATAAGGTTAACAGGCCATACCTCACACACCTAGGTAGACTTGCATAAGATTAACACATCAAAGGGTCTTCAGCTGCCCCTTGCTATGTTAAAATTCAGTTGGCTCGGACAAATCAACCATTGTCAATTGAATTCTGGCCTGGTCAATATTGACTGTATGTGTACATACATATAATAATATAATGTCCCACATAAATCGGTGAACATATTACAACATATACAATATATACCCCCACTTGGGTTGGTTCTAACTACTAGAACTGACCCATAAATCAAACAACAAAAATATCATTATGATTTAAGGTACTGAATGCTTTACAATGGCTCATATAAAATATGAAGTTGAAACTGGTTACATCTCTCTTCACCAGCTTCTAAAATATTCCCATGAAACAGTTATTAGATAATATAACTTTTAGACCATGACTGGAAAAGGATTTGGTAAACATCAGTGGCCCATATAGCTGTTAGGCCTTATTATATCACATCAAGCTGATTTCACAGTCCATTCTTCGGTCTGACTTCATCACATCTCTCACCATCTCACTGAAAGTTAACTTGGTATGGTCTGGGAGCTCCAATCCACATAAGTCCAGGATTCTCTCATCTCCAGGCTCAAGCTTTTCATTTTTAAAGATGCTTTTACACAAACATTCTACTTTCATCTTTATAATAAGAAGAACCATCAATGTACCAGCACTCACTTTCAAGGTCAAAAAGTTTACGGCAGTAAAAACTGTGCACTTCCTTGCACTTGACATTCATGAGTCCATCTTGCAAGCATTTTACAATTCACATTTGCTTCTTTCCATTTCCTATTTGAGCAATGATGACCGGTTGTGTACCTGTCAAGTACCAGAATTTGTTGATTGCCAGCCACAGTTTGCTTTTGTAATTTGCTGTAGGCCGACCCCTCATTGCCTTCAATAGAGCAGTTACTTGGATCATTCAGTCCATAATTCCACCTGAATGGTATACCAACATATACATATACCCCCACACGATGGTTCAGATAGAACCAGCTTGACATCAGTGTTTATCAGATCTTCTATCCAGACAAAGCGGCAGTGGAAATTCTTGCCAGTATCCTCACCATGAAAGGTAGAAAGGACTTTTTCATCCATATATGTCATAGCCTTTAGCATATTATAAACAACTGATTCAACAAAGTTTCAAATCCTGACTGGAGTGATGAATTTCACTCACCCCTCTTATAAATTTAGGAAAACCACCGAACATATTATAATTTATGCTATGCCAAGCCATTGTGCAGCATCTTACCTTAGATGTCAAATATATTGATCAATACGCATTATGTAATATGTACAGATGTTATGAAAATTATTTTAGGTTTAAATGCTTCTCTTTGGCTTTAAGATAAAGTTCAAGAAATAAAACATAATGAAAATAAAAAAATTAAGAGCAAAAGAAAATAAAAAAAAGTGAAAGAAAAAAAAAATTGAATGTTCAAAAAAAAAAAAAAGGGTCCATTGCTTGATGAATATTGAGAGAGTCCATGAATTCTTTATAATTCCTTATATAGTGATATATTGTCTATTCAGCGTTTCTCACTAGCCAGCAATGTCAGATACTTCTAGTGCTTCTGCTATTCACATCTGAAAGACAAAAAACTCTCCAACAAAACTAGTTAGCAAGGTCCTTAAACATTGTTTGAAGTTAAAACAAAGTACTATTTACACGTTTACAGTTTGAAGCTAATTCACCCCCACTGCTAGACAAGTGTCATTTGCATTCAAAAACAGATCTGGAGAATCTACATCTTCATTTATGACACCCTGTACCCCCTTCAACTGCTCTAATAACTTATCACGTTCCCCTCTCATCTTGTCATACTCAATCTTCAGGTGGTCATATTTCTGTTTTAACTGAGAAAACGGTATCCAAGTCTTGGACCTTTTCTTATTATTATTTTGGTCAGCTCTGTTTTTCATATTAATATCACCTATGTTTGACCCAGTGTCTCCTCTCTGGGTGTTATCATAAGATATTGTCTTTTGATCTTTAGGTTCAGTATTTGTCCTAAACAATGTGGCTAAATCAATTTAGACAGCTTGCTCATTTGACTTTTTCCATAAATGGTCTGCTCTCAACAATATGTCTTTTAAATCATGAGGATTTGGAGTAAGTAATAAAATATTTTGTTTGATATCTTCATGCAACGCATCTAGAAACATACTCATATGTATCAAGCCCCCACGCTCAAATGCAAGATTCCATAATAGTTGCTATCCTGTGTGACAATTCATAGGGAGATTCATTTTGCATTTGTTGGATCCTCCCATGAATAGTAACATCAGAACGTACACCATGTCAGGTCACCTAGAGGTTGGGTGACAGATGCACACTGTTGGGATCGGGAGTGCACCACAAGGCAGTGGACCCTACGGCTGACTGCTGCGGATGGGAGTCCGGGTGGTAAGAAAGGCAGGGCCGCTGGGACACCAACACTGATCCCACTGCGGTTAGAGCATAGGATTCCCTGGGGCGCGGAGTCTAAGAGCCAGCAGGTGTTCACCAGAGCCTCTAGAGGTGAGGATGGACTGGGCTGCAACTGGCTCCAGGTTGCGACCCCCAGGGTCCCCCAGCTCACACCCACAGTAGGCAACAGGAGGATAGGGATAGTAAAGGAATAAGCCAAGGTCAGGGCCACAAGCAGACAAGAACAACAGAGTTCATGCCAAGGTTCAGGGTCACAGACAAACAGGGATAGTCAGGGACACGCCAGAGGTCAGGGTCACGAGTAGACAGGAATAGTAGAGAACACGCCAAGGTCGGTAACAGAAACAAACGTAGAGCACACAGCAGGCAGGAACAGGAAGCCAAACACACAAAGTTTGATCAGCAGGGCTGGCCTGCAGTGCAGAGGTTAATATAGAGTTCCCTGATAGGAGCTGGGGTGGAGCCGTGCTAGAGGAGAGTTAATAAAAGCAGTCAGGTGAGAGTCAGCTGGTCTTTAGAGATGAACACATGGAAACAGGTAAGCTGATAGACAACACTATTGCATAACCATGACAGACCATACAAAACACATAATAATTCCAGTAATATGTCCCTTGTCCTCAGAGGCTGGATACAGATCTGTTAAATTCTCATCCAAAGACCACTTCCTATAGAATGTTGCAAAACTCTTTCTAAGTCAGATGGGTTGAGATTGTACATATCTCTGACCTGCTGCACTTCACAAAACCATTTTAAAAATCTGTTTAAATCATGGCAGGGAATCATTCCTATTTCTTTAAGAATTGTGTCTAATTCTTTTGGTTTCAAAAGCTTCATTACAAGCTGATCTTCACCTGTATTGTTATTATTATTGTTATAAACTGTAGTGATCACAGTGGCAGCTGGCAATGAATTATCAGATTTAATATGAGGTTCTGTTTCATTTGATAGAAAGTTTGTGTCTGTATTTTGCTGCAGATTGCTGAATCCAAGATTTGATGCATATCTGCATTTCTGAGATCTCTTCTCTAATTCCATGATTCTTAATTTTAATCTCTCATTTTCCTCTAATAATTCATCACAATGTTTAGATTTCTCAAGCTCCCCCAATGGTAACTGCATGCAATTTTAAATTTACTGTCTCTGTGTCTGATTGGTTTTGTAACCTCTCACAAACATTGTTGCTATTATCAACTGCATTCTGTAACTGGGTAATTTCCTCAACCGTACCCGTACCGTACCGTCCTTATCCTCAACCTCAACCGTACCCTTCAAAGAACTTTCTATTGTTAAACAGCAAGATAACAAGCCCTGCACAATACAACCTTTTCTTTTACTTTCTGAAATTTTGCTATCAAAAATATTTTTCTCTAAAAATTCCTTCATCATAGTCCACGTCTGATTACATTTTTCTGGAATGTCATATGGACCGCCATGGCGCATTTTAATACCCATCTGTTAACTTTATCAGAACTGACACTAGCTTCACACTGAGTAAGCATTTTGACTATATTACTAATAATTTAAAAAAATGTGTTTTTTTTACCTTTTTTTACCATTGTACCTTTTTGATGGTCTGTACCTTTTAATTCTGCCATGTTGTACATCTCTGCCTGCTGCAGGCATCCAAGACTCTTGAATACCTGCTTCAATGCTGAATTTTGTGGTTCCTCCCATCCCCTACATCCTATTCATAAAAAAGCTAATCAATGTAGTCGGTGACAGTTCTGGCCAGTACTATAAAGGCACTGTTGGACGATATAGTGCTAAAATAGCTTAAAATTGGTACTGATGAACAGGGCAGGACTGGGAATAAAAACCAGCCCTGGAAAAAAAGTCATACCAGCCCCATAGCATTATTATACCAGCCCAACATCATAACCATCATAACGTCATTATTTCCTTGTTCATGAAAGGAAAAACCATACATTTTAAAGCACATTTGAAGAATATATATATATATATATATATATATATATATATATATATATATATATATACAGTGGGGACGGAAAGTATTCAGACCCCCTTCAATTTTTCACTCTTTGTTATATTGCAGCCATTTGTTTGCTAAAATCATTTAAGTTCATTTTTTTCCTCATTAATGTACACACAGCACCCTATATTGACAGAAAGACACCGAATTGTTGACATTTTTGCAGATTTATTAAAAAAGAAAAACTGAAATATCACATGGTCCTAAGTATTCAGACCCTTTGCTGTGACACTCTTATATTTAACTTAGGTGCTGTCCATTTCTTCTGATCATCCTTGAGATGGTTCTACACCTTAATTTGAGTCCAGCTGTGTTTGATTATACTGATTGTGCTTGATTAGGAAAGCCACACACCTGTCTATATAAGACCTTACAGCTCACAGTGCATGTCAGAGCAAATGAGAATCATGAGGTCAAAGGAACTGCCTGAAAAGCTCAGAGACAGAATTGTGGCAAGGCACAGATCTGGCCAAGGTTACAAAAACATTTCTGCAGCACTTAAGGTTCCTAAGAGCACAGTGGCCTCCCTAATCCTTAAATGGAAGACGTTTGGGATGACCAGAACCCTTCCTAGAGCTGGCTGTCCAGCCAAACTGAGCTATCGGGGGAGAAGAGCCTTGGTGAGAGAGGTAAAGAAGAACCCAAAGATCACTGTGGCTGAGCTCCAGAGATGCAGTTGGGAGATGGGAGAAAGTGGTAGAAAGTCAACCATCACTGCAGCCCTCCACCAGTCGGGGCTTGGCAGAGTGGCCCGACAGAAGTCTCTCCTCAGTGCAAGACACATGAAAGCCTGCATGGAGTTTGCTAAAAAAACACCCGAAGGACTCCAAGATGGTGAGAAATAAGATTCTTTGGTCTGATGAGACCAAGAAAGAACTTTTTGGCCTTAATTCTAAGCGGTATGTGTGGAGAAAACCAGGCACTGCTCATCACCTGTCCAATACAGTCCCAACAGTGAAGCATGGTGGTGGCAGCATCATGCTGTGGGGGGGGTTTTCAGCTGCAGGGACAGGATGACTGGTTACAATCGAGGGAAAGTTGAATGCGGCCAAGTACAGGGATATCCTGAATGAAATCCTTATCCAGAATGCTCAGGACCTCAGACTTGGCCAATGGTTTACCTTCCAACAAGACAATGACCATAAGCACACAGCTAAAATAATGAAGGAGTGGCTTCACAACAACTCCGTGACTGTTCTTGAATGGCCCAGCCAGAGCCCTGACTTAAACCCAATTGAGCATCTCTGGAGAGACCTAAAACTGGCTGTCCACCAACGTTTACCATCCAACCTGACAGAACTGGAGAGGATCTGCAAGGAGGAATGGCAGAGGATCTCCAAATCCAGGTGTGAAAAACTTATTGCATCTTTCCCAAAAAGACTCATGGCTGTATTAGATCAAAAGGGTGCTTCTACCAAATACTGAGCAAAGGTCTGAATACTTAGGACCATGTGATATTTTAGTTTTTCTTTTTTAATAAATCTGCAGAAATGTCAACAATTCTGTGTTTTTCTGTCAATATGGGGTGCTGTGTGTACATTAATGAGGAAAAAAATGAACTTAAATGATTTTAGCAAATGGCTGCAATATAACAAAGAGCGAAAAATTTAAGGGGTTCTGTATACTTTCCGTCCCCACTGTATATAAATATATATATAGAAGACAGATATGAAAGCACATAGGGCTTTATAAATAAATATATATATATTTATATATACATAAAGGTAAGGGGGGTGGGTTACTGATATAAGGGGGAAACCTTTATATGAGTGTCCCCTTATATTATTGTATTCACTCCCCCCTTACATCAGTGACCTCCCTTAGATTTGCCTGGCGGCGCTGTCACTGATCTCCTCTCAACAAGTACACTGTGCAGGGCTCAGTTAGATGGCTCCAGGTTGGTGGCTCTGGTTTTACCTTATAGTCTTCTCTCCACAGTCCACACATGTCTGACTACTCCCATGATCCCCATCCCGGCGGCACTCCCACGATTGACTTCTCTCCAGACTCCCCCTCAGAGACTGCAGACATGATATAAGAAAAGAGATGGTCAGAGGTTTCAAACATGGTACAAGAGATGGTTAGAGACTGAGGACATGATACAGGAGATGGTTAGAGACTGAGGACATGATACAAGAGATGTTTAGAGACTGAAGACATGATACAAGAGATGTTTAGAGACTGAGGACAGGATACAAGAGATGTTTAGAGACTGAGGACATGATACAAGATAAGTTTAGAGACTGAGGACATGATACAAGAGATGTTTAGAGACTGAGGACATGATACAAGAGATGTTTAGAGACTGAAGGTAAGATACAAGAGATGTTTAGAGACTGAGAACATGATACAAGAGATGGTCAGAGGTTGTGGACATGATACAAGAGATGGTCAGAGGCTGCAGGCATGATACAGGAGGTGTCAGAGGCTGCGGGTATGGTACAGGAGATGGTTAGAGACTGAGGACATCATACTAAAGATGGTCAGAGACTACAGACATGGTACAAGAGATGGCTAGAGACTGCAGACATGATACAAGAGATCAATGCAGCCTCCCCATTGACCGTCAAATGCAACCTCACTGTGCCCATCAATGCACCCTCACTGTGCCCATCAATGCACTCTCACTGTGCCCGTGAATGCAACCTCTCTATGCCCATGAATGCAGCCTCACTGTGCCCACCAATGCAGCCTCACTGTGCCCACTAATGCAGCCTTACGGTGCCCATCATTGCAGCCTCACTGTGCCCATCAAATGCAGCTTTACAGTGCCCATTAATGCAGCCTCACTCTGCCCACCAATGCACCCTCACTGTGCCCATCAATGCACTCTTACTGTGCCCGTGAATGCAACCTCTCTGTGCCCATGAATGCTGCCTCACTGTGCCCATCAATGCAGCCTCACTGTGCCCACTAATGCAGTCTTATGGTGCCCATCATTGCAGCCTCACTGTGTCCATCAAATGCAGCTTTACGGTGCCCATGAATGCAGCCTCACTGTGCCCACCAATGTAGCCTCGCTGTACCCATCAATGCAGCCTCGCTGTACCCACCAATGCAGCCTCGCTGTGCCCACCATTGCAGCCTCACTGTGCCCATCATTGCAGCCTCGCTGTGCCCATCATTGCAGCCTCTCTGTGCCCATCATTGCAGCCTCACTGTGCCCATCATGGCAGTCTCACTGTGCCCATCAAATGCAGCTTTACAGTGCCCATCAATGCAGCCTCACTGTGCCCGTGAATGCAGCCTCACTGTGCCCATGAATGCAGCCTCTCTGTGCCCGTGATTGCAACCTCTCTGTGCTCACCAATTGCAGCCTCTCTGTGCCACCAATTGCAGCCTCTCTGTGCACACCAATTGCAGCCTCCCTGTGCCCACCAGTTGCAGCCTCTCTGTGCCAACCAATTGCAGCCTCTGTGTGCCCACCAATTGCAGCCTTTGTGTTCCCACCAATTGCAGCCCCTGTGTGCCCACAAATTGCAGCCTCTGTGCCCACCAATTGCAGCCTCTGTGTGCCCACAAATTGCAGCCTCTGTGCCCAAAAATTGCAGCCTCTCTGTGCCCACAAATTGCAGCCTCTGTGCCCAGCAATTGCAGCCTCTGTGCCCACAAATTGCCGCCTCTGTGTGCCGACCACTGGAGCCTCTGTGCCCACAAATTGCAGCCTCTGTGCCCACCAATTGCAGCTTCTGTGTTCCCACAAATTGCAGCCTCTGTGCCCACCAATTGCAGTCTCTGTGCCCACCAATTGCAGCCTCTGTGCCCACCAATTGCAGCCTCTGTGCCCACAAATTGCAGTCTCTGTGTGCCGACCACTAGAGCATCTCTGTGCCCACAAATTGCAACCTCTGTGCCCCACCAATTGCAGCCTCTGTGCCCACAAATTGCAGCCTCTGTGTGCCGACCACTAGAGCATCTCTGCACCCATGATTGCAGCCTCACCTTTCCTGGATTTAACACACATTGACCATCTCCCGCTGTATGTCATGGAGCTGGGTCTGTATGTGTACGGCAGTGATGTAACAACGTCCCGCCCCCCTAGACCGGCTTGTGTGATAGGCGGAACACTGATTCAATCAGTGTTCCATAGAAGACTATCACATGAGCTGGTCTAGGGGGGTGGGACCTTGTTACATCACCGCCGTACACACACAGACCCAGCTCTGCAAGAGGAGGAGGACAGAGGGGAGCAGAGCGCTGTAGCACAAAGCAGCCCCAGGGCAGGCAGCCTACCAGGAAATTAACTGGTATCCCGGTAGGCAAGTCCGGCCCTGCTGATGAATCAACAGCTTCAGCGAGGAAATTCTTCTTGAGTTAATTCCTCTCTATCTCTATTGGAAGGGTTCTACAGGTAAGCTAGAGAAATGTTTCCTAGTGCTAAAGCACCAGCAAACACCCGCTGGCACTGATAGGGTCATCAGCATAAGTTATGAATGGCCATTGGCTGGGGAGTTGTAGATGAATCTGTGACTAAAAGTATGGAAGGGGGTATTATAAGCGTGAACACAGTATATAATACAGTGTGTACAGTATATAATACATTGCAGTCAGTGTACAGTATATAATACAGTGCAGTCGTATACAGTATATAATACAGTGCAGGCGGTGTACAGTTTATAATACATTGCAGTCAGTGTACAGTTTATAATACAGTGCAGTTGGTGTACAGTATATAATACAGTGCAGGCGGTGTACAAAAGATATAATACAGTGTGTACAGTATATAATACATTGCAGTCAGTATACAGTATATAATACATTGCAGTCGGTGTACAATATATGTTGCAGTGCAGGCGGTGTACAGTATATAATAC
Source organism: Lithobates clamitans (assembly GCA_037952925.1). Classification (NCBI taxonomy): domain Eukaryota; kingdom Metazoa; phylum Chordata; class Amphibia; order Anura; family Ranidae; genus Lithobates; species Lithobates clamitans. The sequence continues at coordinate 2,953,654 of JBBGZY010000192.1, read as the reverse complement.
AGTGCAGTCGGTGTACAGTATATAATACAGTGCATTCGGTGTACAGTATATAGTGCAGGGCAGAGCATATAGTGCAGTGCAGAGTATATACTACAGTGCGGTACAGAATATATAATACAGTGTAGTGCGGTATGTAAAAAAAAATCCCCATCGTGTCCGGAAGGCCACCAAGGAGAGGCAGATGCTCACAGACCACTAAAACGGGGCAAGCAGCCTCTGTGTCTACAGTGAAAAGTGGTGGTCACAGACATGGTGCATCCTCTGCAGGCGGGGCATGTTTGTCCTTTTTTTCTGCTGCTGGCCATGTTATTGAGCTACAACATGCAGCATATCAGGGAATTTAGTAGACCAGACTGTGTGGACTGCACAGAAGAAACCAGAAACACAGATAAGTGAAAAATAATGGTGTTTATTAAATGGGTGACAAATAAGTGAAATATAAACAGTGCAAACCAACCACAGACCCACAAACAAATGGTAAATACAAATGGATGGGAAATACCGTAATTGTAACAAAAGCCAGGTCAAAGTCATACACAAGGAGGTCAGTCAGATGGGAAAGGACGGGGAACCAACAGGACAGGGAGAGGATGGATGAATAGGCTGCAGGGCAGGGATCCAGGGAAATCAGGAAACTGGAGGGACAAGTACAGGATGGGCTCAGGATAGGGATCAGATCAGGTCAGGACAGATGCAGGCTCAAGGTCAAGATTACAGGCAGCAAGATCAGGACACAGGGAGAGAGACACCAAGGCAAGGATGTGAGGGCTTGCCAGGTATTTATCAGACTGCAGTGATTTGACCTCACGTTACACCTGAGCGCAGAAGATGCTGCCTGCTCCACACTCCCGGAATACATCGGTACTACGGCCCAAGGAAGCAACAGTGAAACAAGCAAGTGAGTCCTCTTATTACAAGTCCTGGAAGTTGTAAGACACCCGCTGGTGGACACTGGTACTGCGATCCAAGAGACCGACAGTGACACAAACGGGTGAACCATTTCATGACACAGCAGAGTTTGCGGAGTGGATAACTAAGCCGTCCTCATCCTCTGTCACCCAGGCTCATACTAGTTTGTCTTCCAACGCAGCTGCCAAAGCAGCCTATTCCACTGACTCCTTGTCCACAGTTACTCCTTCCGTAGCCCCACCATCATGCATGGAGGAGTCACCAGAATTATTCGACCATAGTGTCGGTTACATGCTGCTGGAGGATGCGCAGCAATTTGAATGCTCTGATGTTAGTACCCAAGTTGAAAAAGGGAGTAACGTGTGCCTAGAGAGGGGGTGCATACTGCCAAGTTTGCTCCAGTGATGAGGAGGGAGGGGATGATAAGTTCACTGACTGTACTTGGGTGTCTGAGAGAACAGAGGAGGAAAGTGAGGTGGCAAAACTCCAACAAGGCAGGATGTCCTTCAGGGGCCAGCTTAAGGGCAGCCACCCTATTGCATCACACTGCAGAGCTCCACAGGTGCAGGGCGCTGCTGACTCCCCGCTGACTTCCAAAAGTTGATTGATGTGGGCATTTTTTTAACACATGTGCAGCAGACCGCAGTGTTGCTGTTTGCAATCTCTGACTGAAGCGGATCAAGCTTGGCCAGAACACCAACCGCTTGGGCACCACATGCTTTACAAGACATATGACGACCTGCCATGTAGTCCATTGGCAACAGCACCTGAAAGACCCACGTCATAAAAAAATGCAGACTTCTTCTTGTTCCTCATCTGGGATCTCAACCCCTACTATACCTCAAGTCCTCTCAAAAACCTACACTGAGAGGAATGAAGGTATAGCAATAGGTGTCCGAAGTACTTGCAGCCAATCTGCTAGCAGTACACCACCACCTGTTAATTTCACCAGGCAAATTTCACTACCCTAGTCGCTGAACCATAAAAAAAATACTGTCCCAGCCATCCACATGCTCAGCGTCTAAATGCTAGCTTGGCCAAATTGCTAGCACTACAACTGCTGCCTTTTCACCTGGGAGACTCTGCATCCTTTCATGAATTCGTGGAATGTGCTGTACCACAGTGGTAGGTTCCAAAAAGAATTTTCTTTTCACGTAAGGCCATTCCAGCTCTGTACCATCATGTGGAAGGCAATGTTTTGGCCACATTGGACAGGGCGGTCAGCAGCAAGGTTCACATTACCGCTAACTCATGGTCCAGCAGACATGGCACACATCCTAAATTTGGTGGTGCAGTGTTTCTTGACCAGGTACCTAGGTTTACAAGATCTTCTGAAGGCAGGCAAGAAAAGTCTCTGGGCAATTCCGGCGGTCATACAATGCCAGTGCTCAGCTGGCTGACATTCAAAGGGAACTCAACCGCCTCATTTGTGACATACTCACCAGGTGGAACTCAACATTGGCAATGTTGCAGCAGTTGCACACACAGCAGAGGACCATCAATGAGTACATGTGTGAGTATGGCACCAGGACAGGCTCAGGGGAGCTTGGCTTGTTTTCACCACGCCAGTGGCTACTGATAAAGGATGCATGCTCTGTCTTGTCACCATCTGAGGAGGCCACAAGGATGGTGAGCAGCATGCATCAGTGACACTGTCCCTCTAGTCTTCCTGCTGGAGCACACGCTTTGTGGCATCATGGACAGGGCACTTAAGGCAGAACAGCGGGAGGAAGAGGAGGACTTCCTTTCCTCTCAAGACCCCCTTTATGCAGATACTATTCCTGCGGGGCTGCCAAACACACAGGAGGAAGAGGAGGAGGAGAATTGTGTCCGCATGGATGTGGAGGATAATATACAGCAGTCTTCAAGGGATGGTTTTCAGTCCTCAGAAATCCAAGGAGTTGTATGTGGCTGGGAGGAGGTAGTTCCTGACAATGTCATCCTTAATGACCCAGAATTTCATGCCTCTTCAAACTTACACTGCACGGGCTCCCTGATTCTGCAAAGCCTGCAAAAGGAACCGAGGATTTGTGGTATCAAAGAGAGGGATCATTACTGGCTGGCAACGCTTCTTGATGCACACTAGCTCATTATGTCTTTGTCTTGCAGGGTTTTTTTTTTTAGGATTCTTTAAAACGGGTTTACAACCACTTTAAGCAGTTTATAAACCAACAGAAACCCAGTAACTTAGAATATTATGTCTACGACACTAACGTTTACAAGCAAATGCTAACTGATGATTGTGCCATGCCTTTAATTTACATGTATTCTAAATGTTTTTAGAAAATCACAAGTAAAATAATTAGCTTTTTTATTATATTATCCAGTACACCTTTGCTCTTACCTGCAAATGTAAGCAAACCTGACCTGGAGGGCTGGATTCAATCTGCTGCATTATGACAACACCTGCATTACCACAATGAGGATTATGGGTGTTGGTGAGCTGCAGTGCCATTCATTCTGAATAGCACCCACTGCACCTTCCAAACATATATGCACTGCAGTGCACTCCAACTAGAATAATGCACCATAATGCACAATAATTCAAAAAAATCCCAATAAGTGTATATTGATCGGTTTGCGTGAACGTTATAGCACCTAAAACTATGGTGTATATACTGTATATGCTGGAATTTTTTTATACTACTAATGGCAGCAAACAACGACTTATAATGGGACTGCGATATTGCGACGGACAATCTGACACTAACTGACGTTGGGGGGAATTGACTAACTGATCCCTGACATCTCCAGTGCCATTATTACAGTGATCAGTGCTAAAAATATACACTGTCTGGGAAAGGGTTAACATATAGGGAGACCAAGGGGTTAAATATGTACCTAACTATGTGTAATGTGTGTACAGTGTGCTGCTTTTTACTAATGATCTCTCAAATTTGATTTGCGAGGATGAGAAACTGACAAGTCCCTCCCTGTGTGCAGAGCTCTCTATTGAATTTCAACACAGAGCTCTCGGCTGTGAATGTACACAGCCGACCAGCACATCTTGACCATGAATCATTGGCTGGGACTTGCTGACAGACTCCCGCTGTGTACAATCACAGTGGGAGCTGGCCTGGGGGCAAGCATGCGCACGCCCAAAGCCCGAAAATAGGCAGCGATGTACCTGTACGTCGCTTTGCCTACAGCGTCCGCCCGTCCGCAGTACAATGCGGGAGGGTGGTCGTTAAGTGGTTAATGCAATGCATGTTTAAGCGCGTCACAACAAGCCTTAATGAACTGTACAGATGGAAAATGTATATATTGTTATATTTTATTTCTATATTCAACTAAATTCCTATTTATATGTATTTCCATAAAAGTAGGTCAAACTCAGTTTCTGTTTTAAATAGTATTCAAACATTTTGTTTTTTAGGCACACTTTAAAAAAAAGCAGGGGAGGGGGGGCATTTATTTCGGTCCAGAAATAAAATAAATTATACATGAATAAATAATCTATTTTACTTAAAATAAAGGGAAAAAATGAATCAATCTACCAATGAAAAGCTTGCAAATGAGCTGAGCATGAGCCTATAGAAGGAGCTGAAAATGTTGCTGAGGCAGAATAAGCTCAGAGCTCTTGGGCTTTAAAAAAACGCACAATGTTTTCATAGTGCTGAAGTGGAAGTTTGTGCGTATCAGAGCCCTGACAAATGTTCCCGCAGTTAAGCAAAACTTTGTTTATATTGCGTGCCTCTCAACAGAAATTAAGAACTGTGGAAACAATCCACGCGAGTGCCTGGCAATCTTCTCTCGTTCTCTCTTAGTGGATATGACAATCTCACCTGCTGCGAGAGACTGGAAGTAAAAGGACAATCTCACGCCATTATTAAAACATCAGCCAGAGTCGAATCAGAGATGGAGTTAACCACTGGAGACCCAGGATAATACTTAATTTTGTCGATGATGGAAGTGCTTTAGCCTGAGGTAACTTTCGTGGAGGCCATGTTTGCGTGCAAACCTTCACTTAAAGCCATACTGGATGGCAGAGCTAATGTTCACACGAGTGTAAACTTACATTGAAATGCATGAACCGCATGAGATGTTACATCACTCAAGCCAGTCAGCTTTGGCAGTGGCCTAATGTTTTATTTAAGCTTACTCCTCTAAGGAGATCTAAAAATTCACTCAACGCCCTCGGAAATGTGTCTGTTTTGGCTGCAGAGAATGGTTCCCAATCACGAAAGGATAAAAACATCAAAATAAGCTAATAGAGATCTGCCTTGAAATTCAGTCCCTGTGGGCAAGGAGCTTTTTTACAGGGTGAGGAAGGGGGGGACACACATTATTCACAGATCAAGGGGTTTTAATACGCAAGCGCTTTGCAGCTCGATATGATGCACTGAAGCGTGGGTTTAAAAAAAAAAATAGCTTCTTGGAAACAAGAAAGGACAGGGGAAGTCAGACTGCATTGGTTTATAATGGTGGAGATTTTTATGAATGTATCTGCTCAACTGCTGTGTCTCTTAGTAAAATCAGCACCCTTTTTTCACATTGGTCAAAAATCCTGCAATGCATATAAACATACGTTTTTTGTTTTTTTTTTAATAGGAAGCGTATTTTGTGCAAGCATTTGAGCAATACACTTTTCTATAGAGATGCTGTCATTCAGACACTGGGGGAAAACACATTTATCGTTTTTTAAACAACCTGTAAAGATTTCCTAGCAAATTACTTAACAACAGCTGTTGTTGAAATCATCATAAAACCTCTCTTAATAGAGTGTAGAGGGACCTCGGCTGCCTTTTGAGATCACCACATTCCTGAAACATCAATGCAGTTATTATACCATTGAGTGACTCTTCACTAGAGAAAAATAGATACGAACACTGTGGGATGGATTTATTAAAGGCAAAAAGACTGTGTACCTTCATTTTGTAATCACATGCATTACTAGATGTTGGAAGTCAGCAGAACTTCCCCTCATTTACTAAGCTCTGGAGCAACTACACTTTATGTAACCATAGCTCCCAACTGTCCCTGATTTTGAAGGACTGTCCCTGGTTTGGAACAATGTCCCTCTGTCCCTCATCCCCCCTCATTTGTCCCTCATTTTGGTCTGATCTATATAGTTGCATATAAAATGCACTTTTTATCTTTCAAAAAGTGTTCCCCAGTGCTAAACCTTTCATTCAAATTCTAAATGGCTCCATTTGTAAATATTAAAAGCCAGTATAAAGGAATAGTAGTGGTAAAAAAAAGCCCTTGTGAATTTAATTAACCCTTTTTTTGGTTAACTCTCCTTTAAGGGGGTGTGGCAGGGGGCGTGTCCTATGCCTACATACATTCTCAAGTAGGTGTCCCTCATTCCAATCTCAAAATGTTTTGAGGTATGTGTAACAGGCCATTGGACTGCACCACCAATCATAGTATGTTAGTTGTTAGCGGTACGTAGTTCTGGGCACAAGATTTCAGCACCAAAAAAGTTGAAAGGTAAAGTGAACCCTGTATCCTTTTAACCACTTCAGCCCCGGAAGGACTTTGCCCCCTTAATGACCAGGCCATTTTCTGCAATATGGCACTGCGTTTCTTTAACTGACAATTGTATGCACAGGTGGAGGCACTTTCCTATTTCTTCACACTTTCTGGGATGTTTGGATCATATGTCACTGTGAAGGATTCATTGATACATCCTTATGGACTGTCACTTCTGAATTTACTAACCAAAGTCTCAGCAGTCACCATTAGCACATGCAGTTATTATCACTGAAAGTTTTTTTTCTTTTATTTTAATTTTCTGCAATTTTAATATGGACTTACCTTTGTTATATATATTAACACCATTTTTGGTTGGAGAATATCATTCACCATTGTCACTTAATTAGGTTGACAGTTTGTCATTATATGCTTTTATGCATCTGTTAATCCTTTATCGTTTCACTCTATCGCTTCACTCTAATGCCCTGTACACACGGTCGGACATTGATCGGGCATTCCGACAACAAAATCCTAGAATTTTTTCTGACGAATGTTGGCTCAAACTTGTCTTGCATACACACGGTCACACAGTCATTCACACTGTTAAATTATAGGTATTGGAATTTCTTTTCAAATTTGGCTGTGAACATAATGAGTACAAATTAATGTGAAGTTACGAATTATCTGACATATAGAAATGCCATATCTAAACGAATGCAACTGGATTTCCGAATTTTCAGATTTTCGAATTTTCAAATTTCCAAATTTTCTGAATTTCAGAATTTTCCGAATTTCCCAAATTCCGAAAATCTGAAAATTCAGAAATTCAGAATTCAAAAATTCAGAAATTCGTAAACTTGAAATTCGAAAATTAAAAACAAAATTCAGAAATTCGAAAATTCAGAAATTCGGAATTCGAAAATTCAAAAATTCGGAAATTTGAAAATTCGGAATTCGAAAATTTGAAATTCGGAAATTTGTGAATTCGGAAACTTAAAATTCAAAAATTCGAAATCTGCAAATTTGAAAAATCGAAAATTTGGAATTCAAAAATTCAGAAATTTGGAATTTGAAAATTCAAAATTTGGAAATTCGAAAATTCAGAAACTTGAAATTCGAAAATTCAAAATTTGAAAGTTTGGAAATTCAAAAATTCGAAATTTGAAAATTTGGAAATTCGAAATTCGAGAATTTGGAAACTCGGACATTTGGAAATTGGAAATTCGGAAGATTCTGCCAGCCTTGCAATGCCTCATGGGAAATGTAGTTCCACAACAGCTGGAGAGCTACTGGATGCCTACCCCTGCCCTAGCATGTTATGAAGCACAGTGCTTGTGCTGTGTAATTTCCCCCCCTGTATCACCTGAAATCCCTTGCTGATCCTGCCTGGTTCTGCCCTCCCCCTTGTAAAATGACCATGGTTTATCATGGTTGCTGAGCCCTGACAATGTAGTCAGTTTACGTGCCTCTGTCTCCTGTCTGCTCTCTCCCATCCTCTACCTTCTCCCCTCCCTGCTTGTCAGCTCCGTCCACTCCTCAGCTCTCCCCTTCTGCTGCAATCATACAGTAACTATATTATGATCATGTCATTCCCTCTGTTATATAACATTATGTATTCCAGTGTTTTTGCTGTAAAAAAAAGATGCTGACTTTTACCTTATATCAGAGTGTCTCCCAGCGCTCGTGTGACTGCTCGGCTCTCTCTCCCCTCTATTCATCTCCTCCCCGGCTGATGTCAGCGGGAGTTCTCGGCCCCTCCCGCTATAGCTGTCAGCTGAGGAAAGGAGAGAGCCAAGGAGTCACATGAGCGCCAGGAGATGCTCTGATATAAGGTAGAAGTCTGCATCTTTTTAATATAGCAAAGACACTGGGATACATGATGTTATTTAACAGAGAGGATGGCATGATCATAAAATAGTTGCTTAACAACCACTTTAATGTTTTAAACATTGTGGCAGGATATCCTTTCCAAACCACCATCAGTAAAGTCTACGATTGAAGCCCATCAAACAGACAAAAAATAATGACCAATAGTGTAGTATTTAATAGTAATGCTGGTAAAATTTCAAAGACAAAAGTCTCAACAAACCAATACAGTAAAAAGAGACTGTTCCATTCAACTAAATATGCTGTTGCTGAAAAAACATCACTATGCTTCTTCACCACCTGCGAGCAATATTCACTCACTAGATCAAAAGACTTCAGGAGGCAAGAGGGCAGCAGCATTTAGTGTTTAAAACATCACAATGGATATTTTCTCTGAAGTACCAAGATTATTGTCAGTAACCAAAGCTCATCAAAAGTAAATAGATATGAAAATATATGATAGTGCAGTATTTATTAGTATCATCAGCAGAATAAAACTAAACAATCCAAATGCACACACATTTAAAAAGTACATCACAGCACTATGATAAACAGCATGTAAAACAACATTCAATGTGAGTTTACCATGTCACAGGTAGTGCACCAACTGAAATTCTCTTTGCTGACAATTTTGTGTTACAGCTTCAGGTATCTGTTTAGGCACACCCATCAAAGCTTAGAGTGACATTATGAAGCCCGGTATACAGAATGTTGCCAGTTTGCCTACTCGAACCTGCAGTTGCTGCAACCAGAAGTGTTTAATTTAGTGGTAGTATCACTACTAAATTAATGACTTCCCTCATGCTGTCTTGTTTCACATTGATAACAAGCCGACAATGATGTTAGCATCCCAGCTAACATCATTAACCAAATATGCTTGTGACCATATGTATTAAATGATGTCAGCCAGCATCCCAGTTGGTATATTTATATTCAGCAGCCAGCTGGGAGCTGTTATTCACATAGGAGTATTGGCGGCAGAGGGTTGTTGTGGGACATTATTTTTGAACATCTTGAGACGTTATTATTTGGACATTGTGGATTTTAAGTAATGTAAGTGTGTTTGGATACACTATGCATCTTTTTTGTGAATATACTGTACTATGTACCCCTACTCATTCACCTAAGGAGGATTCAGATATCAGAGTCCCCTCTGCAGACCGCTAAATCTGCCATCCAGGGATGTAGGGACCAGATTTTTGTTTGCATCAATATGGAGACAAGGTGCTTCTCTACAGCCTTCACCCCCTTCTCAGCAAGGCACCCATCCCATGTTGAAGGCATGTGGCCTAGTATAGTTTAGGGGGGATCATGCAAGCTCATTGACCCCCCGTTTCCTGACCAGTATTTTTAGTTAAATGTGAGGTAGAGATTTTGAGTAAATTCCATTAAATTTTTTGTGTGAGGTCCTCCCTTAAGACCCATATCAAAGATGTGGTCCAGTATGGATTATGGAGTAAATGATATGCCTGCTCCTTCTTATAAACCTGTGGCGTCTCCCTTAAAAATCCATGTTGAGAGGGATCTCAGGTCAGGTCAACCTAAATATTTTGCTGTCTTTGAGTCTTTGTGAAAGACCTGCATCCAGCCAAATGTTTTTTTTTCTTTTCATTGGTGCATTGGTTCCCATGGCAGTGCCCAGCTACCCATTTCATCTTTTAACAATAGTTTTCAAATTGACTTTGACAGCAGCCAGAAAAAAATAACAAAGATCAACTCCTTTAGACTCCAGTGTTCAGGCACTTTGTTGGGTTCAGAGATTTCAGTTTAGGTTCACCGATTCTCTAGCAAACCAGGCCAGTTCACCCTTCACTGGTTAAGAAGATATGAATATGTCACCCCCATAGCAATCTTCAAAGATGTGGCATTCTTGTAAGGTTTATTTGAGTGCTTTAGAGTGATGTCAGGGCTGGGCTCAGCCCTTCCTTCTCTGTGCTGGCCACTCAGCTGTTGGCTAATTGCCAGCTCCTATCTCTCCACAGTGACTCACCTATTGATGATATCCTGCTCGTCAGTCCTGCCTACTTAAGCCATCCAGTCCAGATGATCTCTGCCTTCGCCTTGGTCACATCTCTAAAGATGCTCTCCTGTGTTCCTGTTAAAGACTTGCTTGGCTGACATTCCTTCTGGCTCCAGATCCTTCAGATGCTGTTCTACTATGCTCATCTCTGGCTCCCTGATGTTTCAGCTTGTCTGACTATCCATTCCAGTTCCTGAACTTTGGCTATGTTTTGACTACCCTGTTTACCTTTTTTTATTATTATTTTTAAACAAGTGTGATTTAACTCTACTTCTGTCTCAGTCTGATTCATGGTTTCTGACAAGTGATTACAGGTGCAGTAGCTAAAACATATGGCAAAACACTGGTAGAAAACCCTGCCACTTGGACTACTAGCTATGCAGACACAGTTTACCTCACAGTCAAATGAGCAGGCCTCTTGACTGCCAGTTCCTTTCACTTATCAAACACATTTGCCATTTTCTCTTCTCTCATCTCCACAAACTGTGTCCTATCTGCTCCCAGGCTGGAACAAAGCAGACTGCTCCTCTAGCCAAGTAAAACTCTATCTGGAATTATGGAAATTTGGAGCCATACAGAAATACCCTGTGAGAGCAATATTCTCAGTCTCAAAACCAGATAGACTCTCTCTTACTTTGTCATTGTGTATATGTGTAATCTGGGGTCATGTCAGTTCTGGTCTTAAACACTTCTGTAGTATCCACATGAGAAGCTGGTGGCTAAGCTGATATTCCTAATTACTGTAAATCCTAATTAATTAGAACATTATATATATATTTTTATCCAATAGTGGTTTACATTGTGACAAACAGCCCTGGGTGGTTGGGTAGATGGTCAGTGATGTTGTATATTTTTTTAACAAGGCTGTGGCAATTTCTTATAGTCTTCACAGGGAGTTGGGGTTTGACAGATATTAATTTTCCTGTCCGTTAGAAGTTTGGCCAAGGAGAGAAAGGGCACCCCCCAGCAACCCTCTAATTAAACATTTTATCTGGTCTGGAAGTCAGGTGGTCTTTAAGATTAGGTGTGTCTGGGAGACCAAGAAAAAGAGATAAAGGTTAAATCTTTTCTTCCTTGTTTGTTTGCTGGATTCACCCCTGCATGAAATATGTATGTTTGGTGTTCTGGGATAAATAAAAGTAGATGTGACAGAACAGAAGTTGAAAGTCAGTGGTCAGTGGATTTTTCTTTTATGCTCACTTTTTGAAGTTGAACCCTAACAACATGCACAGTGAGATTGAAAATATTTTGCCCCTAAATTCACCCTTATTACTCTACGAACTTGGCATAATGTGCTCACTGGTAATCCAGTGCGAGTAATTTCAAAACCGCCTTGCCACGTTATATGAAGCTCCATCCCAGACGTGTAGTGGGAACACAGATACCTTTCTGAATCGCGTTTCACTTCCCACATTATCTGAGGCTCATGTGTCCCTAATGGACCGAGATATTCAAGTCCCAGAGGTTCTACAATGTATTAAGGATTTGAAAGTGGGCAAAAAGCCTGGCCCAGACGGCTTTACAGTACTATATTATAGGAAGATGGCTGCCGTTATAGCCCCACATTTGACAGCTATGTACAATTTTGTTAAAAATGGCCAAAAATTCACATCAGACCTCTTAACTGCTAACATAGTGATGCTCCCTAATAGGGATGAGCCGAACACCCCCCGGTTCGGTTCGCACCAGAACCCGCGAACGGACCGAAAGTTCGCACGAACGTTAGAACCCCATTGACGTCTATGGGATTCGAACGTTTGAAATCAAAAGTGCTCATTTTAAAGGCTAATTTGCATGGTATTGTCCTAAAAAGGGTTTGGGGACCCGGGTCCTACCCCAGGGGACATGTATCAATGCAAAAAAAACTTTTAAAAACGGCCGTTTTTTCGGGAGCAGTGATTTTAATGATGCTTAAAGTAAAAAAAAAAAAGTGAAATATTCCTTTAAATATCGTACCTGGGGGATGTCTATAGTATGCCTGTAAAGTGACGCGTGTTTCCCATGTTTAGAACAGTCCCTGCACCAAATGTCATTTTTAAAGGAAAAAATCTCATTTAAAACTGCTTGCGGGTTTAATGTCATGTCGGGTCATGGCAATATGGATGAAAATCAGTGAGACAAACGGCATGGGTACCCCCCAGTCCATTACCAGGCCCTTTGGGTCTTGTATGGATATTAAGGGGAACCCCGCACCCAAATTAAAATAAGGAAAGGTGTGGGGCCACCAGGCCCTATATACTCTGAACAGCAGTATACAGGCGGTGCAAACAAGACAGGGACTGTAGGTTTGTTGTTAAGTAGAATCTGTTTGTAATTTTGAACGGGTACATTTTTAACGTGTTTAGCTCCAGCCAAAAAATCTTTTTTAAGCTTTTTGGAAAACATAGGGAAGGGTTATCACCCCTGTGACATTTGTTTTGCTGTCTTTCCTCCTCTTCAGAAGATTTCACCTCACTTTTTTGTCCCAATGAAAAATGTTTTTTGAAAATTTGGGTTTTTTTGTGGAACAAGGATTGGAAAGCATCAGTGGAAAGGAGAAATTGTTTTCCCATATTAACTCTTACAGGAGAGAATTTCCCTTCCTAGGGGTAGATTTCATCTCACTTCCTGTTGTCTCCTTCCGTTTGCAAGTAGGAGTCGTTTGTAAGTTAGATGTTTGAAAGTAGGGTCCTGCCCTATATACTCAGCAGAAATTTGGGCCTTAGGTGTTGCTGTGGCCACAACACTGTAAGCCCTCACAGGGCCCTGCTGTGAAATATTAGATCAAGAATTGTAATTACATGCCCCTGTTGAACAGGAGCTGAAAAATTAGGCCTTAGGCACTGGTGCTGGTGCCACAACACTGCAACCCCTCACAGACACTCTAGTTGGAACGCAGGAACGAGCCCTGCTGCAAAGTATTGCATCAAAAATTGTAATTACACGCCCCTGTTAGACAGGGGCAGAAAAATTGGGCCTTAGGCACTGGTGCTGGTGCCACAACACTGCAACCCCTCACAGACACTCTAGTTGGAACGCAGGAACGAGCCCTGCTGCAAAGTATTGCATCAAAAATTGTAATTACACGCCCCTGTTAGACAGGGGCAGAAAAATTGGGCCTTAGGCACTGGTGCTGGTGCCACAACACTGCAACCCCTCACAGACACTCTAGTTGGAATGCAGGAACGAGCCCTGCTGCAAAGTATTACATCAAAAATTGTAATTACACGCCCCTGTTAAACAGGGGCTGAAAAATTGTGCCTTAGGCACTGGTGGTGGCGCCCAGAACCAAAAATGTTCTTACAAGCTATCAGCGTGATGATTGAGGAGGAAGAGGATAATTACTCAGGGATAGTCACTCAGCATCATCATAGGCAGTCTTTGAAGGGATCTGAGATTTAAAAAAAAATTATTCGGTTACATCAGCATCAGGTGCTTGGTAGCTGGTGGTGATCCAAGACTGATTCATTTTTATGAAGGTCAGCCGATCGACCGAGTCGGTGGACAGACGCACCCTGTGATCGGTTACCACGCCTCCAGCAGCACTGAATGTGCGTTCCGAAAGAACGCTGGATGCAGGACAGGCCAGTAGCTCAATTGCATACTGTGCAAGCTCTGGCCAGTGATCCATCCTCAAGACCCAGTAACCCAGAGGATTTTCGGTGGGAAAGGTGTCCAAGTCTGATCTTGCCCCTAGGTATTCCTGCACCATGTAAAACAGACGCTGGCGATGGTTGCTGGAACCGATCATACCTTGGGGCTGCGGACCAAAAAATTGTCTGAACGCATCGGTCAGACGGCCACCTTCTCCACCGCTCCTTCTTTGACTGACCGAAGCCTCAGCAACACGTTGTCCAGAAACAGGAGTTTGTAACCTCCCAGTCTCTGGGAACGCGTTGCACAGACCTTTCTGCAAGGCCTCCCGAAGATGTTTCATCCTCTGCTCCCTCTGCGATGGCAAGATAAGGTCCGCAACCTTACCCTTGTAACGTGGATCAAGGAGGGTTGCCAGCCAGTATTGGTCCTTCTCCTTGATACCACGAATACGAGGATCCTTACGCAGGCTTTGCAGGATCAGGGAGGCCATGCAGCGTAGGTTTGCTGAGGCATTCGGTCCGGAGTCCTCTGGGTCACTAAGGACAACAACGTCCGCAGCCACCTCCTCCCAGCCACGTACAAGTCCATGTGTTCCTTGGGACTGATCCCTTAAAGATGCTGAGTGCCAGGCTCCACCTCCATACTGACACAATCTTCCTCCTCCTCCTCCTCCTCCTCGTCCTCTTCCTGTGTGATCGGCGGGCACGCAGGAACACTGTCTGGATAAAGGGGGCCTTGAGAGCTAAGGAATTCCTCCTCTTCCTGCCTCTGTTCTGCCTCAAGTGCCCTGTCTATTATTCCACGCAGCGTGTGCTCCAACAGGTGGACAAGGGGGACAGTGTCACTGATGCATGCACTGTCAGTGCTCACCATCCTCGTGGCCTCCTCGAATGGTGACAGGACAGTGCATGCATCCCTGATCATGGCCCACTGGCGTGGGGAAAAAAAACCAAGCTCCCCTGACCCTGTCCTGGTGCCATAGTCGCACAGGTACTCATTGATGGCCCTCTGCTGCGTGTGCAGCCGCTGCAGCATGGCCAACGTTGAGTTCCACCTGGTGGGCATGTCACAGATTAGGCGGTTCTTGGGCAGGTTAAACTCCTTTTGGAGGTCCGTCAGCCGAGCACTGGCATTATATGACCGGCGGAAATGCACACAGACTTTCCTGGCCTGCCTCAGGACATCCTGTAAGCCCGGGTACCTGCCCAAGAACCGCTGCACCACCAAGTTAAGGACGTGAGCCAAACAGGGCACATGGGTCATTTGTCCCTGTCGGAGGGCAGAGAGGAGGTTGGTGCCATTGTCGCAAACCACCATTCCTGCCTTAAGTTGGCGTGGCGTCAACCACCTCTGAACCTGCCCCTGCAGAGCTGACAGAACCTCTGCCCCAGTGTGGCTCCTGTCCCCCAAGCACACCAGCTCAAGCACCGCATGGCATCTTTTGGCCTGCGTACTTGCGTAGCCCCTTGAACGCCTACGGAGCACCGCTGGTTCCGAGGAAGAGGCCATGGAGGAAGAAGAAGAGGAGGGGGTGGAGGAGAGAGGTGTGTCACAATCAGCATTTTGGAGGCGTGGTGGCGGAACAACCTCCAACACTACTGCACCTTGTCCTGCATCCTTCCCAGCTGCCAGCAGAGTCACCCAATGCGCCGTGAAACTTAGGTAACGTCCCTGTCCATGCCTGCTGGACCATGAGTCAGCGGTAATATGCACCTTACCGCTGACTGCTCTGTCCAGCGAGGCATGGACATTGCCTTCCACATGCCGGTAGAGAGCCGGAATCGCCTTCCGTGAGAAAAAGTGGCGTTTGGGTACCTGCCACTGAGGAACCGCACATTCCACAAACTCACGGAAGGGGGCAGAGTCTACCAACTGAAAAGGCAGCAGTTGAAGTGCTAGCAATTTTGCCAAGCTAGCATTCAACCGCTGGGCATGTGGATGGTTGGGAGCAAACTTCTTTCGGCGGTGCAGCAGCTGGGGCAGGGAAATTTGCCTGGTACAATCTGACGTCGGTGTACCAAAAGCAGATTGCCCACAAGTACTTGGCTGTGACACACCTAATTCTACACCTTCATTCCTCTCACTGCAGGTCTCAGAGAGGACTGAAGGTCTAGTGGGGTTGGAAATCTCAGCTGATGAGGAGCAAGGAGAGATCCTCTTTGTTCTTTGGTGTGGGTCTTTTAGATACGCTTGCCAACGAACTGCATGGCAGGTCAACATATGTCTGGTCAAGCATGTGGTACCCAAGCGGGAGATGTTTTGGCCACGTGAGATACGCTTGAGACATATGTTGCAAATAGCAGCGGTGCGATCTGATGCACTCGTCTCAAAAAAGGCCCACACCAAAGAACTTTTTGAATAACGCGCAGAGACTGCAGCGCCCTGCACATGTGGAGCTTTGGGGTGTGATGCAGTCAATGTGCTGCCCTTAGGCTGGCCCCTGGAGGGCATCCTGCCTCGTTGGTGATGTGCCGCCTCCTCCTCCTCCTCCTCCTCCTCTCTCCTATCAGGCACCCACGTTGAGTCAGTGACCTCATCATCCCCTCCCTCCTCATCACTGGAGCAAACCTGGCAGTATGCTGCAGCAGGGGGAGCATGACTGCCAGATTGCTGTCCTTCTTGGGCACCCCCTCTGTCCGTGCTCATGTTACTGCCTTCATCGAGCTCAGTATCATCATCAGAGCCTTCCAAACGCTGGGCATCCTCCTGGAGCATGTACCCAACACTGTGGTCAAACAGTTCGAGGGAATCCTCATGAGGACATGGTGGAGCTAGGGAAGGAGTCACTGATGACATTGAGCTGAGGGAAGAGGCCGCTGCTTTGCCAGACAAAGCACCCTGGGCATGGGTGAGAGAGGATGAGGAGGATGAGGACGGCTTGGCCATCCACTCGACCAGGTCTTCCGCATGTTGCGGCTCAACACGGCCAGCTGCCGAAAAAAAGGCCAAGCGTGTCCCATGGCCACGTGCTGATGAGGATGCACCGTCTCCACGACCAGCACTAGACACAGAGCCTGCTTGCCCTCTCTTATTGGCTTGTGACTGTCTGCCTCTCCTTCTTGGCCTTCCAGACATACTAATGGCCTGTAGCTGCACTAAGCTGGGATAGAACACCTGTAATTTTCTTCAGGTAGCTTTATATACTGTAACCAGACAAGCCTGCCTGTCAGTAGGAAGATAACAGGAACGGATCTAGCTGAACACTGTGAGCAGGACGCACTGTACTAAATGTAAATAGTCTAGCTGCCTGACCGTAGTACTAATAGGATCAAATAGAACACCTGTAATTTTCTTCAGGTAGCTTTATATACTGTAACCAGACAAGCCTGCCTGTCAGTAGGAAGATAACAGGAACGGATCTAGCTGAACACTGTGAGCAGGACGCACTGCACTAAATGTAAATAGCAGGAACGGATCTAGCTGAACACTGTGAGAAGGACGCACTGCACTAAATGTAAATGGCAGGAACGGATCTAGCTGAACACTGTGAGCAGGACGCACTGCACTAAATGTAAATAGCAGGAACGGATCTAGCTGAACACTGTGAGCAGGACGCACTGCACTAAATGTAAATAGTCTAGAAGATAACAGGAACGGATCTAGCTGAACACTGTGAGCAGGACGCACTGCACTAAATGTAAATAGCAGGAACGGATCTAGCTGAACACTGTGAGCAGGACGCACTGCACTAAATGTAAATTGCAGGAACGGATCTAGCTGAACACTGTGAGCAGGACGCACTGCACTAAATGTAAATAGCAGGAACGGATCTAGCTGAACACTGTGAGCAGGACGCACTGCACTAAATGTAAATAGTCTAGAAGATAACAGGAACGGATCTAGCTGAACACTGTGAGCAGGATGCACTGCACTAAATGTAAATAGCAGGAACGGATCTAGCTGAACACTGTGAGCAGGACGCACTGCACTAAATGTAAATAGCAGGAACGGATCTAGCTGAACACTGTGAGCAGGACGCACTGCACTAAATGTAAATAGCAGGAACGGATCTAGCTGAACACTGTGAGCAGGACGCACTGCACTAAATGTAAATAGCAGGAACGGATCTAGCTGAACACTGTGAGCAGGACGCACTGCACTAAATGTAAATAGCAGGAACGGATCTAGCTGAACACTGTGAGCAGGACGCACTGCACTAAATGTAAATAGTCTAGAAGATAACAGGAACGGATCTAGCTGAACACTGTGAGCAGGACGCACTGCACTAAATGTAAATAGCAGGAACGGATCTAGCTGAACACTGTGAGCAGGACGCACTGCACTAAATGTAAATAGCAGGAACGGATCTAGCTGAACACTGTGAGCAGGACGCACTGCACTAAATGTAAATAGCAGGAACGGATCTAGCTGAACACTGTGAGCAGGACGCACTGCACTAAATGTAAATAGTCTAGATAGAAGATAACAGGAACGGATCTAGCTAAACTGAATACAGTGTATATATATATATGCAACACCTGGGATGCATATATATACACAATACACTGTAAGTGCAGCTAACTGACTGACTGTTTTGCCTAATCTATCTAACTCAAATCAAATGACACTGTCTCTCTCTCTCTCTCTATCTCTTAGCACACCGGAACACACACTACACAGGGCCGCCGTGCAGGCGGCCTTATATAGTGTGGGGCGTGTACTAAATCCCCTGAGCCATAATTGGCCAAAGCCACCCTGGCTTTGGCCAATTACAGCTCTCTCTACTGATGGCGCTGTGATTGGCCAAGCATGCGGGTCATAGTGCATGCTTGGCCAATCATCAGCCAGCAATGCACTGCGATGCCGCAGTGAATTATGGGCCGTGACGCGCCACACGAATTTGGCGCGAACGGCCCATATCGTTCGCAATTCGGCGAACGGGCGAACAGCCGATGTTCGAGTCGAACATGGGTTCGACTCGAACACGAAGCTCATCCCTACTCCCTAAGCCTGACCATGACCACTCTTCGTGGGCTAACTTCAGGCCAATTTCCCTGATCAACATGGATATGAAAATGGTGACAAAAATCCTTGCCCATTTGCTTGAACTCTTTCCTTCCCTGTTTAGTTAAGAAGGACCAAGTGGGTTTCGTCCCGCAAAGACAAGCGGGGGAAGCTATTCGACGCATACTGCAGCTGCAGCATGTAGCCCATAGTCGCTCTTTGGAATCAATGCTTCTGTCTCTGGATGTGAACAAGGCATTTGATACTCTGTCTTGGCCGTATCTTATGTCCGTACTATACGACTATGGTTTTGGAGCATCATTTTTGCAATGGATGACAGTGCATTACCACTCTCCTAGGGCCAAAATTAAATATTATGAATTTGAGTCATCTGTCTTTAATATTAGGAGGGCTACCCATCAAGGTTGCCCACTCTCGCCACTTCTTTTTGTTTTGGCTTTAGAACCCTTGGCGGAAGCAGTCTGTTCCCATCCAGATATCAGAGGTATCAATATAGCAGGCTCCACACATAAAATATCTTTGTTTGCTGATGATATTTTGCTAAATTTAACTCCCCCCGAATCTCGCTACCAAACCTATTCTCCCTTTTAGACTCCTTTGCTTCCCTCTCGGTTAACCCCTCTAAATCCAAGGCATTATCGGTCAGTCTCTCCCCTCCAGTGCTGAGGGACTTGAAAACAGCTTTCCCATTTCACTGGCCTTCTTCCTTGCCCTACCTGGGTATCCGCCTCACTTCCTCCTATGCGAGACTGTATCAGGCCAACTTTCCACCTTTGCTAAAAAAATTGTCCGACATGTTATCCTCCTGGTCCCACTTACCTTTATCTTGATTTGGAAGGATAACTGCGGTTCGCATGTCTTACCTTCCGAAACTACTTTATTTTTTTAGAGTTTTGCCCGTTTAAGTGCCTTCATATATCTTACATCAGCGTAAGCTTTTACACTTTATTTGGGGATCCACCGACCTCGAATTAATAAACAAATCTTGTATGCTAAAAGGGTTACTGAAGGCCTCTCGGTTCCTAATCTACAGGCCTATTATACCGCTGCGAACATAGCACCGCTGTCTCATCTCCATGAAACACATCAACTATGGGCCACTATTGATCTAGTCGACTCCGATCCCATCCCGGTGTCCTCCCTGCCCTGGCTCCCCCCGGCTCATCATCCTGTAGTTGGGCAATGCTTAGCACACTCTTTGAAATTATGGGACACTTATTCCCCCCAGGTTGTGATAACCCGGCCCAATTTTCCTGGTGGGCCGAAAATGGCTTCACAGATATCCATTCCCTGTAAACTCCTACTAGGTTCCTAGCTTTTGATGCCCTACGCTCCTCTCACGATATCCCTTTGCGAGAACATTACAGCTATCTTCAACTTAGGCACTTTCTTCAGCAGCTTATTAAATCTCGCCCTACTCTATATATTCTGACTCCTTTTGAGAGACTATGCAGAGCTAGACCCCTCTCCCCGGGCATTATAGCCCTGGTATACTCCTCTATAATTCCGGCGAGAAAACCCCCATTGAGGCTATACCAACTCCAATGGGAAAAAGAACTAGGGAGGCAATTAGACCCAGAGGACTGGCAAATAATGACTATAACTCTTTCAAAATGTTCCCATAACATCCTTATCTTAGAGAATGCCTATAAACTACCATATAGGTGGTACTACACGCCGGCTATATTGGCCTGATTTATCCCATCCTACTCTCCTCTCTGCTTTCAGGGGTGTTCACAAGAAGGGACAATGGCACATATTTGGTGGTCTTGCCCAAGGGCATGCAGGCTGTGAGTCAGAACCTATGCTCTTCTACGCAATCTATTTCATGTTGATCTCAAAAGAGATCTCTATAAAGCCCTACTAGGCAAGCCAATTGTTGAACTACTTTGCCCGGAAAGGCAACTGGCCCAACATCTGTTTGCTGTAACTAAATTGACAATTACTAGGGCATGGAAGACTCCTGCGCTTAGCTTTGAGGTTGTTAAAAAATGCATGAATGACATTATGGTTAATGAGAAACTAACGGCCAGTCTCTTGGATACGCACAATAAATTTCTCAAAGTTTGGCAACCGTGGAGCACATATTTTCATCCCTCCCACTTCGACAGTACGCTCCTCTCAATTTAGCACTCCCCCGACACATTCCCCGTGGACTCTTCTCTCTCCCCTTTTCTTTCTTCCCATCTTTCAGTTTCTTCTCTTCCCTTAATTTCTTCTTTTTCACCTTTTCTTTTCAATATGCTTTATGCATTCAGTTGCTGTGGATATCAGACCGACAGGGATTACCCTGGTTCAGGTAGTTATTTTGATAATATTGTTCTTTATGTTACCATTGTACTTTTTTTTTTTTACCCTCTGCCGTTGGGGGGCACTGGACTATGCATGCCTTCGTTCAGACATCTCGTATTTAACATCTGGTCATTTGGGTCTGTAGGCATGAAATGTTATTCATTATACCCCGAAAGGCGGCTTTTGGACTCTTCCTTACATTCTTATTCACTTGGGCCATTATGTTTGTGACTTGTGTAAGGTTATTGTCTATGTTCTCCCCTTTTTTTTTGACCTTATGTCTGTTTATTACAAATTGTAACCATCCCAATGTTGTTCATATATGTTGGATTGTTTATTAATAAAACTTCTGTAAAAGAAAATATAATATCCATACACAAGATCAAAAATAATTCATTTTAGCTAAATTTTCAAAATACCTTATACATTACTTTTCCTTGTGGAAACTTAGCTGTTTGATCGTATAGTTAGACACGTTGGTTACTTTGAAGCGTTTGCTACACTGATTTGTATTCACTGTTCTCTTTCTTAGTCATTGTTGTGTGCTACAGCATACAAATCATAATTTTGCTGCAGCTTAAAAATGCATTTTGATAGCTTTATATCATGCTACTTCACAGAAGTGCTACTGTACTAACGGTGGTTCTTTAAAGGTAGTTCAGCAAAGTTCATCCTCCTTTTATCCACTGTAGTCATAAAAAGGACATACCGAACAGCAAATTCAGACGCTTCAGGCAACAGAAAAGTAAATCTGTCAACTGCTTATACTATGCAGGAAACAGTGCCAACTGTGCTCACTGCTAAAATCAGAAAGGCCACCAAGTTTGCTTAAAGCTAAACTCCAGGTAAACAGTTAAATACACAGTTGCCTACATGGGTGCTTTCTTAACCACTTCAGCCCCGGACCATTTTGCTGCCCAAATACCAGAGCACTATTTGCAATTCGGCACTGCGTCCGTTTAACTGACAATTGCGCAGTCATGTGACGTTGCTCCCAAACAAAATTGACGTCCTTTTTTTTCCACAAATAGAGCTTTCTTTTGGTGGTATTTGATCTCCTCTGCGGTTTTTATTTTTTGCACTATAAACAAAAATAGAGCGACAATTTTGAAAAAAAAGCATTATTTTTTACTTTTTGCTATAATAAATATCCACTAAAAATCTATAAAAAAAACATTTTTTTTCCTCAGTTTAGGTCGATACATATTTTTCTACATATTTTTGTTAAAAAAATCGTAATAACCGTTTATTGATTGGTTTGTGCAAAAGTTATAGCGTCTACAAAATAGGGGATAGTTTTATGGCATCTTGATTTTTTTTTTTTTTACTAGTAATGGCAGCGATCTGTAACTGTGACATTATGGCGGAGACATCGGACAATTTTGTCACATTTTTGGGACCATTGTCATTTTTTACAGGGATCAGTGCTATAAAATTGCACTGATTACTGTAAAAATGACACTGGCAGTGAAGGGGTTAACCACTAGGGGGCTAGGGAGGGGTTAAGTGTGTCCTAGGGAGTGATTCTAACTGTGGGGGGGCTGTGTGTGACACATCACTGATCATAGCTCCCGATCACACGGAGCTATGATCAGTGACAGTGTCACTAGACAGAACAGGGAGATGCTTGCTTACATTAGCATCTCCCCGTTCTTCCTCTCTGTGAGACGATTGTGGGTATCCCCGTGGACATTGAGTAGTGCGCCCGCACGGGTGCCCCTATGGAAAGCGCCTCTCCATGGGGGCACCATAAGAAGGGGAGGAGCCAGGAGCGCCAGTGGGGCACTTCAGAAGTGGAGGATCAGGGCTGTTCTCTGCAAAACAGAGCAGGTAAATATAACATGTTCATTATTTTTATTTAAAAAAATGTCCCCATATGCATTAATGGGGACTGAGGCTCACTGTATGCTCCCAGCACAGTGATGGAGCTGTCACAGGCAGGAATGGGTTGTATTTCTTCAGTCCTAAGATTTACACAGCTCTGCCAACAACAGGTGAGCAATGCTAGGCCAAGCTCAAATTTTACTGGTCAAACTTCAAATACAGTCAGTTGCCTATATCTCATAGTCTAATGATCGTTTTGACATGCAGTTTTCACATTTATTCTTAAGGTGTGCTATTTAATCTCCCAGGTTCGTAATACCTTTTTAATATATGCTTCTCCAAGACTAGAAAAATTGCGCTAGAAAAAGTGGATGTGGTGAATTGTGCAATATGAAACAGTTGTAAATAAACCTAGGAAGGTCACTAGAGAGCACCAGTGATTAAAAAAAAAACGGAGTCAAAAGAGAGGGGATAGGGCCTATAAAAGAGAGAAGTATGTCAGGAAATATATTCACCACAACTACTGATGAGCAAATAAATCCACAGATCTTGATTAGCAGCAAATTCAACTTATAGACTCAAGATGGTTTTCACAAACGTATCATTCTGCTTTAAAGCAGCCTGCAACATTTGGTCTTTCAGTAGCTGTTATGTCTCACTATAGAACGGATGCTTTAGAATCCTCGATTGTGTCACCTCCCATTAGAGCACCCAGGCAACAGGGATAAAGAGGTTAGCCACTTCCCCCATATAAAAGCATAAGATCATACTGAAAAAGCTATTTCTAGTGTGGTTTAGGGAGTGAAGAGCAATGGGTTGTAGTACATGAAGCTTAAATATAACTTTCTGTCTTGGTCTGCAGCTACTCTCAATGTACACACTATAAGCGGCAGCTGACATCTTTTTTTTACTCAGCTCAGTGAACAACACATGAGCGACTGGTTGTAGAGGCCTTCAACAGTGAGATACACATTTTGAGCAGAGAGGACAGCTAAATTACAAGAGGCATGAAAGAGGTGATCTATGTTAAACTGGTACAATCACCTTAAGGCTGGGTTCACATTAGTGCGAATTGGATGCAAGTTCAAATCCAATGCATGTCAGGAGATTGTGATGGGCTCTCTATGGAGCCAGTTAACTCATCTCGGTTGCGGCTGCGGAGCAGCTTGCACAGGAATATTGTGCATCTTTGGCACTGTTTCTGGGCTGAATTCAGACAAAAATTTGGCACCGTTTTATCCCTGACACAGAGAACAGGAATGGAGCCGACCCCTGCTGCGAGCTGCATCCATCTTATATGTGAACCTAGCCTTAAACAAGGAAGGGGCAATTCAGCATCATATGTCACTCCCTATCTTTACCCAGGGCAATTTGACCACAATTCACATTCATGATGATTTAATTACATAAATTAGGACTGGGTGGTTTCACAAATGTTCCCACCTTCTGTTATATCCTGGAAGAATCAATATCTGTCTTGACTAGGGATGAGCCGAACACCCCCCTGTTCGGTTCGCACCAGAACATGCGAACAGGAAAAAAGTTCGTTCGAACACGCGAACACCGTTAAAGTCTATGGGACACGAACATGAATAATCAAAAAGGCTAATTTTAAAGGCTAATATGCAAGTTATTGTCATAAAAAGTGTTTGGGGACCCGGGTCCTCCCCCAGGGGACATGGATCAAAAATTTTTTAAAAACGGCCGTTTTTTCAGGAGCAGTGATTTTAATAATGCTTAAAGTCAAACAATAAAAGTGTAATATCCCTTTAAATTTTGTACCTGGGGGGTGTCTATAGTATTCCTGTAAAGGGGCGCATGTTTCCTGTGTTTAGAACAGTCTGACAGCAAAATGACATTTTGAAGGAAAAAACTCATTTAAAACTACCGCGGCTATTGCATTGCCGACAATACACATAGAAGTTCATTGATAAAAACGGCATGGGAATTCCCCAAAGGGGAACCCCAAACCAAAATTTAAAAAAAAAAAAGACGTAGGAGTCCCCCTAAATTCCATACCAGGCCCTTCAGGTCTGATATGGATATTAAGGGGAACCCCGGCCAAAATTTAAAAAAAAAAATTAACGTGGGGTTCCCCCTAAATTCCATACCAGACCCTTATCCGAGCACGCAACCTGGCAGGCCGCAGGAAAAGAGGGGGGGATGAGAGTGCGGCCCCCCCTCCTGAACCGTACCAGGCCACATGCCCTCAACATTGGGAGGGTGCTTTGGGGTAGCCCCCCAAAACACCTTGTCCCCATGTTGATGAGGACAAGGGCCTCATCCCCACAACCCTGGCCGGTGGTTGTGGGGGTCTGCAGGCGGGGGGCTTATCGGAATCTGGAAGCCCCCTTTAACAAGGGGACCCCCAGATCCCGGCCCCCCCTTGTGTGAAATGGTAAGGGGGCATTACCCCTACCATTTCACTAAAAAACTGTCAAAAATGTTAAAAATGACAAGAGACAGTTTTTGACAATTCCTTTATTTAAATACTTCTTCTTTCTTCTATCATCCTTCATCTTCTGGTTCTTCTGGTTCTTCTGGCTCTTCCTCCGGCGTTCTCATCCAGCATCTCCTCCGCGGCGTCTTCTATCTTCTTCTCCTCGGGCCGCTCCGCACCCATGGCATGGGGGGAGGCTCCCGCTCTTCTCTTCATCTTCTTCTCTTCTTCTTTTCTTCTCTTCTTCTCTTCTTCTCTTCTTCATTTTCTTCTCCGGGCCGCTCCGCACCCATGCTGGCATGGAGGGAGGCTCCCGCTGTGTGACGGCGCTCCTCGTCTGACAGTTCTTAAATAACGGCCCCCCCTTTTTTTCCTGCGGCCTGCCAGGTTGCGTGCTCGGATAAGGATCTGGTATGGATTTTTGGGGGGACCCCACGCCGTTTTTTTTTGGCGCGGGGTTCCCCTTAAAATCCATACCAGACCTGAAGGGTCTGGTATGGAATTTAGGGGGAACCCCACGTTAATTTTTTTTTTTTAATTTTGGCCGGGGTTCCCCTTAATATCCATATCAGACCTGAAGGGCCTGGTATGGAATTTAGGGGGACTCCTACGTCTTTTTTTTTTACATTTTGGTTTGGGGTTCCCCTTTGGGGAATTCCCATGCCGTTTTTATCAATGAACTTCTATGTGTATTGTCGGCAATTCAATAGCCGCGGTAGTTTTAAATGAGTTTTTTTCTTCAAAATCTCATTTTGCTGTCAGACTGTTCTAAACACAGGAAACATGCGCCCCTTTACAGGCATACTATAGACACCCCCCAGGTACGAAATTTAAAGGGATATTACACTTTTATTGTTTGACTTTAAGCATTATTAAAATCACTGCTCCTGAAAAAACAGCCGTTTTTAACAATTTTTTTGCATTGATCCATGTCCCCTGGGGCTGGACCCGGGTCCCCAAACACTTTTTATGACAATAACTTGCATATTAGCCTTTAAAATTAGCACTTTTGATTTCTCCCATAGACTTTTAAAGGGTGTTCCGCGGCATTCGAATTTGCCGCGAACACCCCAAATTGTTCGCTGTTCGGCGAACTTGCGAACAGCCAATGTTCGAGTCGAACATGAGTTCGACTCGATCTCGAAGCTCATCCCTAGTCTTGACATATTTAATGAAACTTTGGTTATTAAATTAAGGTAACTGAATTTCCAATAGGGGTAGACATGCTGGGGCATGTACCTGTTAGTTGAACTGAGGAGGCTCCTTGTACGAGTTTTAAAGAAATCTCAAGCATTAGAAAACAAGTCCCTTTGGCTGTAACTACATTTAGCTTTGTACGCCATACAATTTGAAATACTTTGTTATCAATGGGCAATTAGACAATACAAAATATTGTGTAGCTATTAGCTATTTTTTGTTTAACTATTAT
The DNA here is from genome assembly GCA_037952925.1 of Lithobates clamitans. Classification (NCBI taxonomy): domain Eukaryota; kingdom Metazoa; phylum Chordata; class Amphibia; order Anura; family Ranidae; genus Lithobates; species Lithobates clamitans. The sequence continues at coordinate 2,926,915 of JBBGZY010000192.1, read as the reverse complement.
ATATTTTAAAAAAACTGAGTGTTTCAGTGAGAAATGCTAGGCATCACCACCTGTATTTTTTTTTGCCCTTCCAAAATTGTTTGATGAGTACTCGTGTGACCTCCATGCATACAGTATTTGAAAGTGTCAACTTATTGCAGTGGCATTTTTTATAACTGCAATATTACCCAATATACTGTAATTGTTGTGAGCTAATTATTTTTGTTTTTGTAGCACAGCCAGGCTAATTAACGGCTGACATTGCTTGCATGTAATCACACAATAACTGATATGGGGTAGAATGGGTTTCAGTATAGTTTAATGGGATCCACATTCCCAATCAAATAATATTGTAGGACAGAACTGGGACATTAATGGAAAACCTTAAATGATATCACACTAGAGCAGAGGTCTTCAAACTTTATAAACAAAGAGCCAGTTTACTATCCTTCAAATTTTAGGACGGCAGGACTTTGGCCAGTAGGAGAAGAAATGCCTTGGTGCCCCATTATTGGAATCAGTGGGAGGAATAGTGCCCCATCATTGGTGTCCGTGGCAGAAATAGTGCCCCATCATTGGTATCAGTGAGAGGACTAGTGTCCAAACATTGGTGTCAGTGGAAAGAATAGCGTCCCATTATTGGTATCAGTAGGAGGAATAGTGCCCCATCATTGGTATCAGCGGGAAGAATAGTGCCCCATCATTGGTATCAGTGGAAGGAATTGTGGCAAATCATTGGTATCAGTGGGAGGAATAGTGTCCCCTCATTGCTAATGGTGGGGGGGGGGGGAATGCCCCAAGGGCCAGGTAAAAGCAAGCAAATGGTCAAATCTGGAGACCACTGCACTAAAGAAAGAAGAGAAAGACAGGTTATTTTAATAGTTAATTACTTGCATTTATTAAAAACAATCATTCATGTAAAAAAAACTTATGAAACCAGATTTTTCTATACAGATTCAAATTTACTGTATGCTTTGTTCCAGCCTTTGTATTACAGTATTTCTCAATATATCAATCATTACCAATGTCATACAGTATATCCCTAGAATTGATAGCATTCCCAATTACTTACCAGTTGATCCTGGCAGCATACACTTTTCTGCAGCACTTCATTTAGAGGGCTGACAATTCTGTAAAAGAACTTCGAAATTGGCAGCAGTGTTGCCACCTTTACTTCATAGCACCTCATTGAGGTATTGACGTACCATTGCGGTTCACTTACATGTGTTTATCAGTATTTCCTAGATGTGTACTCTCATTGGAGTAAATATCATGGTCCTTGTTCAAGAAGGAAAGGTGGCAGTGCATTTCCAACTGTGACAACAAACAGCATTGTACCAGCTCTTTTCCTATAGACTTCTATGATGTCCCACAGTTTTGGTGTGGCTTCAGAAAGTGCACCAAATATGCAACATGCAGGAGTTTTGCTTTCTGAAACCACCAAAATCACAGGACCTCATAAAAGTCTATGGGAAAGCACAGATAACCCACACAAAAACCATGAGTTTGCTGTACTTTAGCAAAAGCGAAGCAAGGCAGTGTGAAGCTGCTCTAAAGCTCTGTATGGATGGGTGATAAAAGAGTGGGGTAGGGTTTCATCATGCATGCCTGATGTACACTGGACAACTTTTTACTTGATAAGTGAACTGACCCAACTTACTAGAACTACATTCTAAAACTAAGTATCTACGTAGCTCAAGGCACATGTCATAACCTACACAGAAATCCACTTAAACTGTTAGCAGGATTTCAGAATCAGTATCTATGTGAACAAGACCTTAAAGTTTAACTCCAGCCAAAACATCTTTTTTGTTGGGAATGGTGAGAATGGTGAGAACCTCTATTCGATTTCCCTCTTTTTTTAACCATTGGTAAAGTGTTAGGAGACAAGAAGTGATGGTAAATCTCTACAACTGAAACACAGACATCAAAAAAGAAAACACATTAGAACATTAGATTAGAACAGGGGCATAACTACAGAGCACGGGGAACCCATAGCAAAACTTTTATATAGCCCCTAGCAACCTTTATCCGTGACACCTGACAGTATTAGCTGGCATAATAACATCACAGATCTTAAAGTGACATTAAAGGTTCATAAAAAAAAATAAATAAATAAATAAAAAAATAATGACAACAAACATGTCATACTTACCTGCTCTGTGTAGTGGTTTTTCACAAAACAGCCCTGATTCTCCTCTTTTCGGTCCCCCGCTGGCTCCTCCTCTTCAGTCAATGCCCCCAATAACAAGTCTCTTGCTCTGGAGCCACTGGCGCTCTATGCGTCCATAAGACACACTTTGTTGCATTTCGGCCCGCACCCTTTCTTGTCATTAGCTCACTGCCTGTGATTGACAGTAGCAGGAGCCAGTGGCTATAGTATTAGGGAGGTTGGGGCTGCACACAGAATGTTTTTTACCTTCATGCAATTTATACATGAAGGTAAAAAACCTTGAGCCTTTAAAACCACTTTGATTTAATGTACTGTACAGGAAGTCCCGAGTTACGAACACAATAAGGACTGTGGGTTTGTTCGTAAGTCGAAGTGTAACTTCCGGTCGGAACACTGCATTCGTAAGTGTTCGTAAGTGTAACTGCCACCTGTGCATGGATGTGGGATGTTCCGGGCGCTTGTTATGTTATCTCGGGGTAGTATGGCAGTGTGGGATGTGTCCGGAGGTGCTTGAAAGGTATCCAGGACCAGAGTGGAGCGGCATTTGAGGCCGTTCTTAGTAGGAGTCGTTCGTAACTCGGGTGTTCGTAACTCGGGTGTTCGTAACTCGGGACGTCCTGTATGCCTAAATCAAATACAAGTACCAGGAAAGCTGTCAGCATAGTCAGTACACAGCAGTGTAGGGACTACATCTGTAACCTTAATTCTCCATCAGACTACTCTTTCTTCGGTATCTCTCAGTATTTAGTGGTATTAAACCCAAAGCCAATGTAATATATTGCAGCTTAACAATCATTATATATAGTGGCTGCATTAGTTGTAATTTTTTAGCCTTTCTTCTCTCTGTTTTCGCCTGGTGATCTGGCCAGTAACACACCTCCTGTATTAGAGGACCCCACTCTGGACAAAGGAGCAAAAAGGGCACAGCAGACAGCACCCTTGTCAGTTGGGGGGGAGTAGTGTTAAATGTACAACATACTAGCAGATTTAAACACACTAACATATCAAAGCCACACTCTAGCTCACACTTTATAAGCAGATGCAGCAAACATTTTTTTTCCTTTTGGGGCAAAGGCTTTGCATGAATAAATACGTGCTGATCATTGTAAGCACCCCTGTTCGTGGTAAATGGTTTATCTCATCCTTGTAAATACATCTAGAAGAGAGCTTGTTCTTTTGAAAAAACATCAGACTTACTGACCAGATCAACAGATGAAAATAGAAGATAGAAAGCCTAAAAAGAATAATATATAATAATGCAGACATTATATTTAAGAATTGGTAAGCTGCAATATAATAATATTCATGCTCTCTGCTTTAATACTGCTTCTATTAATCTGTATAATTTGCTAAGCCCTCCCACATCAAAGAAGTGCTGAATGGCGTGGTTAGTGATCAGTCAAAAGAAAAGAAAGTAGTTGTAGTAACAATTTTGTTTCTCAGTTGTCATAGTGTAAAAACTAGAAGAAACTGGAGATACAGATGGCAATAGGTTATCACCCTTCCCTACCCTATCAAAAAGTGTTTTGTCTGAAGTCAAAATTACCCATAACACTATAGTCCCTTTTCAGCTAATTATCCCATGTTACATCTATACAGATACTCCTCGTTTAATGACTTATCTGTTTAACAACCGTTCAGACCTACGACCAGCTCTCCCCACCCGAAGGACGCGCTGTACATCATTGTATTGTACAGTACAGAATTTTCGTTTGTGTTCGGTTCCTTTGCAAAATAAAACAACGTTATTGAGTTGGAGTTTTGTGTTCAGACCTTTTTTTCACAATACAGTACAGTAGTTAAGAATGCTTAAAATATTGATTACTTGTGACTCCTCGTTTAACAACCAATTTGTTTAACAACCTGGTCTTTGGAACGGAACCTGGCCGTTAAGTGGGGAGAGCTTGTAATAAGATTACATTTATTTTAATCAGATGTGTGAAAATTTGAACACTTGAAATAGCAGTTCATAAATGTTTCCTATGAAGAGTCTCAGAATGATGCATAAAAGCATGCACAGTAATTCAATTAGCAATTGTAATTAGATTTCTCCAAACTCTGCAGATATGAGTAAGACCATTGAACTACTTCAAAAATCATTCCACTCAGATATTATTATAACTACAAATATTTGAAAGTTTCTGTCCCGAGGCTTCAATGCAAATTTGGCCCTAAATATATAACACACATGGGCCTTGTGGCATTTTAGACTAAACTGTTCATATCCATGATTATATGGAGACAATGAAAAAAAAGTAATAGCAGTAAGCTTAATCTGTATACTGCAGTATATATATATATATATATATATATATATATATATATATATATATATATATATATTCTCAAAGGACTTTAAATACGTGTCCATATATTTTAAACTGGATTGGACAAAAGAGTGTTATTCTCCACAAGCATTTACAAAGCATATAACAAGCCTCAAACAGCTTTCTTGAAGGCCTTAAAGCACCCTTCAGTTCCAGTCAGAGAGTGCTTAATACAGATATTAATTGTGTGTGGTGGTAACCTAAAAGCCCTACAAAATGGGTATTGTTTAATCTTAACTTGTAAAGTCTGGTCTAAAGAACATCAGTTTCCTGACAGACGCACCCTGTGTCTACCCATCTGCTACTGGCAGGCAATTCTCTCCCTCTAATGGAATGTAACAGCACGGCACCCCCTCTTTAGATTCTTGCATTGTTTTATGTGCGGTCCGGTTTCCTTGTCGGCGTTATCCGCTGGGATCTGACACCCATGGATATTATGTTTCAGCAGGGGTATTAGGTGGCGTTTGGCAATGGTGGTAGCTGATCTGCTCTATAGATCTATATCAATAGAATAAATCTGTGATGTCGTTTATGGCCTGATGAAGCGAAATCTTTCACGAAACATGTCGGCTGACCAATCACGCATGATTCTTTGAATTTATCTATGGCTGACCAATCACACATGATTCTTTGAACCAATATATGTATGGTCATCATTTCTTTGATATTTTTGTATGTCTGCAATGCATTTTTAATATTTTTGTATTAATGAAAAATTGAATTTTTTACTAAGTTGCACGGTATTGGCTTACCACTACAGATACACCACCTCCCTTCAAAAATTCCACTATCTCAGAGAGAGTGTTCTCCCTCTCTCTCTTTTTATATTTGTGTCTCATTAATTAGGGATTGGGAGCCGTATCTCTGGTACCTCCTGTTTACAGCCTAACCATCTATTTCTCATTGACGCAACATCAGTTTCAGTCCATATTTATAAAGTAATTAATGGCAGTTAAGCAGTTCTCCTAAATCCCTTAAAACCTAACTCTGGGTAACTTGTAAATTAAATTGCTTGTATATTTAGGGGAGAGTAAAAGCGCTTTTACTTACCTGACCCTCCGCTTCCCTGGCAGGTGGAACTCCCCCATGTTCTGGTGGAGGACTGTCCCTTGGTGACTGACCCTGCATTGGTCCTGATGACATCAGTTCCTTAAACCATTACCATCAATAACAGTTATGGTTGGTGTTTAAAGAGTAACTGTCATCTCAAAGAGAATGTTTAACCACCAGCTCCGGAAGAATCTACCCCCTTCCTGACCAGAGCACTTTTTGCGATACAGCACTTTAATTGACAATTGTGCGGTCGTGCAATTGTTATTATTTTATCAATATTTTTTTTTATTCATAATGGCGGCGATCTTCAATTTATATTGTGACTGCAACATTATGGCGGACACATCGGACACTTTTGACACTATTTTGGGACCATTGTCATTTATAAGGTGATCAGTGCTATAAAAATGCACTGATTACTGTATAAATGACACTGGCAGAGAAGGGGTTAAACAATAGGGGGCGATGAAGGGGTTAAGTGTGTCCTAGGGAGTGATTCTAACTGTGGGGGGGATGGGCTACCTAGGACATGACAGCGATCACTGCTCCCGATGACAGGGAGCAGTAGATCTCTGTCATGTCACTAGGCAGAATGGGGAAATGCCTTGCTTACATAGGCATCTCCCTGTTCTGCCGCTCCATGACACGATCGTGGGACACCGGCAGACATCGATTCCACAGTACCAACGGGCATGGTCACGGAGTACGTGGCAGGCATGCCCACAATGCTGCGTCTTAAAGGGGACGTACCTGTACACCCATTTGCGCAGCCGTGCCATTATTCCGATGTATATCGTCACGCATTGGTCGCCAATCGGTTAATCAAAAGCAATATTTCGAAATACAGTTATTTACCTACCTAAATTGAATCACCAAACTCAAAGCTGTCACGAACATCTTCAGCATCTGAAACGTTGATTGTGCAGAATTTCTGCCTCTCCCCATTGCCAGCTGATTCCCACTTCACCCAACCTAGCCATTACTTCACTAGGGGGTCTGTTCAGAGTTGCCAGGGCTAGCTTGGGAACCACAGCCAGTAAGGCAATTATTTTCAGCTGGGGAGGGCAGCAATTTAAAGGTGAAGTATGACCACAGCTTTTTTGGCCATTCTTCTCCTATGGATACACAGATGAGCAGTTTTTTTCTGCACTCCTGTAACCTGTTTTCAGCTGACAGAAGGCTAAAGCCTGGACCGGCACCTGGGTCAGTCTCTCAGCGATCCACTGAGAACCTGAGCCAGCCCCTCACACCCCCAGTGAGCGCTGGAGGGGAGAGCAGAGAGCCACTGACTAACAGTCATGGCTCTCTGCTTAGAACAGAGGGGGAGAATTGAGCGATCAGCAGTGTTTGAAAGCTCAGTTCTCACTGCATAGACAGCAGGGAACAGATGCATCATCAGATCAATGCTACATCCGCCCAACTGAGTATAATTGTTAATTTTTTTACAATCCTGAACTTCTCTTTTAACCACTTGAGCTCCGGAAGATTTTACCACCTTCATTACAGGTCATTTTTTGCTGTTTAGCACTGCACTACTTTAACTGGTAAATGCGTGGTAATGCAATGTTGCACAAACAAATCTATATTGATTTTGTTTCACATAAATAGAGCTTTCTTTTGGTGGTGAGGTGACCCAAGCTAAATTTACAGGTGCCGCTCAAGGCTCCACGGGGTCCTCTTGTGTATAAACCACTTAGTGTGCAGACAAGGACAAACCTCATCATAGCTCTAGACATTTAATGAAAAAACTAACTGCCACTGACATCACCAGTGACTCTAATACAGTGATCAGTGTTAATATTATACACTGTCACTGTACTAATGACACTGGCTGAGTAGGGGATAATATCTACAGTGTGCCTAATAATGTTTAGGGTGTGTACTGCGTGTTGCTTTTACTAAACAATGTGCTCGTTGTTACTCCCTGTTTTGCAGAAAGAAAAACAGCTGCACATTGCTGCTGTCTGTAGAGAGCCCTGTGTTGTTTACCAAGCTGATCAGCGGGTGCTGGCCATAACTCATTGGCTGGGGCCCGCTGATCGGCTTGTGCTGTAGCGAATGACAGCACAGTCTCCCAGGTCTATGCACGCATGCGCAAGTTGACCCAGAAGAAAGCCATGACTTACAGGTACGTGATCGTGCCTGTAAAAGTGGACCTGCCACAGTAAATGTACTGCGGTGGGTCGGCAAGTGGTTAAGTAAACTTTTTGGGTTGTCCCTTATGAGAAAAGTCCAGGTTCACAGTTAAATATAGTTACATTGTTAGTCGGATTTTATAAAGTAAATGTCTATCAATTTCAGCCAAAAGTTGAATACAAAAATGTAAAACCTGCATCCTCAGAACCCTAAAATCACAGTTGATTTAGAGGAAGGTGAAATAATCTTATAAAGCATGGCCCAATCTGCTCCAACAGGGAAAAGTTTCCTTCCTGATCCCCTAAGGTAATCAAATACTCCTTGGATCAACATCCTACAGTATTCTCTCTCTAAAATAGCCTGTTAAAAATTGTACATTTAGAAACACATCCACTCTTTATTGAAAGCAATCTACAAAGTTTGCTAGAAATAGCTCACGTGGAATTCTGTTTCACATTATCACACCTCCTACTGTAAAGAAACCTGTCCTTATGGAGAGGTTAAACGTCTTTCCCTCCAGGCACAAAAAAGAGCTCCCTTGAAATTTGCAATCATCTTGAGGTGAACAATTTCATACCAATTGATAATATTTTTCAGCTGAGATGCGTGTTTTTAGCCTATAACCATGAAAAGTACACAATAAAGCAATACAATGTTGATTTTGAAATGCTGGTTGAATGAGTAGATGAGTTGCCTCTCATTGTGAAATGTAATAAAAAGTTTTAGGTATCTTACCCATTCAGGTAATTCAGGGGGTAAGCTCCAGAATCACATCGCTTTGAATGTTGTAATCCTACAGCATATACATTGCATATGTGTTGCAAAGTGAAATATCTGTGCTATAACAAAACATTCTTAAAGTGTATCTATAACCAAAACTTTTTTTATTTTTGGTTATGGATTTTTTGTTTAATTTGGTAGTAGAGAATGGTTAAAAAAAACCTGTTAGGTTCCTCCACTGGAATATTTCCCCTTACCTCCTGTTTTAGTAAAGGAATAACCATCACTTTGACTGCCAGCTCTATTTTTCCTTGGACTTATGTGAATGGCCCTTAACCTCCCTGGCAGTATGATTATGTCAGATTTTTGCGTCTCAAAGCGGTACAATTATTTTGCATAGAAATTTGGCATTTTATATTGTAGGCCTGTAATTCTTAGCAATAACACACTTAAATCTGTCCACCAAGAGTCTAGTAGATATCCCAGGTATGATAAAGTTTTATACACAAATTCACAAATTATAATATAATAAATAAATATAAATAATTATAAAAAATAATAATATAATAATAGTAAAATTAATTACCGTATATACTCAAGTATAAGTCGTCCCGAGTATAAGTCGAGGCCCCTAATTTACCACAAAAAACTGGGAAAAATGTATTGACCCGAGTATAAGTCGAGGGTGAGAAATGGCAGAGGGTCAACAATGCCCATCTGCAGCTGCATGCCTCCCTGTGTCCTGTGCAGCCTACCTGTACCCTGTGCATGTGTCCTGTACATGTGTGTGTGTCCTGTACATGTGTGTCCTGTACATGTCCTGTGTCCTGTACATGTCCTGTGTCCTGTACATGTCCTGTGTGCATGTGTCCTGTATGCATGTGCAGCCTACCTGTGTCCTGTGTCCCTGTGTGCATGTGTCCTGTGTGCATGTGCAGCCTACCTGTGTCCTGTGCAACCTCCCTGTGGCGATTTCCATCCTCCCTGTGGCGATCTCCATCCTCAAACGGCGGCCGGCGTGTGATGATAGTGTTCGGCGGCCATTCCACAGTTCAAAAGCCGCGCCTCCTCCTCGTCTGTGATAGGCTGACCGCTGACTGCCTATCACAGACATTCTCTCATTCTCATACCACAGACGAGGATGAGAGAATGTCCGTGATAGGCTGTACACTGACAGCTGTTCAGCCTATCACAGATGAGCAGGAGGCGCGGCTTTTGAAAGCTGCAATAGCCGGCGAACAGTATCATTACACGCCGGCCGCCGTCTGCCTGCATGACACGCTGATCATGCAGACAGACGGCAGGGACTCGAGTATAAGTCGAAGGGACACTTTCAGCCCAAAAAAAAGGGCTGAAAAATTGGACTTATACTCGAGTATATACGGTACCCCACAATTCACTATCGCTCAATTCTGCAAGTGTTCTAATTTATTATCGCTGTTTTCTAGCTGGTCTAAAACCACTTTTGATGTAAAGGGACACTTTTTGGTTGCTATGGACAATCTCAAGTTTCCAGGCAGAAAGAACAGTATATATAATAAAAAACTGCATGCAGGGCATTGGACAAAGCACTGGGGACAAAAGGGATGTGAAATAATTTCATACAGTAATGTAATCTGTAAGATTACAGTGTACTGTATGTTTTATGATTTTTCACTTTTTTTAATTTGCCGCGACGCTCGCAGAGAATGGAGCTCGGCACACAGAGGCATCGGGCAGAGGACAGAGCCCACGGACACATCGGGGGGACATCGCAGGATCCTGGGGACAAGGTAAGTATACCGTACCAGGATCCTGCAATGCAATCCTGAGTGTGGCTCGGGGTTACCGCTAATGGTGCTGAAATTTAACCCCAAGCCACACTTGGCCAGGGAGGTTAAATAAAGAATAAGGGATTGAAGTTCCACTACATGTAAAAGCCCTGAATGGTATTTTATTTAAAGCGGTTGTAAACCCCATTCATGAAATTTGACCTAAGCACACATATCTGTAGGGTTTACTTATCTCTCTCCAAAGCTCTAAGTGCCGTGTCTTTCTGCTGCTCTGTTCCTCTGTTATCAGCATGTGTCACTTCTGACAAGTTCTATGACACAAGAGATAACAATAGCTGAAAATATGTTTCAGGGAGGGAGCTTAGAGGGAGATAAGCAGAGAGCTTGTCTATTCAGACCACAGCTCTGCAAGTTCCTTCATTCCTCTGCCTATGTGGAGGGGGGGTGTGTGTCTTTCCTCCAGTCAAGTCTCTCACACAGTGTAAGCCCAGACTCCACACCCATGCCTATGTGCTGCTGAAACAGGAACAAAAATTTTTAACATGATTTGCACATTCCACAAAATGTAGAAAGTGAAAGACAGCACCTGTGCTGTGCTTGCAAACTAGAGCAGGAAATAAGAATTCCAATGGGACTATTAGCAAAAGGGGGCTCATTGCAACCTCCTAAACACAATGGCTTTTTCCTAGCAATTTTAAATAAAATATTATTCTGAACTTTTATATTGTGGTGCTTAAATCCCTTTTTCTATACCAATAAAAACCTGAAAACAACCCATATGAAATGTAAATATAAAGCAATGCATAAATTGTTGATATTATTTAAATTCAAATTATTAATTTCTACATTGTTCCAATTTGACTTACGTTCCTTCATACCACCTAAAACCACTACTCTTACCACCATGTTATCCTTTAATTAAGCAAAGTAGCCAAATTACCTAACAAACAGAAGTCCATTAGCTTGTGTTTAGGCTCCAGGCCTCCCTAATAAGCCATTCACAACAGTCAATCCTTCTGTTATAGAATATTTCAAAATGTACACTATTTAACAATTTCAACTAATGTCTTTCAATGCTAAACTATTAAAAGAGAATTAAAGCCAAAGTTTTTTGACCATACTTCTTCTGGATCATGGAGTGCATTTATTTCTGCACTCTTGTGACCCGGATTCAGCCAACAGCGGGCTAAAGCCAGCTGTCAGTTGACATCACAGATCCAATCTAGGCTCTGCAGTGATCCCGACAATAATTTTGGGATCCACCCAGAAACCGGCCTGGCATCTGACTTGCTTCTCCCTCCACAATCTGGGGTGCCATTGAGCACTGGATGGGCAGAGCCAGATGACAGTGGTCATGTGATCGCTTAGTTCTTGGTCTTGGAGCCAGTGGAGGACAGCTGCATCATCAGACCTACTGCTGCTATATTTGTAAGTATGCGTGTTTATTTATTTTTTGCTATCCCACACTTCTCCTTTAAGCCAATGTTCCTTACCATCAGTACTATAGTGATACTGTGAATCTGTTGCTGTGTCCCCATGTAGTCCCCACAAAGTACACAAAGAATCCAGGGAGCATAATGAATACAATTTGATAACATTGTTTAAATAGTTTATTTTTTTCATCAAGAACAGGGAGTAGCCATGGGGTGGTATATGCACCAGCAAATGCCGGTATACATCTAGTAAAGGGAGGAAATGGTTGTTTTAACTTCTGGTATGCTTATTTTCCCACTGGAAAAATGCTGAATCATACATGAGCATGAGTGACTCATAAAAAGTACAATACATACATTTATTTATATATCAATAAATAACCATCATAGTTTTATCAGACAAATATATCTATTTTATCTTTAGGCGAACACAACAAACGTAACAATTACAAAATATTCAAACATGAATGATGCTTGATTCCTACAAAAGGCCTTGAGCCGCTGAGAGTGGGTGAATCCACCTTGCTTCCAATTGTAGCAGCCATTGTCCCATTATTCTTCTGTGGCTGTGAGGTCTACTCTTGGCAGGTTTCTGGAGAGGTATTTGTTAAGCTTAAGATCCATCTCTGTGAACCTAGGAAGTCAGATTCATGTATGGTTGTATTATGTTTTTGTATTCTGCATATACATTCACAGCAGTTGTGAGACTGATGAATTGCTCTAAACACAAGAGAAGATTAATCTAGGCTGAGACTCATATTAAAACAATGTGTTGTGAATACTGTGATTTACGCAGGTGGCCATTACTCATTGTTGGGCTTTTTCTTAAAATGTGGGTAATACGTTAGGAACTACAGTATATGATATCTGCAGAGCTGATCGGGGGGGGGGGGGGTAACCTCCTAGGGTATCCTTTATGGCCTTCCAGTCTTGGACACCTGTGGTCTTGCACACATAGGTAACATCAGTCATTTAAATGTGTTCGCCAGGACAAGAAAATACCATACAAGGGTATGCTATACCTTCAGATAAATTATGATTATTATTGCTTTCATGTGAATTCTGGATTGTAACTCTATATTTACAGATTTTAGATTTATAACGTTTGTGTCTTACTGAAGCAGTGGATCTTTGGTTCATGAAACGTGCTGAGAGCATACGTATTTACATAGTTAGTCTGGTTGAAAAAAGAGACAATTCCATCTAGTTCAACCAATATGCTATAGTACCACCCTACAAAGTGATAATCAGTATTAAATTGTAAATCAATAATAAATATGTTGTAAGTACATGGTGAGTTTCACATGCATTAGTAAAGAAATACAAAGATATACAATAAAGGCTAAATGATTTTATAGTGATGCTTGTGAAAGATTTGCAATCTTGCACTCAAAGTCCCAATATTTGATTTTCCCTTTATGCATATTTCTTCATGTTCTATCCTGTAGAGTTTGTTTTTTTGATTATACATTTTTTTATTAATAAGGGCTTATGTCCATTAGAAGTACATGGTCTCCTAAAGATTCAACAACACCAGATATTATATTAACCCTTTATATCCAATCAAACAAGATTCTAGAAAAACTTCTATAAATGTGTGTGGTATTCACAGCTAACAATTTATCATCCCTAGCATGGAATATAAACAGGACAAAAGCCAAGATCTAGGCAGCATGCCTTTCCATGACGTGTTAATTTTCAAATCTTGAAACATAGCACAGGCGAACAGCTAGGTTTTGTCCCCTTGAGCAATTCATCATAGACATTTGCTATCTCGTCTATTGTAAAATGACCCAAGAGAGGCTCTGTAAAACTGGGTACCAATGAGACCTGTCTGATAGAGGTAATTGGCCTCTAAATGTACAAGTCAACCAGGACATTATGAAACCTAGACTGAGCTATTGTCAACTTCACATTAATACAGGCATTTGGTTTAGCAGCCTAAGAACATTTTAGGAAAAAATATGTCCGTTTCATAATTGCTATTGGGCTACAGAAGTGGCCTATTTAAAAATAAGTGAGTGCAATCATTTATCTTTTAATCCCTTAGTTTATTGCCTGCCTTCTAAATCATCATTCTGTTTATAAATTCACATACATTAAAGAGGATGTGCACATTTGCGACACACGCACCCATCTATCCACCTATTCTATTAGCAACTTTAACTAGGTACAGCATTTGCCAGCTTCACATTCACCTGTTTATAAATACTAGGAATATTAACAGGTAGGTTGGTGCGTATGTCACAGATCAAAATTAAAATAAAAACAAAAATTTGGAACTTTATATGAAGCACAAGGCGTGTTAAACCAAGCGCTTCTATCCCTGGTTACTGAGCAATGAGGGGAAGGGTTGGGACTTTATATGAAGCATGCAGCCAGGGAGATAACACAGCAAGAATGTGTCTGGCGGGTACATAGTGAGTTAGAACTATATACGTTACATAAAGGCAAAATGCATAAAAACAAAATACAATCAATAAATGTTTATTTCATACAAAATATAATATAGTAACATATTAGTTCATACTGTAAACAACATAAAAGACCAAAATCATTATTGCGTGTCTCCACAATGTGGTAAACATAACCTTAATTGATTGGTACAATCCAGCATGGCATAATCAATAAAGTAATGGTAACAAACTTGCGGTGAAAACAAGGGGGGGCATCTAATATTTCAACGCATTTCATGGCTTCTGACACTGTTTAGGAGCAGATGTAGAATAGGTGTCTATAAAAAATGTATTAAAAAATACTAGAAATTTAAAGTTTGTAAAAGTAGGTCTGTCTATAGGGAGAGAAGAAGAAAAACTGGAGTAGAAAAATAAATACCCAATACTATTACATATATGCTTATGAGTCTGGGCACAAGTGTAGAGGGCTGAACACCGTCCGAAAAGGTCATCAGCCCCAGGAGCTGAGGTGGGATCACCCCAAAGCACAAGGATGGAAACCAGTAGAAGACAGCAGTCCCTGGGAATGAACCCCCATTAATATTCAAGAAAGGTATAAACCATGTCAAAATTGCAATCTACAAAAAGGGTAAAATAGAGTATCAACTCGAGAGTGAAGGTATGAAGTGAATTAGCTAGTAGATAAAGAGGAATGTACTAGTGCTGGGACCAATTGGTGGTAAAAATCTATGCCTAAATAAATGGCTGGTATAAAGTAATGAAGCAGCATGCAGTGCCCCACAAAAAGAGGGGAAATAGATGGTAAATAGAGTAAAAAAACAAACACCAAGACAAAGGTATGAAAACAAAAACAATAGAAAAAAGAAAAATATTTAGAAAGGGGGAAGAGGAAAAACAGATCAAAGTTAATCCATGCAGGCAGGTGCTGCCTGCTTTTGCAGAAGTTTAATAAATAATTCTGTTAAAACTTATTGATTAAGTAATGCAATTTTATTTTTATAATGTAAGCCAATAATCAATATGAGATGAATTCTAATGAATTACCATGCAGTAAACTATATCTAAATCCATAATTGTTTCATTTTGAATAGAGTAGAGTCTGTTTTTTTTTTTTTTTCTGTGTGATCAGTGTCACGTTCAGGTTATTTCCCTCGCTTTCCTGTAGACAAACTGGGATATGAGAGGAAATCTCCTAAAAGCGAGGGAAATCTCCTCTTGGTCACCAAAGCAAGTATTGGAGTATGCTATTCCTGTCCTGGTGACTAGTGATGAGAAATTCAAGCAAAGATTGGTTCGCTGAATACTCCCTGAACTATCTAAAAAAACCTGCAAACCCAGAACATAGCACCCAAACCCACTGACCCTTATGAGTGGCAAATCTTGTTTTTTTCTTGCCTTTTTAAAGCCAGATTCACAAACTATTGGGTCTTGGATATCTGGAAACTGTTTTGGGGCACATGTACCAATTAAGAAAAAAGTTTTATAAAATACAGTTCAGCGGGAGAAGGTTCTTTTTTATTAAGGCTTTAAAGTGGAAGTTAACTTCCATCTTTTGCTTTTACCAATAGGTAAGCCTATAGTGAGGCTTACCTATAGGTAGTGTAAATATCTCCTAAACGTGCATCGTTTAGGAAATATTTAGTGTACATGCAGCCAGTGACATCACTGGCGAATGCGCTCTGAAGGAATGGCCACCTCTGCCATTTCTTCAGAGCCCTGTGCCACAAACGGCGGTATCACGGCTCCGGCCAGTCACATAGCCGGAGTCTGTGAACCCAGAAGCAAGACGGGTGAAGATGAGAGCGCCTGCAGTGCTGACATCTCGGCACTGGAAGAGCTTTGTTTTAAGGTAAGTTTAACATAATGTACTAGCATGCAATGCATACTAGCACATTATGCCTTCACCTTGCAGGTACAAAAAAAATATCCAGGGGTTTACAACCGCTTTAAGGGCAGCATTATAATACACAGTTCCTTTAACCACCTAAGTCCAGGGACCATAAACCTAAATAAATCCTCTTAAGTCCCAAGGTATTTTTTCAGGCTTTGGACATGTGATAGATTCTTTTACAATTGCTGTTTTACTTTGCAGTCAATCTAGTCAATCTTGATATTGTTTTTTGAAACAACTACAATATTTTGATACTATATTTAAATATTAGACTTTTTTTTCAGAAAGGAAATTTTGTAAAAATTCTGAAAAAAAAATCAAATTTAAAATGTTAATTATGACCGCATAAAAATGTAAATGGTGAGGCGCAATGTTTTTGTCTGAAATAAGTGCTTGGGTTTCTTTCCAAGCTATGGGCAAAACACATAGTGTGGAAACAATGGTGTATATCAGGGGTCTCCAAACTGCGGCCTGGGGGCCAGATGTGGCCCTTTGCTTGCTTTTATGTGGCCCTTGGGGCACTGTTTCATCCACCGATACCAACAATGGGACATAATCCCCCCCCACTCACACCAATGATGGGACAAATTCCTCCCAATTAAACCAAAGATGGGACTCTATTCCCCCCAATGACACCAATGATGGGGCACAATTTCTTCCAAAGATACCAATGATGGGGCACAATTTCTTCCAATGACACTAATAATAGAGTCCAATGACACCAAGGATTGGGCACAATCCCTCCCACTGACACTAATGATGGGGCACAATTTCTCCCAATGGCAACAATAATGGGACCCAATGACACCAATGATGGGGCACAACTCCTCCTAGTGGCACAAATAATGGGGCACAATTCCTCTCAATGACACCAACAATGGGTCACAATTTCTCCCGATGACACCAATAATGGGGCCCAATGATACCAATGATGGGGCACAATTCCTCCCAGTGGCACAAATGATGGGGCACAATTATTCCCACTGAGACAAATGGCGGGGCATTATTTTTTCTCACTGATGTCAGGACCTATTCCTTATAAGGACCACAGTCCAGCCCCCCTAAAATCTGAAGGACAGTAAACTGCCCTTTGTTTAGAAAGTTTGGAGACCCTTGGTGTACATATTAGGATTTTTTCTCACACTATGACATGAAAAAAGGGAGTTCATTCTGGTTGTTAATGCCATTAACTATTTTTTGTATTGTACTGCATTTACAGTGGCTCGGAGGTGGAAGCCCCCATAAACTACTCCAAAATGATTCTATTTAGAAAAGTAGACCCCTCACAGTTTTTGGCAAGATATATAACTTGAACTTTGAACCCCAATGTATCAGAATGCATTTGGTAGCAAAATTAGAAAAAAATGCATATACAATTTTTTCAATGAAAGTATATATTTAGTGATTGGTTTTGCAAATACAGTGATGGCATTGTAAAAACTGCATCCAACAATATATTCATAACAGCTACCTCTTTCAATTTATTTGTTTAACATTTTTTATTATTTCCCTAAATTTTTCTTCATAGGGGTCTAGATCTAATCAGATGGATATCTACGCCTACCCCATTGCAGCTTTGGTTTATTGCTTATGAGGAGATATAGGGAGGTCATTCTACATATCATTAATAATAGTTGTAAGGAATGCGATGTCAGACCCTGGCCACCTTCACAAACTTGTGACAAGCTGGTCACACACAGCGCTGTCACTGATACATAACAATGACACTCTGTGCCTTACCCTGCACAAAAATGTTCCAGCTTGTAGGACCACAATGTAAGTGCCAGCATACTGACCGATTGTCACTGGGTTTGGTTAACTACGCAATTAACCAATTATGCCCCAAATCATCTGCCACCAGGTATTTTGTCATAAATATCAAATGTTCACAATAACAGTTATGACTAAAAAAATCTCTGTAATACCCACTGTCACCACAGGCTACCCTGTGTCTTCTCAAATGGTTTTTGGGGTGTCTAGTTTGTATTATGATCACAATCGTGTACACATATATAGTACATTAATAAGGAAATTCACAATGTACTATTCTATGTACAAATGAGTTGCTGTCATAAGAGGGTTTACCCGTTGGTGGCGCTATCGGCCTCTTGGATCGCAGTACCAGTGTCCACCAGCGGGTGTCTTCCAACACCTGGGACCTGCAGTAAGAGGTCTCTCCTGCTGGTGGCACTATTGCATCCTTGGGCCGTAGTACCGGTGTCCACCAGCGGCTGCACTCCGGCAGTGTGGAGCAATCAGCACACTCTGCGATCAGCTGTGACATGAGGTCAATTATAGTCAGTCCTATAAATACCCGGCAAGCCCTCATATGCTTGCCTTGGTATCTTTCTTCCTTGCGCCCTGACCTGTTATCCTGTAAACCTGTAAACCTATATCAGACCCTGAACATGTTCCTGAGCCTGTATCCTATCCCATCCATTATCTCCCTTTCCCAACCTGCCCTTGTTCAGTTGCTGATCTCCTGTGTATGACCTTGGCTTGGCTACGTTTATGTTTCTGGTATATCCCTTGTTCCTGCTGACCTGCTGTGTATGACCCTGGCCTGGCTGACATCTGTGATTCCGGTATTGCCCCTTGCTGTATATATTATCTGTTGTCTGTGGGTTTCTGTCGGTTGGTTGAGCACTATTTGTATTTGGGGTGTTTGTTTATTTATATTACTTATCTTTAATAAACATTATTCTTATTTCACTTTACATGCGTTTTGGTTTCCTCTTGCAGTCCACACAATCTGGTCACACCTGTTCATGACAGTTGCACTTCGGGAGCAAAAATTGTACTGTACCTTCCTGTATAAGCAGCAGTACAATAAACATATACATAAAACAAAATATTTTGCTAGTAGCATTATTTGCATTACTTTGGTACAGCATAGGGTATATTTTATTTATTTAGACATTAATAGGCAAAATTGCATAGCTTAAATGTGCCTGTTTTCTGTGGAATTCATTGTCTATAATGTTGCTCATGAATCATTGTGTTTTTACAGATGCTGTTAGGGGCATCTGATGTTTTTTTTTAACTGCTTCTAAATGCCCCTTCATGTTAGCCTATGTGTCCATGAGCACATAAACTGTTAGAGGCGTTTGGAGGCATAAGCGTTTAGGGAAAGTAGAAAAAAACAACAGCCTGTGTGTTCAGGAGCAGAGGCTGTTGAGCTGTATAAATGTCTGACACTGCTAAAATCTGTTAAATCGCATCAAGCGTTTTTTTTACATGTCAAAATCAATGGTTCCCTATAAGATCCCATTGATTTGAATAGAAGTAGCACCAGAAGTCGGATCATGATGATCCGACTTGCAGTGCGACTTGTGCGCTGAGGATCTTAAAGAAGAACCCCACTTAATAATGAAAAAAAAACGGCGTGGGGTCCTTTAGTCTGGTATGGATTTTAAGGAGAACCCCCACACCAAAAAAAACTGCATGGGGGCCCTCCAAAATCCATAGCAAACCCTTATCCGAGCATAAAGCCCGGCAGGTCAGGAAAGGTGGGGGCGAGCGAGCGCACCCCCCTCCTGGACCATACCAAGCCACATGTCCTCAACAGGGGGGGTGGGTGCTTTGGGGCAGGGGTCCTGCGCCCCCTACCCCAAAGCACCTTGTTGATGGGGACAAGGGCCTCTTCCCGACAACCCTGGTCGTTGATTTTTGGGGTCTGTGGGTGGGGGGCTTATCAGAATCTGGAAGCCCTCTTTAACAAGGGGGCCCCCAGATCCTAGCCCCCCACCCTATGTGAATGAGTATGGGGTACATTGTATCCCTACCCACTCACCCCCAAAAAAGTATCAAAAATAAAAACAGTACACAGGTTTTTGACATAATTGAGTCATTTATTAAAGCAGCTCCGGCATCTCTTCTTCTGATTTCTTCTCCCTACGGCGATGTCTTCTTCCTCCGGTTCTTCTCCCTCCGCTGATGGCATCTTCCTCTGATTCTTCTCCTCTCACCACTGATGACTTCTGCCGCCACTGTCTCCTCTCTCCGCTGTCATCTCCCTCTGCCAGTTCTCCTCTCTCCACTGTCTTCTTCCGTTGTCTTTTCCCGCTGTCTTCTCCCTCTGTTCTTCCACCGATGTTCTCTCGATGCTCTCTTCCGTTGTAATGCTAGGACCTCCAGAGGCTCCACCCCTTGTGACATGCCCTGGGCAGAGCTTCCGGATGATGTCACCGGGTGGCCCCACCCCTTGGCTAAATAAGTATTGTCACATGGTGGTCCTAGCATTACACCGGGAGAGAGCATTGAGAGAACATCAGAGGAAGAACAGAGGGAGAAGACATCAGGAGAAGACAGTGGAAGAAGACAGCGGAGAGGAGAACCGGCAGAGGGAGAAGACAGCGGAGAGAGGAGACAGCGGGGCAGAAGTCAGAACGGTGAGAGGAGAAAAACCGGACGATGAAGATATTGCCGGAGAGAGAAGAAATCGGAAGGAAAAGAGACGCCGGAGCTGCTTTAATAAATTACTTTGTCAAAAACCTGCATACTGTTTTTATTTTTGACACTTTTTTGGGGGGGTAAATGGGAGGGGTACGATGTCCTTCAACCTCATTCACATAGGTTGGGGTGCCAGAAACTGGGGGCCTTTGATACCCCCTTGATTTCGATAAGCCCCCACCCCCCTTGTCCCCATGGGGACAAGGTGCTTTGGGGTGGGAGCACAGGCCCCCTGTCCAAAGCACCCAGCCCCCCATGTTGAGGGCATGTGAACTTGTATGGTCCGGGGGGGCTCGCTCCCCCACTTTCCTGACCTGCTGGGCTGCATGCACCGATAAGGGCCTGGTATGGATTTTGGGGGGCCCCCACACTGTTTTTTTGGGGGTTCCCCTGAAAATTCATACCAGACCCTTCGGTCTGATATGGATCTTGGGGGGACCCCATGCTGGGTTTTTTTTTTTTCATTTTGGCATGGGTTCTTTTTCAAAATCCTCAGCGTACAAGTCACACTGCAAGTCAGATCATCCGACTTCTGGTGCAACTTCTATTCAAATCAATGGGCTCTCATAGGGAACCATTTATTTTGAATAGAGGTAGAGAAACGCCGCTAAAAGCTAGCGCGGCTAAACATGCATTAACGTGAATACTAAAAGCTACTAAAAGTACGTTTTTAGTGCTTTTAGTAGCTTCGTAGTTAGGAGATGCTCTGTATACACTCTTTTCAGTGTACCTTTTTAGTTTTTCCTCTGACCACATACATCGGTGGTGCTAGACATTATGATTCTTTGACCTATCTGATGTTCAGTTGTTAAGATCTGCACGAGTTTTTGATTAAAAACCACTTCAATACCAAGCACTTAGACACCTTCCTGCCCAGAACAATTTTCAGCTTTCAGCGCTGTCGCAATTTGAATGACAATTGCGTGGACGTACAACACTGTACCCAAACAAATTTTTTATCATTTTGTTACCACAAATAGAGCTTTCTTTTGGTGGTATTTGATCACCTCTGCGGTTTTTATTTTTTGTGCAACAAATAAAAAAAGACTGAAAATTTTGAAAAAAAAACAAGTTTTTCTTTGTTTCTGTTAAAAATTTTTGTAAATAAGTACGTTTTCTTCTTCAGTGATGGGCACTGAAGCTCTTTACCAAAATCGGTGTAGTGGTGTGTCAGACTGACACACCGCACCACCGATCGCCACAATGCTGTTATCCTGAAGGACGTCATATGACGCCCAGTCAGGATAACTGAACCACCGTCCGGCCGTCATTTTGCTATAGGCCGGGCGGGAAGTGGTTAAAGCTTTCTAGGATCTGCAAGCTGTCTTTTGGATTGAGTCAAGTCACTGTCTCTCAACACTGCTAAGATTGTAAGCTATAGCTATCTCACCCCACCTAGATCAAATATAGAGATCACAATTGCAATGCTTAGATTGGGGAGGCAGAACTATGGGGGAGATTTACCAAAACTGAAGCACTCAATATCTGGTGCAGTTGTGTATGGTAGCTAATCAGCTTCTAACTTCAGCTTGTTCAATTAAGCTTTCGCAATACAATCTGGAAGTTAATTGGTTCCTATGCAGAGTTGTGCCAGATTTTACACTCTCCAGTTTTAGTAAATAACCCTCTATGTCTTTTCAATACAAACAGAGATATGCCAAAAAGTGTTTACCGTATTTTGTAGGAAACTTGTCTGTAGGGCACTACGTAAGCTATGAATGTTTGTTGTAATTGAGAGCATATACTAGAATCAATGGGCTTATCCTTTGTAAAATGAATGAACATGTCAAATAACAGTTTGGAAGAAATGGTTATCTAGATATGTAGTAAGCTGTAGTAGATATGTAGTAAGCTTTACTACTAAAGTACTACTAAACAACCCTACTGGTAAATGTGCAAAGAATGATGGGCAAACTAATCCTTAATTGCTTAATTATTTGGCATAAAATATGTTGGCAGTATATGAAAAAATGGATGAGCATTCAAAGTGACCACTTGCTACTAATCCAGAAGCATTTGTACTCCTAAATAGGGTGCACTTTATACAAAACGTTCACTAAAGTTGATTCTGCTAGCTGGAAAGGTGTTTCTAAGTTAATGCAATATGCTTTTCAAGTGTACCTCACCCAAACTATTTTAAGAGTGTTTTTGTGAAAACATACAATCCATTCTATAGTTAAAAATGTTTGTATGTAACAATAAAATATAATATTTTTAAATATATCAGTGCATATATCCTTGGAAGTAGTGCTATACTGGTCTTGCATCAAGACCACATGCAATACATGTAAGAAAAGGTTATGTGACAGCTTGTAAAGATAGAATATAAATTTAAAGTCCTATTATGCTGGGTGGGATGTAGGGATGCAATAAATTACACTATAGAACTAAATATCATGCAAAAATTAATCATGCACAAATAACAAAAAGGTCACTATTAACATATATCAGTCAGTGTTGCACTGTCAATAACCTACTTGGTGAGGATTTATGACACTTATCTAACTGCATTAGTGAATAAATAAAAAGGAATATTAAAAACATGTATCCATTGCAGGTGGTATTACTGAGATCGAAGTTGTATATCACTAAGATACACGAGTATAAAAAATACTAAAATCTACACAGGATCTGTCTGGCAAAAAGATCCTGCATAAAAAAATACACCTTATGGTCCATTAAATGAATTTGTGTGACTGTTTACATTCATTAAATTCTTTCTGCACTCCTCTAACTCAGTTTAAATCCCATAATCTTCTGTTTGCTTATTATTAAGGCCAGGTTCACACCTATGCGAATTAGATGCGGGTTTCCCCACATCCAATTCACATAGCAGGAGAATGTGATTGGTTCCCTATGGAGCCGGTTCACATATCTCCGTTGTGGCTGCTGAGCGCACTGCACAAAAATGCTGTGCGTCTTTGGCTCGTTTCAGGGCCGAATTCAGGCATAGATTAGGCCCTGATTCCTCCCTGAAACAGGGAACAGGGATGCACAGCGCTCCTATGCGATCCGCAGCGGGTTAAAGTGTGAACCCGGCCTTAAATATATATGGACCCCATTGTGATGTTGAGGAAAAGAAGGAGGTTAGGGAGTGGGGTGAGTCACAGCGGTTAACAAATTGTTTCTTCACCACAATGTACAGAGAGAGAAGTTTTTTTTAATGTGGTTGTAAATCCTGACATATAGTGAAGTGACCAGACCTAGGTGATACATTGTCACGTACCTGGTGGAGATCGAGCTGTAGAGAGGGCTTCTCTTGCACCTCCTGTCCAATGCTCCTGGTAGAGATGACAGGGAGTGAAGGACACAGAGTGGCACGAGGGCCGATGCAGCAGGTGGCACCGGCTGGGCCTTGGCAGAAACCCAATGGCTGAAGATCACTGAACAGGCACTGAGAGTTGGAACTTTGTGTCGCTGGATAAGCAGGCAGAAGCGTTGCTGGAACATAAGTGAGGGGGTCATCAACAGCCGGGCATAGCAGGTACAGGAGTGGGAGGCAGAAGCTAAGACTAGGATACAGGCTGGGTTTGGTATTCAGTTGGGCAGCGAGGTACAGGAGCATAAGGCAAGAGCACATGCCAATGCGCGTCTGTTAACCAGACTTCTCTTACATACACAGAGATGAAACAAGTCCTCCTACATAAGTTGTGCCTGTTTATTCTCAGCCCTCTCTTCTCTACTTCAGTTCAAACTTCAGAATATATACAGCATTTCTGAGCCTCAGAATGCAGGGGGCGAAGAGCTGAAGTTCCACTTATGCCTCATGCAGATAGCAGAGAAATGAGGCTACAGACGGAAATAACACTTAGTGCTCTGGATTGAGACAAGAACAAACAACAGAGGGATATGCTTTATTCATATTTCATGTCAGAGGTTTACAACCACTGTTGAAGAATGACTATTGTTCTTATTCAGGTATAGTCCAATCATAATGTGAATGTAAAGGTGACCTACATTATATATCTGTATCCTTCATGTGTTAATAGTATATAGAGTACTATATTGTACAGTATAATATAGCACAGGGCTCAAAATTTCAAGTCCTGAGCTACTAGCCAGGCCTTAAGGGTTACTCACCACCAGTTGCCCCACCCAATCCCTACCCTGCACCCCCCCTAATTCCACCCCTAAACACGCTCTCATAAATTATCTCATGAAATGACACTTAAATGTTTTATGCAGGATTAAGTTACAAAAATAAATATTAACAACAACTTTATCAGTGCCCATTAGGAATGAGCCGAACACCCCCCCTGTTCGGTTCACAGCAGAACATGCGAACAGGCAAAAAACTGGTGCGAACACGTGAACCCCATTAAAGTCTATGGGACACGAACATGAAAAATCAAAAGTGCTCATTTTAAATGCTTATTTGCATGGTATTGCCACAAAAAGTGTATGGGGACCCGGGTACTGCCCCAGGGGACATGTATCAATGCAAAAAACGGTGCAGTGATTCTGTGATTTTAATAATGCTTAAAGTGAAACAAGAAAAAATCCTTTAAAAATGGTGCCTGGGGGGCTTCCCATAGTCTACCTGTAAAGTAGCACATCTTTCCCATGTTCATAACAGTCCCGCAGCAAAATGACATTTCTAAAGCAAAAAATGTCAATTAAAATTGCTTGCGGCTGTAATGTATTGCTGGATCTCGGCAATATACGTAAAAAATAATTGAAAGAAATGGCATGCCCCCCCAGTTCATATCAGGCTGGTATGGGAACCCCGCGCCAAAATAAAAAAAAAAAGGTGGGGGTTCCCCCCAAAATCCATACCAGGCCGTTCAAGTCTGATGTGGATATTAAGGGGAACCCTGTGCCAAAATGTAAAAAAAAATGTTACAAGCACTATATTCTCTGAACTGTAGTATATATACTATATGGACTGCACTATATACTCTGCAGAAAATTTGGGTCTTAGGTGTTGGTGGTGCCAGAACACTGTAACCCCTCACAGTTACTCTTGTTGGGCACAGGAATGGAACCTGCTGTTAAATATTATATCAAAAATTGTAATTACATGCCCCTGTTTAACAGGGGCAGAAAAATTGGGCCTTGGGTGGTGGTAGTGCCCTAAACCAAAAATATTGTTGGAAGCTAGCTTTATCAAGATTCAGGAGGAATAGGATAGGCAGCATAGGCAGCCTTCAAGGGATCCCAGACCCATAGCAAATTCAATCAGTTACATCAGCATCAGGTGCTTCATAGCTGCTGATTCAGGACTGATTCATTGTTATAAATGTGAGCCCATTAATGGAGTCTGTGGACAGGCGCACATTTTGATCCATTTCAAACCCTCCAGCAGCACTGAATGTGCGTTCAGAAAACACGCTGGATGCAGGACAGGCCAGTAGCTCGATTGCATATTAAGCAAGTTCTGGCCAGTGGGCCATCCTCAAGACCCAGTAACCCAGTGGGTGCTCTGTTGGAAAGGTCTCCAAGTCTGCTCTTGCCCCTAGATATTCCTGCACCATATAATGCAGATGCTGGCGATGGTTGCTTGAACCTATCAGACCTTGGTGCTGAGGACTGAAAAATTGTTTAAAGGCATTGGTTAGCCGGCCACCTTCTCCTCCTCTCTTCCTCTGACCGAACAAAGCCTCAAAAACACGTTGTCCAGCACCAGGAAATGGTAACCTCCCAGGGTGTGGAAATGCGTTACACAAACTTTTCTTCAAGGCCTCCTGAAGATGTTTCAGCCTCTGCTCCCTCTGTGAAGGCAGGATGAGTTCTGCAACTTTACCCTTGTAACATGGATCAAGAAGGGTTGCCAGCCAGTATTGATCCCTCTCCTTGATATCACGAATCCTAGGGTCCTTTCGCAGGCTTTGCAGGATCAGGGAGGCCATGCAGCGTACGTTTGCAGAGGCATTCCAGAGGCACCCAGTCCTCTGGGTCACTAAGGATTGCATTATCCGTAACTACCTCCTCCCAGCCACATACAACTCCTTGGGTTTCTGGGGACTAAAAACCATCCCTTGAAGACTGCTGCGTGTTATCCTCTACATCTATGCTGACACAATCCTCCTCCTCCTCTTCCTCCTGTGTGTTTGGTGGCCCTGCAGTAATGCTATCTGGATAAAGGAGGCCTTGATAGGAAAGGAAGTCCTCCTCTTCCCCCCGCTGTTCTGCCTGAAGTGCCTTGTCCATGATTCCACAAAGCATGTCTCAGAAAGACTAGAGGGACAGTGTCACTGATGCATGCATTGTCACTGCTCACCATCCTTGTGGCCTCCTCAAATGGTGACAGGGCAGTGCATGCATCCTTGATCAGTAGCCACTAGCGTGGCAAAAAGAAGCCAAGCTCGCCTGACCCTGTCCTGGTACCATACTCATACAGGTACTCATTTATGGCCCTCCACTGTGTGTGCATCCGCTGCAGCATTGCCAATGTTGAGTTCCACCTGGTGGAAATGAGGCGCTTGGTGGGCAGGTTGCATACCCTTTGAATGTTAGCCAGTCGAGCACTGGCATTGTATGACCAGTGGAAATCAGACTTTTTTGGCCTGCCGCAGGAGGTCTTGTAAGTCTGGGTATCTGGTCAAGAAACGCTGCACCACCAAATTCAGGACACATGCCAAACATGGAACATGGGTCAAGTGTCCCTGTCGGAGGGCGGAGAGAAGGTTGGTGCCTTTGTCATATACAACCATTCCTGGCTGAAGCTGGTGTGGCGTCAACCACCTCTGAGCCTGCCCCTGCAGAGCTGACAGAATCTCTGCCCCAGTGTGACTCCTGTCCCCTAGGCAGACCAACTCAAGCACCGCATGACATCTTTTAGCCTGACTGCTTACATAGCCCCTTGAGCGCTTAGGGAGCATTGCTGGTTCAGAGGACAATTCTGCAGAAAAGGCCATAGAGGAAAAAGAAGAGGAGCGAGGGGAGCATATAGATGTTGTGGCAGAATCACCACCATCTTTTTGGAGGCGTGGTGGCAGAACAAGCTCCAACACTGAACCCTGTCCTGCATCCTTCCCAGCTACCAGCAGAGTTACCCAGTGCGCCGTGAAGGAAAGGTAACATCCCTGCCTATGCCTATGCCTGCTGGACCATGAGTCAGCAGTAATATGAACCCTGACCGCCCTGTCCAACAAGGCCAAAACATTGCCTTCCACATGCCGGTAGAGAGCCGGAATGGCCTTTCTGTTTTGGAACCTGCCACTGTGGTACAGCACATTCCACAAATTCATGAAAGGGGACAGAGTTTACCAGCTGAAAAGGCAGCAGTTGCAGTGCTAGCAATTTGGCCAAGCTAGCATTTAGACGCTGAGCATGTGGATGGCTGGGACCGTATTTCTTTTTGCGCTTCAGCAACTGGGGTAGTAAAATTTGCTTGTTGAAATCAATTGGTGGTGTACTGCTAGCAGATTGGCTGCAAGTACTTGTGACACCTATTGCTATATCTTCGTTCCTCTCAGTGCAGGTTTTTGAGAGGACTGGAGGTATAGTAGGGTTGGAGATCTCAGATGAGGAGCAAGGAGAAGTCCGCCTTTTTCTATCATGTGGGTCTTTCAAGTGCTGTTGCCAATGGACTGCATGGCAGGTCGTCATATGTCTGGTCAAGCATGTGGTGCCCAAGCGGCTGCTGTTCTGGCCATGCTTGATCCACTTCAGACATAGGTTGCAAATAGCAATGGTGCGATCTGCTGCACACGTGTCAGGAGGGCATGATGCAGGGAGGTCAGGAAGGTACAGTACTAAGGGGCTTGGAGGGAATGGTGCAGGGAGGTCAGGAGGGTATTGTGCAGGGAGGTCAGGAGGCTACAGTGCAGGCAGGTCAATAGGGCATGGTGCAGGGAGGCCAGGAGGGTACGGTACAGGGAGGTCAGGAGGGTACAGTGCAGAGAGGAGGGTATGGTACTAGGGGCTCAGAACGGCAGAGTACATGGGGTTCAGGAGGGTATGCGGCAGGGAGGTCAGGAGGATACATTACCAAGGGACCATGAGGGCACGGTGTAGGGAGTTCAAGAGGGTATCATACTAAGGGCCCAGGAGGACATGGTGTAGGGAGGTCAGGAGGGTACAGTACTAAGGGGCCAGGAGGGTATGGTATTGGGTGGTCAGGAGGATATCGTATTGGGGTGCTAGGAGGGCACGGTACTGGGGGCTCAGGGGGGAAGAGTACAGGGGGGTCAGGAGGGCATGGTGCAGGTAGGATAGGAGGGTATAGTATTGGGGGTCAGGAAGGCACAAAGTTCTTTACTTATGCAGAGTGGCGCAGGGAAGCCGTCATGGCAGAGCTGAATGTCCTGATCCCCACAAGCCTTCCTCTCACATATTACCTTCAAGTGCTTGGATGGATCGGAGGGGGAGGGCCGGTCCAGAGGCATGCACTACAGTAAGTGTAAGAGCTCAGACTTGTTTGGTCACAAGGGCAAACCCTCCCAAGCTATTTCCAAGGCTTTCCCTGCCCCGCAGCTGCACGTATGCAAGAGGTGGGGGCTGTCTGTGGGATTAGTTGAGCGTGCACTTGTGTGCTCAGAAGCTGTCGTGGAAAACGATGTTGGCAACCTGGGTATCTCTTTGCAGTACACCTGTCACCTGCTTGTGGTCCACCTGCGATCGATGGGTTCCTGACCCGGGATCTAGAGCATAGCCCAAACATTTTTTAATTTCTCTTAGCTCAAATCATTGAACTTACTCACTACCTGGAGATTGTACATATTTATAACTCAGTTTCTAACTTTTACTATCAAATATGGGACCACTAGTAAAAGGTTTAAAGTATACGCAACAGCAAACATAATTTTTTTTTTTTTAAATGGTAAGAAGTAAGAAATTAGTTCTTACCACTTTGACTATTGGAGTATCCTCAACAGTAAGTTTTAGAAGCAATCAATAACCTAAGGCTAGAGCCTAGCTGCTTAAAATCTTAAAAAGGTAGAAGTAGGGTAGGGTAGGGACACTCCATCTTGAAGCAGAATACCTACATTTTAAACTGATGGGGGTGACATTCCATTTTGAAGAAGTGCTTTCTTCTGTCATCTTCCTAGTAACTGCTTTTATAGGTAAACCCTTTTCCAACAGACTTTAAAAGTTCAACCTTCACCTGATGGCTCTTGGCTGGTTTTTACCTTTTTATCACTTTATGTCTTATAATGGTATTAAAATTATTCAAACTATTCATGAACAGCTTGGGGCTCTAACATCAGACATTTTCAGAGATCTTTAGTTGAAATATTTTATTTAATTCAAACTCCTTTAAATACTTAATTTTGGAAGAAATCCAGCCGACATGTGCAAAAGCCGACATCCATCATTCTCAAGCAGTAAAGTTTTGTCTTCAGTTAGCAAAACCATCTTTGGAGCTTCAATGTTTTGAGTTTTTTTCCTTACCCAGTCCTCTGTCTGTGTGAATTACTAGCTTCTAGTAATAGGATCTTGGCACTGTGTGATCTTTAAGCTTTTGTTAATGATATCTCTAGCAATTGTTTGAGTAAATGGGGCATTTCATGTAGACCTTTACTCGGACAATCTTATCCTTTAAATAGTGTGAGACAAGTCAGTTGTAAATAATAAAGTAGTTGCAGTAATCATCCTGCAGCTTTTTGGTTCCTCAGGCCCACTTTTCAGTCTATTGCACAGTGTGTCTGTGGAACAGTCCCACCCATTTCTAGACCCTGCCCCCTAATGCACCATTAACCTCCCTGGCGGTATGATTATGTCAGGAATTTTGTACCAAAAGCGGTACAATTTTTTGCATGGAAATTTGGTGTTATGTATTTTAGGCCTGCAAATCTAAGTAATTACTTACTTAAACCTGACCAAACAAGACTCTAGTAGACATCCCAGATGTGATAAAGTTTGAAACACAAAATTATGAATTATAATCTAATAAATAATATAATTTTATTCAATAATGTAATACAAAATAATGAAATTTGTCAAACAAAGAAAATTCAATAAACATCCTGAGTGTGATAAATTTTGAAACGAGGTACAGCACAAAGTCCGACGTCACAATCAGGACAATGGAACCTGCTTTCTTTTCGGACTTTCTTTCCATTGCCATCTCTCTTTGAACAGCAAACCACACAACATCCTGGTAGGTGCTTCCATTTTTGCAGTTGGCGGTATGTAGTCCATAAAGTGACGACCAGTCAGGAGTTCTGGGTTGGCAACGTCAACAGCACGTCATCCTGGTCTGTTCACAGCTACTGATGGTATCTGGTGGTTGACAAAAATCTGCTTAGCCACCTTCCAGATAAAATCAGAATGAGCAAGAGGCTTGTCAATCTTTGCTCTGTACAGGATATATGCATTCCAAAGGCATTGTTCCAGAAGATGCCTGAAGACCCTCTTATAATTTTTTTTTGCTGTTTGCGCATAGCCGGATAAAATGTCATTGCCTGATCGGCTCTGTCGACATTTCCCATGGTGTTATTATAGTCTATCATGACTTGCGGCTTCAGCACATCTTTCCCACCTTTTGTGTGGACCATGGCAGTGGAGGTATTGTGCACAGTACTCATGAGACACACGTCCTTCTTGTCTCGCCATCGCATTGCCATCATCTTACCCTTCTGCCAGGCAACCATTTCTCCGGTTTTTAGTTTTTTCTTGGCAAACATAGATAGCATGTCACGTTGGTTAGGCCTAATGGTACCATACGCATCAGTCTTGTTTTGTAGCAGAACTTCATACAGTTCCGGAGACATGTAGAAATTGTCCATGGTCACACAATATCCCTGGTTCAGCAATGGCTCTAGCAGTGTAAGGACAGATGATGTGGCCATCCCATAGCCGCTGTACCTGGGGTTGAACTTCGCGCCCTTACTGGTGTAAATAACCAAATTCCAGATGTACCCAGTGGATGACTCGTAGAGCATGTAGGATTTGATGCCAAACCGTGCTCTTTTGGATGAAATAAACTGTATCCAGCTTAGGCGTCCCTTGTAGGCCATCAAACTTTCATCCACGCTGACGTCCCTTTCTGGCACTTAGGTCCACTGGAAATTGGTCACAATAATTTGGCATACCTCCCAGATCTTTTTTAGATTGGGCGCAGGATGCGTGGCCTCATCAGATTCTTCATTGTTCATGAAGTGGAAATGCTTCATGATGAGGGAAAACCGGTATTCTGACATCACGGTGCCAAAAAATGGAGTGGTCAGTAACTTATTGGTGGTCCAGTACTATTTCTGGAGCAGTTTCCCCGCCACCCCCTGAAGAATGATGAGTCCCAGAAACTGCCAGATATCCTCTTTGGTCACCGGTTCCCACTTTCTGCTTCTGGAAAACCTGGCATGCAGCGTAGCGGATTGCTGCTCTTGGTAGCGATTTGTCTCTGTGACAATTTTTTCAATTACCTCCTCAGTGAGGAATAATTGCAGGTATGCCAGAGGGTTGTCACGCTCAACATCTACCTTCATCCCAAGTGACCAGTGAAGGGGAATCTTGGGGGCGCTACCTGGTCCGTATCGCAGTCAATAGGGCATCAAGTGCGCACATCGCTGAGGTCAAGTGCAGGATCATCACCGTTGTCATTTGCCAGATCAGTGTCAGTGTCAGACGACAAATCTCCCCACAACTCACTATCGCTCAGTTCTGCGAGCAACTCCCTGTCGCTGTCGCTGTCACTCAACTGGTCCAAAAGCGCTTTTGTAGTAAAGTGGCGCTTTTTTGATGCCATGTTATAAATATTTTATTTGCACAAATGACAGTAAAATGGTAGGCAAGGGGCACTGTACAGTGATCAAGTGTCAGATCTGAGATAATACAGTGTAATCCTCTCAGATTACAATGTATCACCTCTTTTATGTGTGTGTCACTTTTGAATGTGTGTGTCACTTTTGAATTACCAGCCCAGTTCCGCTCCCATGCACCACTGCTGCTCACAGGGAACGGAACCAGGAAGTCAGATGCCGGTCAGCGCTCTCGCCGGTGATCTCGCCGGCAATCACAGCGGAGGACGCCGAAGGATCGCCAGGAGAAGGTAAGGGGACTCCGCTGACAGCTCTGCAATGTTACCCTGAGCGTGACTCGGGGTTACCACTCCTGGCAGAGAAAATCAACCCCGCTCGGGAATACCGCCAGGGAGGTTAATGTAAAACAGTAATCAAAAGCAGGAGCGGGTTGAAACACTAGTGCCCAGACACTGTCACGTGGGAGGAAGCACTCTGCTGCTTCTAAACAGAATATATTTGAAGCCTGCAAATATTACTAATGCTTTGTCACATTAACCACTTGTCTACTGGGCACTTTTACCCACTTCCTGCCAAGGCCAATTTTCAGCTTTCAGCGCTGTCACACTTTGAATGACAATTGTGTGGTCATGCAACACTGTACCCATATGACATTTTTATCATTTTTTTAAAACAAATAGAGCTTTCTTCTGGTGTTATTTATCCACCAATGTTTTTTTTTTATTTCTTGCTAAATAAACGAAATAAGAGAAAAAAAAATTTGAAGAAAAAAAGTTTTCATAGTTTGTTATGAAATTTTGCAAACAGGTAATTTTTCTCCTTCACTGATGTGCGCTGATGAGGCTGCACTAATGGTCACCCACCCACTGAATGGCAACACTGGTGGGCACTAAATGGCAGCACTGGTGGGCACTGATGGTCATCACTGGTGAGCACTGTTGGGACTGCATAGATTATCACTGTACATGTACTGTGCCCTGATTATCACTGTACATGTCCCTTTTATGCAAGCTGGTTACTGGATCTCCTCTCCTCACACTGTCAGTGTGAGGAAAGGAATGCCGATAAATGGCTTGTGTTTATATTGTGATCAACTGTGATTGAACACAGCTGATCATGTGGTAAAGAGCTGCTGTTATTGGCTCTTTACCCCGATCTGTAATCAGCTGTGTCCAAAGGAATCACAGAGCGTGCCGCCCACACGCTGCAGTATCTGCTCAATTTCCATTGCAGTATCTGCCCAATAATTGCAATGGAAAATTTGTCACATTGCCTCTGCTGCCTATAGACATATTCCTACTGTGCCTCATGGTTAATCTGGCCCTGCTAGATCTAACCATTGCAGTGCAGGGGAAGCCACAGTGCAAGGATAGTTTTTTCATTTTCTCTGAGTTCAGCTTAAGGGTTAAGATTAATTTAAGGGTTATGGTCAGGTTAAGTGTTAAAGTGTCTCTGTCTCAATAGAAGAGTTACCTGCAAAGAAGCCTGTAAACATTTAACTCTACTGCTGCCCACAATGCTAAACATTGGTATGAGCAAAAGTCTTCCCACAAAATTTATTTGGAAACTCACACTTCTGGAAGTGAGTGTCTATCTTCTGTGTCCCTCATGCACACTCTGGCTCCTCATGCCAACTGCTACTTCACAGGACACGGGACATGACATATAGGAAGAGGGAATTGCTCTGGATGAGATGTACTGAAGCAAAAACATTTTTTTCTAAATTTAATTTGGCAGTCAATTTTAATAATGTTTAAAATAAAACAAAAGAAATACAAAATTCCTTAAAATAACATGCCTCAGGATGTCCTTTATTTGCCTGTGAAATGGTGCAGCTTTACAATGTATGCAACCTACTACAACAAAACTGACATGAAAAAAATGGCTGTTTAATTTGCCAATAAATGACAGCTCCCAGTTGCTGTTTGTAAACAAACTGGCCAGAGATTTCTTTCATCTATACATGACCCTTATCCTAGATGAGCATCTGTAATTGATGTTAACGGAGGACCTCATACAGAAAAAAAAATGGTTGGGTCTCCCCAAATTCCATGTCGGATCCTTATCCAAGCATGCAGCCTGGTGGGGGAAGATGTGTCCTCAACATCGTGCATATACCTTGATGGTCTCTGATAGTCGACGGGCGTTGTTCAAACTTGTTGACAAGAGTCAGCATCACCGGACAAGGTGATTGACAATTGTTAAATTTTTTTTCTTAATGAAGGACTTGTCAAAGTGTGTAGTGTGTTTATTTTCTAATTACATGTTTTTATAAATGGGTTGGGGTACCCCTTACTCATTCATATAGGGGAGCAGTATCTGGGGGCCCTCTTATTTTTGTAGGGTAGCAAAAAATCAGAGAGCTCCAGCAAAAACTCTGGACATACACCACTGTTGCATATTCACTGCAGCCTTGTGGTCCTCTCTCTCCAATGCTTAGCACAGAAAAATGGTTGCAGAAGCATATGGTCCCCACATATTCCTCCCTGCCTTCTCTAGGCTGGTGGTACAAATGAGCTCCCTTTTTTAGCAGCCCAGTTCACTCTCCCCTTGCTCTGTTGCATCAGCCAATCACTGTACTCTAGGATTGATTTAAACCAAGCCAAGGAGGCTGCCTCCTGCACTGGAGACATTTCATGGTTGGACTTTGCAAAGTGGTCTCCTTAAAGATTGCTGTTGCACTATTGCATTATTAAATATTCAGTTTAAACCTATTTCCAATGAAGAAGTACAATACAACAGCAACAAAGAAAGAAGATCCACAGCAGTTATCATGTACAGTCCAGGTTACAGTTTAATGCCGAAACAGAGTTAACCCTTACACCTCATCATCACAATAATGTTCAGCAGCATAGGTAACAGGGGTACGGTAAGGTAGGTAAGCATTCACAGTATTTTTTGAAGGTAACTCTTCTATTCAAACAGAGTCACTTTAGCACGGAGGCTGACCTAATCTTGAATTAACAAATGAAACCTTGAGTTTAAATAAGATAAGCTGATTTCTAAAGTTTACCTACCACTTTAAATACACTGTGAAACAATCTTCAGCAACAATTTAAAATTTAGAATTTTTTTTTTCTTCTGGAAAAATGTAAACTTCATTCATGACCAGGGAGGTAACAGCTGGTCATTGTTCATATGTAAATGTAACCAATATTACCGTAATAGCAACTAAATATGGGTAAAACACAGAAATATCTGTGTTTAAAATTCTACACCCTATAACTATCTGCTTAAATTGAACTTGTCTAGTGACAGGCTTATTACTTTTCATCTTATGTTATCGTTTTGTTACCGATTTGTTATTGTTTACATCTCATGAGATTTGTGGGGGGCAAATTTTACAGACACTCCACCAAACACAATGGGGGAAGATTTACTAAAGCCGGAGTGTGCAAATCTAGTGCAACTTTGCATAGAACTCAATCAGCTTCCAGGTTTTGTTGTCAAAGCGTAGTTGAAGAAGCTAAAGTTAGAAGCTGATTGGCTACCATGGACAGCTGCAACAGATTCAAGTGCTCCAGTTTTAGTAAATCTACCCAAATGTCAGATGTATAGTGGAACATCCTATCATAAAATAACGCTATTAGAACACATGGGGTACAACTGCAAACTCTTAACAATTCATAACAATAACTAACGATTTATAACAGTGTTAACAAAATGCTAAATATTGATCATTATCAATTACTTCTAATTCTTGATTCAGGCAGCAGTCTGAGTGTTAAACTGGTTTTATTACATTATTTATATTATGTATAATTAATTATATATAATTAATATATATTAATTATATATAATTAATATAATTATTTATATTATGTATAATTATTTATTATACATTTATTACATTTCAAGTATTAAATGGACATGGGAAGTAAGCTTTCAAAACAAGTTTGAAAGTTTCTCGAAAGAAAAAGAAACATAAAGTACAAAATAAACTCAAACCTGACTGATACTATGGGGTTGATTTACTACAGGCAAATGCATTGTTCACTTTGCAAGGGAAGATGCATTTTTCAGTAGAACATTCCACTGAGTTTAAGCTCTGTTGATGTCCATCATTTAAATCACGTGCAAGCAAAAATGCTGTTTTCCTTGCACATGATTGAGTATTCTTTACAAAGTGAAAGATCACCAATTTACTAAGCTCTGGGAAAAAAATCCTTTTCAAAGTGCAACTTCCCTTGAAAAGTGAACAGTCTATTTGCCTTTAATAAATCAACCCCTATAAATTACATTTTCTCTGTGCTCCACATAACATCGGATTTATTCTATTTACAAAGTCTCCATTGGACAGTGAGCCTGATAAACTATTGTTCTCCTAACAGTTTTCTGACACACATATGAGGTGCACTTCACCATGTACATTTTTTACAGCCCTGTGTCTCTATGTTTTTTCCGTAATAACTGGATTTTCAGTGAAGGACAATTGCTGTAGAAAGAAGCTAATCAATATGCCTATTAATTTTAATTAACTGACCCCCATAATATTCACATAACAGAATCATCATGTTATGACTATAATTCTCTAGATTATAGATTCGCATTCCCATTTATCTTTAAAATGTCTTTGATGTTTGGAAAGAACTGGATCTGTATTCCTGAAGAGCCAATTTTCACAACATTTTATAGTATTTCGTAAAGAAAGGGTCATCCCACTATATCCTTAATTTGTGTTCAGGGAAATCCTCCAACTGATTCATCCAACCCCAATGATTCTTCTATACCATAGTGTATTTAAAAGGCCAATAACTAAAAATGAACTAATATAATGTGTGCAGCTATGCATATAAAATTACCACCTGTTAGCTGCCATTTCCAAAAGCAAGAAGAGACTAAATGCTCTTCTTGCTAGTTTTTTTTTATGGGAGTACTGGGCAAGAAGTCATTTAGGTGTATTAAAAAATTGCTTCTTAATATATTACATTTTTTAACATCTTCTATTCTTATAATTTCCCCAAACCTTTGCATATTGTTTGCATAAAAAGGCTTTTACGTTTCCAGTACACAAACCATCATATAATCCATATTTTCTGACCTTTTAAATCAGTCTATGTGACCTTTTTCCGCTCTTTGTACATGAATGGTGCACTTTATTGCACTCAAAAGTAGATTACAGAATTGAATAAATGCTAGCAAATCTTATTTACTTTATTTGGAATTTATTGCCACATTGTATTTTTATATATTAATCACTAAAAGTAAGATGTAGTTATGGTTATTTTTGTCAAGATCTACAATTTCCACAGTACATTTCTTTCCGAGCTAATCAGCTACAGCATACTGGTACTCCGTATGACAAGCTGTTGGTCACAAATATATGGCTAAAATCTACTTTTGATATTCTTTATTTAAAATGCTATTATGTTGTCACAGCTTGTGTTCTTGAAATATGGAAATCAGCAGCTGAAGCATGTTCTGCCTGTTTAGCCATCTCCATTTAACAAGAACAATATTTCTACATTGCCTATCGTTACCTAGTAGTCTAGACAGAAAGTTCAGAACTGTTGATGCGAATGCGAGTTACAGTTATTTTATATTCTTTGTTTGGAAAGGAGCCTAAAATAAACCTCAAAAGATGATATAATTGGAGGCAATCTGCCAACAATATATATTTATTTTTTTTCTTTATGTATTGTTAGGTTATGATTTGTTATGATGGCCCAGTAAGCAACCTTTTTTGTAAAAATTTCTCTATTAACCACTTAAGGACCGAGCCTCTTTTTGAGATGTGTTGTTTACAAGTTAAAAACATTTTTTTTTGCTAGAAAATGACTTATAACCCCCAAACATTATACATTATTTTCTAACACCCTAGAGAATAAAATGGCGGTCGTTGTAATACTTTCTGTCACACCATATTTGCACAGCGGTCTTACAAGCGCACTTTTTTTGGAAAAAATACACTTTTTTTAATTAAAAAATAGGACAACAGTAAAGCTAGCCCAATTTTTTTTAATATTGTGAATGATAATGTTACGCCGAGTAAATTGATACCCAACATGTCACGATCCAAAATTGCTTGTGGAATGGCGACAAACTTTTACCCTTAAAAATCTCCATAGGCGACATCTAAAAAATTCTACAGGTTGCATGTTTTAAGTTACAGAGGAGGTCTAGGGCTAGAATTATTGCTCTCGCTCTACCGATCGTGGCAAAACCTCACATGTGTGGTTTGAACACCATTTTCATATGCGGGTGCTACTCACATATGCGTTCACTTCTGCACGTGAGCTCGGTGGGACGGGCGCGTTTAAAAAAAAATATTCTTATTTATTTTACCTTTTATTTTTTATTTTTACAGTGTTTAAAAAAAAAGTGTCACTTTTATTCCTATTACAGGTAATGTAAACATCCCTTGTAATAGATCTTCCCCTCACTTGTCTCCATACCCAGCAAGGGTGAAGATCCAATCGCCTCCGCCGCTGCCAACGGCTCCGGTAAGTGGCAGAGGGCACCGGAGCGTGGCGGGAGGGGGGCCTCTCTCCCACCGCCTATAAAAGTGATCTTGCAGCGAATCTGCCGCAGAGACGACTCTTATCGGAAAGCGGACCGCCGGCCGAAGAAGAGGATACCGGGGTTATGGCAGCTAGCTGCTGCCATAACAACGATATTCCTCTTCAAACTTAGGACATATATTGGCGTGCAGAGATCCATATGTGGTTAACCTATTTATATAAATGACTTATGTCTCCCAGGCAGAAAGAAATAAATAATAGGCAAAGCTCCACCACTCCCCACCCCACACCCATTATGTGTACAGTTTGAAAATGTAATTATTTAATTATTATCTCACATTATATCTCATTTACAATAAACACATGATGGTAAATATTACATGGGCTAGCACAGTGGTTCTCAACTCTGGCCCTCAGGACCCACTAACAGGCCAGAATTTAAGTATTACCTTGGGGAGATGCAGACTAGAATACTGCAATCACTGAGCAGCAAATGATATCACCTGTGATGTATTTCAGTTATCTTGCAAACCTGGCCTGTTAGTGGGTCCCGAGGACAGGAGTTGAGAACCACTGGGCTAGCACAAAGGGATATTAGTAATAAAAAGACATAGAACATCAGATCATTTTCACAAATAATTATTTATTTTGGCAATTTAAACAATGGCCACAGTGTTATCCAAGGGGTAACCTAATAATAACTCAAATTTAAATGAAATATGAAGCCATCCTGGCTAAAATATATTAATCAAAATTACACAATGTCCATCCAGACAATGCTGGACGACTACTCCCCCCCTGAACAACACCATGACTTCTTAGAAATAGAATCCTTCCAAACCACTATGGAAACTACTACCGGGAATAATTCCAGGAGGACAAGATTCTGCAGAATTTCCTGCTGCAACCAATCCGAGTGCCACTCAACGGTGCACCAATGGCCGTCCATAAAGGCTCCAATAAATAATAAGATAAGATACTGGGGCTTCTACATCAGAAAATGCATCATTAAGTGAAGAGTCTGTCGGATAGGAAAGATGATGTATCAATCAAAAACTGCCTCGCTATTTCTTAGGAACGATACACAAAGGAGAGAGCATTTGTGTATCCTAAAATTTGGAAATGGAGGGCGAGAAAAGGCGCCA
Source organism: Lithobates clamitans (assembly GCA_037952925.1). Classification (NCBI taxonomy): domain Eukaryota; kingdom Metazoa; phylum Chordata; class Amphibia; order Anura; family Ranidae; genus Lithobates; species Lithobates clamitans. The sequence goes on along the minus strand of JBBGZY010000192.1, from coordinate 2,887,311 downwards.
GCTATCCTACCTTCAATAATTTCTTTGGAGATTTGTTCTTGAACCACAGCCGAATGTATATAAGCAGATTTTAAATTCCTCCTGACCATGCTACAGCTTATCCCATTAAAAGAAGGAACCAAAAACCCATCTCCGAAACCATTAATTAGCAGAACTGCCATCCTGCGATTGGAATAGCGATCTAACCAGGAAAGCATTCTTGTTAGGCTCACTGGGGTCAAGTCTTTTCCCACTCACGTCCCTGGGAAGTGATGGAAAAGAGGTTGCTGCAGATCTACGAAAGCACCTGCTGGCAGAATGGCTTCTGTTACAGCATGAGCAATCGTGCCTATATCTGTAGTTAGAGAGAAACTTGCATTGCCCTATATTAAAGGCAAAACCAAATCCTTTGCGAAATGAAGTTTGCAGGATTCGACACTACCCTCGAGGTGAATGGAGTATTTTGCGACAACATGAGATTTAACCATAAGCCTATGTCCTTAGACCCCCAATTCAAAGAGGGGTGAACTGCCAATTTCTGGTGAAAATTCTTGTCATAAGTGTACCAGGCAGTACCACCAAAATGACGAAAGGCTTCAGCAATTATGTCTAAATGTTGGAATAAACCCGAGCATTTTTCAGGAAAGCGTTCTCCCATGACAGCCGCATAAATGCAAAAAGCCTGTAACCAGTATTGGAAAGTTTTGGAAATGGCTCTCCTCCTATCCTCTTCTGTACACTCCTCTGCCTGCTTGTCAGATTTAGACAGAAATTCATTTGAAGCAGGCAATAATGTTGATGAATTCGCCCCTCCAAATTTTTTCTTTGACCGTTTTAGCTAAGTGAAAGCAACATTTCACATGGCATGGCCTCTTTAATTGAGGATTTGTCAATCATAGCAGCAGAGGGCCTCAAAGACAAGGAGGGGTTACCTGACATTGGAAAATTAAGGGGTACTCTAGAGCGGAGTAAAACTCCCTTATCCAAAATTTCTTCTTTCATAGTAGACTCATTTAAACTTTGCCACACAGAACAATATCTGCCATATAATCAGCAGTATTAAAATTTCCATTGCACCATGAGAATGTGCCCCTGTAACATCAGTGTCAATATTAGCAATGCTCAATGCACCCGTGTCCTGTGCTCCTTCAAACTCATTAGTACTAGCACCAATTGACTGTGCCCCCTTAAACTGCTGTAATACATTAGACAAAGATGTAACCAACATTGATAATTCAGAGACATTAGTAGCAAAACAGGTCTCACCATCAGGATTAAAAGCTGAATGCCCACTGCGGCTGTGGAGAAGCATTTGTCTTTTGCCATTACTTCTTCCTACCTGGCTGTTGGTGCGTCCCGCTTCTGACCGTGGCTGCCTCCTCCTCTGCATTAGGGGGTGTGATGGCCACCCCGAAAGGTGGAGCTGAGCCGTGCCCCTCCTCCACATAACGTAGCAGCCACTCTTCACCCCCTTCACCTTTGGCTTTCTCTAGTAGGCGGAATAGGAGGCTTTCCCATCTGCCTGAGGAATGACGCTTCATCCTGCAGGGCACTGTAGTCGTGGTCCGGTCCAAACGGTCAGTGAGTAACGGCCCTCAGCTCCCTCCACGTGGGCTTTACACCCGCCAATTGTGTCCAATCCACGGCTTGCTACCGTATTGGCAGAATACTTACTTATCTATAAACCAGAAGCAAGAATAGAAGAATGGAGGGGATAGAAAAGGATGGGACAGTAAGAAGATAAAAAGCTAAAGGGCCAGAAAAGAGGTTACACTATCCAGTGCCCTACAAGTTGTGTGGTATCAGGCATCACTTCATAAGGGCTGGGGTTCACTCATACCGTACAGTTCACTCCTGCCCAGATTAAGATAGCAGGAGGTTCTGCAGCATATGTAACTTACATCTTGAAGTGTAATGTGCGATACACTGACAACTTGGGGGAAACTAGACTTCTTACAACTTTCCTGGATTGCGTGCAACACCCTACAATGCATTGCATGCTGCACAGTGCATTCTAAGCCCTGATTGGGCAAAGCTTTGCCAGGAAGCTGGTCATGGTGTCCTTAACAACCGTTTTCCAAAATCCTTTAAGAAGGGGGCCCCCAGATTCCACCCCCCCCAGTGAATGAGTATGGGGTACATAATACAGTGTCAAAAAAAAGTGTAGAAAAGTAATAAAAACACAGAAAGTTTTTGACAATCCCTCTTATTAAAAAATAAAAAAAAACAATGTCCCCCACTGTAGATCCATTATTAATCACGACGCCAGTGCTGACCCAAAAAAAAATGCTCCGTCGTCAACTAAGGCAGAATGCCTGGCTTGCTGTTTGACAGTTCTTATATAGGTAAGAAGCAGAGCCACCTGGCAAAATCACCCCTCTTGTGACATCACAGACCGGTGCATGCTAGGTTGGTGAAATCACAAAGGGCCGGGGTCACCAGGTGACGTTGCCAGGTGGACTCGCCCTTACCTATATACGAACTGTCAAACGGCAAGCCAGGCATTTGGCGGTTTGCCTTAGTTGACGGCAGAGTGTTTTTTATTTTATTTTCGGGTTTGGCAACGGTGGTGGTGGCATAATTGACGATGGATCCACATCGGCAGACATTGTTGTTTTATTTTTAATAAAGGAATTGTCAAAAACTGCCTCCTTATACTTTTTTGATGAATTCACATGGGGGGGCTGTAGGGATATTTTAGCTTGCTGTCCTTTATTTTAGCTATAAAAATCTATAAAAATGTGTATCCATTTTAGAATAATATATATATGTGACGTCAATCAAAAGTTAGTTTCAAATTCTTGTAAATGATATGATTTCCCCAAAATGACGCATGAAGTTTTATTCCTTGTTGACAGTTTCTGTATGAAGAAATCATGTCCTATTTTTCGGTGGTTTTTAAACATCTGATATATACATAGTTACATAGTTACATAGTAGGTGAGGTTGAAAAAAGACACAAGTCCATCAAGTCCAACCTATGTGTGTGATTATGTGTCAGTATTACATTACATATCCCTGTATATTGCGGTCATTCAGGTGATTATCTAATAGTTTCTTGAAGCTATCAATGCTCCCCGCTGAGACCACCGCCTGTGGAAGGGAATTCCACATCCTTGCCGCTCTTACAGTAAAGAACCCTCTACGTAGTTTAAGGTTAAACCTCTTTTCTTCTAATTGTAATGAGTGGCCACGAGTCTTATTAAACTCTCTTCTGCGAAAAAGTTTTATCCCTATTGTGGGGTCACCAGTACAGTATTTGTAAATTGAAATCATATCCCCTCTCAAGCGTCTCTTCTCCAGAGAGAATAAGTTCAGTGCTCGCAACCTTTCCTCATAACTAAGATCCTCTAGACCCTTTATTAGCTTTGTTGCCCTTCTTTGTACTCGCTCCATTTCCAGTACGTCCCTCCTGAGGACTGGTGCCCAGAACTGGACAGCATACTCCTGGTGCGGGCGGACCAGAGTCTTGTAGAGCGGGAGAATTATCGTTTTATCTCTGCAGTTGATCCCCCTTTTAATGCATGCCAATATTCTGTTTGCTTTATTAGCAGCAGCTTGGCATTGCATGCCATTGCTGAGCCTATCATCCACTAGGACCCCCAAGTCCTTTTCCATCCTAGATTCCCCCAGAGGTTCTCCCCCCAGTGTATAGATTGCATTCATATTTTTGACACCCAAATGCATTATTTTACATTTTTCTACATTGAACCTCATTTGCCATGTAGTCGCCCACTCCATTAATTTGTTCAGGTCTTTTTGCAAGATTTCCACATCCTGCGGAGAAGTTATTGCCCTGCTTAGCTTAGTATCGTCTGCAAATACAGAGATGGAACTGTTTATCCCATCCTCCAGGTCGTTTATGAACAAATTAAATAGGATTGGTCCCAGCACAGAACCCTGGGGGTAATGTCTGTAATTTTAGCATATATTAATGAAAGGGTTGAACTTTTTTTGTGATGTAATTTAAGTTATATAAGTGACCGTCTACGGAAGTAAAAGCAGAACATTGAAGGCATTGACTATTGTGTCATTATTTTCTTACTGGAATGATCTCCGGGCCTGATTGGGTTTGAAAGAACACTCTAGGCAGATATTTCAGAAGAGGTTCACTTGCTCCTAAAAAATCAGTAGCCCCCCTATCAGGGGCTGGGATCTGGGGCGTCCTTGTTAAAGGGGCCTTCCAGATTATGATAAGCCCCCTGCCTGCAGATTCCCACAACCACCGCCCAGGGTTGTCGTGAAGAAGCCCTTGTCCCCATCAACAGCCCCCTACCACAAAGCACCCCCCATGTTGAGGTCATGTGGCCTGGTATGGCTCAGGAGGTGGGGGTGCTCGCTCATCCCCCCCCCTTCCTGACCTAGCAGGCTGCATGCTCAGGATATAGGTCTGGAATGGATTTGGGGGGGCATGTGTTTTTTTTTTACATTTTGGTGTGAGGTGTCCCTTAACCACTTAATACAGGGCATTTATACACCCTTCCTGCCCAGGCCAATTTTTAGCTTTCAGCGTTCTCACACTTTAAATGCAAATTACTCAGTCATGCAACACTGTACCCAAACAACATTTTTATCATTTTTTCATACAAATAGAGCTTTCCTTTGGTGGTATTTAATCACCACTGGGTTTTTTTATTTTTTGCGACATAAGTGAAAAAAGAGCAAAAAGTTTGAGAAAAAAACACTTTTTTTTAGTTTCTATGATAAAATTTTGCAAATAAGTTCATTTTTGTTCATAAATTTAGGTCAAAATTTATACTGCTACATCTCTTTGGTAAAAATAACCCAAATTAGTGGATATTATTTAGTGTTTAGGAGAAGAAGATAGAAGACGCCGCGGAGGAGATGCTGGACGAGAACACCGGAGGAAGAACCAGAAGAGCCAGAAGAAGAAGAAGAAGATGAAGGAAGATAGAAGAAAGAAGAAAGAAGAAGCATTTAAATAAAGGAATTGTCAAAAACTGTCTCTTGTCATTTTTAACATTTTTGACAGTTTTTTAGTGAAATGGTAGGGGTACTTTTGTACCCCCTTACCATTTCACACAGAGGAGGCCGTGATCTGGGGGTCCCCTTGTTAAAGGGGGCTTCCAGATTCCGATAAGCCCCCCGCCCGCAGACCCCCACAACCACCGGCCAGGGTTGTGGGGATGAGGCCCTTGTCCTCATCAACATGGGGACAAGGTGTTTTGGGGGGCTACCCCAAAGCACCCTCCCAATGTTGAGGGCATGTGGCCTGGTATGGTTCAGGAGGGGGGGCGCTCTCTCGTCCCCCCCTCTTTTCCTGCGGCCTGCCAGGTTGCGTGCTCGGATAAGGGTCTGGTATGGATTTTTGAGGGGACCCCACACCGTTTTTTTTTTATTTTGGCACGGGGTTCCCCTTAAAATGCATACCAGACCTGAAGGGTCTGGTATGAAATTTAGGGGGACCCCCACGTCATTTTTAAAAAAAATTTTGGCCGGGGTTCCCCTTAATATCCATACCAGACCTGAAGGGCCTGGTATGGAATTTAGGGGGACCCCTACGTCATTTTTTTTTTTTTTAATCTTGGTTCAGGGTTCCCCTGTGGGGAATTCCCGTGCCGTTTTTATCAATTAACTTTTATGTGTATTGTTGGACCAGCAATGCAATAGCCGCGAGTAGTTTTAAATGACTTTTTTTCTTCAAAATGTAATTTTGCTGTCAGACTGTTCTTTTTTTTTTTTTGCTACTTCAGCTTTTACAATGAGAGGGTTTAAATCACCATATTTAGGTCATTTCTTCCCATTATAACATCACATCATGGTAGCAGGTATAGTATTCTTGTTTCCTTTAAAAAAAAAACCTTTATTTTGACACTCCAATATTATATGGATGAACCCCAACTATTCCTTAACCCAAATAGTATCTTGATACCCCTGTCTCTCCTCCCCCCCACCCCCCGAATTCACCCCCCCGAATCTCCCCTCCCACCCTGGTCCCTCAGCAATATCTACTCTAATATGTGCAACCTCATATGAACTTCTCCGCATACGTCCATGTTTTTTTAAAGGCTAACCATTTCGCCCATTTTGTTTCCTCCCGGACTTCCTCTGTCTCTACCGAAAGGTCTTCAACGTCGCCGGCCTCTAGGATATAGATTCCGTTGACCCTAATTAACCATTCACGAATGCTTGGGCCTGCTATCTCTTGCCATTTTTTTGGTATTAAGCTTTTGGCCGCATTTAAGAGAATGGGCGTCAAAGAAGCGTTGTACTTGCCCGTCCGACCCTCCGTCCCGTGAAACAAGCATACCCAAGGGTCTTCTCTGATCTCGGTCCCCGTTATCTCTTGTATTGTCTTGAGAACTTCTTGCCAGAACCTTTTAATTGTTGGACACTCCCACCAGAGGTGTGCCATCGATCCCCTGGCGGAACATCCCCTCCAGCAATTACCAGAGGATTCTCCTTGCATCTTGTTTAACCTGTCTGGCGTCATGTACCATCTGGCTAGGCATTTAAAATTTGATTCTATTGTACTCACATCTACTGCCGACTTATGTGTTGCGTTAAAGATATTCTGCCATGTTACATCACTTGGTAATGTACCTAACTCAGACTCCCATTTATTGCAATATAACGGCTTTATGCCTACCCCCTCTTCCCGCACTATTTTGTATAGTTCTTTTGTTTTAATTTTGTTTTTCAGAAACAATTTCTCGATAGATCTGAGATTCTCCTTGTCTCTAATTGGACCTGGTAAACTTTTAATAAAAGATGCCAACTGATTATACCTCCATATATCTATGTTCATTAGGTCATTGAGCAGAGACAACTCCTGAAAAGAAATAATTTTACCATTTCTTGTGATATCCAATAATTGTATTTCGTGCTTCCTTATCCAATTCCCTCCTACCTCTCTTAACCCTGGTGGAAAAAACTTGTTTTCCTTTAAATATATAAGTGGTGAATTAAATTCCCATGTCTTTTGTCTGTGTAATTGATCCCAAGTCCTTAAAGTGTGACGTGTTATTATGTGTGTATTTGGACTTAATTCCCTAAAGTGTGGTGGATTCCAGATTAATTGGCATATATTTGCCGTGCTCAGATCTCTTTCTAGTTTCACCCATCTATTCCCTATTGATTCTTTACCCCATTCCAACATTCGTGAAAGAACTATTGCTCTATGATAATTCTTAAAATCTGGGAGGGCCAGACCACCCTGTGTTTTGTCCCTGCTCAAGACCCCAAAGGCAATCCGTGGCCTCTTGTTTTTCCAAACGAATTTGGAAATAATGTTGTTCAAGGTTCTGAAAAAAGACTGTGCTAACGGAATTGGCAGTAACTGCATTTTATATAGAATCTTCGGAGCTAGAGTCATTTTAACAATATTGACTCGACCAAGCCAAGATATAGGGGAATACATGCTTTTCTTTGTTTCCTGCTTGATCTCCTCAAGGAGGGGTATAAAGTTTAACTGGTATAATTTCTTAAGGGATTTTGTTAATACTATTCCTAGGTAATCTATTTTTTTTCGCCATGGAAATTGAAAATATTCTTTAAGTTTGGTTACCTCTTGTTTCTCGATATTGATATTTAGGGCTGCTGATTTACCAAGGTTCACCTTATAATTTGAAAGTTCCCCGTATCTCCTCAGCGTAGCCAGGAGGTTCGGGAGTGAAATCCTTGGATTCGCTATGTAGAACAATACATCGTCGGCAAACGCCGAGAGCTTGTGTTCATCGCCTTCCACTATGCATCCGCGTATATCTGAGTTTTTCCTAATTACCGCCAGTAGGGGCTCTAAAGTCAGGGCAAACAGAAGGGGGGACAGGGGACATCCCTGTCTAGTTCCGTTTTCCATCCTGACTTCTCTTGAAAATACACCGTTTACTTTGACTAATGCAGATGGGGCCTTGTATAGAGCCTTGATCCAGTTTAACATAGTGTCACCCAATCCGATCGCCCTCATTGTCTTTATCATGAACCCCCAGTCTACTCTGTCGAAGGCTTTCTCTGCGTCCAACGACAGTAGTAGACTGGGGGCCCCCCTCACTTTCATCGCCCTTATAACCAATAGTGATCTCACACCGTTATCCCTCCCCTCTCTGCCTGGGATAAAGCCCGTCTGATCAGGGTGTATCCAGTATGTCATTTTGTCCTTCAGCCTATTGGCTAATACCTTGGCGTATAATTTTGTATCGGTATTGAGTAAAGCGATCGGCCTATAGCTCGAACACAGTGAGCTATCTTTCGCCGCCTTAGGTATTAAGGCAATCGATGCCATCCAAGCTCCTTCACAGAATTCCTCCTGGCTCCCTATCTTGTTCCATATCTGACAGAGCTTGGGGGCCAGAATATCTTTAAATTTTTGTAAAAGTAGGTGGTGAAGCCATCCGGCCCTGGACTTTTTCCAGAGGGAGATGTCTTCAAAGCCCGCTCGATCTCTTCCACCGTAATGGGTTCTTCTAATTCTTTTGCCTCGTTATCCGAGAGACTTGGTAGACCTGCCTCTCTTAAAAATTCATCTATCATTTCTTCCTTTCCCAGAGTATTATCCCCACCTTGTTTGACTTTATATAGAGCTGTAAAATATTTTTGAAACTCTTCGGCTATATCGCTGGAAGTATATTTAAATATCCCGTTTTTATTTTGGATCCTCTCTATGAAGTTCGTATCCCTTTTCTTTTTAACGACTGATGCCAGGTGTTTCCCTATTTTGTTACTCCACCTAAATCTGTCTTTTGCGCTCTTGTACAGTGTGCGTTTAGATTCCAGTTCCATTAGATCTTTTAGTTCTTCTCTTTTATGGATTAACTGCACTAGAAATAAGTTGTGGCCCCCATTGGCTGATTTATGTATTTGTTCCAACTGATGTATTTCTTCAATTAGCTCTTCCTTTCTTTTTTTCCCCTCTTTTTTCTCTTTGGCTTCCAAAGAAATCAATATGCCCCTTGTATATGCTTTCATCGCCTCCCATAGGACTGAACCTGAGACCTCTCCAGTGTCGTTTATCTTGAGGAAGCCCACTATTTCCTCCTGTATCTTACTATAGATGATTGGGTTGTCTATTAATTTTTCGTCTAACTGCCATGAAAATGGTGATCTCCGGAATCCCGGAGTCACCACCCTCATCAAAACCGGCGCATGGTCGGAGAGGGTGGCAACGCCTATCTCCGTTTCCTTGACACAATCAAGTAACCTATGGTCTACCAAAAAATAATCAAGACGAGAATAGGACCCATGTACCGAGGAAAAAAAGGTATAATCTTTACTTTTTGCGTGTTGTACCCTCCAAGCGTCTATCAAATGGCAGTTGTGCAATTTCTGACCAACTTTTTTTAATAGTCTCCCACTCATTCTCTGGTTACCAACTGTGCTATCCATCGCTGGGTCTAAACAGAAGTTCAGGTCGCCTGCCACTATCACCTGTCCTGCCCTAAAGTCTGCCAACTTATTTAGGATGTGTAGCAAAAATTGTACAGGGTTGTTGTTTGGGCAGTAGATGTTCACCAGTGTAAAAACCCTTTCTCCCATTCTAATCTTCAGAAAAAGATAGCGACCATCCCTATCCTCACATCTTTCTAATAACGCAAACCTAGTCCTTCTTGAGAACCCAATTGCGACCCCCTTAGCTCTCTTGATAGGTGAGTCGCTATAGAACCAGTTAGGGAAGCACTTAGAGAATAATCTAATGTGTGAATCTTGTGAAAAGTGGGTCTCTTGAAGAAACACTACATCTGCCTTAAGTTGTTCTAATTCTCGCAAGATTTTATGACGTTTAAGGGGGGAGTTCAACCCTTTAACGTTATAAGTAAAACATGAAAACTCTGTCATTTAGCTTTGCATATTGCTGCTCGCTAGATTCACATCTTATGTTTTGCACTCTTTCCTTTGATACCTGCCGGACCTTTCCCACTCTCCACCCCTCCCGAACCTCCCTCCACCCCAATCCCCCCTCCCCCACCCCCCCCATACCCCCCCCACCCTCCCCCCTCTCCCTGCCTGCCTAGACCTGGCAGTGTGTCTGCCGCCCAGAGATATTGCTTCTCTCGGCATGCGACCGGCCAGACCAATGGGGTGTGACTCTAATGACGGATCGCCTCGGTCGCCATGCTCCCCCCCCCCCTAGATAGAAAAGGGGGGGAGGAACATCGCGAGCGGGCGCCCATACGGCCGCCTGTCCCCACACCGGGTGCCCTCCCCCTCCCACCCACGCACCCCCCCCGCCCCCATCCCTCCCCCCCCCAAGGTTTCCAGGTGTCTGAACATCAACCGGGCTTTTCACCAATTATTTAAATATGGCTGGGACAGGGATGTCTAAATCATTGCAAAAGTCTTGCATATTATCTATATATTTCAATCTGCTTGTTCTGCCCGCTTTCACTACGATCAGTGAAGTTGGAAATCCCCAGCTATATTTCATATTTGCCTTTCTCAGTTCTTCCAGGAGGGGTCGCAACTGCCTTCTCCAGGCCAGAGTCTCTGCCGAGATATCGGCAAAAAACTGGATTTCAACCCCCTCAAATTTTACTGGTTGAGCTTTCCTGAGGTTACTCCAGGCTCTTGCTTTATCTTCATAATGGTGGAACCTAATAATTATATCCCTGGGTTTATCCTCGCTGACATTTGGGGGTTTCCTTAATCTATGAACCCTGTCAATCTTCAGTTCGTCGTTTGGATTTCGGTCCAGAATCGGGTTGAAGATAGCTTTCATTTTAGCGTACAGATCTTCACCTCGTTGTTCTGGCAGGGCGCGCAGCCTCAAATTTTGTCTGCGACTCTGGTTTTCTTGCGCTTCTAATTTATAAAAGATGTCCCGTTGGGCTAGTTGTAGGTCTTTTACCTGTTGTTTTAGGGTGACTATTTCTCTGCTCTGCTTATCTGAGGCCTCCTCTGCTGATTCTACTCGCTTCAGTAGATGGCCCATGTCGGTTCTAACATTATGAATTTCTGTTTTAATTACCAATTCCAGTTTGGCGAACATCTCTAGAAGCTCTATTTTGGTTAGTGGTATTTCCCTGCTGGTGTCTTCCATCGTACTTGGGGTTCCGCCTTCTCCCCTAGTTGATCCCCCGTTAGCCCCTTGGCTCTTCACTATTTCTTTCTTCTTTTCTTTCCCACTTTGCTGTTTGTTATCTTGAGCTGAGTTTTTTGGGCTTCCCTGGTTTGTCTCCTTCAGGTACTTCTGAATAGAGCTAGTGTTCAGGCTCTCTCTAGGTTGCCTCGCCTCCGCTCCCCTTTGAGGGCGCCCTCGCATGTTTGTTATCTTCTATCTCCGCCTTACCCTCCCCCCGCTTGCCTCCTCTAGTCCCTCTCTATCCACCCCCTCCTCTATGCTCTGTATCGCCCCCCGGCCTGGTCTTAATCTTACCAGACCTAGTGACTACCGTTGTTTTTGGTCATGGATAGGGCAGAGTGCCTGAGCCAAGTATTATCGTTACATTCTTAGCTGCTTGGCCACTTAACTATCCGGTCTTATGACTATTGGATTCCTTATACTCCTCACTGTATGCCTGCGGCGGGGGGGATCAAAGGGAGACAGAGGGTGAAACCGTCCCAAAGGGAAAGGAAATGGCCGGCCAGACAGGGCCGCCCTAGACGATAGTGCTGCCCGCCTGTCCGCACCCACCCCCCTCCCCCTCTTTTTTTTTTTTCCTTTCTCAGTCTTTTTATTTTTAAAGCAGCAGTGGTCTACAGTTTATACAGTCTCTCCTGGGTTAGTACCTTTCTGCTGGTTTTAAACCTTTAATTACACCGAGCCCATCAGACACTGTTGTTATATATGGTTCCACCATTACATGTTTGTAAGATTCCTTCCCGATCCACGGATTCCACAGTATTGTTACATTTACTTGCCTGAGTTCGCCGGAGTTCCCTCATAGGCTTACCGTCTCTACCTCAGGTTAGACCCGGTGTCCCTGGAGATTGTGGATGTTTTCTCCTCAAGGTTGCTGAGTGTCCTTCAATCCCTCCGTGCTCAGCGCATAGGATCCGGTCCTCATCCAACCCTCCAGGGGTTTATGATGTATCACTGGGGGGAAGGGTTGGGATGCGGGGCCATCCGGGAACCCTCTAGAGAAGCCGGTGTGTTCCCCTCATCGATCCGAAGGGGCTGGGGGAGCGTGGGGGCGAACCACCCCGTGAGTCTCGGCGGCCCGTGGCGTACCGACCAACGCCGCCGCCACTGCTCTGAATGCGGCGCGCTGTCAGTTCCACCTCTCAGGCAGCTTCGTTCACCTGAGCTGCTCCGCCGCCCGCTTCCTCGGCTCCGTCATCAGGCCCCTCCCCCACTACGTGTGCGTCACATCGCGCACCTGACCTCGTTTGCCGCTGTCAGACTGTTCTAAACACGGGAAACATGCGCCCCTTTACAGGCATACTATAGACACCCCCCAGCTACGAAATTTAAGGGGATATTACACTTTTATTGTTTGACTTTAAGCATTAATAAAATCACTGCTCCTGAAAAAACAGCCATTTTTAAAACTTTTTTTTTGCATTGATCCATGTCCCCTGGGGCAGGACCCAGGTCCCCAAACACTTTTTAAGACAATAATTTGCATATAAGCCTTTAAAATTAGCACTTTTGATTATTAATGTTCGTGTCCCATAGACTTTAACGGTGTTCGTGTGTTGGAACGAACTTTTTTCCTGTTCGCATGTTCTGGTGCGAACCGAACAGGGGGGTGTTCGGCTCATCCCTATTCTTGAGGCTCTGAAATGTCAGGAAAGTACAAATACCCCCAAATGACCCCTTTTTGAAAAGTAGACAGTCAAAGGTATTTAGTAAGAGGCATGGTGAGTTTTTTGAATTTGTCATTTTTTCCCACAATTCTTGGGAAAATATTAATTTTTTTTTCACTAAATTGTCATAATAACAAGTTATTTCTCACACATAGCATATGCATACTTCCAATTACACCCCAAAATAAATTTTGCTACTTCTCCCGAGTATGGCAATACCACATGTGTGTGACTTTTACACAGCCTGGCCACATACAGAGGCCCAACATGCAGGGAGCACCGTCAGGCGTTTTAGAAGCATAAATTACACCTCTAATTTCCTAACAACCTATTACACTTTTGAAGGCCCTGGAGCACCAGGAAAATGGAATTACCCACAAAATAACCCCATTTTGGAAAACAAACACCCCAACCTATATTCTATGAGGCATGGGCTGCAGACAGGTACTCTGATGGGCTGGAGACAGCAATTATGAGTCTTTTGAACGGTTAATTTTTTTACACAAGTCTTCAGAAAGAGTGGAAAGAAAATGAAAATCTTTTTTTTTTTACGCAAAGTTGTCAATTTATAAGATATTTCTTATAAAGCAAAAATTACTCCCCAAAACACATTCTGCTACTCCTCCTGAGTATGGCGATACCACATGTGTGAGACTTTTACACCTGGCCACATACAGATGCCCAACGTTGAAGTAGCACCTTCAGGCGTTCTAGGAGCATAAATTACACATCTTATTTCATTCCCACCAATCGCACTTTTTAAGGTCCTTGAGCACCAGGACAGTGGAATTACCCACAAAATGACCCTATTTTGGAACGCAAACACCCCAGCCTATATTCTATGAGGCATGGGCTGCAGACAGGTACTCGGGTACTCTGATGGGCTGGAGACAGGTACTCAGGTACTCTGATGGCCTGGTGACAGGTACTTGGGTACTCTGATGGCCTGGTGACAGGTACTTGGGTACTCTGATGGCCTGGTGACAGGTACTCGGGTACTCTGATGGGCTACAGATAGGTACTCGGGTACTCTGATGGGCTGGTGGCTGGTACTCGGGTACTCTGATAGGTGGTGACAGGTACTCAGATGGGCGGTGACAGGTACTCAGATGGGCTGTGGCAGGTACTCAGATGGGCTGTGACAGGTACTCAGGTACTCAGATGGGCTGTGACAGCTACTCAGATGGGCTGTGACAGCTACTCAGGTACTCGGGTACTCAGATGGGCTGTGACAGGTACTTAGGTACTCAGATGAACTGTGACAGATACTGAGATGGGCTGTGACCAGGTGCTCAGATACTTGTGTACTTAGATGAACTGTGACAGGTACTCGCGTAATCAGATGGACTGTGACAGGTAGTCAGGTACTCGGGTACTCAGATGAACTATAACAGGTACTCGGGTACTCAGATGAACTGTGACAGGCACTCGGGTACTCAGATGGGCTGTGACAGGTACTCGAGTACTCAGATGAACTGTGACAGGTATTCAGGTACTCATATGAACTGTGACAGGTACTCGGGTACTCAGATGGGCTGTGACAGGTACTCAGATGGACTGTGACAGGTACTCGGGTACTCAGATGGACTGTGACAGGTACTCAGGCACTCAGATGGGCTGTGACAGGTACTCGGGTACTCAGATATACTGTGACAGGTACTCAGGTACTCAGATGAACTGTGACAGGTACTCGGGTACTCAGATGGGCTGTGACAGGTACTTGGGTACTCAGATGGACTGTGACAGGTACTCGGGTACTCAGATATACTGTGACAGGTACTCAGGTACTCGGATGCTCAGATGGGCTGTGACAGGTACTCAGGTACTCAGATGGGCTGTGACAGGTACTCAGGTACTCAGATGGACTGTGACAGGTACTCAGGTACTCGGGTACTCAGATGGGCTGTGACAGGTACTCAGATACTCGGGTACTCAGATGGACTGTGACAGGTACTCAGTTACTCAGGTACTCAGATAGACTGTGACAGGTACTCAGGTACTCGGGTACTCAGAAGGACTGTGATAGTTACTCAGGTACTCAGATGGACTGTGACAGGTACTCGGGTACTCAGATGGACTGTGACAGGTACTCGGGTACTCAGATGGGCTGTGACAGGTACTCGGTACTCAGATATACTGTGACAGGTACTCAGGTACTCGGGTACTCAGATGGGCTGTGACAGGTACTCAGATACTTAGATGGGCTGTGACAGGTGCTCAGGTACTCAGATTAATTGTGACAGGTACTCAGATACTCGGGTACTCAGATGGGCTGTGACAGGTACTCGGGTACTCAGATGGACTGTGACAGGTACTCAGTTACTCAGATGGACTGTGACAGGTACTCAGGTACTCAAGTACTCAGAAGGACTGTGATAGGTACTGAGGTACTCAGATGGACTGTGACAGGTACTCGGGTACTCAGATGGACTGTGACAGGTACTCAGATGGACTGTGACAGGTACTTTGATGGGTGGTGACAGGTACACTGTAAGCGGTAACGAGATGTTACCGCAATCTCCTTCTCACACACGATCGTTGTGTGAGTAAGAGAACCCGATAACATCTCGTTACCGTGGTTTGTTGACACAGCTGGTCACATGGTAAAGAGCTGAATTCATTGGCTCTTTACTGCGATCGGGGTTGGGCTGTGTCAGGGTGACAAACCTAGGGGCGTGCACGAGCGCCGTTCATGTTGACAGTACATGTGACCGGCTGTGATTGGACACAGCCAGTCACATTGTAAAGAGCCATTTTTTATTGGCTCTTTACAGGGATCTGGGATGGGTTGTGTCCAAGGAACACACCTCATCCCCGATCACAGCGTTGTGGGCCCCCGTGGGCCCCACAGGAGCGGCGAGAAACCGGGGACGTCATATGACGCCTGCCCGGGATGGGAGATCCCATCTGCGGATGTCGGTATTTAAGTGGTTAAAATCCATACCAGACCCAAAGGGCCTGGTAATGTTTTGGGGGGCACGCCCCTTTTTTATGTTTCTATTGCCGGCACTGGTATTTTATTGCTGCCAATTTAAATGTTGTTTCATTTATTTTATTTTTTTTTAGAAATGTCAGTTTTGCTGTAGTAGGTTCTATACATGATACAGATGTCCCACTTTACAGGCAGATTAAGGGGACCCCCCCCAGGCACTGTATTTAAAGGAATTTTTCATTTACATTGTTTCACTTTAAGCATCATAAAAATCACTGCTCTTGAAAAAACAATATTAAAAAAAAAATGTTTGCATTGATACATGTCCCCCAGGGCAGTACCTGGACCCCCATACCCTTTTTATGGCCAATATTTTGCATATAAGCCTTCAAAATGGGGACTTTTGATTTTTCAAGTTCGGGTTCCATAACCTTTTATAGGGTTCACTATTCGGGTCAGAGCTTTTTCTCTGTTCGGGAGTTCTGGCGCGAACCAAACAGGGGGGTGTTTGGCCCATCTCTACTAGTGACTAATCTCCCCTTGTTTTAGTTGCTGACAATATTCTAACACCATCACTTTTACGTTCACTTTCCTGTCACATTTTGATCTGATGACAATGGTCATATAGAGAGTTCCTAGTGCGCAGCAGTAAACATTTAACTGATTTCTTTCCCTTCCCTACTGTATATATCCAAACAGCAAAAAAATAAAAGAAATGAGACTTCAAATCTGCAAAATTCATTCTAGTAGAGAAAAAAAAATGTCAGTGCAACCATACTATGTACAAAAATGATTTTTGATTACATTATTGTGCTTAATAAGAGAAATTAGAGTCACCCTGCCTGAAAATGAATTAGAATCAAATTTTCTTTTAAGTGTGTTATAATTTCACAGGTGGAAAATATAATTTATCCAAATAAATATACATACAACAATTTGAAAATATACACGAGTCAAGAATGTTTTGTTCCTGCATTTGCACTGTTCTATTTATTCATGAATACATACTACACATGTGTAATTTGTTTCAAATTAATTTTTTTTGGGAAATATTTGGAAATATTTGAAATAACAAAAACCTGTTTATCAAAAGAATGAAATTCCAAAGAACAAAAATCTTAAAATAAGAACGAAAATTCGAAAACTCGAAAATTTGAAAATCCGAAATAATAACTAACTAACTAATCATAATATTAACTATTACTAACTATTAAATTATAGGTATTGGAATTTCCTTTCAAATTTGGCTGTTAGTGAACATAACAAATCCGAATTTATACAAAGTAATAAATTATCCGAAATAACGAATATCTCATCTAAATGAATGGAACTAATAATTAATAATAATACATATTAATAATAATAAAAAACGTTTTATTATTATTATTACTATTAATTTTGTTACGTTCCATTCATTTAAATGTGGCATTCGTTATTTTGGATAATTCGTAACTTTGGAAAAATTTGTAATTCTTACATTCAAAAACAGCCAAATTTGAAAGGAAATTCCAATAACTATAATCTAATAGTTGTTACTAGTTAGTTATTATTTCGGATTTTCGAATTTTCAGATTTTCGAATTTTCAGATTTTCGAATTTTCAGATTTTTACATTTTCGAATTTCTGAATTTTCGAATTTTCGAATTTTCAAATTTTCGAATTTACGAATTTATGAATTTGCAAATTTACAAATACCGCATCTAAATGAATGGATAATAATGCATTTGAATTTTTCCGAAGATATACATTTATTCGAAATAACGAATTTCGATCATAAAGAATGGCCCAAAAAATGAAAAAACTACTTTCAGTACTAGGGTATATGGCTGTACACTTGTAGAGGGGGAGCAGGCGGGAACATTTAAAGGGAGGAGGGGTGTTTGTTTTCCTTTTTTTTTTTTTCTCTCTCTTTCCTGTTCTATCTGTTTGTGAGTTTTTTTTTTCTTTCTTTATTATAGTTGAAACATAGGAAGGACGCAAAGGTAAAACGCACATATATGTTGTAGTACATAAAATATAAGAAATGTGAAATTTCAAGATTCTATATATCTGCTGAAAATAGAATGGATCTATGTTAAAGATATACTTTGTGATACGCATGCAATAGAATTAGGTTTGTTTTTATTTTAAAAAATGTTGAAAAATAAAATGTAGAATTAAAAAAAAAAAGAAAAAAAAACAAACAAATGAAACAAAAACTAAAATGAACACATTTTTGGGCAGTGCACATGTCTAATATTACACACATATTATAAATAAAATGCTCCACATAGAGTGTAAGAAAGAAAGAAATATAGTCAATTTTTAAATATATCTATAGCTGTTTTTGTTAGTTTTGGATATAATGTGAAATGTTAGAAATACAAAGTTTTACAGATGTTGTTACCAAAATAGGGGGTGTGGATGAATCTTCCATTGGGTGTATTTGTTTAACTGCTGTCTAATGCCCCGTACACACGGTCGGATTTTCCGATGGAAAATGTCCGATCGGAGCGTGTTGTCGGAAATTCCGACCGTGTGTGGGCTCCATCGGACATTTTCCATCGGATTTTCCGACACACAAAGTTGGACAGCAGGAGATAAAATTTTCCGACAACAAAATCCGATCGCGTCAATTCCGACCGTGTGTGGCCTGTTCCGACGCACAAAGTGCCACGCATGCTCAGAAGAAATTCCGACACGGGACAGCTCGTTCTGGTAAACTTAGCGTTCGCAATGGATACAGCACTTTCGTCACGCTGCAATGTAAAAAATGGTTTAATACAGCGCACTCTCTTCTTCTTTATAATGTGACAAGAATTAAGTAGTTTTGCTGCTCATATTCACACACACTTCTCACAAACATTTCTTTGTGTTTTTTTTAGTGGGATTCCCTCAATATATTGTTATTAGTTGTCACATCTGACAGTTTTATATTTTTTATGTTTTTTTTTTTTTGTTTTTAAGCCTTTTTTTTTCTTTAATGTTTGGATTTTTTCCAAGGCTGATCTTTGTTCAATGTTATTTTTATTTTTACTCCAGAATATTTTTGTGTGTGTTTTGTATGGCAAGTTACCCCAACACCATTGATATCTTTTATTATTTAATCTCCATGAGATTTTTTGTTGTTGGTGTCCCTTGTTCATTTCACATTGTATATTAGAAATGTACCTGAATCCTCACAAACAAACCATCATTTTTGAAGAAGTAAAACACATAGGAGAGTATAATTCAAAACAAAAATCCTTTATTAAGGGCTCAGAACCAAGCAAAGAGGAAGGCAACACTGGATCAACAGGAGAAATTAGCGAAGCCTGGGACCCCCACGGCAGACATCAATTCTTAAACCTCAAAATTGGTGGCCTGAGGAGTCCATATATAAGGGAGGGCAGTCTGGTCCGGGATTCACAGAGACTTGGATAGCAGCAGATGACATCAGTGTCCCCAGGCTGTGGTACCACAAGAGGCTGCATCTTTTGGCCGACCAGACTGGATCCAGGGTCCTCACTGTCTGGTCTTCCTTTCACACTTCCTTCCGGGCTGTGGCTGTGCAGTTGGAGATGTGGCAGGAGGAGGAGTAGGACCTGGAGGAGGAGTAGGACCTGCAGGAGGAGGAGGAGGACCATCCCAAAGCTGTGTGTGAGGTGTAAGTTGGCCCCTCACACCTTTCGCCAGAGCCTCTGATATGAGGGCCTCACACATGGCTTTTTGGCCCTCCTCCATCCTCTGCATTTTATAGGCAATGAATGCCGCAAGGTTCTCCTGCCTGGTGTGTGGTGCTCCCAGGACCTCTGTAGCCCTACAAAAAAAACTGATAGCAGCCTCCTCTAGGGTACTCCTCCTCCTGCCACTTTCTGTTTCCAGGGGGGGTGGAGGGACCTGCAGATCAGCTGAGGCTGAGACTTCCCTGTGTATGAAAAAGGGACATGGTTTTAGTTTTTGCATCATCAATCACAATCATAAATTAGTACTCCCAACTAACATCTAGTTAACATCATTGATTGGACAAGCAGAAATATTTAGAGGAATGCTATACCTGGCTCAATCTGGGCTCCTCCACATGTGGCCTGGAAGGCCCAGGTTGGGCGTCAGAAGCCTCAGCCAAGGGGGAAGGAAGCGTGGAAGGAAGACTGGAGAGGGATGGCCTGGGTTCAGTCTGGCCTGCCAGAATGTGCAGCCTGTCGTAGTACAACATCCTGGGGACATAGATGTCACCTGCTGCTCCGGATCTCTGTGAATCCAGGACTTTAGTGCGCTCCCTCAAATATGTGCTCCTCAGGCCACCAATGAAAATCTTTAAATAAGTGATGTCTGCCGTGGGGATCACCTGCTTCACAATTTCACACAATTGCTCCAGTGCTGCCTTCCTCTTTGCTTGGTTCTTGTAATGGGGGTGTTTAATCTCCCACAGACAGGGCAGCTCCCTTAGCATCTCTATGAAGACTGAAATGAAGTCCTGATCTTTCAGTACCATATCCATGTTCACTGCAAGACACAACACAAGACAAAGCCTAATGTCACACCAAACTCTCCTAATCTTGTTACAATATAGGCCTCAATCAATAGAAGCAGTATAGGCCCAAGATTGTCTCTTACCTTCGTTCTTACGATCGCCGCGTTCAATGCTCCTTCCTCCGCTCACAGATCAAACGTAATACACACGCGTGTTACGCTTTATATACACTGCGCATGCGTGTAACTCCGCCCGCCCCTGACGTTCTTTCTAGTGTATTCCCCGCCCCTTTTCGTTTGGCGCAGTGGGGGAAGAGCATGATGGCGGACATACAGCAGGTGCGGGCTAATTGTAGCAACGAGGAGGAGGAGGAGGAGGAAAGGGCGGATCCAGGCACGTCCCGATCCAGAAGGAGACGTTTTAAGGCCACAAATATGTCCTTTGGGGAGATGTTGGAGATGGTAGACATCATGAGGAAGTCCGACTATGACGGAAAATATGGGCCTTACCCCCACCCCAACATCCGAAAGGCCAAAATCATTGGTAAAGTGGTCCGGAGTCTAGAGCGGAATTTCGGGGTACGAAGGTCTAAAGATCAGCTCAGGAAGCGGTGGTCGGACCTGAAGTTGAGAGAGCCAGAGCAGTACCGAAAGATCCGGAGAGTGCTGCAAAAAAGTAAGTAGTTGTGCTGTGTTCCTATTCTTTCTGTCTTTATTACGTTCGTTCTGCTCCATATGCTTTGATTAGTTGTAACGTTTCCAAAGGTCAACTTTAATGTTCATGGGCACATTATTCGTTCGTATCAAACATTTTTCTTTCGGCCTCTAGAACACCATTGTTTAGGCCATATGCATTTTCACACATTTTTGGGGGCCTACTTGGATGCCAAATATTTGTTTGTGTAGATAGGTTTGTTACTAGAATGAAATGCAAACTAGATTGTGTGTAAGGAGAGGACACTGAGCAGCTGTTTTCACATCTGGACACTGGAGCACTAGTGTGGGACACAAGAACACCATTTTTATTAGGGGGGGCACACTGGTGCTCCAGTGTATACTATAGGGGGGTCTCCATCTGTGAAGCTTGTACCAAACAGGTAAAGTATTGCAGCTTGACAAAGGGCAATAAAAAATATACATCTTGGAACTCGGCTAAAATAGACAATTGTACCCCACTTCCAAGCAATGTTTCCTATTTCTCGTTCTGCCATCAAATATCTGTGTGCTAAGTATACCATTTTTGTTTTACATAGGGGAGAAAAGACTCGGACACCCCTCATCCCAGGAGACCAGAGACCCCCCCCCTCTGGAAGAAGGGGAAATACCAACACAAGAAGAAGAGCAGGAGGAAGAAGAAGACGTGGTGGAGATTGGCACCACAACAGGTGAGTGTCTGCGACCACAGGCTCAGGTAAAAGAGATGGATGGTGTCAGATTTTTGAGACCTTTTTTTTTGTTCTTTATCTCTTTTTAGGTGATCGTGATGTGAGGGATCCAGAACAATTTACATCTGAAAGTGCCCAGTTACTGATAGGGGAGATCATGGGGTGTAATCTCCAATTGCAAAACATCCAGCAACAAATCACTGATGTTATTAAAAAAAATAATAACATCATTGATGTTTTGGGGCGAATTTAAACCCCACAAAATCACCTGTTTTATGGTACCAAACTTTTTTCAATGTTTAGAAAAGCCAAATTTGGAGAATGCACACAGTGTGCCAACATGTGCTATCTGCCATCACGGGAGATCAATGGACGCGTTTTGGGGGGGCAACCCCTTCCTCAATTATAAAGTAGCGTTGAGGAAGGGCTTGCTCCCCCAAAACACGTCCCTTGATCCCCCCTGATGGCAGATAGAACATGTGGACATTTGTAAATTGGTGTGCATCTTCCAAATTTGGCTTTTCCTGGGGTGATTTCCCCCCATCTGAACGCTATATCAAACCCAGTTCCTAAATACTGATGTCTGATATAGCCTTCAGGTTTTACCATATGTGAACTTTGTAAGTTCAAGTTTTTTGGCTTTCTTGTTGGTTTTACACAGGCCTGTTTTATCTGAAATGGATATTTTGATTTTTCATAATGCTACTGCAAACATTGTTATACAACAAACATGTTGGTTTGTTTTAAAAACCTTTGGTAAATGCGCATGTGATTGTGCAGGTATAAAAAAGTGCCTTACTCAAGAATGTGTGGATTATTGTCTCAACACTACAACACTTTTGGGGTGATGTAATTGTTGTTTTATGCACAAATGGGGGTTATTTCCTAAGGGCAAATCCTCTTTGCACTACAAGTGCAGGTTCAGTGCAGTTGCAAGTGCACTTGTAGTGAAATGTGTTTTTGCATTTAGGAAGTACCAGCCAACACTGTTTTTTATAAGGTTACCCAATCACGACATTTTCTGCACTCAACACATTTCTGTCAGGGTCAGCTAAAACAAACACAAGCAGTAAATGTCCACCAAGAATTTCTTTTGGTTGTTTTTTATTTGAAAAAGGTGTCACATATTGTCTGGCATATTGATAGCCCCCCTACCCGCAAAGAACTCCAGGTATCGTAACCGGACATCACGGGCATTCAGGGAGGGCAAGCCAGGACGGCCGCTTTCAAGTGCCGTCATTGTTGAAGTATTTGGGATTCCGGCCTCAGGCCCAACTGAGCCAGCATAGTTGGCTGAATGTTTTCGTAGAAAATTATGGAGAACACAGCAGGCAAGTATTATATGGTTCAGTTTATACTCCGCCATATGGATGGGTGTCATAAATAATCGGAACCGGCTGGCCAGGATTCCAAATGTGTTCTCCACCACTCTTCGGGCTCTGGCCAGCCGGTAATTAAAAATCCTCTGTTCCGGGGTGAGGGTCCTCATCGGGAATGGCCGCATCAGGTGGTCCCCCAGCGCAAATGCTTCATCAGCAACGAACACAAATGGGAGACCTTCAACATTGTCCTCTGGAGGTGGCAAGTCCAAGCTGCCATTCTGGAGACGCCTGTAGAACTCCGTCTGGGCGATCACTCCACCATCGGACATCCGGCCATTCTTCCCCACGTCCACATACAAGAAGTCGTAATTAGCCGACACCACCGCCAACATCACTATACTATTAAACCCCTTGTAATTATAATAGTACGACCCCGAGTTGGGTGATGGGACGATGTGGACGTGTTTCCCATCAATTGCCCCTCCGCAGTTAGGAAAGTCCCACCGCTGGGCAAAGTGGGAGGCCACAGTCTGCCATTCCTGTGGCGTGGAAGGAAACTGTTGAGGAAAAAACAATAAACATTACTATTTTTTCACAGAAACATGGCAAGCAGATTAGACACAAACATTATGGGGCAACCTCCAGATAGCATTTATTAAGGGGAATTTAACAACAACAAAGTATAAGGTACACCTATCATATTCCCCCTCCCCCCCCCCCTCTCATGGGCCATTTCTAACATTATAGGGGGGAGGAACTCTTGGACAGGTAACCCTCTTCACTTCATTGAGAGATGAATGCCTAAATAATGGGTATGACTTGGAACAGCCCCTCCTTAGTTACACTATTGGCAGCCCACTGGACAGGTAAGAAGTGTCATAATACAAAGATATAAATACACATTGTACACATTTGAGCACATTTGGACATTCTGCTATTACCTATCAAGATCATAATAGGATACAAGAACTTTAAACAGTACCATTGGAAAGTATACAGGCAGGCCCTTGCACTACATGCTTTGGGGAATTCATCCATAAATCTGAGCACTAAAGAGGTGGGTATAGTGTGTATGGGTTTGGCAAAGTCAGCAGATAGATGATTGAGGATAGAGAATTGGGATCAGCTGACTTAGCAGTTGGGGGAGGGAGGGTTACAAAAAATTTGGGGACACCACAAAAAAAAGCCTCTGGCCCTCTGCCTGAATTTAAATCAAAAATAACATTTCCAAACATTTTAGGGGGTGTTTGGGGTAAAGCACTACTATGGAGCTGATAAAATACATTGTTAAGTGACTACATGAGGTGAATATAGGGCAGGAGACACCATGCTGGAGAGGTTATTGAAGGGCAAATATGTATGAAGGACATAAAATAATAATTACATAAAAATCCAGCATGCATGAGGACAAAGGGGACATTCACAGCATATTACAATCATGGTAATTAGGGAATGAGGAAAGAAATACAATATATTATCAAACATTCAATACAATAAAATGTGATATAAAAGGATAAAAATCTTACCTTCATATACTCCTTCTGCAGGACCTGGATGATGGCAGAACAGGTCTCTGGGATAATGATCCCCAGAGCCTGGGGGAGATGCCTGTCGAGAACTTGAGGTCCTGCAGGCTTCTCCCTGTGGCCAAATACCGCAAGGTAGCGACCAACCTCTGCTCCGGAGTGATGGCTTGCCTCATGCAGGTATCCTGCCTGCTGATATAGGGGGTCAGCGAAGCCAACAAACGGTGAAATACGGGGTCCGTCATCCTGAGAAAGTTCCTGAAATCATCAGGATTATTCTCACGGATCTCACGGAACAAAGGCATATGAGAGAACTGGTCACGCTGAAGCAACCAATTCTTGGTCCATGAACTCCTCCCCACCCTGTTCATGGACTGGACTTGTGTCAAGGTCAGGACCCCAACACCAAGCCCCCTGCACAGCACAAACTCTACGAGGAGTACGCATACGAAACATGGCTAGAAAACGGTTCGGCTGCTCAGAACGAAGTCACAGAACGCACTGAAGAACAGCAAGGCCTGTGAAGAGCGACCTGAAAAACAGCAACGAGCGGACAAGATCGCACAGAAAACTCCAATACGAACTGACTGCACGCACTGAAGAGCAGATACAAACCCACAAGCACAAACTGAACGGCAGAAAACGATCTGAAAGCCACGAGTCTGAAAAAGCGCGAATCGTCTCTCACCAAACTTTTACTAACACGAGATTAGCAAAAGGAGCCCAAAGGGTGCTGCGCTTGGTTGTGAACTGGCCTTTTCTAGTCTCGTCGTACGTGCTTGACGTCGCCGCGTTCTTGGCGATCGGAAATTCCGACAACTTTGTGCGACCGTGTGTAGGCAAAACAAGTTTGAGCCAACATCCGTCGGAAAAAATCCGAGGATTTTGTTGTCGGAATGTCCGAACAAAGTCCGACCGTGTGTACGGGGCATTAGAGAGAATTTCCTCTCATTTTGGAGAGACTTCCTGTCCCAATAGGACACAGACAGAAGAAAACCATAACATTGCTATTAACCATTCCTTATGCTGTTCAAAACATCCAAGATGGTGTTGCCCAGTGGCATTCCCAGGGTTTTTTGATTTCTACAAAAGGGAGGCTCTTACGTGTAAATAACATGCATAAAACAGATTAAATTCACACATAATCTCATGGGAAGATTTTGTTGAAATGAATGATCTGATGACAGAGGGGCTGATTTACTAAAACTGGAGGGTGCAAAACGTGGTGCAGCTCTGCATAGTAACCAATCAGCTTCTAATTTCAGCTTGTTAAATCAAGCTTTAAAAGAACAAAAATTGGAAGCTGATTGGTTTCTATGCAGCGCTCACCACATTTTGTACTCTCCCTGTGATTTAGTAAATCAAACCCACAGTCTCTTTGAAATGCACAGAAAGTGTACTGTATAATAGTGTTTTATCTAAGCATTTGACTTTGGAACAGTTTTTACTGGAAAGCATCAGTAGCTCTATGAATGGTTTTATGTGTTGCCTTAAATTGTTCTTTATTATTTAATATAAATCACCCTAGGTTATAGTCTCCTTGACAAGTGAGAAAGGAAAAATTATCAAACATGGTGTATAGGGGGACAGATCAAAGTACATATTTCACATGCATGTAAAATGTTGCATGTACTTTCATCATATATAGGTCATGTGATACTGGATTGTAATTAAAAGAAAATGTTGAAAATCCAATGATATTATGTTCATATTTCTGTGAAAACCCTGTAAAATATTAGACCAAAACCATATTTTCATCAATAATCCCAGTTTAACTGCGCCCACTTGCTAGCGGGGGAGCAAATCAGCAGGTGGGGTGGACTCGATGTCCACCGGCCACCAGTGATCATTCCCCGCAGTGACAGAACGGGGATCTGCCTGTGTGAACAAGGCAAATCTCCGTTCTGACAGGGGAGATCACACAGATCCTGTCTTTCTGCTATGCGGGAAGATGGATCTGTGTGTTTCCCCAGTGACACAGTCCCTCATACAGTTAGAAAACACACTGAGGGAATGCATTTAACCCCTTGATCGCCCCTGTTGTTAACCCCTTCCCTGCCAGTGTCATTAGTACAATAACAGTGCAGATTTTTAGCACTGATTACTGTAATAATGTCACTGGTTCCCAAAAAAGTGTCAAAAATGTCAGTTAGTTAGTCAGTCAGAGGACAGAGAACCCTGGCAGCTCAATTGGCAGGGCTCCTTTCCCATTCCAGCACTGTATACAGCTCCTCCCCCACACAATACACAGGGCTGAAATCACATTCCTTTACACACAGTCTATGAGCCTTCACAGGGTGTATCTGGCTTTTATGTTGCCATTCTGACCTGTGAAATCCCCTGGTCAGAACGGCAGTGTAGTTGCAGTAGGCAAATACACCCTGTGCAGATCATGGTTGACTGGCTGTGTTGTAAAAGAATGTGATTTCAGCCCTGCGGAGGAGGAGCAGTATAGAGTGCTGTACTGGGAAAGAAGCTCAGCAGCGGGCATAGCATCCAGGGCTGAGGGGGTGGTCAGAGGGGACAAAAC
Source organism: Lithobates clamitans (assembly GCA_037952925.1). NCBI lineage: Eukaryota > Metazoa > Chordata > Amphibia > Anura > Ranidae > Lithobates > Lithobates clamitans. The sequence goes on along the minus strand of JBBGZY010000192.1, from coordinate 2,860,504 downwards.
TTAGATCTGGCTGGGCAAAGCAATGTGACTTGAAATCTGGAGCCAGCATCCCCTCAGGAGGTGTTAAGGGATTTGTTTTAGCAATTTCTGAAGGTTTCTCTGTCAGTGTTGGCAGGTGTTGGGGGAAGGTCATCTCCCGTCCTGTCTTTTCCCCTGTTGTCAGGGAAGTGGGGTAAGCGGACATCCCCAGGTTGTGGGGGGGTACAGAGAATCCCAGCTAGTGACTAGAAGACACTGAGCATTGTCTTACATCACCAGTGACATTGGTCCCATCGTGGCTACAGGATGGCACTCTCTTCCTCCTAACTCGCTGAGCTCGGTTACCATTCCATGTTGCCAGCACACAGCACAGACACTTCCCCATCCTGGGCTGTTCTCACCTTGTGCTGCTCTCCATTCAGGAAATGGCTCATAGCTTCTCCCCAGCCAATGAGAACAGAGGGGTGTGGACTGTGGAAAGCAAAGTGGAAGCCCAGTACTGGAGCGTGGCTGTGGGGCCCTAGAGCAGATCGGAGCTGGATTTTGTGGAGGATATGATAATATGACAGGGAGGCTGCAGGGGCCCCCTGGAGCTAGGGGCAGGGTTGTGTTTGTGACCCCTGAAACCCCTTATGCTATGCCCACTTTTGCGCAAACCAATCAATATACGCTTATTGCGATTTGTTTGTCAAAAATATGTAGAAGAATACATATTGGCCTAAACTGATGAAGCCATTTTTTTTTGCATTTTTTTTAGGGATTGATATTATGGCAAAAAGTAGAAAATATTGTTTAGTTTTTTTTTAAATTGTCACTCTTGTTTTGTTTATAGCGCAAAAAATAAAAAACGCAGAGGTAATCAAATACCACCAAAAGAAAAAGCTCTATTTGTGGGAAAAAAGGGACATCAATTCTGTTTGGGTACGTCGTCGCACGACCGCACAATTGTCAGTTAAAGTGACGCAGTGCCATATCGCAAAAAATTGCCTGGTCATTAAAGTGAAAAATCTTTAAGGTGAACTTACATAGAGCCCCCTCCTCGACCCCCCCCCCCCCGGTCCTGCTGACCTGGGCCACAACAATCTCCCATTCTAAGCCCTGGTATATCCGCGTCAGGAGTCCAGGGCTTAGAAAACCCTCTGGTCATCCATGCTACTTTTCCATAGCTGACAGGACGGGCTGTGCGGCTGCTGATTGGTTGGCGCCATCCATGTGACAGCACTGACCAATTAGAATGCTTTAAAACGTCCCACCTGACGAGGTATGTTTTGAACATTCAGCTCAGGGGATTTCTAAGCCAGGGACTCCTGGCACGGATATACCGGGGCTTAGAACAGGAGATTGCTGTGGTCCAGGTCAGCGGGACCGGGAGGGGGGCGAGGAGGGGGTCCTGTGTAAGTTCACCTTACAGATTTTTCTGTAAAGGTGAACTTACCCTTTAAGGGGGAAAATCTTCAAGTCCTTAAGTGGTTAATTACTGCATTTGTGTCCAATCCATCAGTAGGACTTTTTTTGGGGGGGCTCCTAATAGTTTTTGGGGATTTGCATATTAATGATGCATCTAAATTTTACTCATCTCATCTGCAATTTCAATAGACAATGCAGGCTAAAATATTGAATTATGACATAATCTTACTTTGTATTGACTTGCTTACTACACTCATCCAATACTATAGTATTTGCTCTCATTCATTTACAGAACCAGAAGTAGTATTTGTCTACATAAGGTCTAAATTCTGAGCAGGTCATAACTATTGGTTATTAGGGATGAGTAAATATTCTCAGGTTCAATTTAAAGGGGATTTGCAGGGAACCTCTTTAAGGTCTGTAGAGATTGGATCTTGAAAATAGTTCATGGCATATTTTCATGCTTAAAAAATGTTTAGATATTCACATATTTAGTATGTATTTTATTCTGTATGCGTTCTTTGAAAACATTTTTGTATTCCCTTGTGTGAAAACATTAATAAAAACATTGAAACAGAAAATAGTCCATGGCCATTTTCAAGGCTGATAGGCAGCATACTGTCAAAAAAACACTGGTAGCTGACCATTGCCAGGACACTTAACAAAGGAAAAAAATATTGCGCAACGGTAAAGGTGTCTTCCTTTTAATTTGACATTGGGGGCAACATAGGGAACACACCAATCCTTTTAAGTAGAACTAAAGGCATAACTTTTTTCATTTTAGATAGAGTAAGGGGTGTTTTAACCCTAGCCAGTTTTTTTTTTTGGGGGGGGGGGATTTCCCTTCATTCCTATTCTATTGCTATTCCCATTGCTAAAATGAGAATTTAGAGGAAATCCCTCCATGGTAAGGGAATCCGTGGTTGTTACCAGGGAAAGGAAGAACAAGTTTGCCCTTTGGTAGATTTTCTCTCTATTCCTGTTTTGGTGAAAAACCCAAAATTTGGGATTGTATTTCCTATCACTTTCAGTGATAACGGTAAACAAACAAAAAAAATAGAGTGAATCTCCCTAATAGGGGCACAGGGAGCAACAAAAAAAATGGCATTCTAATCCCTCTCTGCTCTTTTCAATAGTATAAAAATAAAGTTTTTCCTTAAGCTATATTTTAAATTATATGTTTGGAAGATGCTTTTAAGCTGTATGTTGTGTTACGGAACAGTATGATTGTCATGGACAGCGTCAGTGACACCTTATTCAGGAATGACATATTTTGGATTTGTAATTAGATTTTTTTTTTTACTTTTATATTTAGCTTGGTTTAAATATAGCAGCAGCAGCCCAATGTAAAATCAAGCAATTTCTGCGCTAACCACTCAACCAATATAACTTAAAAGCCAGCCAGTACTCCTAATTACATCAACTATCAGCATGAAATAAGTGATCCTAATTTCAGTGCTCTAAACTCCTAATGTGCAGTTAAAAACATATCAAGATTCCCACAAATTGTCATTATATAAGCCTATAAGATATAGTATCCCAAAAAGTGAGTAAACCTCTCACATTTTTGTAAATAATTTATTATATCTTGTCATGTGACAACACTGAAGAAATGACACTTTGCTACAATGTAAAGTAGTGAGTGTACAGCTTGTATAACAGTGTAAATTTGCTGTCTCCTCAAAATAACTCAACACACAGCCATTAATGTCTAAACCACTGGCAACAAAAGTGAGTACACCCCAAAGTAAAAAATGTCCAAATTGGGCCCAAAGTGTCAATATTTTGTGTGGCCACCATTATTTTCCAGCACTGCCTTAATCCTCTTGGGCATGGAGTTCATCAGAGCTTCACAGGTTGCCACTGGAGTCCCTAATTGAATGAAGCCGCTGGTCAGGTGCAATGCTTTGCCAAACAGGACACAGAACACTGTCATAGCCCTGACTGGACAAAGTGATGATGACTTTGTCCAATCACAGCTCAGTGCTTTTAGTCCCACCCCACACTATAAAAGGTTCTTTCCCACAAGAATCTTTTTTAGTATGTTGTTGGAGTGGAGATAGATAAAGCAGGGCTCAGTTTGCTACTTGCGAGTTAGTGTGTTAACTTATTGTGACTCTGAGTGTACAGTGTTAGTGTAGTATTAGTATAGTGTGAGTATAGTGTGTCAGTATAGTGTAGTGGGAGTATAGTCAGGGCCAGATTAAGAGCATCATGGGCCTGGTGCTGAGAATTTCGGTGGGCCTTTTTATGGAAACAAAATGAAAATGCAAACAATTTTTCGCTAAAATGAATTAAATTTACTCTCACCAGTAATACCAGCCGTGCAGCCTCTGAGCAGCAGCAATACCACCTGCTATGCGGTGTCTCACCAGCAGGAACATGGGGAGATCACATTTCCAAACTGTCATTTAGGGACAACCCCCTCTTCCCAAAAAAAGATGAGGGTGGGGGATGTAGTCTCGGGGTTGGCAGGGAAATCGACAGTGGAGGTGATTTGTCAGGCAAATGGCTGGTGTTAGTACTTAAAATCAATCATCCTGACACCATGCTTGATATGGTGTCAGGATGATCAAATTCCATTATTTCAGTTACTACATTGTAATATATAGTGAAATAGTTCAACTCACCATCATGCAGAATCAGTGGGAAACTGAGCTTGTCACTTGCCACCAGATGCAGCTTGTCACTTGCCACCCATAGCCTGCCACCAGATGTAGAGTATCACTTTCCACAGTTGCCTGCCGCTAGATGCAGCATGTCACTTGCCACCAGCAGCCTGCCACCAGATACAGTGTGCCACTTTCAACCAGATACAGTGTGCCACTTGCTACCCACAGCCTGCCACAGATACAGTGTGCCACTTGCTACCCACAGCCTGCCACAGATACAGTGTGCTACTTGCCACTAGCAGCCTGCCACCAGATACAGCATGCCACTTGCCACCAGCAGCCTGCCACCAGATACAATGTGCCACTTGCCACCAGATACAGTGTGCCACTTGCCACTAGCAGCCAGCCACCAGATACAGTGTGCCACTTGCCACTAGCAGCCAGCCACCAGATACAGTGTGCCACTTGCCACTAGCAGCCAGCCATCAGATACAGTGGGCCACTTGACACCAGCAGCATGCCACCAGATACAGTGGGCCACTTGCCACCAGCAGCCTTTCACCAGATACAGTGCGCCACTTGCCAACCACAGCCTGCCACCAGATACAGTGTGCCACTTGCTACCGACAGCCTGTCATCAGATACAGTGTGTCACTTGCCACCAACAGCCTGTCACCAGATACATTGTGCCACTTGCCACCAGATACAGTGTGCCACTTGCCACCCGCACCCTGCCACCAGATACAGTGTGCCACTTGCCACCAGCAGCCTGCCACCAGATACAGTGTCACTTGCCACCAGCAGCCTTCCACCAGATACAGTGTGCCACTTGCCACCAGATACAGTGTTTCACATGCCACCACCAGCCTGTCACCATATACATTGTGCCACTTGCCACCAGATACAGTGTGCCACTTGCCACCAGCAGCCTGCCACCAGATACAATGTGTCACTTGCCACCCGCACCCTGCCACCAGATACAGTGTGCCACTTGCCACCAGCAGCCTGCCACCAGATACAGTGTCACTTGCCACCAGCAGCCTTCCACCAGATACAGTGTGCCACTTGCCACCAGCAGCCTGCCACCAGATAGTGTGCCACTTGCCACCAGCAGCCTGCCACCAGATACAGTGTGCCACTTTCCACTAGCAGCCTGCCACCAGATACAGTGTGCCACTTGTCACCTGCAGCCTGCCACCAGATACAGTGTGCCACTTGCCACCAGCAGCCTTTCATCAGATACAGTGTGCCACTTGCTACCAGCAGCCTGCCACCAGATAGTGTGCCACTTGCCACCATATACAGTGTGCCACTTGCCACCAGCAGCCTTTCACCAGATACAGTGTGCCACTTGCTACCAGCAGCCTGCCACCAGATACAGTGTGCCACTTGCCACCAGATACAGTGTGCCACTTGCCACCAGCACCCTGCCACCAGATACAGTGTGCCACTTGTCACCAGCAGCCTTCCATCAGATACAGTGTGCCACTTGCCAACCACAGCCTGCCACCAGATACAGTGTGCCACTTGCCACCAGCAGCCTGCCACCAGATAGTGTCCCACTTGCCACCAACAGTCTGCCACCAGATACAGTGTGCCACTTGCCGCCAGCAGCCTGCCACTAGATACAGTGTGCCACTTGTCACCTGCAGCCTGCCACCAGATACAGTGTGCCACCAGCAGCCTTTCACCAGATACAGTGTGCCACTTGCCACTGACAGCCTGTCACCAGATACATCATGTCACTTGCCACCAGCAGCCTGCCACTAGCAGCGTGCCACCACATACAGTGTGCAACTTGCCATCAGATGCAATGTGCCACTTGCCACCAGCAGCCTGACCCCAGATACAGCGTGTCACTTGCCACCAGCAGCCTGCCACTCCCTCCAGGACTCTTCCAGGATGGAAAGAAGGGACAGGGCCTGCATAGTCAAACAAATTCCTGGAGCCCCCACCCCTCCTCATCTGGGATGGTATGGTTGTGTGTAAATTGAAAGCCAGCAGTATTGATCAGACCAAGTTCTACAGAGGGGGGTGTGTACAAGCCTTTGGGCTCACACTGGTGTGCTGCAGTTTGGGCGCACTGCTTGTGTATCTGCAGTTTTAGCTGCAGACCTATTGTTTTATATCAGGTTGTATATTTTTGCCGCATTTTCTGACAGTGCGCCAAAGATAAGATGCAGCACGCAGGAATTTTGGTGCGCTTTCAGAAAAAACATGCAACCTAATAGAAATCAATAGGACTGTGGGTAAAACGCAGGAAAAATGCGGATACACCAGCAATGGGCCAAAACACAGCAAAGCAGTGTGAACCCACCTAAAAGCACAAGGAGCCAAGTCTACATATTGGCTGCAGTTATAACAGCCATTGCTGAAGATAAAGGTAAAAGAGGGGGAGAGAAGGGAGATAAGAGTCCAGTCACTGAGATCACACTTGGAAGGTTGGAAGCTCATCACTCACATAACTGTTCAGTTCACCTTCTATCTGCCGGCTGCTCTGTTCACAATTTCCCAACCCACACGGCTCCTTCACTGCACACAGAGAGAGAAGAGAGAGGGGAGGGGGAAGGCAGAGCCATTTGTGTAGGGGGGGAACTGTGCACTGTGACACTAATAACCACAGTAAGCCAACACAGATGCAGTCAGACACCCCTACATTTACACACAGCTTCTCCTGTCCCATAGAAGTTTATGGACAGGAGAAAATCAGCCTTTTACTGCTGGCTGGGAGGGCCGATTTTAAGGCAGGGGCCTGGAGCTGCAGCTCCATCAGCCCCTATGTTAATCCGGCCCTGAGTATAGTGTGTCAGTAGAAATGGGCCAAACACCCCCCTGTTTGGTTCGCAGCAGAACTCCTGAACAGGGGAAAAGTTCTGACCCAAACGGCGAACCCCATTTAAGTCTAGGGGAGCCCAACAGGAAAAATCAAAGTGCCCATTCTGAAGTCATATATGCAAGTAATTGGCCATAAAAGGGGTACGGGGGTCTGGGTACTGCCCTGGGGGACATGAACCAATGCAATTTTTTTTTTCAATATAATTTTTTTAGGAGCAGTGATTTTAATGATGCTTAGCCACTTGAGCTCCGGACCATTATGCTGCCTAAGGACCAGAGGTCTTTTTCCAACTTGGCACTGCGTTGCTTTAACTGCTAATTGCGCGGTCATGCAATGCTGTACCCAAACGAAATTTGCGTCCTTTTCTTCCCACAAATAGAGCTTTCTTTTGATGGTATTTGATCACCTCTGCGGTTTTTATTTTTTGCGCTATAAATGGAAAAAGACCGAAAATTTTGAAAAAAAATGATATTTTCTACTTTTTGTTATAAAAAAAATCCAATAAACTCAATTTTAGTCATACATTTAGGCCAAAATGTATTCGGCCACATGTTTTTGGTAAAAAAAATGTCAATAAGCGTATATTTATTGGTTTGCGCAAAAGTTATAGCGTCTACAAACTAGGGTACATTTTCTGTAATTTACACAGCTTTTAGTTTATGACTGCCTATGTCATTTCTTGAGGTGCTAAAATGGCAGGGCAGTACAAAACCCCCCCAAATGACCCCATTTTGGAAAGTAGACACCCCAAGGAAATTGCTGAGAGGCATGTTGAACCCATTGAATATTTATTTTTTTTGTCCCAAGTGATTGAATAATGACACAAAAAAAAAAATATATATTTACAAAAAGTTGTCACTAAATGATATATTGCTCACACAGGCCATGGGCCTATGTGGAATTGCACCCCAAAATACATTCTGCTGCTTCTCCTGAATATGGGGATACCACATGTGTGGGACTTTTTGGGAGCCTAGCCGCGTACGGGGCCCCGAAATCCAATCACCGCCTTCAGGATTTCTAAGGGCGTAAATTTATGATTTCACTCTTTACTGCCTATCACAGTTTCGGAGGCCATGGAATGCCCAGGTGGCACAAAACCCCCCCAAATGACCCCATTTTGGAAAGTAGACACCCCAAGCTATTTCCAGAGAGGCATATTGAGTCCATGGAATATTTTATATTTCGACACAAGTTGTGGGAAAGTGACACATTTTTTTTTTTTTTTCTTTCCCGCAACTTGTGTCGCAATATAAAATATTCCATGGACTCGACATGCCTCTCAGCAAATAGCTTGGGGTGTCTACTTTCCAAAATGGGGTCATTTGGGGGGGTTTTGAACTGTCCTGGCATTTTATGCACAACATTTAGAAGCTTATGTCACACATCACCCACTCTTCTAACCACTTGAAGACAAAGCCCTTTCTGACACTTATTGTTTACATGAAAAAGTTTTTTTTTTTGCAAGAAAATTACTTTGAACCCCCAAACATTATATATTTTTTTAAAGCAAATGCCCTACAGATTAAAATGGTGGGTGTTTCATTTTTTTTTTTCACACAGTATTTGCGCAGCGATTTTTCAAACGCATTTTTTGGGGAAAAAACACACTTTTTTAAATTTTAATGCACTAAAACACACTATATTGCCCAAATGTTTGATGAAATAAAAAAGATGATCTTAGGCCGAGTACATGGATACCAAACATGACATGCTTTACAATTGCGCACAAACGTGCAGTGGCAACAAAATAAATACATTTTTAAAAGCCTTTAAAAGCCTTTACAGGTTACCACTTTAGATTTACAGAGGAGGTCTACTGCAAAAATGACTGCCCTCGATCTAACCTTCGCGGTGATACCTCACATGCATGGTGCAATTGCTGTTTACGTTTGACGACAGACCGCCGCTTGCGTTCGCCTTAGTGCGAGAGCAGGGGGCGACAGGGGTGCTTTTTTATCTTATTTTTAAACTGTTCCTTTCATTTTTATTTTTTTTTAATCATTTTTATTGTTATCTCGGGGAATGTAAATATCCCCTATGATAGCAATAGGTAGTGACAGGTACTCTTTTTTGAAAAAATTGGGGTCTATTAGACCCTAGATCTCTCCTCTGCCCTCAAAGCATCTGACCACGCCAAGATCGGTGTGATAAAATGCTTCCCCAATTTCCCAATGGCGCTATTTACATCCAGCGAAATCTAAGTCATAAAATGCTCGTAGCTTCCGGTTTCTTAGGCCATAGAGATGTTTGGAGCCACTCTGGTCTCTGATCAGCTCTATGGTCAGCTGGCTGAATCACCAGCTGCATTTTCAGGCTCCCTGTTGAGACAGGAGAGCCAGAGAAAAACACGGAAGACGGTGGGGGGGGGCATTCCCTCCCACGGCTTGTAAAAGCAGTCTAGAGGCTAATTAGCCGCTAGGATTGCTTTTACATGAAAGCCGACCGCTGGCTGAAAAGAATGATACCAAGATGATACCTAAACCTGCAGGCATCATTCTGGTATAACCACTCAAAGTTGTGAATAGCGTACCTGAAGACAAAAAAATGGTTAACAATAAAGCACAGTAAACGGTAAAGTATAAAAAATTGCATACCCGAAAAGCAAACATGATAAAACATAATAACAATAAAACATTGCAGAATAGAATACAGTAAAAAAGAGCAGAACAATAGAGAGAATAGAGAGAGAGAGAACAATAAAACGACAACTATTTTTTTTTAATTTTATATATATATATTTTTTTTTTTTTTACACTTTTTTTGTAACTAACTTTTATAACTGTAACCGGTTCCAGGTTCGGGTCTCTCAAAATGCGATGGCATCTTGGGAGACCCTGTGAAAGTGTGCCTAGTCTGTGCAATGCTGTACCCTACGCTAATACTCAACTAGTGCATGGTAGCGTTCAAAGCATTCACCAATGCAAAGACCAGGATTGTCAGGACAGGAGGGACAATAATAGCGGGTGTCACGCCTATATCCGCGCTAGCTGCAGACACAATATCTTTTTTGGGGGCGTTCGCTGGGTAGGGGTACTCGGGAGGACATAAAGAAAATGCCTCTCATGCAGCCGACTGCATTTGGTTGGGGATGTGAATGGGGGAAGTACGGGCGCTGCAGAAGCGGTGGGTTCCCAATTAGGATTGGCGAATGCAGCAGGAAGGGCACTATGGGCACGACAGGCCTGTGTTTGTCTTTTTGGTGGCAGCGGGACACTACTTGTGCTTGCCACCTCACCAGCTTGAACTGCACTTATGGGACTCGCCACGTCACCAAGTGTTACTGCAGTGCTGGTTTGACTACGACCGGGGTGTACTAGGCCGCTGGCGCTTGCCAGTTCACCAAAACGCTACCAAAAAATCTGTTGGCGATCGCAGGGATCAGGCCTGACTCTGCGAACGCTGCAGTTATGCGTTTTAGTCTTTTGTAAGTGACAGTGATCGATCGATACTGCACTTGGGTGGGCTGGGCTGGGCCGGGCGGAGGGGCAAAACGCAGGTGCTAGCAGGTATCTGGGCTGATCCCGCTAACACTGCGTTTGTGAGAACCCTAAACTGCTGGGGATGCTAGTATAGATCTGATCGGATCAGATATTGATCCGTTCAGATACTATACCACTAAGGGAGGTGTATGCTGCGTGCGTGGGTGTTAGCGGTACTGGCGCTAACCTGACGCTGCCTGGGGCTGGTGCTTGCCAGTTCACCAAAATACTACCAAAAAAACTGTTAGCGATCGCAGGGATCAGGCCTGACTCTGCGAACGCTGCAGTTATGCATTTAGTGTTTTGTAAGTGTCAGTGATCGATCGATACTGCACTTGGGTGGGCTGGGCCGGGCGGAGGGGCAAAACGCAGGTGCTAGCAGGTATCTGGGCTGATTCCGCTAACACTGCGTTTTTGGGAACCCTAAACTGCTGGGGACACTAGTATAGATCTGATCGGATCAGATATTGATCCGTTCAGATACTATACCACTAAGGGAGGCGTATGCTGCGTGCGTGGGTGTTAGCGGTACTGGCGCTAACCTGACCCTGCCTGGGGCTGGTGCTTGCCAGTTCACCAAAATACTACCAAAAAAACTGTTAGCGATCGCAGGGATCAGGCCTGACTCTGCGAATGCTGCAGTTATGCGTTTAGTCTTTTGTAAGTGACAGTGATCGATCGATACTGCACTTGGGTGGGCTGGGCGGAGGGGCAAAACGCAGGTGCTAGCGGGTATCTGGGCTGATCCCGCTAACACTTCGTTTTTGGGAACCCTAAACTGCTGGGGACGCTAGTATAGATCTGATCGGATCAGATATTGATCCGATCAGATACTATACCACTAAGGGAGGTGTATGCTGCGTGCGTGGGTGTTAGCGGTACTGGCGCTAATCTGACGCTGCCTGGGGCGACGCATATCACCGCCGGGCGATCAGGGGGCTAAACCTTTATTCGGTAATAAACGGCGGGTGCCCTGACACTATAAAAAATAAACAAACTAACCAGCGTCAACCGTAACGGTTATACGGTGATCAGTGGTGAAAGGGTTAACTAGGGGGCAATCAAGGGGTTAAAACATTTATTCGATAGTATATGGGGGTCCCTGGCGCTATAAAACGCTGACGGCGAACCTAAATATTTATGTCCCTAACTAGCGTCACCAGCGACACTAATACAGCGATCAGAAAAATGATCGCTTAGTGACACTGGTGACAGGGGGTGATCAAGGGGTTAAAACTTTATTAGGGGGGGTTAGGGGGGGTTAGGGGGGGTTAGGGGGGTACCCTAGACCTAAAGGGGGGTAACAGTAACTGTCCCAACACTGTAACTGTCACAAACTGACACTATGCAGTAATCAGAAAAAAAAAAAAAAAACTGCTGGTGTCAGTTTGTGACGGGGGGGGGGGTGATTGGGGGGGATCGGGGGGCGATCGGGGGGGGGATCGGGGTGTTTTGTGTGCCTGGCATGTTCTACTGTGTGTGTGTGTTGGTGCACTCACATTGATGTCTTCTCTCCTCTGGCCGGAACGGAAATTACCGAGCCGAGGAGAGATGACATCATTTCCTTTGCTGCTGTTTAGCATACAGCAGCAAAGGAATGATTCGATTGGCCGGCGGCGATCGCGAGGGGGGGGCCACGAACGGATGGTCTCCCCCTCACCACCGATCGCCGCTGGACAAAAGACGACCGCCTCGGGCACCGGGGGGGGGTCCGATCGGACCCCCCACCCGCGGAAGGCAAATCACGTACCATGTACGTGATTTTGCCTGTCCGTGCCACTTTGCCGACGTACATCGGCGTGAGGCGGTCGTCAAGTGGTTAAAGTGAAACAATCAAAATGAAAAAAATTCTTTAATTATAGTGCCTGGGGGGGGGGGTCCCCTTAGTCTGCCTGTAAAGTGGCACATCTGTAGCATGTATAGAACATGTTCAGAAAAAATGACCCTTCGGGTCTGGTATTATCTGAGCACACACCACACACCCCCTTTAAGAAGGGGGCTTTCAAAAGTGTCCCCCCGATGTAAATCCATTGTCAATCACAACATCTGCCACACCCGAAAAAGAAAAAAAAAACGCTCCACACTCGCTGTCCGCCGAATGCCTCCTCCACTGTTTGACAGTTCTTATATAGATAAGACCTGGGGCCACCTGGTGATGTCACCTGGTGGCATTGCCTTGTGACATCACTGACCCATCATACACCGGTCCATGACCTCACAAGGGGGGAGGTACCACCAGGTGAAATTGCAGGTGGCCCCGCCCTTACCTATATAAAAACTGTTAAACAGCAGAGGGGGCATTCGGAGGTCAGCCATCAATTAGTGCAGAGCGTTTTTTTTTTTGTTCCAGTGGTGTGGTGACAGTGTCGTGATTGACGGCGGTGTGGTCGCTTGATTATTTTTTAATAAACGAATTGTCAAAAACTGTCTGTGTTTTTTACTTTTTGACATTTTTGGGTGAATGGGTAGGGGTACTATGTATCCCAAACTCATTCACTTGTTAAAGGGGGTTTCAGATTCCAATAAGCCCCCCACCCCTAGACCCCCACAACCACAGCCCAGGGTTGTGGGGAAGAGACCCTTGTCCCCATTACCATGGGGACAAGGTGCTTTGTGGCCTGGTATTGTTCAGGAGGGGGGTGCTCGCTTGCCCCCCCTTTCCTGACCTGCCAGGCTGCATGCTCGGATAAGGGTCCGGTATGGACTGGGGGCACCCCATGCCATTTTTTTTTAATTCAGCTGTCAGCAGGGAAGCCCATTGACAGCTGATGACTCATCAGTTGTTAAGGACGCTGCAGCTGGGTTTCCGACCCCGCTCCTTAACAACCAGCTTTTACTGCGCAATCCGGGCGCAGAATGCACTGTGCAGCACGTTCAGCGGGGCAAATTCAGGGGTTCAGGGTGAACAGCCAATGTTCGGTCCAAACATAACATTTAGTGCTGTATACAGGTACTGTATACCCTTTATTTTATTTTTTTGCTGCGTGTTTTTATTTGTTTTTTTTTGTGTCCCCCTTTTTTTAATTGTCAGCCACAGTTTTTCTGACTGTGACGCTGGTGTTCCCTCTTTTTTTTAATAGTTTTTACACTTCTGTCAGCGTCAGTCCTAAATTAAAAGTGCACAAAACACCACTTTTCATTCAATAAAGTGCATCCGATCACACATTTCCCAGTTTCTATTAAATGTGGGTAATAAGCCCCCGTCATGTCTGGGAGGCCAACAAGGAGAGGCAGATGTTCCCATGCCACTATGAGGGGCCAGTAGCGTCTGTGTCCATAGGCAAAGGTGAATGTGGTCCATCCTCAGGCAGGGCACATTTGTCTCCGTTAGTGATGTTGCCCATGCTATCCAGCCACAGCATGCAAAGAGTTGGTGGACTGGCTTATTAAACCATCCTAATCCTCCTCATCCTCTATGACCCAAGCTGACTCTAGTGTGCAGTCCTACGCAGCTGCCTCCTTGTCCACAGCTACTCCTGACATAGCCCCAGCATCTCGCATGGAGGAGTCAGCTGAATTATTTGAACACAGCATCAGCCACTTGCTTCTTGAGGATGCACAGACATCACTTGATTCTGATGTTGGTTCTGAGGTAGAGGAAGGGCGTAAGATGAACCAACAGTGAAGGGTGAACACTGATAAACAACAAATTGGCAGTCATGTTACCAATTTTTCCACAACTGTTTGACCGGGGCATCAAATTGAATTTTTTTACAGCAAAGCCAATTCTCGCTTTTATCAAGAGTACCTCTATAGGATTATGATGTGAAGGCACCACCAACACCCAAAGACCATTTTTTCCAAAAACTGTGAAAGGGGTGTCAAAATTTAATTTTTTACAGCAAGGCCAATTTTTGCTTTCATCAACAGTACCTCTATGGAGTTACGATGTAGAGAAACCACCAACACCCAAAGCCCAATTTTTCTGACCTGTTACTTCTATTCAAAGTCTATGAAAGAGACACTAGACTTTAGTAAAAAAAAAATGTTAATCTTGAGTGTACTATAAATTGGCTTCTTCACAGAAGGCTTGCTCACTGTGGTGCAAAACTTTGTTATTTCTATCCAAAGTCTGCGAAAGAGACACCAGAATTTATCCAAAAAAATCTCTAATCTTGTTCGGAGTGCACTAACTTGTGTCCTCATCATACAGACTAACTCCCCAAGTCATTTTAAAGCTTGCAGGCAAAATCTATTTAAATGTAATTTTTTTCTTTATAAATGTCAGTTTTGCTGCAGCAGGTTCTACATAGTTACATAGTAGGTGAGGTTGAAAAAAGACACAAGTCCATCAAGTCCAACCTGTGTGTGTGCTTTTATGTCAGTATTACATTATATATTCCCATATGTTGTAGTCGTTCAGGTGCCTATCTAATAGTTTTTTGAAATTATCAATGTTCCCTGCTAAAACCACTGCCTGTGAAAGAGAATTCCACATGCTTAAAGGTAAGGACCATCTATGCAGTTTAAGGTTAAACCGCTTCTCTTCTAATTTTAGTGAATGGCCGCATGTCTTTTTAAATCCCTTTCATGGCAAAGTTGTAGCACTACTGTGGGGTCACCAGTACAGTATTTATACATTGAAATCATATCCCCTCTCAAGCATATCTTCTCCAGAGAGAATAAGTTCAGTGCCTGTAACCTTTCCTCAAAACTAGGGTCCTCCAGTCCCTTTATTAGCTTTGTTGTCCTTCTCTGGACTCTCTGGACTCCAGTTCCAGCACATCCATCCTAAGGACTGGTGCCCAGAACTGGACGGCATACTCCAGGTGTGGCTGGACCAGTTTTATCTCTGGAGTTAATCCCCTTTTTAATGCATGCCAATATTCTGTTTGTGTTGCTTGCAGCAGCTTGGCATTGCATGCCACCGCTGAGCCTATCACCCCCAGGTCTTTCTCCATCCTAGATTCCCCCAGAGGTTCTCCCCCTAGTGAGTAGATTGCATTCATATTTTTGCCACCTAAATGCATTATTTTAAAATTTTCCACATTACACCTCATTTGCCCACCACATAAATTTGTTCAGATCTTCTTGCAAGGTTTCCACATCCTGCGGAGAAATTATTGCCCTGCTTAGCTTTGTATCGTCTGCAAATACTGAGATTGAGCTATTTATCCCATCCTCCAGATGGTTTATGAATAGATTAAATAGGATTGGTCCATTCTGAGTACTCCCCATTTATCACTACACTCTGTACTCGCCCCTGTGGCTAGTTTTCAATCCATGTACTCACCCTATGGTCCATTATATTGATACTTCCCATCCTTGCCGCTAATCCAAATTGTGATAGGAGGTCCGCCTCCCCCTCCTCCCTCTGGTTAGGGTACCTTTAGCATACTCCCAGTGTAACTTTCCCCTTAGTTTCCTCCCTTTGCAACTCTATCCATAGGGATTTCACCTCCTCCCTTGCTCCCTTAGTGATGTCTTCTCTCACATTCACTTGTACATCATTTTTGATATACAGGCATATCCCTCCCCCTTTTTTACCCTCTCTATCCCTGCGATATAGGGAATACCCTTGAATGGTTGCCAGCAAATCATGAGAGCTGTTGAACCAAGTCTCTGAAATTCCTATAAAATCGAAATCCTCCTCGTACAACAGTAGCTCTAGTTCTCCTATCTTGTTAGCCAGACTCCTGGCATTGGCGAACATGCCACGTAGTTTAGATCGGTTGCACACTATCTCCTTATTGGGTGTTCTGAGGTGGCAAATAGGACTTGTTACTACACTTACCTTGAGTTTAGGTGGTTTAGTCACCCTTTCACTAATGCCCCCAATACTACCTTATGGAATTTGTTCCATGCTGACAATCTCTACCTTTTGACCCTCCCCGCCGTCGCCTAGTTTAAAAGCCCCTCTAACTTGTCGGTCATCTTCACTCCCAGCCAATCTGCACCTTCCCCATTTAGGTGCAGTCTGTCCCTGCTAAAGAGCTGGTAACCGACTGAGAAGTCGGCCCAGTTCTCCAGAAACCCAAACCCCTCCTTTCTACAAAAGCTCCTCAGTCACCTGTTTACTTCCCTAATCTCCCTCTGCCTTTCTGGTGTGGCTCGAGGTACCGGTAGTATTTCTGAGAATACTACCTTTGAGGTCCTTTTCCTCAATTTAGCTCCTAAGTCCCTAAAATTGTTTTTTAGGACACTCCATCTTCTTCTGACTTGGTCATTGGTGCCAACGTGCACCATGACAGTCGGGTCTTCCCCAGCCCCTCCCAGTAATCTGTCCACCAGATCCATGATGTGCTGAACCCGAGCGCCCTGTAGACAATATACAGTTCGGTGCTTCAGGTCTTTGTGACAGATTTTTAAATTAGTACGATTCCACGCTTAGGTGAAGGCTGGGCTGCTGCCTCCCCTAGGGGGGCTCCAATTGTGGGGCATCAGTAGTGTTAAAAAATAAATGAGTAAGGTGTAGGTAGCGCTGCCCGTCACCTGAAGAGTGAACCTCCAGGTGCGTCACTCTCCCAAGGTGAAAATGCAATGCCTATCCAAACAGGGTGATAAATCAATATGTGAATGTGAAATCATGTGATTAAAGGTGTTCCCACATTATGATCCTATACCAATACAAATATATTGTGTAATCCAATACTAAAAAAATAATCAAATAAGTCCATCACCAAATCCATTAAAAAATGTATCAAAAAAAAATCACAAAGAAAAAAAAATATATATATGAAAAAAATAATTTGTAATATAAAGCCCAATATTTTAGTGCAAAAAATTAAGTTCCAAGTGACTTGTGTTAATATCCAAACTGACTCGTGCATATGCTTAGCCGCAAATCATGTGCTGAAAGTGAAGTGACATCCGTTTTCCCCTTCAGTTCCCCACTCGCCAGATCCTTGTACCCCTACAGGGGTAAAGCACATGCAGTGAGTGTGGTGGCAGTGTCCAAAATGATCACCTCCTCC
This sequence comes from Lithobates clamitans, assembly GCA_037952925.1. Lineage (NCBI taxonomy): Eukaryota > Metazoa > Chordata > Amphibia > Anura > Ranidae > Lithobates > Lithobates clamitans. The sequence continues at coordinate 2,843,274 of JBBGZY010000192.1, read as the reverse complement.
TTAGCAGCTCAAACCTAGGGGTATCCAGTTTCTTATGCCTCTACGAGGGTAAAGCACGTGCAATAAATATGGTTGCAATATTCAGACTAGTCACCTCCTCTGTGGCAAACAACAGAATATCCTGCACCATGCAGTAGAAACAGAAGATCCTTCTGTTTCTGATTCTTCTGTTTCTACTGCATGGTGCAGGGCCCCAAGGTATGAGGTGCCAAGGAGGAAGTGATCTCTACTCTTTGTAAAAATCCCCTAGCAACAGTGATGCTTCAGAAAGTTACACAATAAATTCTGTGCTGATCCACCCTTAAAGTGGGGGGAGAAGTGTGCAACTGCTGGAGTGCAGAGGAGAAATTGCTGTAGTCTGCAGATATGTAAAACTGCTTTACCCAGTCCCCTTGCCAACCTGGACCGCTGCTACACTAGTTCTACATACCTTTGCCTTCTGGGTTCATTCAATGTGATAACTTCATCTTAGACTGCCTTATGTTCTGTGTCATTCGACTCCACCATGGCACAGAGTACATTACTGATGATTGCTTCTTATTATTCTTGCATTTACTATTACCATGACAACCAAACAACTTTAAGTGCAGCTCATAAAGGCATGTTTTATTTACACTTATCACAACATTTTACTTCTGCTAAAGCAGTCCATAGATTAGTCATTTTTTTTGCTCAACCTTGATTCCCCCATCCACACATTCTAGGTGGATAGGGCAATCCTCCCCGCTGATTAAGTGGGGGAAATCCGATAGGCTGGTTGTACAGAAGATGGTCAGTATGAAATTGGAGATTTTATCTCATGTGAAAATAAGGGATAATATACAGTATCTCACAAAAATGAGTACACCCCTAACATTTTTGTAAATATTTTATTATATCTTTTCATGTGAGAACACTGAAGAAATTACACTTTGCTATGATGTAAAGTAGTGAGTGTACAGCTTGTGTACAGTGTAAATTTGCTGTCACCTCAAAATAACTCAACACACAGCCATTAATGTCTAATGTCTGGCAACAAAAGTGAGTACACCCCTAAGTGAAAATGTCCAAATTGGGCACAATTAGCAATTTTCCCTCCCCGGTGTCATGTGATTCATCAGTGTTACAAGGTCTCAGGTGTGAATGGGGAGCAGGTGTGTTAAATTTGGTGTTATTGCTCTCACTCTCTCATACTTGTCACTGGAAGTTCAACATGGCACCTCATGGCAAAGACCTCTCTGAGGATCTGAAAAAAAGAATTGTTGCTCTACATAAAGATGGCCTAGGCTATAAGAAGATTGCCAAGACCCTGAAACTGGGCTGCAGCACGGTGTCCAAGACCATACAGCAGTTTAACAGGACAGGTTCCACTCGGAACAGGCTTCACCATGGTCGACAAAAGAAGTTGAGTGCACGTGCTCAGCGTAATTTCCAAAGGTTGTCTTTGAGAACTAGATGTATGAGTGCTGCCAGCACTGCTGCAGAGGTTGAAGGGGTGGGGGGTCAGCCTGTCAGTGCTCAGACCATACGCTGCACACTGCATCAAATTGGTCTGCATGGCTGTCATCCCAGAAGGAAGCCTCTTCTAAAGATGATGCACAAGAAAGCCCGTAAACAGTTTGCTGAAGACAAGTAGACTAAGGAAATGGATTACTGGAAGCATGTTCTGTGGTCTGATGAGACCAAGATAAACTTATTTGGTTCAGATGGTGTCAAGCGTGTGTGGCGGCAACCAGGTGAGGAGTACATAGACAAGTGTATCTTACCTACATTAAAGCATGGTGGTGGGAGTGTCATGGTCTGGGGCTGCATGAGTGCTGCCAGCACTGGAGAGCTACAGTTCATTGAGGGAAAATAATGAATGCCAACATGTACTGCGACATACTGAAGCCGAGCATGATCCTCTCCCTTCAGAGACTGGGCCGCAGGACAGTATTCCACCATGATAACGACCCCAAACACACCTCCAAGACTACCACTGCTTTGCTAAAGAAGCTGAGTGTAAAGGTTATGGACTGGCCAAGCATGTCTCCAGACCTAAACCCTATTGAGCATTTGTGGGGCATCCTCAAATGGAAGGTGGAGGAGCGCAAGGTCTCTAACATTCACCAGCTCCATGAAGGAGTGGAAGAGGACTCCAGTGGCCACCTGTGAAGCTCCGGTAAAGTCCAGGCCCAAGAGGGTTAAGGCAGTGCTGGAAAATAATGGTGGCCATACAAAATATTGACACTTTGGGCCCAATTTAAACATTTTCACTTAGGGGGGTACTCAGTTTCTTCTAATGTCTGTACCTATAGGTAAGCCTACAATAAGGCTTACCTATAGGTACTGTAAATATCTCCTAAACTTGCACCATTTAGGAGATCTTTACTGTATACTGTGCCGATGACAACATTGGCGCATGCGCTCTGCAGGAACGGCCGCCTGTGCCATTTCTTCAGAGCCATGTGTCGTGACCGGCACGGAAGTGACGTCACGTGGCTATGGTCAGTCACACAGCAGGAGTCCGTGGACCCAAAAGGAAGATGGGCAAAGATGGATGCGGCCTTCAGCGGGGACGACGAGGGCTTTGTTTGCAGATAAGTTTCACATAATGTGCTAGTGTGTGAGGCACATTATGCCTTTACTTTGCAGGTCACACAAAAAAGAGGCAGTACTTACTTTCTACTTTCTCTTACTTTCTCTTTAAGACACAATCAAGTGCAGATCTTCCCAATTAAACATACGACGCCACAGTGATCCTCCATCGCATGCTTAACAAGTACACTTACCAAAATGATTTGACCCTCTGATTAAGAGAAGTTAAGAATGATTTAGAGTGATCCTCCGTCGCACAGTTTAACATTCCTCATATCCAGGTCTCTAGTAAGTATCCTCCAAGGCTCCAAGATGTTCATAAAAAGAGAGTCAAGGATACTCCATAGTGTAAAACCATCTAAAAAGTTGTTATTTAAAAATAAAATAAAAGCATAAACCAAATAATGCCTTTAATCAGTACACGCTGGTCCTGGGAACTGAACAAGCTGCTTCAAGATTCCAAGGTGTATGATGACATCATGAACATTGGCTTCACCCTACGGGTTTTGTCACATATGATGTCTTCCGGTGCAGGCATGTCAAGCGTTTGGGCGCTAATGCAATTAATTGGCCAGAATAATATTTTATTCTGGGCAATTAAATGAATTAATACATAAGTGCTGACTGCACCTAGCATTTACATGCGTTTAGGCTCGTGAAGCATTTTTTTCTGCCAAAACTCTGCTGCTCCTGGATGCACTGGCTGTGTTTTTTTCTGCTTGTAAATGCCCCTGCCTCTAAAGTCCTCTAAAGGCTTATGTGTGCATGGATACGAATGTTTAGAGGCAGGAAAAAACTGCCAAATGCCCCTAGGAGCAGCAGAAAAAACATCCAGTGTGCATGAGGCCTAAGAGGGAAGTACTAGTGTGCCTACAATACCTTGCCTATTGCATTAATACAATTGCTTCTGGTAGCATAAGTATGCATGTCCTCTTACTGCTACAATATTCAATCAATCTTTTTTATTGGGAATAGCTGTAATTTTTATTCAGAGGGATATAAGACATACACAGTGCTGCTTTGACCAGATAAACTTTCATAAGCACTTGGAACATGCATTTATATGTGTCAAGTGTCGTAGTTGCCAGGTCTCCTTAAATTGGCATGACAGTCATGGGAATTTTGACATTGTCCCGCATTATCTGTGTGACCCACAGGCTGTCCCCCATGAGCCAGGACACTATGCAGTAAATTGCCTCCCTAGTATATCAGGTTGTCTTTCATGATTGTTGACCACAATGACTATAGCAGCAACTGCTGACTTCTTCTGCTCACCCTCCACCTGCCTGTGGGTCCTCAGATGCTGAGTTCTGCGTAAGTGCCATAAATAATGTAAAGAGGCACTATAGCAGGCAGCCTTCAATAGATAAAAGCCCCAGGGGGAAATTCTACTGGTTAAGGAATTTAACCCCTCCTTGCCTCCATCTATTCAAGCTTCATTTGCATGCAGGGAGTGGAAAAGTAGTGGCAGTGAAGACAACTTGGCTTGCCAGTTTCCACAACTGCAGTCTACAGTCTAGTCAAGCAAACCTACATGGCCCTCAATAAGTGTGAACCCTCTTCTCATTGAGGTTATCTGACAGCCTATTCAAAAATAATGGGCTGCCTGACAATGTGCATCAACGCTCAAAAATGAGCACATAGAGGAATCTGCAATATGTGAGGAATTAGCCCTTACAGTAAGGGTTAATTTACTAAAACTGGAGAGAGCAAAATCTGGTGCAGCTGAGCATGGTAGCCAATCAGCTTTTAACTTCAGCTTGTTCAATTAAGCTTTGACAAAACAAAAAAACCTGGAAGACGATTGGTTTCTATGCAGAGTTTGCACTCTCAAGTTTTAGTAAACCAATGTAGCAAAGATATAAATGTTCTATAAATTCCATATTCTGCACTGCCTCATTCTGTACTGTACATTTCCTTTTCCATACTACCTCATACAAAACACTCTGCTGTACACTCCCTATAGTGTTGTGCAATCCCTATTCCACACCTCCTGATTTTGTACACTGTGCAATACATTCTCTTTTCCACACCTTCCCATTCTATACACTGTGCTGTATATTCCATATACAGTATAACAGCACCTCATTCTATATGCTGCACTGTACATTATCTTTTCCACAGTGCCTAATTCTGTATACTGCACTGCATTCCCTATTCCACACCTCCTTATTCTGTACATTTCATTGGACATTCCCTATTCCACACTACCTCATTCTGTATAGCTGTGTTGTCATGATTTTAATACATTTTTGGAGCACATATGAAAATTTAATTTGAAAAATAAAGGGTTAATTGTGTTACTATAGTGAGCCAGGCTTACTCTGTTTACTGTATTTGCTATTTAACTCACCTAACTGGTTGGAAAACACTGGCTAAATTGGAAGTGATGGCAGAAAATGGGAGGAAGTAAACAATACTGTGCTGTGCATTACCTATTCCATGCCTCCTCATTTTGTACAATGTGCTGTGCATTACCTATTCCATGCCTCCTCATTTTGTACAATGTGCTGTGCATTGCCTATTACATGCCTTTACGTTCTGTATGCTGTGCTGTACCTTTCCTACAAGTATTCCACACCGCCTCTTCGGTATAATTCTGTTGCCATGGTTATTTGTATAGATTTTTTTGTGGCAAATATGAAAATATCATTTTTAACTTTCATTTGAAAGTTAAAGAGTTTATTGTGATACAATATTGAGCTTGGCTTTCTCTCTTTATGTGCTAATTAATTATTCTAACTGAAAAAAACTGGCGAAACATGATGTTGGCAGGAAATGGGGGAAGGCAAACAATGCTGTACTGTACATTACCTATTCTACACCTCCTCATTGTGCACACTGTGCTCTACATCCCCTTTTCCACACTGCCTCTTTTGGTACCCTGTGCTGTTTATTTCCTATTCCACATGGCCTCAATCGGTACAAAAAGCTGTACATTCCTTATTCTGTTCTGCCCTATTCTGAACATTGAATGCTGTACATTCTGTTATCTGCCCCCCCCCTTCCCGGTTACCGTGTCCCCCTCTGACTGCACACAGTACACAGAGCAGCAGTGCGGCTCTCTCACTGAAGTTGTGTTCCTCCTCTGTGGCTCCTCCTCCTTCTGGTTGTGTACACAGGAAAACGCTATGGTGAGGGGGACAGAGGGACGCCGCGGTGAGGGTACAGAGGGATGCCGCAGTGAGGAAGACAGAGGGACGGCGCGGTGAGGGGGACAGAGGAATGCCACAGTGAGGGGGGCAAAGGGACGGCGCGGTGAGGGGGACAAAGGGATGCTGTGTGGAGAGGGACAGAGGGACGCCATAGGGAGGGGGACAAAGGGATGCTGCGGTGAGGTGGACAGAAGGATGCTGCGGTGAGTGGGACAGAGGGACGCTGCGGTGAGAGGGACGCTGCGGTGAGGGGGACAAAGGGATGCTTCAGTAAGCAGAACAGAGAGACGCTGTGGTGAGGGGGACAGAGGGATGCTGTGGGGAGGAGGACAGAGGGATGCTGCGGTGTGAGGGACAGAGGGATGCTGCGGGGAGGGGGACAGAGGGATGCTGTGTGAGGGGGACAGAGGGACACTGTGGGGAGGGGGACAGAGGCGCGCTACGGGGAGGGGGACACAGGGATGCTGCAGTAAGGGGGACAGAGTGATCCTGCAAGGAGGGGACATGTCATCTTTTAATTTGGGGGGAGAGGCAGTAAGGGGATATGTGCTGGGGGGTGCTTTGGGAGGGGAGAAACCCCCCCACTAGCACATATCTTCTTCCCTACCAAAGCACCCCCAGCACATATCCCCTTACCTCCCTCCCCTCTCATTACTCCATGTGTGAAACTGTTATCTGCCCCCCTTCACGGTTTACCGTGTCCCCCTCTGACTGCACACCGTACACAGACCAGCAGCACGGCTCTCTCACTGAAGTTGTCTTCCTCCTCTGTGGCTCCTTCTCCTCCTGGCTGTGTACACAGGACCATTGGAGCCGAGGAGGAGGAGGAGTGGCCGAGGAATGTGTGTGGAGGGGTCGGTTGTTCCAGAAAGCCGATCACCGCTTGTGGGACCCCGGGCGGCAGATGTCCTGGGTGCCCATGCTAGCGCATCCGTGTCTGGCCATTTACCAGAGCTCAGTGCCGGAACTTGCTGTAGCACTGAGCTCCGGGATTCAGCTGTGCGGCCCTGCGTGAGGGGGGGCAGGTTTTTTTGTGCAAGGGGGCAGCTTTTTTGCCCCCCCCCCCCGCAAAGTGCCGTCCTAGGTCTGGGCCTTGTCGGCCTAGGCAAAAATGCAGCACTGTATCTAGGCAATGTCTAAAAGTGACATATCCTTAGAAATCTCTGAATCAGCTTCTCTAACTGTTGCACAAATAGCTCTCTACTGGTACAACTCCAGTGATACAACAAAAATTATCAGCCAGGGTTTACAGTGGCAGCTGTTTGTGGGGAAAAACACATTACAGTCCATCACCTTACAATAACCCGGTTTGTGAGACTGCCATCCACAATATTACAACTTAATAGTGAGATCCAGAAAATTCACCTCCATCTGGCTACAATGGTAAAAAATTCCAGCATCCAATCTGGATTACCTGGATTGACAATAAACTCCTGTACAGTATGTATCATTTTCATAAAGTTTGTACTAATTTTAGCAAGAGGCAGATCATTGCCCCTATTTGTAAGTATAAATAGCTTCTCCCAACAGCCATAAATGAATTGCCATATGAAGGGGCAAATTTATAGCCCATAGCCAACCCCCTTAATTGCTAATACTGTAAACCTTTAAACCAGAATGTTATATTAGCCAGGACAAATCATACAGCATCAATCAGAAAATCGAATTTCTCATCCCCAAAGGCATAATTTCCCAATGCTTCCTTTACTGCCTGTACCCCTCTTTCATGCTATATAATAGTGTACAGAAACTTTACATCACTGGTGGCTATATACTGGTGGCTATTCCTGCCATCTCTTTTAGACAAATAAGTATTTATAAGAAAGTAGAGTAATATTCTGTACTATTGGCTGCAAATGTAGATTTATTAATTCGGATAGTCTGGAGGTAGGGGATTCCACCTCTTAGACTATGGGGCCAGATATTCTATTCAAGGCAGCCCTCGAATAGAATATCTGTCTCACCATTTAGATCTGTCGGACATTTTTAATAACGGGAATTGCAAAACTTTAAAGTGTATGTAAACTCTAACAATACATTTTATCTTATTTACTTTCTTAGAGTTTGGTAAATATATATCAATGAGAGCATTTTGCTATATCAGTTTGACAAGAAAAAAAAAATGTATATCTCAATTGCACCAAGTTTGCATTTTGGCTGTGCTCCCATTTTCCCACAATCTGCCACTTAATCTCTGAGTTATTTTAGTAGCACCATATGATTTGTGATGTCACTCAGCCCAATCCTGTATTTAAAATCATTTGATTTACAGACCATAATGTACTGGAAGAGTGAGCATGTTCTTGCCCAGTGAGTCTTTGCAAAAGGGGGTCTATCTTTGCTCCTCTGGTGCTGAAGTTCTCTCTCCTCTCATCAATGTATTATTGCTGGAAAGCAAGCCAGCATGCATGCTTCTGCTCTGTGCTATGCAAGTCTGTTTGGAGTGATAGGGGTTCTATATACAGGGAGCCTGTGACATGTATGAAGAATAATGGGGTACATTGCATTAACCCAGTACAGCCAATTACCTGTTATTTTTCTGAAAATTGTTAAGTTTTAAATATTGTGCTGTTTATAGGAGTGAATTGAATCTTTGTTTCCTTCATACATCGCAAAAGTCCCTGTTTTTTTTTTTGTTTTTTTTTTACTGCCTGTTCATATTACTGGTTATTAAAGTGGAACATTATGGCAGAAATTAAAAGGCAAACAGGCAGGATTTTTAAGGCAGAAAAGACATGCTATGTCTGATCTACCTTAAAAGTTACTTACCTGCCTGTCTACCCCTGTATAGTGAGCTGCGCACCCGAAGTTCATTGTACAAATTCGGCAATGTCGAGCTGAACTCCTACATATGTATGGGAGTAGGGATGGGCGAATGGTTCGGCCCGAGCATAAGTTTGGGCCGAACTTTCGATGTTCCGACCTTCGGAGAACAGCCAAACAAACAGGATGTTCGACCATTTGTTCGGCCCTCCCGAACCGACCACAATGCATTGTGGCGTTGAACAGTGCATTGCAAGCCCTGATTGGCTAAAGCAGTGAAAGCTTCAGCCAATCAGGGCACAGAGCACTGACAGAGTCATGATGGGACACTGTCATCATGACTTTATCCAATCATGGCTCATTCCCGCCCCACAGTATAAAAGTATTCTTTCAATGGCAGACATTTTCAGTGTGATTTTGGTGTGGAGAGAGATAGAACAGGGCTCTGTTCAGTGCTATTAGTTAGTTTGCTATACTGTGCTATTTTGCTTCAATTGTCAGTGTAGAATATTAGTTTAGTGTCAGTCTAGGGATAGTGTGAGTGTAGTGAGGAGGACCATCATTCAGCTTTTCATTGTGTGCAGCTAGAGTAGGGACAGCTCAGATAATTTCAGTGTAGTGTAGTGAGACCCTGTCAGTAATCTTGACATTAGTATATAGCTAGAGTAGGGACAGTTCAGATAGCTTCAGTGTAGTGACGGTTGAACACCGTCTATTTGATTGCGTTACTGCCAGTTTAACGCCATATTGTATTGCATGCGTTACTGCCAGTTTAACGCCATATAGTTTTGCGTGCGTTACTGCCAGTTTAAAGCCATATTGTATTGCGTGCGTTACTGCCAGTTTAACGCCATATAGTTTTGCGTGCGTTACTGCCAGTTTAATGCCATATAGTTTTGCGTGCGTTACTTCCAGTTTAACGCTATATAGTTTTGCGTGTGTTACTGCCAGTTTAACGACATATAGTTTTGTGTGCGTTACTGCCAGTTTAACGCCATATAGTTTTGCGTGCGTTACTGCCAGTTTAACGCCATATCAGATTGTGTGCGTTACTGCCTGTTTAACGCCATATAGTTTTGCGTGCGTTACTGCTAGTTTACCACCATATAGTTCTGTGTGCATTACTACAAGTTTAACGCCATATAGTTTTGTGCGTTACTGCCAGTTTAACGCCATTTACATCTATGTGCGTTACTGCCAGTTTAACGGCATATAGTTATGTGCGTTACTGCCAGTTTAACGACATTTACTTCTGTGTGCGTTACTGCCAGTTTAACACCATACAGTTCTGTGCATCACTGTACGTTTGTTGCATTATATTGCAGTATATTATATTGTATCCGTGGAGTGTGTCTGTGTAGTGTGAGTACTCAAATCAAAGGGCACCAAACACCTCTTTACATTGATTAAAGTGCATCTACGTACAAATTTCAACTTCTCCTTTACATTTGCTTATAAGCACCACCCCCTCCCTCCCAATAATGTCTGGGAGAACAACAAGGAGAGGCAGGCGTTCCCTTGGCACTGTAAGGGGGCCAGCAACAAATGTGTTCACAGGCAAAGGTGGACGTGGTGGTCAGTCCTCAGACAGGGCATCATTTCCTCTGTTTAGTGAGTTTGCCCGTGCTATCCAGCTACAGCATGCAGAGGAGGTGGTGGACTGGCTTACTAAACCTTCCTCATCCTCCTCATCCTCTGTCACACAAGCAGAGACAAGTGTGCAGTCCCCTACAGTTGCCAGAGTGGATAAAACTGCCTCCTTGTCCCCATCTATTCCTGCCATAGCCCTAATATCAGCTATTAAGGAGTCAGCTGAGTTATTTGACCACAGCGTCAGCCAATTGCTCCTTCATGATGCCCAGCCATTACTGGATTCAGATGCTGGTTCTGAGGTTGAGGATGACAGGAACATGAGCCTGAGGGAGGAACACTGGTAGACAAATTGGCATTCATGTTCCCCAAGCCACAGAGTATTGCCAAGTTGTCTCCAGTGGTAATGATGAAGATGGAGGAGATGGAGATGATGATGATGAGGTCACTGATGTGACTTGGGTGCCAGATAGAGCAGAGGAGGAATCTGAAGGTAAGGCAGCACAACCCCAATGAGGTCGACATCAAGAAAGAGTAGAGAGCAGCCACCCTATTCCATCACATTCTGCAGCTTTTATCTCCCAGTCCACTCCCCACAGTTCAGCTGTCTGGGACTTTTTCAGCACATTTGCAGCAGATTGCACTGTTGCTATCTGCAAACTGTGTCTCAGGCACATCAAACGTGGCAAAAACACCAACCATTTGGGTCCCACATGCCTAACAAGGCATTTAATGTCCAACCACTCAGCCCGTTGGTAAGAGAACCTAAAAGCCACACAAAAGGGACACAAATCTGTCCCTGATCTGACAAATCTGAGGGTGTTCAATCATTTCATCTGGAAGAATGTTTTTGGTATAGGTTTTATGGACTCAATTAACACCCAAAGACCAATTTTTCTGCACCTGTCTGACAGGTGCATATCATTGCAATTTTTTACAGCAAGGCAAATTCTTGCTTTCATCAAGATTATCTCTATAGGGTTACGGTGGAAAGGCGCCACCGACAACCAAAGACCAATTTTAACGCACCCGTTACTTCTATCCAAAGTCAAAGTGACACCAGAATGTATCCAAAAAATCTCTAATCTTGTTCCTAGTGCACTACATTGTGGCCTCATCATACACAGTGGCTCCCCAGCTGTTGCTGACAAAATAAAGGCAGCTTGCAGGAAAAATTTCTTTTTTTTTAGCTTTATAAATTCAATCATTGCTGCAGCAGATTCTAGACATGGTACAGATCTGCCACTTTACAGTTAGACTAAGGGGACCCCCCTGGCACTATATTGGAAGGATTTTTTCATTTTTAGGCTTTCACTTTAAAAATCAAAAAATCACTGCTCATTTAAAAATGACGTTTTTCACAAACTTTTATTTTATTGATCCATGTCCCCCAGGGCAGGACCCGGACCCCTATAATCAATGTTTGCCTAATTACTTGCATTTAAGCCTTCAAAATGGGCATTTTTTATATTTAATGTTCGGGTCCCATTGACTTTAATGGGGTTCGGTGTTCAGGTATTCGCGGTATTCGGAAGTTCTAGTCTGAACCGAACAGGGGTTCGTTCGGCCCATCCCTATATGGGAGTGATATCTTCGCGGCCTGGCCACTGAAAGTGGCTGGCGATTGATACCCGGAAGCCCAAGCATGTCAGTGGCTGGCAGGAAGCTCTGGGATGCTGCATTGCTAGACTGAAGGAGAGTATAGCAACACTTTAATTAAAGTGATTGGGGCTTACTTCACTTCATTATGAGGTCATTGTTCAACTGTATCAACATATTTACAATATTTGTACTATGTTTTGTATGATACAACCATCTCCTTTCATGAAGTGCTAAACAAAATGTTGCTAAAATAAATCACAAATGATAAAACTGTAAATGATTGTAATGTGCTGTTGTAACTCACCATTGAAAGGTGCCATCTAGTGGATGCAGCTCAGAATAGTATGAAACATTACAATATAAATGTTTCCTTAATAAAGAGCCTAGATTTACATTAAAACAAAAATAAACAAACACAGTATGGGGAGCATTTATAAAGCAATGAATGTGACTTTTACCAAACACACTGCTGGTAAACCTTCCAAGTACATGGATTTTAAATGACAGTGATTGAAAGTAAATCTTTGAGGAAAGTCACATTCGCTATTTCATAAATGTGCCCCATATATTCAAGGTATTTATAGAAAATATTGGTTGGCAGCTCCTTTAACATCAGGTCATTTCTAATCACACCACAAGCAATGTGATTCATTACATTTTATGTTTTTTGTAGCCACACTCACCTGGTTGTGATGTGATATAGTAGAACAAGTAGAACAATATGAACAATATGAAAATTCAGTCTTATTGTGGACACTCTCGGCAGTTTAAATTTAGCAATTTCAGGAGTGCAAAAGTGAGATATAAGCATGAGCTCTGTTCACTTATCAATAGTGTATTTTGTAGTCTGGTGTGGTACACGTAGGTGGGCACATGCTTTCTGCCCCTCACCCCTTTCCTGGTCACCTGGGCTGCATGTCTGGATAAGGGTTTTGTTGGAATTGAAGGAGGAATCCAATATATTTTTTTACTTTTTTTCCAGTCACTTTAAAAGACTGCATCATACTTTTGCAGTATTTCACATGCAGCTTTAGGGCATCCCTCCAGACATGTTATTAAAGGATTTGTGTATTTTCAATGTTGCTCTTTAAGCCACATTAAAATTATATATATATATATATATATATATATATATATATATATATTCAACAATAGATTGCCTATTAGCCTTTAAACAAAGGCCCAGACAAAATAGCTAGTTTTACCCTCCCATAAGCTTCAGTATAGTTTACCACTAAATTCTGAGTTCACTGACTTTCTAGACTTCACACTGGGTTAACGAAACCTCCCACAAACCAAAGTCTGCCTGGTTCGCTCATCCCTACACACTATTGATATTCATAGGACAACATTTACCATAAATGTGAAAAAATGGTTTAGCAAGGCATTGCATGAAGCTACTTTTTCACGGAATTCTTTCATACCTTTGTACATACATTTATGCATGCCTATATAAAGGGTTTTTATATGTACCTTCCACCATTTTAAGGCCTCATTCATATGGACATACCTAAAGAGAAAGTAAAGACTTCCTCTTTCATTGTACCTACAGGCAAGCCTATATTAAAGGCCTACCTGTAGGTATTGTAAACATCTCCTAAACTTGCACCGTTTATGAGATGTTTACTGTATACGCTGCCGTTGTGCTCACTGTGAAGGCTTGAAAATAAATACGCTTGATGATATGGAGTTGCTGGCTGCTTCTCTTATGCAGCCAATCATAGCACCGGAGCCTGCGAACCTGGAAGTAACTCCAGGAAACATGTCAGCCCTGTCAGCAGGGCATCGTTCTAAGGTAATTATTTCATAATGAGCTGGTATGTGATGCTCATTATGCCTTTGTCTTGCAGGTTACATCAGTGCGAAGGGCCATGTTTGCTCACGTGAGATGCAAAGGTGTTCAGTACATCCATGTGCAGGCAATCCTATTCATGTCTATTCGGAAGACATTGGGACACAGTCCATTGAGGCACAGCCACTGCTCCAAATTTGACATCTGTGTGGGTGCATGTCCCCAAATGCAGACAGTGTTAGTTTGTAAACATGCACCCACATGTAACCGCACCTACACAGATGTTAGATTGGGAGCAGCGGCTGTGTCTGTAGCCATTGAGTCCCAATAGACATGAATGGGCCTGCCAGATGTAGATGAACACCTGTGCATACCATGCGGGCAAACATAGCTCTTCACATGGATGTATGCTTAAATACGCCCATGTGACCCAGGCCTAAATATGCAGCCACATTTTTTGTTTCAATCTGATTTTATTAGTTTTTTCAAACAAAGTTGTAATAAAACATATCTAAAACTTTCAGTACTAATAAATCTTAAAAAATTCCTTCTCTTTTTTCTGCCATAGCCCTACAGTAACACCATCCTAGATATATATAGTAACTTGACACTCCATGCCCTAATATAATTGTTCAAGCTCAACCGCTAGTAGATATTCTAAATCCATCATAGCATCTAGCTCCCCAATTCATTTCGAAATAGCTGGGATCTCCAGTGTTGAGGGATGATGGCCCTGGCTACTGTCAGAAAATGACAGAGCACACCTTTTTAACTGCTTTGATGGATCTTGTTATCATAGATAACAAAAGTATTTTTTTTTTCTGTATACGTGTACCTGTTACCAGTGGCAGCTGGTGGGATCTTCTTTTGGGGGTGCAAACAAACAACAATCCACCCTGGCAGCGTAGTGGCAATGAAACAGAAACACCCCCCGGACAGTTTGGCACTAACCCGCTGGTGCGGGGCTGTGGTGTCCTTTTCTGAAGTGCAGACAGCGGCCATGGTGGCTCCGGTGTCCACTCCACCAAGTTCCTCCACCGTGTCTCCTCTTCCACCAAAGTGCTAGGCATCACCTGACTTTTTGGCCAATTGGGAAACAGGTCTCACAGACCTGCCTCCTGATTGGTGGGGAGGAACTTTAGTGTGATAACAGCGAAAATTAATTTGCTTATCGTCACACAACTGGGTGGGCTCGGAGCGCAATGCTCTGCGCTTGGAACCGACCCTCTTTTGAAGCTTATTAGAGCCTCTGGCTCTAATCAGGTACTTAAAAAAACACCACGCCACATTGGAATCCATGGTCCGGCGCCACTGATATGTAGATCAGGGGGCCGGATAGGGGAGGCGGTGCACGTGCGCCCTCTATGGACAGGCCTCCACTGCCTGTTACTCTATAATATATATTTAGTATAGCTTCCCATAATCTGTTAAATGGGAGCAGGTGATCCAGATATGACTTATATTGCCTGCTGAATTTTGACACCTCCAGCATATGTTAGGCAGGGCCGAATTGATACACTAAAGGACAACTTGGCTTTAAAGTTCTTTTGCTTGGATACAATAGCAACAGAAAGTTTATGAGAGACATAATAAATGCTTTCTCCCAATCCTCAATACTGAATTTTGTGCGTAATTCTCTTTCCCAAGTAACTGTATAAACTGGGAGATTAAGGTGAGTAAAATGGCCAATATTGAATAAATTTGGGAAACCAAGTGTGGTGGGGATACTCAAATGATAATAGTTTCTTAAAGGGAGTAGGATGAGAAATCAATCTACATCTGTCCAGCAAAGTTTGGATACAAGAGGTGAGTTGCTGGTTCAAGAACCAAGACCGTAATCCAGGTAAATTAGAGATAATATTAAGAGGGCCAGATGCCCAGAATGATATATCGACGCTACTTGAAGGTGGGAAGTAGGGATGAGCCCGATTCGAACATCGGGTGTTCGCCGAATAGCAAACAATTTGGGGTGTTCGCATCAAATTCGAAAGCCGCGGAACACCCTTTAAAAGTCTACGGGAGAAATCAAAAGTGCTACTTTTAAAGGCTTATATGCATGGTATTGTCATAAAAAGTGTTTGGGGACCCGGGTTCTGCCCCAGGGGACATGCAAAAAAAAGTTTTAAAAATGGCTGTTTTTTCGGGAGCAGTGATTTTAATAATGGTTAAAGTAGAACAATAAAAGTGAAATATTCCTTTAAATCTCGTACCTGAGGGGGGGGGTCTATAGTATGCCTGTAAAGTGGTGCATGTTTCCCTTGTTTAGAACAGTCCCTGCACAAAATGACATTTCTAAAGGAAAAAAAGTCATTTAAAAGTACTCGCGGCTATAATGAATTGTCAGTCCCAGCAATACACATAAAAGTCATTGAAAAAATGGCATGGGATTCCCCCACAGTCCATTACCAGGCTCTTTGGGTCTGGTATGAATTTTAAGGGGAACCCTGAATCAAAATTTAAAAAAAAATTGCGTGGGGGTCCCCCCAAATTCCATACCAGGCCCTTCAGGTCTGATATAGATATTAAGGGGAACCCCATGCCAAAATTAAAAAAATGGAGTGGGGGTCCCCCTCAGAATCCATACCAGACCCTTCAGGTCTGGTATGGATCTTAACGGGAACCCCGTGCCAAAATAAAAAAAAAATGGCGTGGGGGTCCCCCCAAAAATCCATACCAGACCCTTACCCGAGCATGCAACCTGGCAAGTGCAGGAAAAGAGGGGGGACAAGAGAGCGCCCCCCCTCCTGAACCGTACCAGGCCACATGCCCTCAGGGCCCTGCTCGTGAACCTTAAAATCTAAAGGTAAATAGTTTCTGCAATTTTTTAAAAAGGGTAAAGGAGACCCAAGTGGGGATAGTTTGGAAAAGATACAAAAATCTAGGAATGGTGGCCATTTTAAGGGCATGTTTTTTAACCGTATATTATTCAAAGTTGGAAAAGATCTTTCAACACTGCTAAAAATGCACAAGCATTTGCTGTATTTATCATGGACTTTTGTTGTTTACTGTTCATGCCTATGGACATGAAATACATATACTGTAGCTGTATCTATAAACTCTGAATGCAAAATGTAGTATATACACCTCTCTGCAAGAACATGCATAAATTCCTGATGAAATTATAGAAAATAATACAAAAATTATAATGGAAAACAGGAAAAAGCCAAAGAGGTGGAATATAAATTACGGCAATTGTTTCCTCCCCAGAGGTATCATCTCCCAATATTACAGTCAAGAAGCCCCTCTGTGAATAGGAGGACTTTAGATGTACTAATGAGGGAAATTATTGACAAAAATTTATACTTGAACCATAAATAAATATAGTTAATATATAGATTTTATTGTTTCTTTATTAATAGCCTTCAAATTTCCAAAGTAATACTTTTTTTTATACATAAAATCATGTCTTACAACATCACAAATAGTTTGTACAGATGCAGACCTGGACTATTGTCTACTTGAATACCCTGCCTGGCTCATTTGCGGACTACTACTACTTCATCAGGAAGATGTAGTTAATATTGAATATACAAAATATGGTTTCTGTAGATCTGTAGACATATTACAAGTAGATATGCAACATTTTTGGGGGATCATGGTTGAGAGGGACCACCCATACATTTTGCATATACATTTTAAATGTGTCTACAGATCTACTGAACCCACAATTGTATAAACGATAAAACGATAATTCTCCCGCTCTACAAGACTCTGGTCCGGCCGCACCTAGAGTATGCTTTCCAGTTCTGGGCACCAGTCCTCAAGAAGGATGTACTGGAAATGGAGCGAGTACAAAGAAGGGCAACAAAGCTAATAAAGGGTCTGGAGGATATTAGTTATAAGGAAAGGTTGCGAGCACTGAACTTATTGTCTCTGGAGAAGAGACACTTGAGAGGGGATATGATTTCAAATACAAATACCATACTGGTGACCCCACAATAGGAATAATACTTTTTCGTGGAAGGAAGTTTAACAAGACTTGTGGCCACTCATTAAAATTAGAAGAAAAGAGGTTTAACCTTAAACTACGTAGAGGGTTCTTTACTGTAAGAGTGGCAAGGATGTGGAAATCCCTTCCACAGGTGGTGGTTTTAGCGGGGGGCATCGATAGTTTCAAGAAACTATTAGATAAGCACCTGAACGACTGCAACATACAGAGATATACAATGTAATACTGACATATAATCACCCTCACATAAGTTGGACTTGATGGACTCAGGGCCGGATTAGCCACAAGGCCACCGAGGCCAGGCCTCGGGGCGGCAGTGGTGTAGTGGTGTGTCCTGCAGCGACTTCGCGGCCTCCCCCCCTTTCGTGCTGCCCATTAAATTCAATTATGGGCACCAGTGCCCATAGAAAAGATGGCCGCGAGCCGACCACGCAACTGCGCATGCGCTGTTCCGAAGCCGGCCGGGCTCGGGAAAGCTCGTAAGCGCTCATCCGGGCGGCGCATGCGCAGTAGCGTGATTGCGCCGCCCGGCGCTATTTAAAAAAAAATTGAGAGTAGCTAGTAGTGTCAGCGGTGCGGCGGCGTGGGAGAAAGATGACATCTCTTATTTCCCGCACCGCTGTTCCGCCCTCCTCCTTCTGATGGCAGGCAGCATGGCAACATTGGCAAGGGACATCCCCATCTGGTGGCAAGGGACATCCCCATCTGGTGGCAAGTGACATCCCCATCTGGTGGCAAGGGACATCCCCATCTGGTGGCAAGTGACATCCCCATCTGGTGGCAAGTGACATCCCCATCTGGTGACAGGCAGCGTGGCAAGTGACATCCCCATCTGGTGGCAGGCATGGTGGCAAGTGACATCCCCATCTGGTGGCAAGTGACATCCCCATCTGGTGGCAAGTGACATCCCCATCTGGTGGCAGGCAGCGTGGCAAGTGACATCCCCATCTGGTGGCAGGCATGGTGGCAAGTGACATCCCCATCTGGTGGCAGGCAGCGTGGCAAGTGACATCCCCATCTGGTGGCAAGTGACATCCCCATCTGGTGGCAGGCAGGGTGGCAAGTGACATCCCCATCTGGTGGCAGGCAGCGTAGCAAGTGACATCTCCATCTGGTGGTAGGCAGCGTGGCAAGTGACATCCCCATCTGGTGTCAGGCAGCGTGGCAAGTGACATCCCCATCTGGTGGCAAGTGACATCCCCATCTGGTGGCAGGCAGCGTAGCAAGTGACATCCCCATCTGGTGGCAGGCAGCGTGGAAGGTGACATCCCCATCTGGTGGCAGGCATGGTGGCAAGTGACATCCCCATCTGTTGGCAGGCATGGTGGCACGTGACATCCCCATCTGGTGGCAGGCAGCGTGGCAAGTGACATCCCCATCTGGTGGCAGGCAGCGTGGCAAGGGACATCCCCATCTGGTGGCAGGCAGTGTAGCAAGTGACATCTCCATCTGGTGGCAGGCATGGTGGCAAGTGACATCCCCATCTGGTGGCAGGCATGGTGGCAAGTGACATCCCCATCTGGTGGCAGGCATAGTGGCAAGTGACAAGAGATGGTGGCAAGTGACACGCTCAGGGCTCCCAATGATTCTGCATTATGGTGAGTTGAACTATTTCAGTTTATATTACAATGTAATGATAGAAGTAATGTGTTTCAATCATCCTGACACCATAACAACCATGGTTCCAGAGATGATTGAAGCACTAACACCAGCCATTGCCTTGAAAAATTGCCTGCGAAAAATCCTTACCCCTCGCGCGCTTACCCTGAAGTATTTTTAGTCTGTACAATTAAAGCCAGTTATTTTCAGTGTTCTCGTGTATGGAGATATGTTTTTGATTGATCTATTGTAGAAATCATCGATAAAGGACGTGGTGTGTGTGTATGTGTGTGTGTGTGTGTGTGTGTGGGGGGGGGGGGGGCGGCATTGAAAGACCCGGCCTTGGGGCGGCAAAGGGAGTAAATCAGGGCCTGGATGGACTTGTGTCTTTTTTCGACCTTACCTACTATGTAACTATGTAACTATAGTATCAACTACCTGTTTTTGATGAAATGGCAGTTGGTTGCAAAATGAGTTGAATAAAATATATATGGAAGAAAACCACCTATAGATAAGGTACTGGAAACCTTTGCCACATCCCAATTCAAAAGAGAAAATTGCAAAAGGGGGTGCCCTAGGGATTTTATGGGCAAAGGGTGGTAACCAGAAAAAGGAGTAACAAACGTATAAAAAATTACACAACATTTATTAAGTACAAAGCAGTAATAGAATTAATGCACAAGGTATATAAACCTAAAAACAAAATAGTCAAACTGAATAGCTACATAACAGCTAGATTCTGAGACACACAGTTGATCTCATGATAAGAGGCCAAACGGGGTTTGTGTACACAGGAGTCCCAACATGTTTCGGAATATAGGTGGCATGGTGTAGGCCTCCCACTCCCAGTGGGTCAAATGGTCCGTGCAGCAGAATATCATGGCAGTAATAAGGGCAGTGGGACACAGGATCCATAAAGGCACTGACCTATGCTTGACGTTTACTGTAGATATCCCCAATCTAGGACGGTGTGTGGTCCTGGCTGTGCAGCAACCAGGGACTGAGCTTACCTGGCTTATAAGGGTGGAGGGGTCACATAGTTTACGCCCAGAACGCGTACATGGTCCAATAGGGCGAGCTGGTAGGTACCAGGTGATCGGGGGGCCCAACACAGGTGAAGAGCTTTATTGCTTTACCGATCACCTGTATACCAGGTGTGCACTGGGACTCGTCTGCCAGATGAACCCCCGGCACAAGCGGCGTCCAGCATAACCGCGCACACGGCACAATGACGTCAAACATCACAAGGCCACTGACATGCTAGGTGGGGGGGTACATCTCAGGTCAGGTGGAAAAGACCTAACTGCGCACACGGGGATCAGCGTGAAATGCCAATCCATAGCACAGCAGAAAGTACTGAGCACAGAGTGATGCCCCAAAATATAAAATGCGCCAGGAGGCCACACGTGCCAGGGAGCCTCGGTGTCCAAAAGGCAACAGAAATGATCAGAAATAGTCACTATACAATGAGTCTCCAGCACACGTGCGATAAAACTGGAGTGGAGCAGATGAAGCCCAACCTGAACATTAAAAATACTAAGAAACACAGAAGTGTTAACAATGTAGATGACAAATACATAACTTAATGGGAAATCACTTTATCATGCATATTGGGCATAAATAGTTCAAGACATACGTATCCAAAGGACAGGAATAGCCAGAGTTTATACAGGAGAGCCCATAATAATGGTGCATAAAGATAGCCTGGATAGATGGACTGGAAGAGAAAAGGGGGGAGGGAGAGAAATGAGAGGAAGGGGGAAAAGAGAGAAAGGGGAAGAGGAGAAAAGGGAGAGGGGGAGGGATGGGGGGAAGAGAAGGGGAGAGGGGGGAGGATGGGGCCAATATAAGGGTATTCCCCTGTCGCCCATTAATGAAACTTGTTTCTGTTACAAATCACGAACATAAGTAGGTGGGTTGACAGTATGTCTACAGGAGTAAGTCTGCCCAGTGACATTGGGACCACAGGGTCACATGTCCCTCTCGAAACCTCCAGAGGAGAAGCCCTGTATAAAGGGATTCAAATAGAAGGTTTCTCTCATGGACGTACTGCACATGGCTCTGCAACTGGCTGCAGGTGCATGGGTCCATTGGGATCTGTTCCAGTCCATAGGCATTCAGCAGTGAATAGACGTGCGCCAGTACGCATGCGCACATCGCGGACGCGCGCACAGTAACACAGCTTTGGCGCCCAGTGATCCTTAAAAGGGGCCTCTTCAGAATGCATCCTTGCTGTCTGATCTGCAGCTCATCCTGTCCCCAATCCTGAACCTGCATCTGCTCCAGTGTTACCCGGCTTCTTCTGACCTCGCTGCTGTCTCCAGTCCTGACCCCTTGGTTTGCCTTTGACCTGCTCTGTGTTCCTGTTTGTTTGATCTCCTGTTGCCGATCCTGCCTGGACTTTGACCATTCTCTGCCTGCTGCTTCTGTCTGATTGATCCGCTGTTGTGACCTGGCTTGTCTGACCCTGCAACTGCCTGCAACCCTGCATCTGTGTGCATCTGCCTACAAGTCCTGCATCTGTGTGCATCTGCCTACAAGTCCTGCATCTGTGTGCATCTGCCTACAAGTCATCCATTCGTGTGCATCTACCTACAAGTCCTGCATCCGTGTGCATCTGCCTACAAGTCCTGCATCTGTGCGCACCTACCTGCTACTTCTCAGCATTCCTGCATACGCAGCAATCAAGCCTGTTCCTGTCTCCACCAAGCGGACTCCATCTTCAGTCAAGAGGAACCTGCAGGCTCTCCTACCCCGCTGTGCTCCGTGGGTCACTGTTTCCACTCCAGTGATCCCCGAACCAGAGCCGTACGAGAGGTCTCCCTCTGCACGTCAGGCTCACCTTCAAGGTACGTGACAGCTTTATTCAGGCATGGTGGAGAGGTGGCATTCAAATCCGAGATCCACTTCAGCGCACGCTGTAGGAGGAGCTTGTAAAGATCTCCTCCCCGTGAACTGGGGTGCACTTGGTCCAACACCAGAATGGACACTTTGGGAAAGTGGTCACTGTGGGCCTGTGCCACATGTCTTGCCAAAGGGAGGTCGGGGTTACTGGTTTGCATGGCCCGGATGTGGCGGTAGATTCTTTGCCACAGTTTCTGTATGGTTTTGCCTATATAATAGCAACTGCAACCACATTGTAATGCCGCGTACACACGATCAGACTTTACGGCATACTTGGTCCGGCTCTTTTGGTTACTTAACCAGGGATTCCAGTGACATCAGAGATTCCTAGGACATGGCAGGTGCAAGCAGGCTGAAAAGACAAAAGTTCAGACATTTGGACAAAGGTTCAGACGGAACCATTGGCTCATGCAAAAGATAATAAATGCTATTTTTTTCTGCAAATATATTTGCATTTATTATATTTTTATAAAAAGGTGAATTTATTAAAATACATTTGTTTTTAATCCTAAATGTTTTGTGTATGTTCACTCTCTTTCTCATGGAATTAAAGGTTTGCTGAAAATCTGTCAAAGTGTTTATTTTGAATTTGAAACAGTCACTATTTTTTATTCCAGATACAACATACCTGTACAATCCCTAAGATATTGTTGCCTGTACAAAAAGGCTTAATAGCTGTGGTGCTGCACAGTAAACTTTTTTCATCTTCAGTATCTGAATCAAGGCATTATTTTTTCCCCCAGATGCAATATGCCACTCAGAAATTGTAGCCTGTTCTTTTAGGTGCCTACAAAATACATACATTTTTTCTTTTACAAAGTGCTTGCACTATCTTTTGTGCTAAACTGCAAAATATATGGCCTCATCGGTCTCTGAATCAAGACACTATATTTTTTATTTCTAGATGCAAAATGCTCATTCAGTTGCTCAGAAATTGCAGCCTGTTCTTACAGGTTTAATATCTGTGATGCAATTCTGTAATATTTTTTCATTTTCAGTCTCCTAAAAATGCATTTTTTTTTCTTTCCAGATGCAATATCCCCAAAAGGCTTAAAACGTGAACTGCAAGTCTGTACAATTTTTAAATCGTCAATCCTAAGAAATAGGCAATCAGTTTTTTATGAGATCAAAAAAGGCTTTAAAAATATGTTGTAAATATGTACACTTTTTTGGTCTTTAGTCTAAAAGAAAAATACACTGTTAGTTGTTTAACCATTTAAGGACCACCCCACATACATACAGTGCCTTGAAAAAGTATTCATACCCTTTGAAATTTTCCACATTTTGTTATGTTACAACCAAAAACGTAAATGTATTTTTTGGGGATTTTATGTGATAGACCAACACAAAGTGGCACATAATTGTGAAGTGGAAGGAAAATGATAAATGGTTTTAAATTTTTTTTACACATAAATATGTGAAAAGTGTGGCGTGCATTTGTATTCAGCCCCCCTGAGTCAATACTTTGTAGAACCACCTTTTGCTGCAATTACAGCTGCAAGTTTTTTGGGTATGTCTCTACCAGCTTTGCACAACTAGAGAGTGACATTTTTGCCCATTCTTCTTGGCAAAATAGCTCAAGCTCTGTCAGATTGGATGGAGAGCATCTGTGAACAGCAATTTTCTTGCCACAGATTCTCAATTGGCTTTAGGTCTGGACTTTGAATGGGCCATTCTAACACATGAATATGCTTTGATCTAAACCATTCCATTGTAGATCTGGCTTCATGTTTAGGGCCGTTGTCCTCCTGGAAGGTGAACCTCCACCCCATCTCGTCTTTTGCAGACTCTAACAGGTTTTCTTCTAAGATTGCCCTGTCTTTGGCTCCATCCATCTTTCTATCAACTCTGACCAGCTTCCCTGTCCCTGCTTAAGAAAAACATCCCCATGACATAAAGCTGCCACCACCATGTTTCATGGTGGGGATGGTGTGTTCAGGGTGATGTGCAGTGTTAGTTTTCCACCACACATAGCGTTTCGCTTTTAGGCCAAAAAGTTACATTTTAGTACTATATGACCAGAGCACCTTCTTCCACATGTTTGCTGTTTCCCCCACATGGCTTCTTGCAAACTGCAAACAGGACTATTTATGGCTTTCTTTCAAAAATGTCTTTCTTCTTGACACTCTTCCATAAAGGCCAGATTTGTGGAGTGTACAACTAATAGTTGTCCTGTGGACAGATTCCCCCACCTGAGCTGTGGATCTCTGCAGCACCTCCAGAGTTACGATGGGCCTCTTGGCTGCTTCTCTGATTAATGCTCTCCTTGCCCGGCCTGTCAGTTTAGCTGGATGGCCATGCCTTGGTAGGTTTGCAGTTGTGCCATACTCTTTCCATTTTTAGATGATGTATTGAACAGTGCTCAGTGAGATGTTCAAAGCTTGGGATATTTTTTTTATAACCTAACCCTGCTTTAAACTTCTCCACAACTTTATCCCTGACCTGTCTGGTGTTCTCCTTGGCCTTCATGATGCTGTTTGTTTACTAAGGTTCTGTAACAAACCTCCTGAGGGCTTCACAGAACAGCTGCATTTATACTAAGATTAAATTGCACACAGGTGGACTCTATTTATTAATTAGGTGACTTCTGAAGGCAATTGGTTCCGCTAAATTTTAGTTAGGGGTATCAGAGTAAAGGGGGGTGAATACAAATGCATGCCACTCTTTTCATATATTTATTTGTAGAAAAAATTGAAAACCATTTATCATTTTCCTTCCACTTCACAATTATGTGCCACTTTGTGTTGGTCTATTACATAAAATATCCCAATAAAACACATTGACAATTTTGGTTGTAACATGACAAAATGCTGAAAATTTTGAGGGGTATATATACTTTTTCAAGGCACTGTATACTGCGGCAGGGCAGCCCTTAAGCGTAAAGTCACATACCTGTATGTGATTTTTTTTCTTCGGCTCTGGGGCACACCGCCGGAGCGCCGCTCCTGCTGTAGTTGGACACAGCAGGAGCCAATCAGTGGGTGCAGCGATCTTTCGAGAGAGGCAGAACTGCGGTCTGCCTATGAAAAAAAGGCAGATCGCCTTTAGTAAAATGACAGTGCATTTTTTTTAGCACTAATCATTATATTGGTGTCACTGGTCCCCAAAAAGTGTCAAAAGTGTCAATTAGGTGTCCGATTTGTCCGGCGCAATGTCACAGTCCCGCTAAAAATCGCTGCTCACAGCCATTACTAGTAAAAAAAATAAAAAGTCCATAAATCTATCCCATAGTTTGTAGACGCTAAAACTTTTGAGCAAACCAATCAATATACGCTTATTTTTTATGTAGCTGAATACACATTGGCCTAAATTGATGAAGAAATTAGATTTTTAACATTTTTTTATTGGATATATTTTATAGCAGAAAGTAAAAAATGTTGTTGTTTTTCAAAATTATTGGTCTTATTTTATTTATAGTGCAAAAATAAAAACCGTAGAGGTGATCAAATACCACCAAACGAAAGCTCTGTTTGTGGGAAAAAAAGGACATACATTTTATTTGGGTACAGTATCGCACAATCTCGCAATTGTCAGTTAAAACAATACAGTGCCGTATTGCAAAATATGGCCTGGGCAGAAAGGGGGGTGAATCTTCTGAAGCTGAGGTGGTTAATCTAGGTGAAATCTGTGTGTTTTTTCCCTCTCCCCCTCAGATCTGTTTTTCTAACTTGTGGCTCTGGAAAATGTCACTCTAATTTAGTTGCATATAATATTAATACATAAGAGTCCAAAATGCAGCGCTTGTTTCAAATAACAGGTCTTTCCAAGAAGGGATAGATATGAAAGGACCCTTCACCAGCTTCAGGTTGTATAGAAAAGCACACCACACCCAATGTGAATCCAATCTTCTTACCAGAAGGTGATAATAAATAGGCATAAACTGATCAATCACAAGGCATTACTGCATCACTTATCCAAACACTGATGGTAATAAACTTGATCCAATCATAGAATATAGCTTGTAATGGGCACTTATTCACTTAAAGCCATCAAAATCACAAACAGGATATGGTAGATGTAATTTATCCAATCAATGGGTCAGTGATACCCAAATGAAAAGAATAAGGCAGCAATAGTGAAGCGCGTCACCACAGTTATGCTTGCGTTCCACAACTAGGTCCTCGCTCAGGAAGGGCACAGGAAGTTGGCGGAGAGTGATCCCAGGCCAACACAGGGACCAAAAACTAACACAGACCGTACAATGCAACACTCGCACACGCAGCCCATCCCAAGCGATCTGTCACTAAAATATATGCAAATATTTGGCAATTTTAATTGACAATTAGTTAAAAATTGTAACCAAGGTAAATAGGAGAGGCAATTTGACTATGCTGGAGGCTCTTCTAAGTACAACCTAAGGAGCTAGATATAAAATATATAGAATCCAATGCTGCATTACTGATGATAAAATGTGTCAATAATCAATCAATTTAATTACAGATCATTGGTACAATATAAAACATACATATAAAAGTCTAAAATAAAAATATATATTATATATAAAATATAATATACCTCTTTCACCTAGTATAAAACATTAAAATGGCTACATAAAATTAACCATTATTTACAAAATAGTTCACATCCCAATCTACCAAAGGGGTATAGCATTTTAGGTCATAAATCCAGCGAGTTTCTAACCATGAGATCTCTTTCTTGGTCATACTTCCTCGCCAATGGGGGGTAAATTTATCTATGGCAATAAACGTAGTCCCAGCTGGATTTTTGTTATGGCATTCAAGATAATGGCGAGAAAAGCTATGTTTGGGGAACCCCTTCTTAATATTTGCTATATGTTCCTTCACTCTAACGTTCATCGCTCTCATTGTGTGGCCTACATACTGTAGGCTGCATGGACAAATTAATAGATAAATTACATTTTGAGAAGTACAGGTAATAAATGTGTTAATATTATATACCCGGGCCATGACATTAGACTTGAATTGACAAATTTTCTTGTCTTTGTTTTTATTACAATAGCAAATGGTACAATTCCGACACTGATTTTTTTAAAAAGAGACCCTGTTAGGGGCATCTAAGATATTCGGTGCAACCTGGAGATTGAGAGGAGGAAGTTCTCCGTCATGAGAAGGTTTACCCGTTGGTGGCGCTATTGGTCTCTTGGGTCGCAGTACCAGTGTCCACCAGCGGGTGTCTTCCAACACCTAGGACCTGTAGTAAGAGGACCCACCTGCTGGTGGCACTGTTGCATCCTTGGGCCGTAGTACCAGTGTCCACCAGCGGGTGTACTCCGGCAGTGTGGAGCAGACAGCACCCTCTGCACTCAGGTGTAACATGAGGTCAATTACTGCAGCCTTATAAATACACGGCAAGCCCTCACATGCTTGCCTTGGTATCTCTCTCCCTGTGCTCTGATCTTGTTGCCTGTATCTTGACCTTGAGCCTGCATCTGTCCTGACCTGATCCCATCCCTATCCTGAGCCCATCCTGCTCTTGTCCCTCCGGTTTCCTGGATCCCTGCCCTGCAGCCTATCCATCCATCCTCTCCCTGTCCTGTTGGTTCCCCGTCCTTTCCCATCTGACTGACCTCCTTGTGTATGACCTCGGCCCGGCTTTTGTTACGATTACGGTATTTCTCATCCATTTGTATATACCATTTGTTTGTGGGTCTGTGGTTGTTTGCACTGTATATATTACACTTATTTGTCACCCATTTAATAATAAACACCCTTATTTTTTCACTTACATGTGTTTCTGGTTTCCTCTGTGCAGTCCACACAGTCTGGGCTACTAAATTCCCTGACATTCTCTAAAAATAACGGCGGTCAGGTAACATCAAACCCAATACTTTTATCTTTTTTAATACTGCCCAACATTTGGTCAATATCTTCTTAATGTCATAATATTGATGTGAATAAGTGGTAATCATAGAAAAATTATGATCATTAACTCTAGATTGGGGTATATCTTTACATCTCAACATAGAGGCCCTATCCATAGCTCCCACTTCTTCAGTTATTTTATTAAGATTAGCTATCGATTAATTTATTTTTCAGAGTAAAAGCCTCTTCCAAATAATCTTTCTTCAAAGTGCAATTTTTCGCCTCAGGCGTATACATTGACTCTTGGGTACAGATTTCAACCATAAAGGGTGATAACAGATTCCCTGTCCAATTTAACCATTTCTGTCAGTATTTTTGAAGAAAGTAGACGTGTTGAACATACCATCCGTAATTTCTATGTTCAGATCTAAAAAGTGAATTTTACTTTTACTGGTCTCATATTGTAATGAAATACCTAAAGTGTTCTTGTTAAGTTCTTTCATAAAAGTAAATAGTGATATCATGTCACCATCCCATAGAAGGAGAATGTCGTCTACATATCTTCCCCAGAAGACCAATTCGGGTCTCCTATTGGAATAGACGACATCCTCCTCCCACTTAGCCATAAACAGATTTGCCATGCTCGGTGCAAATTTTGCACCCATAGCCACTTCTCTGCTCTGGAGGTAATGGGCTCCCCCAAACCAGAAGTAGTTGTTAGTCATTGCAAACCTGAGTAATCCCAATACAAACTCTCTTTGACGGCAGATCAAATCAGCATCCCACCTCAAAAACATATCAACGGCAGGCAATGGGAGGTGAGGACGTGAGAACGTAGCGTCCGTCACGGAGGGAGGGGTCCCAGTGTGGCAGCAGGAAGCTGCCTCGAGGAACGCTCTGTGAAGCCGCGGTGTATACATCACAAAGAGAGGAGAACCTCTGCTTGTCAGCAGGGAAGATGACAGCTACATGAGAAGAAAAGATACCGCTGGAGAAACATCCCAGGACATTTAGGAACGGCCGGAGCATAAGATAAGTGTAAACCGAAAGTGATCTGTGAAACAGCTTGTAAGCCCCGGCATCCCCCCCCTCCTCCTCCCCCTCGTCTCCCCTGTCTTACGAACGGCTGGATGTCTGTGAAATAGCTGTGGGACTCGGCGTCCCGTTCCCCCCTCCTCCCCCTCGTCGTCCCTGTCTCCCAAACGGCTGGCTAGAAGATTTATTGTCTGCAGTAGCCCTCAGCCATTAGCACTGGAGGAATTAAAGGAAGTTTTTCTCTGAGACACAGAACCTGTAAGAGTGGAGAGTGGAGAGGGTGAGAGGTGGATGGATGAGAGAGAACTGATTAACAGCATGAGAAGTGAAAGTCTTAAAGGACAGAAGTCAAGTGTATTCTGGAGATACTGAAGTTTAAACTCTGAGTGAAAATAACTTAACTGAACATCATTGAGAAAGTTGGTAATTGTGATAAAACATCAAGGGACTGCATTTAAAAACGCCAGGGAAGTATAAAAGAATATATGTGATCATCAGCTCATTAATGTTGTCAGCATAAAGTAGCTGAGTTGTGGAGGATGAAGGAATACATACCGGCATAAGAGATAAATGGTTAAAATCTGTATTAGAGCTGTGGTGGGGGAGGGGTAGAGGAGAGAGGGAGAACTAAGTTTAGGAAGAACCAACAAACCACCAGAAGTATAACATTTAAAAATAAATAAATAAATAAACATAATCAGCTGGGAAAACATCTAAATCACTATAAAACACAACAGGATTGACATATGGGATATCCCTAGATAGAGGTAAACCCTGGAACAGCTCTCTTACCTTTTACCTCTACTACCCATCCCCATAAACCTCTTTCGGTACCCCCTGCTCCAGTAAGACATTCTGCTCCCCCCTAATTAAGGGAGAGCAGGGAATTAAGGCTGGGTAAACGGATAAGAGAGATAAGAAGGGCAAAGATGAGTAAAAGCACAAATAAAACAACAAGAGGAGGCGCCCCTAAATCTCCAAAAGACAAACCAGGGGTCAGTACATTGAAGCATTACATGACACAAGGAGCCAGCCCAAGAAATATGGAAGCGGAGAAGCAGGGAAAAGCAAAGGTGGAAAATAAAAAAGGGACAGATAAGAAGGCGGGTGAGACCCCAGAACACTCCAGGGAAGATTTTGTATCAGAAGGGGAGTCCGACAGCAGTAGGATAGAGGGGAGACCATCCGAGTCTCTCCCCCCCACAAAAGGAGAGATGAATGAGATGTTACTGAGACTGGAAAAGTCGATTAAAGCAGACATCAATATGATGAGAGGAGATCTGGGAAGCCTCCTGGATAGGGTAGAAGAAACAGAAAAAATAGTAGAAAATCAAAAGAAAGAACTAGAAACCCTTAAACAGCAAATGAAAATAGCACAACAAACCCAGAAGGAAATTCTCTATAAGCTGGAAGACCAGGAAAATAGAAATAGAAGACAGAATATAAGGTTACGATCAGTCCCAGAAAAAGAGGGAGAAGATCTGAGGAAAATGTGCATAATATTGCTAGGCTCCCTTATAGATAAAAAGGATGAAGAACCCCTAAGAATAGAAAGAATACATCGGGTTGGATACCGGCGAAACCCAGAAGAGAGACCACGGGACATTATTATTAGATTTAGATTTTATGAGGATAAAATGGAGATCTGGAGAAAATTAAGAGGAAAACCACCCTTGACATATGAAGGAGCGGAGTTACAGGTGTTTGCCGATTTATCCCAAGAAACCTTGACAAGAAGAAGATGCCTCAAACCCCTCTTAGAAAAAATGAGACAACAAAACATCAGATACAGCTGGGGGTTCCCAGCCTGCCTGATAGGATACAAAGAGGGGAGATCAGTAAAATTGCGCTTCCCCGAAGATCTAGAAGAGTTCTGTAGAAAACTGGACTTACAGATACCAGATATACCGGGTTGGATGGGGGGGGACTAGGGGGGAGGGGGGGAGAAAGGGGAAAAAAAAAAAAAAAAATGAGGGGAGAAGTTTTACATGTTTAGGGGAGAGGGGAGGAGGATTATTAAAAATAGAGTGCACAGATCATTAAAAAATAGAGGATGGCTGATTAACACCCCTTCAAACTTTCAATCTAACGAAGGGGTGAGAGGCTACACTGGGTCCCACACCTTGGGACAAGTGGGTTTGTCAGACACCTTGATTTTCAGGGCGCCGGACAAACTAGGGGCTCATATAGGGCCAGGTGGGGAGAGGAGGGGGAAGGTGGATGGGTGGGGATGGAGGGAGGAAGGGGAGGGGGGGGAGGGGGGGAGAGGGGATACTGAGCCCCATATTGTGGTACAAACAGGTCTGTTGGTTGCCCTGATGTTCGGGGCATGGAGAAAACTAGGGACCCACTTGGGACCAGGAGGGGAGGAGGGGGGAGGGGGGAGGATGGATGGAGGGAGGTGGGGGGAGGAGGGGGAATGGGGAGTGGGGGGGGTAATTTGTGCATATGCATTGATAGAAAAAGGGGTAATTCAAGGTAGGCCAGAGGTACAAAAGATAGCAAACTCAGAAAAATGACAGCATTTAAATTCCTATCCTATAATGTAAAAGGGTTAAACTCAAACTTAAAAAGGCATAAAATTTTGAGGGAACTTAAAACCTATGGAGCAGGGGTGGTGTCCCTGCAGGAGACCCATTTAACACACGAATCAAATATTAGATTAAGATCAAAAGAATTCCCGAATTGGTTCTATGGAGATGCAATATCGAAAAGAGCAAGGGGAGTAGTGATAGGATTGGCTAAAGGAGTACAATTTAAATTAGGAGGTATGATGCAGGACCCAGGAGGGAGATTTTTATTCATCAGAGGAATACTTGGAGAAATAGAATGCACCCTCGCCAACATATACGCCCCTAATAAAAACCCAGTAAGGTTTCTGAAGGACACATTGGAGAAATTAATGGATTTTAGGAAGGGGGAACTTATAGTAATGGGTGACCTTAATATGTGCTTGGAACCAGAGATCGATAGTACGTCCGGGGCACAGGGGACGAATAACGGACAGATGAAGAAGATAAAACAGGAACTACATAAAAATCAACTGGTAGACATCTGGAGGATCATGAATGGTAAAACACGAGACTATACGTTTTACTCCCCTGTGCACCGG
Source organism: Lithobates clamitans (assembly GCA_037952925.1). Lineage (NCBI taxonomy): Eukaryota > Metazoa > Chordata > Amphibia > Anura > Ranidae > Lithobates > Lithobates clamitans. The sequence continues at coordinate 2,811,434 of JBBGZY010000192.1, read as the reverse complement.
ACGTACTCTAGGATTGATTACATCTTAGTAGACCATAGACTTTTAGACAGGATAGTAGGCTCAAAAATAGGAATAATCACAACATCAGACCATGCCCCTATTGAGATGGAGATGCAGATATACAGGGCTCAAGGGAGACAATCACTGTGGAGAATAAATGAAGACCTACTGCAAAATGAAGATATCTCCAAAAAAATAGAGAGAGAGCTAAAATTTTATTTTGCAACAAATGAAACAGGAGATACATCGGGATCGGTGACATGGGAAGCACATAAAGCCTACATAAGGGGAATAATAATAAAAGAGGGAGCAAGGAGAAAGAAGGAAAGGAAAAATAGGATGGGAAATGTTATAAAAGAAATTTTTTACTTAGAACAAGAACATAAAAAGCACAGAGGACACCACCAAACAACATACCTTGCACTGATCAATAAACAGGATGAATTAAAAAAGTTGATGGAACAAGAAACAAAGGAAAAATTCAACCAAATAGCTAAAGAAAGATATGTGTGGGGAAATAAGGCGGGAAAACACTTAGCCAGAATGCTCAGGAAAAAAAAAGCCCTAAACTTTATAGGAAAGATACAGGATAAACATGGGAAGATGGTTTATGAAACCAAAGAGATTGGTGAAGTATTTAAAAACTACTACAGTGAACTATATACGGAGGAGATTAATGGTGACCAGATAAGTGAGGAAAATAAAAACAGGAAGATAGAGGAATTCTTAAAATGTGCCAAATTAACCAAGATTACAAAAAATACTAGAGAGGCCTTGGAGAAACCAATAACAGAGGAGGAGATATACAGAGCAATAGCAGATAGTACACAGGGGAAAAGCCCGGGTCCGGATGGGTTCACCACATATTACTACAAGAAATTTAAAGACATACTAGTCCCGAAAATGTGTAAGTACATGAACGGGGTGGGAAGTGAGTTTGAACTAAGTAGTGAGGCGCTTTTTGCTACAATCACCGTAATCCCCAAAGAGGCCAAAGACGCGACTTTATGCGCTAGTTATAGACCGATATCATTGATTAACGTAGACACAAAAATATATTCAAAGATACTGGCCACGAGGATAAAAGAATTGATGAATGGGGTGATTCATCCGGACCAAGTAGGCTTTATAGCAGGAAGGGAGGGAAGAGACAATGGGGTGAGAACCCTATTGTTGCTTCAGAAGAGAAGGGAGGAGGGACTCCCAGGCCTGCTCTTGTCAAGTGATGCCGAAAAGGCATTTGACAGGGTGGGCTGGGAGTTCCTGTTTAGAACCCTAGAAATAATAGGAATAGGCCCAAAGATGATAGGACGGATCAAAGCACTTTATAGAAAACCCAAGGCGGCCATTAAGATCAATGGAACCCTGTCGCCACCTTTCGAGATGAGGAGAGGGACAAGACAGGGATGCCCCCTGTCCCCCCTTCTCTTCGTGCTGGCTCTAGAACCCCTCCTGGCAACAATTAGAAATAACCCGGACATTGAAGGATTTAAGGTGGGAGAAGAGGAGCACAAATTGTCCGCTTATGCGGACGATGTGCTCTTCTATATAAGTAATCCCGGAAATACATTACCAAGATTGGTTAAAATATTAAAACAATATGGCGAAATAACAAATTTTAAGATCAATATGGGGAAATCGGAAATTCTAAAGATAAACGTGAGTAAAATAGAGGAGGAAAAACTGAAGAGAGATTTCCAATTCTGCTGGAAAAAAGAGATCAAATATCTGGGAATAATGCTCTCGAACTCCCCGGAAAAGATATATAGAAAAAACTATATCCATCTCTTGGATGAAATAAAGAGGGAAGGGAAAAAACTCCAGACAAAACCTCTTTCATGGATGGGGCGTATTAACGCCATAAAAATGGTCCTCTTACCTAAGATCACGTATAAATTTCAAATGTTACCTATTAAACTCCCACAAGAATATGTTAGAAAACTGAAGTCAATAATCTCTAATATAATATGGAAAAACAAAAGATCAAGAATATCTCTCAAGACCCTAAAACAAGATAAAGGCAAAGGGGGCCTTGCGGTCCCGGATATCCTAAAATATTATAAAGCAATAATTTTATCAAGAGCAATAGAATGGGCTAGGGATAACCAAGAAAAAAGATGGGTGAATATAGAGAATTACTATAGTAAAACACGTTTAGGATCTATTATTTGGAACCCTCCGAGTCACAGAACAGTAGATGAGGGAACGCACGGTTTGACAAAAATAGTTTTAAAGACATGGGAGGTAGTATATAAACAGTTAGATAAGATTTATAATTCTCCCCTGATAGAATTAAAGGAGAATGAGTTTTTTGCACCAGGGAAAAGAGATATAGGTGGCAACTGGATAAAAAAAGACAAAGTACAGCTTAGAGAAATACTTAAAAAAGGGAAAATTGTCACAATCACTGAATTGAAACAAAACACTGACACATGGGTGATGAATGGAGGTACATGCAATTAGACCGCTTCGTGAAAAATCTACCTCAACCGATAAGATCCGGAGAAAACTTGACAGCGTTAGAAAAATTATGTTGTTCGGAAAAAACAAAAAACACAGTATCTAAGCTATATAAATTAATAATGAAGGAAGAAGAAGCAGAGGTACCCACATTTATCAAAAAATGGGAAAAGGAATTGGGAACACAAAAAGACACGAGCACGATTAATAAAATGTTATTTTTGGCCCATAGCTCAGCGGCGGATATAAAAACGGCCGAGATGAATTATAAATGTATGGCAAGGTGGTATGCAACGCCAGATAGGATAAGTAAGTTCCAACATGGGAAATCGGCAGAGTGTTGGCGGGGCTGTGGAGGGATGGGTACTATGGCTCACTTATGGTGGAGTTGCCCGGTAATTAAAAAATATTGGAAAAAAATCTTGAGATCGATAAAGGAGATTACAAAAATCGAGGTGAAGGAGGATCGGTGGGTGGTTCTCCTCCACGGCATAGAAGGGAATGTGAAACAATATAAAGCATCTCTGGTCCCACATTTATTGAACGCAGCAAAAGATTAATCCCCAAAAATTGGGGGGGGGAAGAAAGTCCGGAGATGTGGGACTGGATAAATGCCGTGGAGGAGACCTACACCATGGAACAGTTTTCTTTGTATAAAGAGGAAAAGAGAGAAGTAGATAAATGGAAATGTTGGAAGGAGTTTAAAAAAACATGGAGTTATGCAGAAAAAATCAGGATTTAACTACCTACCAAATAGAACATAGGCATTGCACAGGGGTTAGGGGGGGAGAGGGGAGGGAGATGGGAGGGAGATGGGAGGGAGATGGGAGGGAGATGGGAGGGAGGGGGGGCTATATATATATATGTATACGGTTTCTTGTCTTTTTTTCTTCTTTTGTCTCTTTTTGATATCTGAAATAGTGAGATTTATAAATAAAGATAAAACTTTAGAGAAGGGGAACTAGGGGTTGAGCCTCATCAGGTGAGGGTAGGTTTTATATAACTATTTTTTTGTAAACCACTGTTGTGTCCTTCCATTAAAAATAAAATTTATACGCCACAGTGATGAAGAGATGAGAAGAGACATATATGAGCGAGAAAGCTGAATTAGTCTCTCTAGGAATTTTCTGAGGTGGCAAGAAAGAAAAAAAGAAAAAGAAAAGAAAAAAAAAAAAAAAACAAAAAAACAAAAAAAAAAACATATCAACGGCTTCAAGGCCATCGGAGTGGGAAATAATAGTGCACAGAGAAGCCACATCGGCCGTGGCCATAATGTAGCTCTCCTTCCACTCCATGGTACCCAGAGCTTGAATCACTTGCAAAGAATCTTTGATATATGATGGAGTCTGTGAGACCAGAGACTGTAAGAAGCCATCAATATATTTCCCAATTTGGGATGTGAGTCCAACCCACTGATAATAGGCCTCCCTGGTGGATTGATGGGGTCCTTGTGGACTTTTGGTAAAAAGTAAATAACTGGTTTTCTTGGGGCCATAGTCATTATTAAAACTTGAATCTATGAGTATTTTGTATTTAAAAGTAGGGTCATGGTTTAATTAAACATAAGTGTCTACATCTTTTAAAACAAAGTCTTTAAAGACAGAGACTGATGGAGGAACAAAACCAGGTGGGTTAAAGAGAGAGGCATTGGGTAAGCCTGAATGGTTAAAATTTTGAACTAATGGTCAATTAAAATGTCCAAATATTTGTATATATTTTAGTGACAGATCGCTCGGGATGGGCTAGTGTTGCATTGTATGGTCTGTGTTTGTTTTCAGCCGCTGTGTTGGCATGCGATCACTCTCCGCCAACTTCCTGTGCCCTTCCTGAGTGAGTACCCAGTCGTGGAACGCAAGCGTAACAGCAACTGGAGGGTTCCGCCCTCCGGAAAGCGTGTCATCCGTAATTACATTTAAAGGGGCGTGCTTGCATCACTAGGGCTCGCCTCTGATGAAATCTCATTGGATGAAACAGGTCAGGCAGGCAGATGCAAGCACGCTGAGAGCTGTGGTTTTACACGTCATAATGTCGGTATCCTGTAACTAACTGTAAGTGAACTACAGTAAATTTGCTTTTTATACCTGATGGGCTTCATTATTGCTGACTTATTCTTTTCATTTGGGTATCACTGACCTATTGATTGGATAAATTACATCTACCATATCCTTGGAATTTGTGATTTTGATGGCTTTAAGTGAATAAGTGCCCATTACAAGCTATATTCTATGATTGGATCAAGTCTATTGCCATCAGTGTTTGGATAAGTAATGCAGTGATGCCTTGTGATTGATGAGTTTATGCCTATTTATTATCACCTTCTGGTAAGCAGATTGGATTCACATTGGGTGTGGTGTGCTTTTCCCTACACACTGAAGCTGGTGAAGGGTCCTTTCATATCTATCCCTTCTTGGAAAGACCTGTTATTTGAAACAAGCGCTGCATTTTGGACTTTTTTTATATTTTATTGTTTGACAATCAACAAACTGTGCTGGCTGCTTATGTAGATGTTCTGTTATTATAATCTTAATTGTGACATTATAAATGATTTTTTTCCCGAATAACCTATTACATATCGCTTCCTTTAACATAGTGAACAAATGCATGCAGTCTATACAATGTTTGTAGCTGCTGTCATTGAAATATCATACTCTGTTATTGATTGAAAAAACTTGACCTACAGTATTTCTCTCTCCTACATTGCTCCCCTGATCTTACAGTCTGAGGCTGTAGCAGTGGAGAGGTTCACATAGTAGGCAGCTGGATGTATACACAAACAGATCCCCCTAACTGATGACACAGCCTCACCTGAGGCACAGGGTCTAAGCACTAGCTGGAGATGCGTTTTGCTGTGTACTAATGCCAGGTCAGAGCCCTCTGGAAAAGTGGAAACCAGGGTCAAGCAGAGGATGAACCAGACAGGGAACAAGCAGAAGCAGAAGCGTTAGCCAAAAGGTCAGTAACAAGTAGTAGCTGAATGGAATCGGGCAGATGTGTAGTTGACGAACAGGTCAAGGGTTGATAACAAGTGGAGCAAAGATAAGGATAGCAGCATGCATGCAACATAGCAAGATGTTGGTTGAAGAGAGCGCAATAATCTGGCAAACTAGAAGTGCAGAGCCATGGCTTAAATAATAGATTGTGGGAGGAGCAAAAAGTTCAAGGTTCACCAGAAACAAGTTACAAAGTAAGGTTGTCCAAGGAATTAGACAGGGGGATGCCGAGCATCTCAGGTGGCACAGGGAGAAGAGCCATTGCCCAACACCATAGAAGCCCCAAACTCAGATCTGGATCCCAACACCCAAGCCCCAAACAATATTCTCCAGCCACTGCACCATATGTTTGGCTGTTGTCTCTGAAACTTGGTGCTGTATTTTTCTTTTCAGTTCACCTTAACAATTGCTTCATCTCTGGAATGTGGGCCTATCATTTTGAGATGTTTTGGTGCACTGTTTTTAAACTTTGTTCACAATACAGTGTGATACTGAAAAGAAGATTATAAACTTTGCTATGTGACTTGTTTGATATTTTGATATTTTTATAAACAATTAATTAAAATGCACAAATGTATCTTGTAAACATTTTTAAAACTGTAAATAATTTTGAGCATCTGTACTCAAGTAACTCCACACATAACAAGTTAAAGCAGTATTATTTCACCCAAAATCAAAAATGTAATATATTACAGCTTATAAATCCTTAGATGTTATGGGTGCATTCATTTTCCTTTTTTGTTTAGGTAGTTTTCCCTCTGTTACAGTTACACAACTATAGTTACACTAGCAGTTACAGCAACAGCTTTTTTTGGAGGGGGACTAAAGATTTTAAATGAATAAATAAAAGCTGACCATTGTAAGCACCCCTGTCAGTGGTAAATAGTTTGTCTTGACACTGTAACAGCTACATTTGCAGAAGAGCTTGTTCCAAAAGCCAAAAAAAGAAAACTAATGCAGCCATCACATCTAAGATCTGATAAGCTGCAATATAATAAATGTTTGTTTTTGAGTTTATTACTACTTTAACTTGACTTTTAATTAACAATTCATTGAATTAATCAGTAAGCAGTCTGTAAAATGTATTTTTACTCAGTATACAGATTTAAGTTTGTTAAACTATTCAAGCAACCTTTTTTAAGCAGATGGGGTGGCATAATAATAAAAAAATTCTCGGCAGCCATAGAACATACCAGGAGCGATACACATCCATCGGACCCGCACTGACTCCACCGGGGGCCCAGGGCTAACAACAGACCAGTGGGGAGCTGCCTGGGATTGCGGGCGCACCGATCGCGGAGCTCCAGCCGCCTGAGAGGACAGGCCGCGGATTCGGCCTATAACGGGGAGCGGCGGCCATCTTGCTCCACCCGGACGCCGTGCCGGCGCGGCCTCGGGCTGATCCACATGCCCTGAGACCGGCTCTCCTCCTCCACGACCACTGGGGATATACAGCCTGCCACCCGGGAACAGCAATCCTTCCTGTGCCGCCCTATTAGACCAGCCAGAGGGACCTGGTAAGTGACGGCGGCCATCTTGATACACCCGGCGGCCTCTCCGTCTCTCTCCTGGGCCCAATCCACCCCCATCCACCCCCAGGAGCACCTTGGCCTGAAAAATCAAGCCCCTCAAGGGAGTATTGAAAGAGCATCTACCCCCATCTGGCACCAGTTGCAGGCAAAGCCCTAGCCCCAGGGCTCTAGTGTGGCGGCCATCTTGATACACCCTGACAGCCCCCTGTCTCCTTCTCTGGGCCTAATCCAAACCATACCCACCCCCCAGGGCATCCAGGACTGGCAGACAGTGGCCCTTGACGGAGATACCCACAAGCATATATCCCCTTCAGTGTGTGGGCTGCAGACACGGCCCCGAAAACCCAGAAAGGCGGCCATCTTGCTCCACCCAAGCTGCTGCATACACATATGCTGCTAATCTCCTCCACCCCTAGGAGCCTGGTTCACTACCTACACAGCCACCAGAGTAGCCCAGCAGGGCCAGATGTGGTCCCCGTCTGTACAATTCTGCAGAGAAGCGTGACTAACCATGTATGGCTAAAGAAATGAGTTGCTGAGCCCCGTGGATGCCCGTAGCGGGCAGGCTATACTCCAGTCATCGCACATCCTTGAAAACATGTCCATGCACAGCTCTAGATCTATTGAGCCCACGGATCCACAACAGGGCACAATCCAGAGATACATGCTCCGCACATCTCAACCCGACCCCCGCACTCCCAAAGACAAGATGGCGCCCAATAGAAACTCAGGGAAGGGCAAGCCTCCTCCCCCCCCTCAGACGGCAACAGACAGCAGCGAGGATCCAGATGACCCTCCGGTCCAGCACTCGGACTTACCAGCTGTAGAATCCAGATCTGGGTCCGCTATTGCCCCGCTTCTGGCCACGGGCCCTGGGGATGTGGCCCCTCGAATATCAGGAGAATTGCCCAGATCTGAAGCCTCGACCCTTCTGGCGGCCTTCCGAGCGGAATTTGAGTCCTGGGCGGTCAAAATGGAGACCTCATTACACAAGGATATCCAGGCCCTCCAACAACAGGTCTCCACTAATCAGACCGCTGTGTCCGCCCTAACTGACGTTCAATCTGACCATGCAGCCCGCATCACATCCCTCGAGCGGGCCTCCAAGGAACACTTGCACCGTATACGACAACATCAACTACGCATAGAAGACGGAGAAAATAGGAGCCGCAGGAATAATATACGGCTGCAAGGCATACCGGAGGCCACTGCGGGTACAGACTTGAAACCTTCTGTCACTGCCATCCTCAACCAAGTCCTGGGAAGAGAGGCCTCATCCCCTATTGAAATAGACCGGGTGCACAGAGTGGGGGGGCCGAGGAGGGAACATAGTGACCGCCCACGCGATGTCCTCTGCAGGGTCCACTATTTCACCCTTAAGGAAGAACTTATGCGCAAGGCATGGCGTTTGGGTCCCGTGGACTTTGATGGATCTGCTATCCACCTATACCCAGACCTCTCTCGTAACACTCTTCACATGCGCCGCATAGTCCGCCCACTCCTAGATCTGATACGCCAAGCCGGAGCAACCTACACATGGGGACACCCCTTCAGTATTAAGGTGACCAGGGCTGAGCATAAATTTGTCCTCTCAGACCCGGATCAACTCCCAGCCTTTTTCAGCTTTCTGGAGCAAGATCCAATTGATGTACCGAACTGGCTGGACCCGCCAGACGACCGTGCCAGGGTGCAAACACGAGAACCTCTTCCACAACGACGCAGACACCCGAGGTACGGATCACACTCTATTGACCCTGGTCCACGTCATCCTACCTCTCCGGAAGATTAAGGTACCCTTAAAGTGTTACAAGAAGCCAAGCCAACACTCCCCATGTGACTAGCACCAGCCCAGTATAATGCGTATCTCTTGTCTCCTGGACAGGTCGATGTTTGGAACCCCCCCCCATAGGATTTTCTTGGGGGGGTTTATATTTTTTTTTTTTTCTTTTTTTTTTTTCCCCTCATCGGTTCCACCTGACTACAGCTGGATACGACACGGTGGGAGACAAGATAACATGATAATACTCTAATGCCTCAAGACAGATGGTGCACCAAATTGGCGGGCCTTCTCCCTGCCCTTTGCTGGTGTGATGTACCTAGCTGGGGTTCGGGAGAGGCTTTGAGACCGCAAATTCCTAATGTATGTTTTGGATATGCAATTATTGAGCTTCTAGTACATTTTACAGCACTGCTTTATTCTCTGTGATTAGCGGAAATGTCCCACCTGGATACGGGTGGAGGGGCCAATAGATGGACTGACTAGGTCCATGGTCTCTTGCCACTATCCACATGGGCTCCTCTAGCTATCAGTATACAGGTTCTCTTACACCGACTAGTCTCACTTTAAAATGTTATTATACATTGTTCCTGTTTTCAGTGTTACTACACAGATTTATCTCCGGGGCCCCATGTTGGACCTGTGTATGATATGTGTTTAAAACGTTTGTTTCCCCCCCATGATATTATCTCACGGGTTGATATCTCCTCTGTGGAGGAGGGAGGGTGGGCTTGTGTGGATATTTGCCCGCGCAGACCGCCACCCTCCTTCACAGATGATCTGATGTGTGTTCTGAAGTTTAAATGTTTTGTTACACTGATGTGCCTCAATTAAGCTATATATGCCTGTGCTGCTACTGGGCTCACGGCTCAGATTCTCCACTTCGACCCTCCACCCCCAATAGGCCGGGCACGAATTGTGCCTTCTTACGTGATTTCTCACGTGGAGTCCCGTATCAGTGGACCCCTTAGATTTGTTAGGCTCCTTATTCAGGTGTCCTCCCTACCTAGTTTTTGTCCTGATATATCTTTGCTACCTTACAAGCTCTCCTCCCCCCACTCTTCCTCCCCTCTCTATTCTCTATAAGCTGACTTTCTTTCTCTCGTTCCACTATGGCTCATACAGTGCTATCCCGTCCTCGCCTGAAAACTTGTTCATACAATGTAAATGGCCTCAATATTGCATCCAAGAGAGGGCAAATCCTTTACCAAATGCATAAACAACAGGTCAATGTGTTACTGTTACAGGAAACTCATTTCCACACAAACTCCACCCCTTCCTGCTCCAACAGGTACTTTAATAGGTGGTTCCACAGTACAAATCCCTCCCAGAAAACCAAAGGAGTATCTATTGCCTTCCACAAAACGCTTCCGATTGACCTAATAGACCAGCTCTCAGACCCCCAGGGAAGGTATGTGTTTATAAAGTTCTCCTTATGGGGCACAAAATTCACTATTGCCAACCTTTACCTACCAAACACTAATCAAATATCGTCGGCTCTGCGGTACATGAGGATTTTGTCAGAATTTGCAGAAGGTAAACTAATCATAGGCGGGGATTTTAACGCCCCCTTAGATCCACTCTTAGACACATCAACCTCTCGCTCGTCCATCTCCTTTACTAAGCTAAGGGCATTTAAACGGGCTATCTACGACCTTCGTTTAATCGACATTTGGCGGGTTCTGTTTCCAACAAATCGCAACTATACCCACTTCTCCCAAGTCCACTACTCTTATAGTCGTATCGACTACTTCCTTCTTGACCATAGCTGCTTGGATTGGTCACCTGAATGCGAGATAGACTCAATGGTCTGGTCCGACCACTCACCTATCTATCTGACACTATCGATCCCTTCCACGCCGGTGAAGGAATGGACGTGGAGGCTGAACGATTCCCTTCTTACGGAACCTGATTGTTCCCACAAGGTTTCAGAAACAATTTCAAATTTTTTCATAGACCATGCCTCGGACACTACCTCACTACCCTTACAATGGGAGGCGCTTAAAGCAGTCCTGCGAGGTATCTTTATCCAGATGGGAACCCGTGTGAAAAAGGCTCGATCAGCTGCAATAACATCAGCAATTCAAAAGCTCCGAGACCTTGAGACACAACATAAACGAGCCCCAACTGTGGAGACCCTGATAGAGGTCTCAACGGCTCGATCCCAACTTAAGGACCTGTATGAGGCCTCAGCTCGTACCTATGCGGACAGACTTGCCTTACATCAGTACCGATTTAGAGATAAATGCGGTAGACCGTTAGCTCGCACTCTCCACCCAAACATGTCTTCAACATTCATACCCCATATTCGGGCCCCTTCTGGAGAAATGCTTAGTGAGCCCTCTAAGATATCACAAACATTCAGAGATTTCTACCAAACACTTTACAATCTACCGCCCGGCGTCTCTCCTGGCCCAACCCTTGCCCCTGAACCTGATAGACAGTCTTATATTGAGGAAACTGAACTCCCTACTTTGGATGGCGATACAGTAGAAGAGCTGGAGCAAGTAATTACAGCGGATGAGGTAATGGGAGCGATAAAGGCCACCCCGTCCGGTAAAAGCCCGGGTCCCGACGGATTCACCCCTAAATTTTACAAAACATTTGCTCTCCAACTGACCCCCTTCTTGGTTAGGGTGTTCAACACCCTATCGGAAGGCTCAGCGTTTCCTCCACAAACACTCGAAGCCCACATTACCATTATCCCAAAACCAGATAAGGACCCTACTTTGTGTGCTAATTATAGGCCCATATCGTTAATCGGAGTGGACTTAAAATTATATGCCAAAATTTTAGCCACTAGATTGCAGCCGCTCCTCCCCCGCCTCATACACATGGACCAGGTGGGTTTTGTTAGTGGGCGCGAGGCAAGGGACAACACCCTAAAAACCCTGCTTCTTACCGACTATGCCCGCACCCATGACGTCCCTTTATGCCTTTTGACGGTCGACGCCGAAAAAGCATTTGACCGGGTTGACTGGCAATTCCTCCAGCTGTCCCTGAAGCAAATAGGTCTGGGCCCCAAAATGATATCCCGAATTATGTCCCTTTACTCCTCTCCCTCTGCTAGAATTCGGGTGAATGGTTCATTGTCACCTACATTTTCCATTCACAATGGGACACGGCAGGGCTGCCCTCTATCTCCCCTCCTCTATGTACTGGTCATGGAACACCTGGCAATTGCATTACGCAATAACCCTAACATTTCAGGTATATCAATAGGACCCATTCATTCCAAACTGGCTCTCTTTGCGGATGACCTGCTAATGTTTATAACCCAACCCCATATATCCTTACCACATATAATGCAGGAATTCACGAGGTTTGGGAAGCTGAGCAATTTCAAAGTGAATCATACTAAGTCAGAAATCCTGAACATCTCACTGTCCCAGGAGGCCCTCCGCCAAGTCTCCACTAAGTATCCTTTTAAAACAGGTTCCACTTCCATCCGTTATCTCGGAATCCAAATACCCACAGAAGGATCCCAATTATTCTCTCTGAACTATGCTCCCCTTCTGCTTAGAACCAAGACGGATCTCTCAAACTACACGAAGAAGCGCCTTTCGTGGTTGGGCCGGGTGAATGCCCTAAAAATGGACGTTCTCCCTCGGTTTCTCTATTTGTTTCAGACAATTCCCATATCCATACCCTCCTGGTTCTTTAAGAAGCTCCGCCAACTATTCTCCTCCTTTATATGGGGAGGGGCTCGTCCTCGGATACGCTATGAGACTCTCTCGCTCCCCAAGATTCGTGGAGGAGCTGGAGCTCCAGATGCCTCTATATACTATAAGTCAGCAGTACTCACGCGTATAATTAACTGGTTCCATCATTCCTCCACCAAATTATGGGTACAAATAGAGAGCCATATCAATTCGATAGATCTCCGCGCCTTACCGTGGACGCCTATCGAATTCCTGAAAGGAGGGATACCCCTGAGCGACCTTACACAACAAACCATACAAATTTGGACCCGAATGAATTCCTCCAAGACCCTATCTCCTCTGAAGGGGCCCATGACTCCACTATTTGGGACCCCGGCTTTTCCTCCGGCCCTACAGGGAGCAAGTTTTGGACCTTGGTGTAAGGAAGATCACAGACGACTTGCCCAAGTCTTGCGATCAGACTCTTCCCTGACTCATGACATCCCCTCCGGCCCATCTTCCCATGCCTCGACGCATTGGCTGCAGAGACAACAGGTGATATCCTTCATTCGCACCTTCCCATCCCTGCCTAATATACTCGCTGACTTAACAGACTTAGAGAATATGCTGCTCCAGACCGCCCCCCCCACACATGTGGTCTCTCAACTATATTCGCTCATACATATGGCTTATAATCCTGACCTCCCCCCATACACACAGGCCTGGAAGGAAGATCTGGGTCACCCCATTTCACCTATAGACTGGCAAAAGTGTTTCATTCTGACTCACAAAATATCTTTAGCCTCCAAAGCCCAAGAAAAAGGATTTAAGTTGTTGACCCGTTGGTACAGATGCCCCTCGACTTTGCACTGGATAAACCCGGCACTCCCGGATACCTGCTGGCGTTGCTTGTCATCCAAGGGAACCTTACTCCACATCTGGTGGGAATGCCCCCCTGTGCGGAGGTTCTGGCAGAAGATCCTCGACTTGTACTGCAGACTCATGGCGACCTCAATCACACCCTCTCCTGAGGTAGTTCTGCTATCTTTGCTCCCTGGACCGATTAAATCGGTCAAAAAAGACGTTTTGCGTCACTTTCTGGCGGCTGCCAGAACAGTTCTGCCCAGACATTGGAAGTCGACGAGCATGCCTTCCCTGGGGGATTGGGCAATTGAAGTGGACCAAATTAACGGATTGGAACGAATGTTGTCGCAGGAAGCGGGTAAGGAGGAGCAATTCTCCAAGACCTGGACCTCATGGTCTATGTTTCGCTACTCCTCAGAATTTATTTCATGGGCCGCAGAGGAATCCACCGACACATCTGTATAGCCACGGTGGAAAATTTCTCTTATTTTCTACTTCCCTTACTGCCTTGACCCTCCTATCCCAACTATCTCCCTTTTCTCCCTTCTCCTTTCCCTTTAAATGTTTGCGTTACACGCTCACCTACAACATAATCTCTAATCTCACGAGACCGGAACGGTGTCACACACAGAGCTTCCCCCTCAGAGAAAACGTGCTCAGCGCAGAAGTAAAAGCCCTAGCCTACATACAATGCGTGGGCACCACTCGTTGAGTAGATAGTGGTGTTCGCATAATATTACTAAGCCAGGTTAGACGCCGTAGGTATACAGGCTTATATACCATATCAATCAACCAAAGTTCACGTATTATCTAAACCATGAGATGGTTCGACAACAGTGTTACACGAATGTTTACGAATATACAAATGTATATCTTTGATATATGTTATTGAACGACTTATATGTATACTGTACTTCTTTGCAATGATACTTTGCTTATCAATAAAATAAGATTGAATTAAAAAAATTCTCTGTATCTTGGTATTCTGTGCCCAGTCATTTCTGCATTCCTTACTGTCTCATATTTCTGGAAAATGTGTACCATTTAGTTACAGTGTCTAACCCCACGACATCTTTGTCCTATTGGATGGCTGTCATGAGAGATGCCCAATGGTGCGCCACTAATGAGGCTGTTTAAAGACCAGCTGGGGATGTGAATTTGCTGGATTAGGGTCAGGGCCAGCAGAGCAGACCAATAAATGAGACAGCATATGAATGACTGCCAGCCAGTGGACACTCCATTATCTTACTAGGGCAGGCTGTTCGTTATCATTTATTGTACTTGGATTTCAGTTCAGTAAGACTTCACTAACATCTCTTTGCTTGCTATTCATGACATTTAAACACATACTTTTGACATTCTTTGAAATATTGTACCACAAGAGCCTCCCTGAATATATGATACACTTGTTACAGTATGAAATGAAAATGAAAACACCTAATAAGGACACCAAGCTTAGCATTACAAGTCACATACCAACAATAGGAAGAAGAATAAAAGGGTATAAGACAGTTGAAATATTTTAAGCAAGGAATAAGCCTAGCTAATCTGGCAGTATGACTAACTTACAGTTTTCTGAAACTGAAAAAGTTAGATTTGTATATATATATATATATATACATTTTTAAATTTACTAAACCTACACATTTTTATAAACCATATATGTGTTGTTTTTTATGTATTTCTTTATGCGTGTATGCAGCTATTGCTTTGATGATAATATAAAGTATAGATTATTGTTAAATATTTTGATCCAACTCTTTTTTATTTTTTTTTAAGAAAAAAAACATAACGTTCAAAAGAGAAATTCAACTTCAAAAAGTTCAAAGACTCAACATATAAAAAATACAACCATATACATTACATATTTACATGACACGTTACATTTTACAATTAACATTTAACATTCCTGAGGTATAATGAAGAAAAGGGGAATAAAGTGTTATGCCAGTTAACTCTGGAATTTCCCACTCCCCACGTCCAACTTTAACAGTTTATACCATTTCTAGTGAGAGGAACGGAATGAGAGAAAGAGGCAAAAAGGGAAGGGGGAAAGGAAGAGGAAAAAGAAGGGAAGAGAAGGAGGGGGTTTCCCAGTCTTATCTCAGTGCTCCTATAATACATTTTTTAATTAATCATTTATTAAGGGGTGGATTAATGGGGGGTTTTGCAATGCACCTACCCGCCCACTCCACCCTATTATAGGGCGTACACACGGTCGGACTTTGTTGGGACATTCGACAACAAAATCCTAGGATTTTTTCCGACGGATGTTGGCTCAAACTTGTTTTGTCTACACACGGTCGCACAAAGTTGTTGGAAAATCCGATCGTTCTAAACACGGTGACGTAAAACATGTACGTCGGGACTATAAATGGGGCAGTGGCCAATAGCGTTCATCTCTTTATTTATTCTGAGCATGCGTGGCACTTTGTCCGTCGGATTTGTGTACACACGATCGGAATTTCCGACAACGGATTTTGTTGTCGGAAAATTTTATCTCCTGCTCTCCAACTTTGTGTGTCGGAAAATCCGATGGAAAATGTCCGATGGAGCCCACACACGGTCGGAATTTCCGACAACACTCTCCGATCGGACATTTTCCATCGGAAAATCCGACCGTGTGTACGGGGCATTACTGTGTATCTCTCTTACCCAAATACTTCAAATCTTAACTTAGTCTAATCCTTTAATGGAATAAAAGGTGTATTGCTTAATTTGTGAATCTAAAATGTATATATATTTTACTAAATTATATTTCCTTCTTCCCCTAATACCTCAATCCCCTAAAAAAAAAAGGGGGGGGGAAGGGGGGAAAGGGAAAAAAGGAAGAAAAAGGGAGAAGGAGGAAAGGGGAGGGGGAGGGAGAGGGAAGGGAAAGGGGGGGAGAAAAAAGGGAGGGAGAAGAAAAAGGGAGGGGGGAGGGGGGGTTAAAAAAAACTCCCCCAATATCCACCCATCCACTCCCAAAGAAAGATACCTTACTCTCTCACATAGTTCCAGTATACTTCCGTTTGTTTAAAATCCAACCATACTCTACAAGTTCTATAGAATCTTTGTCTAAAGTAATTTTGTAAAGCTATCAATTCTTCCATAAATCTAATTTCATCCACTTCTCTGAACCAATCCTTTATTAGCGGAGCTTTTTTTACTTTCCATTGTCTCGGTATTATAGTTTTCGCTGCATTTAATAGATATGGTACTACTGCTGCTCTATATTTCTTCCTCGGCTCCCCTGTAGCGTGGAACAGACACTGCCAAGGATCCTGCACAATCTCAACCCCAGTGATCTTTTTAATCGTTTTCAATATCTCTCTCCAGATAGATTGGATCTCAGTACACTGCCACCATATGTGAGCATGTATGCCCTCCAATCCACACTCCCTCCAACATAACGGTGGTATTTCTGGATTAGTCTTATGAAGTTTTGTTGGGACATAATAACATTTCGTTAACAGTTTATAGTTTATTTCTTTTATTCTCGTATCTATTGACGTTGAATGTACCAAATCTGTGATCTTGTGTTTCATTTGCTCTGATGTAGTTTGAACTAATTCCAATTCCCAACTCTCTAAAAGGTGTCTTGGCTCTGAGCCTGGGGGGGGGGAGATCAGCATCCCATATATATTAGATTTTCCATGGCCCCTTATCCCCCTTGATCCAGTAAGCTTTCCCATGGGGTAAGCTCTTTGATGGAGTGAAGGGGTTTTGGGAGAGTGTCTACAAAATGTAGGAGTTGCCTATATCTCCACATACTAGAAAAACGTGATCTCGCGCAATAATCCTATACCCCAGGATTGTTCCTCTAGGTAAAATGGTGTATGGAGAGGTGTATTAAATAAAATGAATGATAATAAATGGTGACATGGAAATACTATTAATTAGCATAAGTGCATAAGTATACCAGCATTCTATAGTGAACTCTTCAGTGGTGAAAAAATAATAATAATAAAATATATTGACTTATAACCAATAAATATGAGTGCAAAATAAGTGCTACCATACATAACGATACAGATACTCTGGTATATCATAAAAAGCCAATAATAGATAGAGAAATAAAGTCCTTAATAGTGGATGAATTATAGTGGAAAGTCCAAAATGCAGATATAATGTGAGTCCAATATTAAATATCTCAGTGAAGAACTATAATAATAATGGCCAGCTGAAGTTTCTGTAGGTATGGTCTCTCAAAACTCTCACCTCAGAGCTGTGGTGTCATGGCTGTTTGTGAGTAGTAGGGTTAATATCTCGTCTTTGAGTTAATATTCGGTTTCTAATTTATTTTATTTATCCATGTGACAGATGAGAAACAACCACAAATATTTCACTATATATGTAAATGTTTCCCACCAAAAAAATGGCTGCAGACATTTGGCTTTGCATGTAGAGACAAATCACACCCTAGCCACAATAAAATGGCCAACCTATATTATCCATCGATCTAAGGGAAAATGGCTGCCATGCAAATTCAGCACTGACCACAGTTAAGATGGCCGCTACAATACTTCCGGTATCTCGCTATTTAACACAGAATAGAACAACCAATCCGGTTGCCCAGATGAAGACACGTGACGTGTCGTAACGCGTAGGGATTGGCCGGAGCGAGAAGAGCACAGGAAGAGAAGTGAGAGTGCGCTGAAAGCACCACACTAACTCAGTTTTGCTGTATCTGCTTTTTAACCTTTGTTGAAATGTAAGAGTCTATTTTTACACTTAATAAATGTCCCCATTATTTAACATACTACACTAGTGGAGCCCCCTTTCTTCTCTCCCTTTTCCACCCCCAATGCCGAGCTGATCTCACTGCAGCTATTTTAGAAGCTACAGCAGGCGACCCTAGAGGAGAGATCCATGACCAGCAGCATTTACCAACAGCGGTGGCAACATCAATAAATTTTCTTCCAATAATACCCATTTTTTCTAGGAGACACCATGGACCCAATCGATCATCCTCCGTAACACCGCTGCCTCATGGTACCTCTCAAAGTCTGGGAGATATAAGCCCCCCTTTAACCGCGGCCTTGTCAGAGATCCATAGGAGATACCAGCTCTCCTATCTTTCCATATAAATTTTCCAACCAGCTTCCCGAGAGTCTTAAAATAGGCCCTTGGGATGTTAATCGGGAGATTCTGAAATGCATACAAAGCCTTTGGCAATGTCACCATCTTAATCACGTTTACCCTACCAAACCATGTCAGTTTATTTACCAGGTATCCCCTCAGATCTTGCTTAATTTTGTTTAGTAAAAGTAAGTAATTATCCTGGTATAAATCTACTTCCAGAGTAGACAAGAAGATACCAAGGTACTTTAGGCCTCTGCACTCCCAAGTAAATGGGTATTGAGATTTAAGAAGCCTACTATCTGCTATGAAAACAGAGACATTTAGTATCTCTGTCTTCTCTTTATTGATCTTTAAATTCGAGATTTCTTTGAAACTGAAAGATTTCTTTCAAACTCTGACATTATAATTGGGAGTGATTGTCCTGGGTTGGAGACATACAGCATTACATCATCCGCCAATGCAGAAACTTTGTGTTCTTGCCCAGCCAGCTTCATCCCCCTGATTTCCTGATTTGCCTGGATAGTCACCAAAAAGGGTTTTAAGGAGAGGACAAACAGCCAAACAGCGATGGCGAAAGTGGGCATCCCTGACGTGCACTGTTGTACAACGCAAAGGTGCCAGAGAGGGTCCCATTAACTCGTACCTGTGCAGTTGGTCCAGAGTACAATGCCTCAACCCATCTATACATTCGTGGGCCTATGAATGCGTATCTCAATGTCGCAAGCATATACTCCCAATCCAGTCTATCAAAAGCCTTTTCGGCATCTACTGATAGGAGTAACAGTGGTTTCATTCCCCTTTTAGCTCCATGGATCTAGAGTAAAGTTCTTATTACATTATCTCTCACCCGGTCCTTATCTATCCATTTTGGCATAAGGGGCTTCAACCTTTCGGCCAATATCTTTGCATAAATCTTTATATCTTCATTTATCAAAGATATTGGCCTATAGCTAATTCGCTAATATAGCGAATCTCCTCGCCTTTCCCTTTTGATATATGACAAAAAATATGGGACTAAGATTCCTAAAAAAATTTTGTAGTATATGAATCTCTCCCAAAAGGGACTGTTTCTGAGCTTGCCATATTTTTTTCCTCTTGGCCTTCTCTGCCATCAACCGCCTCCTCATGTAAGCTTTATTTGTTTCCCAAAGTACTGATGGGGCAATACTTTCTGTATCATTTTCTTTAAAGAATAAATTAATTTCCCTTTCTAAGTCCCCAATTATCCTAGAGTCGTGTAGGAGAGATTCTTCCAAGACCATTGTCTGTCCGGGACGTCCCTGAGCTCAAGGGTCATCTCTACCAGGGCGTGGTCTGAGAGAGTTATTGACTTAATTTCTGTCTTCCGTAACCCCTCTAACAGTTGATGATCCAATAAAATATAGTCAATTCTAGAATAAGATGAATGTATTGAGGAATTGTATGTAAAATCTTTATCTCTTGGATGTAAAATTCTCCATGCTTCCACCAACTGCAATTGATGAAGTTTGTGTTTAATTGCCCTAAAATATTTCCTTCTGATCTCAGGGAAAGGGGCTGAGTATCCAAAGCTGGATCGAAGACAAAATTAAAGTCTCCTGCTACTATTAATCTTTCCTCTGTAAAACCTTCCAATTTATTAAGTACTTTTTTCAGGAAGACGGCAGGGCATATATTGGGGCAGTATACATTCACCAAGGTATAGTCAATATTGAATAGGGACCCCTTGATGAATAGATACCGCCCCTCTGGGTCTACCTCCTTTGCCTTCAATGTAATTTGTGTGTTCTTATCGAACCCTATTGCTGTCCCCCTAGATCTTTTATTAGATGATGGGGGGGCGGAGTAACAGCATGGCACCATGCTGCAGCATGTAGCTGTGAGCTCCATGCATCTCCCCAGGTGAATCGTTAGGAGAGAGGGCTCTCCCACATAAGCAACACCTATTTCCACGTCTGTTCATGTGGCTTATCAGTCTGCTGGATCGTAACCTGGATATGTGTACTAGTCGCAGCTGAACCTAAACATGCGGCCGTGTTTGTCCAGATAGAGGCTGTTTTTGGCTGTTTTTGCTGCTCGCCGCTACCCATCCGTCTGCCCTAGCTGTTGCCAGCTGTTACCGACTGGTTGCTGCCCAGCTCCCGAGAGTCGCGGGTCAGGAGTGCGAAAGGAGGTGCTCAGAGGGGCAGCTTTAAGCTCGGAGTGGGGAAAGGCTGCTGAAGAACTCCGTGTGCCACCTGACCTCCCTACTGTGGAGGTCGGGATTGCCCGAGTTTCGGAGAAGATCATAGTCTTGGATCGGTGAGCGGGAAGCAGGGCCCAGTGCTGAGAGGAGAGGACTTTTCGTCTGGGATCATTGGAAACTATTTGTGTCCCTATAAGTGTATTTGTCTGCACCTTATGTTTGTCTTTAAAGTTACATACACCTAGCTTGCCTATCTCAGCCCAGGACTATATAGAAATTAATTAAATATCTGCACACCTGCTTGCAAATGCAGAATACCTCTACTTTTATAAGTATTATTTTGAATATATGCTTATAGGACTTGGTCACTTAATATAAATATTACTTCAACATCATATAACAACTTTGACTGCATACGTGCCTGCAAAAATTACATCAACAAATCTGCTTGCATTGCTAACACGCAATTATTAGGCTACCTGCATACTTCTGTGTCTTCTTAGATCTGCGTTTAAAAACTCAACTCAATGCATTGAATAAAAAAGCAGTGGAACGGATGTCTCCAAAGCCACCTGCATATCTACTCTTACACCTATGGTAAAATCTGGGTACTTACAATACAGCACCTGAATAAGTGTTAGATGCTAGCTATCAAAGTCTGTAACTTTAATACAAAGTAACCACTTAGTGGAGATTTATTATACCTGACCCACAAATGGACTCATAACAACTGTGTACTGGTATATCCGTTTGCAACACTTACTTGGGAACTGGACTATAAAAATTGCTACCACAATACCTTACTAGGACACTGCACTGTGTGCTATATTTTTTTTACAAAAGGGAAAAAAGGAAGGGGAAAGGAAATTTCCCTTTTTTTTTTTTTTTTTTTTAGGAGGTGGAAAATCTCCATTATAGGATTGTATTGCTCATGTATATAACACGTCTACGATTATATTTATTTGTATAAGAATATTTACACCACTCTGTAACAATCAATAAATTTATTCGCTTATATTCTGAAATTCCCCCCTCCCTTCCCTCTCCTCTATCCACTCCCCCCCCCTTTTTTATCGCATAACAATTGAATAACTATTTAGATATATTTTGAAATCTGATCATGACTTGTTCATTTGCACATTTGTCTGCACGATCACTTTAAGGGATATTTGTATATTTATGTAGTGGCTGTTTAGATGATCGGTACATCTAAGAGTAGCTTTTCTAGTTTTGTATCCTGGGTTACTTTATTTGTCATTCATTGAGATTTTTCTCTGTTTGGACACTCAGTAGGGGTAGTATATTTACAATATTTCCACCCTCACTACTTTACGGACCTATAATTACAGAAAATAGCATAAATTATAAAGTGTAGAAGGTGCTGCGAGCAGCAACCATTTTAGGAGTGGAATAATGGTCAGAAGGGGTGCAAAATCTGACCAGGTGGAAGGAGGGAGTTGTAACACTATAAAACCATATTTGGTTCAAGACGGGACAGACCAGACTGTAGAACATACAAATAGGAATGCAAAAGTGCCCAACCCCACAAGCTAAAAGTAATATAACAGACCAGACACTCCCTGGAGGACAATTACAACAGATAGTAGACTCTGAAGATTTACAAGCGCTTACAACAAAACAAGACATGGCAGATATGCTGTCCCACCTGGAACTTTTGATCAAAGGTGAAATGAATGCAACTAGAATAGACATTCAGAATGTCCTACAGAGAGTTGAGGACACAGAAACACAGCTGGAGGAACATAAAGAGGGAATAATGGAGCTGCGAGAAGGAGCTGAGATGGGTTGGATAGAAATAAGGAATATTCAATATAAACTAGAGGATCAAGAAAACCGTAGTAGACAGAAAAACTTAAGGATAAGAGGTCTCTCGGAGACAAAGATGCAGAATTAGAAGATGTCTTGCGGGGAGTATTCAATAAAGCCTTGAAATAAGAAGCATCTATGCCTATTCGATTTGAAAGAATTCACAGAATACAGAAAACAAATAAACTCCGGTAGACCTTCCAAGGGACGTAACTTGGAAGAGTCCATCATTACGAAATGAGAGAACAGGTTCTCAAAGTACACAAAACTCTATACCCATGGAATACATGGGAAAAAAGATATTAATCTTTACAGACCTATCCCCTGAAACACTAGCTTGTAGAAGAGCATAAAAGATATAAGATATAAAAGAATGTTGTAGTAAACTTGTTTTACCAATTGGAAAATTGGAAAATTGGGAAAAGGGCAGCCAACTTGGAAAAAATTGAAAGAACAAGAATGGAATAAAGTATAGAGTAGGGCCCGTCTGGCTTGATGCCCTTTTGGGCAGAGGTCGGAGGAACTACAACATTGGTTTACATTGTAGAGGGAGGGAGGAGGGTTTTAGGATGTTACAATGTTATGTGTTTGTATCTGGATGTTTGTTTGTGATGTTTCACATTCCTGGAGTAAGGGGAAATTCCCCATCTCTCCCCTTTGTTATTCATTTTGTTACCATTGTAAGATATATGGAGCTCTTGGCTATAATATGGCACCCTTAAAAATATAATGTGAAAGGACTAAACAGCCCTAATAAAAGGTATCAGATATTACATTACAGGAGCTGAAAGGACTTTCGGCTGATATAGTTTTCTTGCAAGAAACCCACTTAAAATGGTCATCAAAAATTAGCCTTGAATCCAAAAATTTCTCCTTATGGATGCATAGTCATTGCTAAATAGTTTGAATGTGTAGAAATACTATGCCCGCTTGAACATGAATTACTATAATAACAAGTATGTTTCTCCCCTTTGACAAGACAATGCATAATAACTACAGAGAATACTGTATGATCACATTAAATAGTCCAAAGTCAACTCCTTTTTGATAATTATTCAAATACCAGAAATGAAAAATGCTCAGCTTCAATAACAATTATTTCATACACATCACTGAGCAGCCCTAAGAAATATTTATAGTTCAGTTGTAGCAGCTGGACAGATTTAGTTGTATGTAACTATGGCAGCAATTTATTAATTGTCAAATATATACTATATACATAGGATTTTCAAACTGCAAGGCTCACCTATTACATATTGTTCCCTCTCCCCTTCTAAATTTTCTGCAATGTACCTGTAAAAAAAATCAGTGGAAAAAGTTAGAAAATATACTACTTACCTTACACCCTGATTTTGCCATGAAGAGGGTAAAGCCACAACCTTTCACTGAGATCCAGACAATGATAAATGTCCCAAATATTAAAACAAAACACTTCAGCGCAGTGCAGGAGTGTCTTCTTGCAAGATATAAGATCCTCAGCACTCCCAAGATGTCCCCTGATTGTAAGGAGCCAAGCCAATTTTGAAATGTGACAGTGGGAGTACTGTCAGGAGGGGGGGGGGGTACTGGGGCAGGACCCTATGGGTGCAACAGGTAACATGTTCCAAAAGGTGAACCTATCCTTTAAGTGCAAGGTCAGCATGATTTATTCAAAAATATCATTTATATGACTGATATATAATATATTGAAAACCTGTGCTGAAAAAAAACAGAGGCTAATGTTTTTAACTGTAACAGGAGGTAATGTTCCTGGCTGCAGAACTCTTTTTCTTCCACAAGATGGCAGTAGCAAGTGTGTTTATTTAGCTTGTGACTGACTTTAGGCTGTGGCACTCTGGGTGAACTGGAGGAGGATCTGAGCCACGGCCATCACTGGGAAACCAACTACACTACCCAGTGATACCTGAGAGCAGGAGGGATGTGATAAAAGGAAAAGCCTGGCAAGGTGAGAGGCACTTGGGGTGTCTGCCAATTGGAGAGAGGAGGGGAGAGAAAGTGCTGTGCTAAGCAGAGCCACATTGTGCTGACTTTCGCTGGATGCAGCTGTATCCCAAACAAGGTGGCTGGACCGAGCTGAATCTACTGTGCCATTGGCTGCTATGGTGCCTACTTTGAAACATTATACTGTGACCCACACTGCCCTCTGCCCAGACCCACTGAGAAAACATCAGTGAATTGCCAAGGTACTCGCCGTGTCTCCTGCCATTAGTGACGGTCAACTACAAGAAAGGGGGCCCCCTCCGTTCATCTAACCAAATGCCTTAGGAGAATAACAGAGAAAGACAGTGATGAGCGGGTCACAGACCCACAGTTAAGCTGCACCCCTGCTGATGTTGTCAGTTTTAATTTGTGCTGCAGATATAAACACTGTTGTACTAACTGCTCATTTTGTTACTAGGCCCAACATAGTCAAGTTACCTGTTCTGCACTCCAGAGTGCTGCAACTGTGAACACACTAACATCTAACTGCTGCAACTTGGCTTGCCCCTGTCTAAAGTACTCATCTGCATCTAAAGATTTCCCTCTATTGCTAAAACCAACTTCTCAGGTACAATACTTTAACACCTCGTCTATAGATACATCTTTATTTCCCTGTGTGCCAACATCTTCAAAGGGCCTCAACATACCTGGCACAGGATTCACCTCAAAGACTATACTCAGATCACGTTATCCTGCGGGCAAATCTGTGTTTAGTTTAAAATCTCTATCCCTCAAATCTAAACATATCCCCTTTGTTTGAGAGCTTGCTAGTGGCATAGTTGATCCACATTGTTACTTTGTTTGTCACTTGGAGTGATTTATCACTTATGGAGAGATACTGTTTATGCCCTTGAGGTCACTGTATGTGCTGGAATCTGAAGCCCCTGTAAGCCCATTGGTGAAGCTAATTATGCATTCATTTTTGTGTTCATCATGGTTGGCTTTAGCGTGCCATCATACACTGTGATACTTTTATGACTTTAACCTGTCAATACAGTCTGTTAGTCTAATTTGTGAGTTGTAAGTCTAATTCTTGTGTACCTGCTGAGGTTTCAAGAAAGGTATACTGGTGGTGTCAGTAAAGTTGAGGTCTCACCTGTGTACTAAAGTACTGAAGTACCAAAGCACTGAAATCAGTGATGAGCCTTCATTTTCAGAAAAAGGAGCCACTAGTAGATTTGAGTTCTCTGCTCTTCTACACTCTTATGGCTGTAGAAAAGCAGAGAACCCAATTCTACCAGCTGCTCCTTCTTCTGAAAATGAGGGTTCATCACTGATTTCAGTACCTTGTGAGTTACTGACTGAAAGCAAGCATGCAACAAGTAAGACCCCAATCTCTCATCTACCTCTGAAAGCAAAAGATAAAAAAAAAACATTGATTTTATGCTTCAAAAAAAGTTTACTTCCATCCTAGACCAGAAGTCGCTCCGGTCCTCCTAGATAATAGAGGTAATCAGGGAGAATCTGATCTCTCTTCATCTTCATGGCCAGCCACATTAACCATTGGATCCTTTCCGGTAAAAACCCGAGCAACAGCAGCGAGCACCCTGCTTTTAAAAGTGATCCAGCGGCTAATCAGCCACTCGGATTGCTTTTATGAGAAAGAGAATCACTGGCTGAAAACAAAAAATACCAGGGTTATGTCTGATACCTTTAGCCATAACCCTGGTAAACCACTTTAAAGCCGCAACATATATATACTGTACGTATTGCGGTCTTGAAATGACTAGCTTCCAAAATCAATACTTAGGCAGCTAGCAAGTAAGATAAGTATACAAACCCCCCAAAAAATTTGAAAATAAAAATGCAGCACAAGTGATTAAGAAGTAATAAAACAATCTTATAATCAAAAAACAAAGTGTAAATAATATACTTATGACAAAAATAACCAATAAAAACATGACTTTAAGAAGTGCATAAAAAGTCCCAGAAACATGTGACTCTTCTTAGTGGTAAATAATAACTTCAACAGTTGTCCGTGAGTAGTATTCATCCAACAATCCAACAATTCAAACATATCACCACGTGTTGCTCTAAACCAAAATCTTTGCACACTCACCAGCTGTTCCGCTGCATCAGAAAGGCAGCAGTGTTTTTAGCACACACAGGGTATCACAGCATGGGCATTCATCTGCATTGTAATCCTCCACTGGCACAATGGGCCGCCAGTACCACCGACATATGAAGTCTAGGAAGAACGCTCACCACAATGGAGCCACAGGAAAAGGTATATAGTGTAGTAATTTATTCTTAAAGTCAGCTTCTATGCATCCATTAAATCCATACACCAAAGTTTACAGATATAGCAGAGTTTAAATCAACCATGTGGGGACATTCACTTATTAGGATGGCTGCTGGTCCCAAAAGAGAAAGCGTCAGCGTGACATCAGCACCTAGCGCCTACCAACAAATTTTGATACCTACTACAATACCTGAAGTGCCTGGTAAGAATTGGGGTGAAGGGGCTCATGCTGTTTTTTGTGTGGCGGTCCCCAATACCATCTATAACAGACTTTCCTCTAGGACAGTGATGGCGAACCTTGGCACTCCTGATGTTTTGGAACTACATTTCCCATGATGCTCAACTACAGTGCAGAGTGCATGAGCATCATCTGGGGTGCCAAGGTTTGCCATCACTGCTCTAGGATAAGGGTCTGGTATACACAAAGGGACTCTCTGGCCACTTGTTCACAGATAGAACGAAGTATGTGAAAGTTGCAATTTAGCCAGCAATTTAACACACTTTTTTCTTTGTAACTGTCAGTGTTGCTGTAGTAGGTTCTTGTATGCATTGCACAGAGATGCCACTTCACTGGCAGAGTCAGATCATCTCCTAGACATGTTATGTAAAGGAATTTTGCATTTAAAATTTTTCACAAGAGACTAAAAGTGCTGCTCCCCACCAAACAGAAAAAAAAATGTTTGGTTTTGGAACTTGTCCCCGAGGCCATTGCCCAGCCCCCCATGCCATTTGTTTGACAATCCCTTTCTTAATAATCTAGAAAATGCCTGTTACTATATTTTAACTTTTGTCTCCCATTGGCTTCAGTCGGGTTTAGATTTGACTCCCGAACTTTAGTCATGTTCTCTAAACCTGCCCCAAACCTAACCAGGTCATTCAGCTCATCACCAATTGGCACCCTGTCCCACAGGTTTCTAATGTAGACTACAAGACTACAAGTAACCGTGCAGGTACACATTTAGGCTGGTATAGGCTGTTCACTTTGCAATGTGAATTTTACTTTGCAAGGGAATATTCAATAAGCTTAGATAATGTGCTGAAACTCACTTTGCACAGAACACCCAAGCACATGCAAGAAAAAAAATACGAACCACTATAAGATGTCTTCTAGACATTGTCTGATTTATTTATTTATTTAAAAAGGTGGCACTATAACTCAAAACAACCATTCCAATATGCTCAAATAATTACCCTACAAATGGATATCTGATTGGCTCTTACAATGGTTTACTGCTTCACCCCTACTTAGGGAACTTTCCTAAAGGTGTCACTCTCTCACAGCTGTAATTTATTTATTCTGTGTTATAAGAGCGTGAAGACAGTTGCTGAGGCTGGCCAAGCATATACTTTAACCCACAAAGTTTGTGGTGGACTATCTCGGTACTGATAAACAGAAAAGTAATTCTTGGATAAAAATGAATTAATTTGTTACATATAAAAAAACATACATAAATCAAATTAAAATGGTTTGAATAAACAATTTACAAATACTCAAAGGTTTCCCCAAGAGATATCTGTTGATGGAATGTTTTTCATAGATTAACCAGTCCTCTACTAGTTTCACGGTACAAACACTGCTTCGTCAGGAGGAGTAATCTATAAGACAAATGATCAGATAAAATACAAAAACACATAATGGAAAAATATACCAAGCATAATGCAAACAGATAAAGTTCAGCAGTAACATTGGAAAGTTGCTTACCCAACAGGTCAATTGCCAAGTATAAGGACCATGGATAGGGGGCGATGAGAGGGACGGACAGGTAAGGGAAAGGAGGTGCATATATACCTAGTAATTAAAAGATATAACTCACCTGTTGGGAGATCTTTAGAGATCTATTGGATAATTGTATACAAAACTCCAGGGCGGAAGAAAGAGAGCATGGCAGGCAGGAGAAGAGAGTGCAAGCGACGAGACCACATATAATGCAGGGTTGTCATGAAAGGTGGTGACTGGACTATATAGTCGTCCTAGAACACCACCAGCAGATAATTACAGACTGGATGCTTATTGGACATGGGACCGGTGCCTGGAAAGGGATCCCTCTGTCTGCGGCCAGGCCGCAACCAATAGGCGTCAGATCTGTGGAAGCAAAAACAAATGCAATGTTGGTACAAGGAAGGGGTGGGGGGTAAACCCACCCAGACTGGCCACAGGGTCCTGGTCCTACCTTACTGCTGTCTGCCCTTCACCCCCCCCTGGAGAAGGACATCCGCAATGCTCACTAGCGGGCCAAGGCCCACTAAATGAGCTCCCAGACCCGGAAGCCATGCACACGCCACCTGGAGGGGGCATGTGACGTCAACGGGTCTGGCTCCCCGCACTGAGATGGTGAGAGATACCTCACTACTGCCCAATCGCGCGCCGTCTATGCCAAATGAGCTGGGAGGCTTAAAGCTCAGACAACGCAAGGGAGGGGTGGTTTCCAAAGGAACCATCCTCACCAGGGGAGTCACAAGTCTGCTGCTGGGGAGAAAAAAAGTAAACAGCCAGGAAGGAACTGGCTAAACGTGCAGGGAAAGCAACAACTCCAGTTAGTCATATCAATAATACACAAAAAAAGTATACAAAATAGAACAAAAAAAGATGTGGGGTGAATTAGTCCCAATTCTAAAGTAAAGCTTTATTAAAAATAATGATAAAGAACAGTTTGGAAATTTGACTATGACTGATCTAGCTCCAGGACAGGTATGGATGGCCGAGTAACCCAAGGTGTCATTGGCCAATGTGTCGGCCTACAGTGGTGAGTTTACCATTGCCAGAATAATATAGGTGGTCCCCGATTCTCTGTTTGTTTTGCCTACATAGAAGGCTTTACACTTACACAGCATAAGGTAAATTACCCCCATAGTACCGCAATTGGAAAAGATACGTGGTGAGAAAGTCTCACCATTGGGTAGCTGGAACCTCCTTCCCTCAAAAATCCAGGGGCAGCGGGGGCAGTCCCCACATTTGAAGGTTCCACTGGGTCCTGCAACAGATTGTTTAGATGGTTGGTAATGGCTGCTGGTCTCTTAGTGAGGAAGCTCTGCGGAACAGCAGTTCCGGAGTAGATCTCACATGTCTGCTCAGAACATGGTGGTCCGTCAGTAGATGCCAATGATTCAACAATATCGTTCTAAGTTGTTGATGGTGGATAGAGTACTCAGTGATAAATTTAACTGTATCTGTTGATGGAGGTTTGGGTGAGGTATACAATAAAGAGCTCCTGGTGCGATCTAGTACTCAATTAAACGCTTTTCTTAAATTGGTACGTGAGTAACCTCTGAGTAGCAGGCGGTCACGCAAAGCATTGGCATGGATCCTGAAATCTGTCTCAAGAGTGCAATTTCTTCATAGGCGCAAGTATTGCGCATACGGAATGCTCCTTACTAGTGGACTTGGGTGAGCACTAGACACGTGAAGAAGCGCATTACCAGCCGTTGGTTTACAGAACAGGTCTGTGCCTATTGTACTGTCCTGCTGTTTGACAATAGAGAGATCCAAAAAGGGAATCTGACTATTGTCAAAACTAAATGTAAATTTGAGGTTAAAGCCATTGTCATTCAAAGTCTGAATAAACTCCAACAGTTTGTCTCTGGTATCAATCCATACTATGAACAGGACATCTATGTACCTGTACCATTACAGGACATGTTCAAGGAAATGTTTATAACGATCATCAGAGGTTATATGTCTCTCCCACCCACCCAGATACAAATTTGCATATGCTGGGGCACAAGAAGTCCCCATAGCGACTCCTTGAGTCTATAGATACAGTTGATCATTAAAACTGAAGTAGTTTTTAGTCAAAATGAAATATAGTACCCGCAGAATGAATTGGTTCAGAGGCCAGGAGGACTGTTCTTGTTCTCTGAGGAAGGAGCCAGCCATCCGGACACCCTGCTCGTGGGGGATACTCGAGTACAATGCTTCGATATCTATAGCCACGAGCAGAGCGTCTGGGTGGATCTGGATCCCCTCAATATGTTTCAAATGGTCGGTGGTATCACGTATATAGGAGGGAAGGCTCCGTACGTGAAACATTAAAAAGGCATCTACGAATTTGCTGGCATTATTTGTAAGAAATTCTATTCCAGAGATGATTAGTATACCAGGGGGGTATCTGGATGTTTTTGTGGGTTTTGGGAAGAGAATAGAAGGTAGGGACATGGGGAAATTTGGGAACCAGGAACTCCAGGGTATCCTTGTCAATGAGGCCCTCACAGAAGGCCTCAGTGCAAAGATCCCGGAGTTCTGAGGCGAAGGTAGAGGTTAGGGCAGGGGAAATGGGTTTGTACCAGTTGTGGTTGTTTAAGACAGTCAAGCACATTGATTGGTACTGGGCATGTGTCATTAAGACAATATTGCCGCCTTTGTCCGATTGTTTAATAACAAGTTCGGAACATTTTTAGGACTTAAGTGCTTTAATTTTTCTGATATTGAGATTGGATAGAATCTCATGCCAGTGCTGTTTCTTAAGGTCCCTGATAGCTTCATGCAGAAAGGCCCAAATAGCCAGGCAGGTTATGAGATCAGGAAATTTACAGGATATCAGTAGGAACTGTCTAGTCGAGCGAATCTGAGATGAGGAAGAAGTGGGAGCTGTGGGTACAGAGGGAGAGGGGGGAGGAGGAGAAGGAGCAATGTCCTCCGGGACAAATTGCACTCTTGAGACAGATTTCAGGATCCAAGCCAATGCTTTGCTTGACCACCTGCTAGAGGTTACACATGTACCAATTTAATTCTTTATTGTATACCTCACCCAAACCTTGCTCAACAGATACAGGTAAATTTATCACTAAGTACTCTGCCCACCATCAACAACTTAGAAGAGGGGTCTCAAAGTACCCGCCAGCGGGCCATTTGTGGCCCGCAGTATAGTTACAAATGGCCTGCAGGCAGGGCCAATCCTAGACGGGTGGCAGTGGCTGGTAGCTTTCTCTCTCTGTTTCCTCTCCCCCCACATGCTGTTGCAGCCCAGCGCACATGACACAGGAGAGCAGAGCAGAGGGAGGATCCGCCTATCGTCCCGCCCACCTGTTCTGTCGAGAAATGCCCCCATCGAATAGTGCCCGGGCTGAAGGACGTATGCTGAACACATGCGCCATAGGTAACATCACAACAGCTGATTTTACCATCAGCTGTTGTGACGGCGAGATGGCGCAGGCGCACAATAGCTAACAGAATTTAGTTTTTCTTACAGATTGTGCCCGCGCTCCCGTGGCAAGTTCATGTCAATGGTGGACGGATTTCTACACGTTGTGGGCGGATATATGGGCACTTGGTTGCGGAACTACATGTCCAGTGCTGGAAAACAAAACCTTGTGATGGGCGGATTTCTACATTTCTTGTGGGTGGATTTATGGGCACTTTGGGGTGGAATTAGATGGCCAGTGCTGCCAAAAAATAAAACTTTGTGATATTCCGCCCCAAAGTGCCCATAAATCCACCCACAAGAAATGTAGAAATCCGCCTATCACAAAGTTTTGTTTTGCAGCACTGGACATGTAATTTCACCCCCAAGTGCCCATAAATCAGCGGGGACTTGGGCCTTGGCTCGCTAATGAGCATTGTGGATGTCCTTCTCCAGGGGGGTCGTGAACGGCAGACAGCAGTAAGGTAGGACCGGGACCCTGTGGCCAGTCTGGGTGGGTTTAGCCCCACCCCTTCCTTGTACCAATGTGGCATTCATTTTTGCTTCCACAGACCTATCTGACGCTTATTGGTTTCGGCCTGGCCACATACGGAGGGACCCCTTACCAGGCACTGGTCCCATGTCCAAAAAGCTTCCAATCTATAATTAT
This sequence comes from Lithobates clamitans, assembly GCA_037952925.1. Taxonomy (NCBI): domain Eukaryota; kingdom Metazoa; phylum Chordata; class Amphibia; order Anura; family Ranidae; genus Lithobates; species Lithobates clamitans. The sequence goes on along the minus strand of JBBGZY010000192.1, from coordinate 2,779,103 downwards.
CTACTGGTGTTCTAGGACAACTATATAGTAAAGTCATCACCTTTCATGACACCCCTGCTGTAAGAAAACTATTGTTGCCCTCCGGGGGCACTCGTGCGTGTATGCGCGCATGGGAGACTTTGCAAATCACACACGTGCCAATGTGCATGCGCAAAGGAGTGTGCACGTCCGTAGGAGCATTTCCGCGCATCCCTTTGGCACCAGGCGGCCTATTTAAGGGGCGTACTGACTTGTAACGGATGCTGACCGATCTTCAGCTGTTCTTGTACCCGTACCCTGTTGAATCCTGCTGTTACCTGCCTGATATCTGTTGCTGAACCCTGGCTTCCCTTGACCTTGCTTCTGGACTCTCCTACATCTCTGACTACTGGTTCCTGATTCTGGCTACCTATTTGACCCTGCTCCTGCCTGATGATTTGGTACCTTGCTGCTCACCTGCTGCTGAACCCGGCTATTCCTGTGACTTTGCTTCTGTCTCCTGTTTGGTTCCACACTGTCTCCCAGGTGTCTGCTACTCCGCTCCTGCGACCTGCTGCTGCATTCCCAAAGTCGCATCATCTGCTTACAGCTTCCAGGGCTGCAGGCACTCATGTTCTTCCTATCCCTTGGGTCCTTCTGTCTCCACTCTCAGCGGGACCCGGGTTGGAGATACAAGAGAGGCTGACTCCAACCAGGTACATGACACCTGCATTATATGTGGTCTCGTCTCCTGCACTCTCTTCTCCTGCCTGCTATGTTCTCTTTCTTCCCCCTGGAGTTTTGTATACAATTATCCAATAGATCTTTAAAGATCTCTCAACAGGTGGGTTATACCTATTAATTACTAGGTATATATACACCTCCTTTCCCTTACCTGTCCATCCCTCTCACCCCCCCATCCATGGTTCACCCACCCCCCCCTTCTTCCCCGTTCCCTGGTGCACTTTTTATTCCCTGTTTGGGCAATATCTGACTCATCACTTTGTAAACATCTACTCTTATCTTTTTTTAGACCTAATTCCACATAATCCCCCTTGTCCGCCACGGAGGGGAGCCTTTTGAATGAATGGGCCTTATACTTGGCAATTGACCTGTGTTGTAAGCAACTTTCCAATGTTACTGCTGAACTTTATCTGTTTACATTATGCTTGGTATATTTTTCCATTATGAGTTTTTGTGTTTTATCTGATCATTTGTCTTATAGATTACTCCTGATGAAGCGGTGTTTGTACCATGAAACTAGTAGAGGACTGGTTAATCTATGAGAAATATTCCATCAACAGATATCTCTTGAGGAAACCTTTGAGTATTTGTAAATTGTTTATTCACACCATTTTATATGTAATAAATGAATTCATTTTTATCTAAGAATTACTTTTCTGTTTATCAGTACCGAGATAGTCCACCACAAACTTTGTGGGTTAAAGTATATGTTTGGGCCTCAGCAATTGTCCTCACGCTCTTACCCCTCCCTTTATTCTCCTAGATCATTTTTGGACGATGGTACTATTTTAAGCCTAGGTTTAGGCCTTGTTACTTGAGGCTATACTATATAATACTGCTTAGTTTTGTATCTAGTTTGGCAGGCTGGAATGTCTAGTGAAGATATTTTGCTACTGGAGTTCCTAAGATATATTACAGCATCACAGTGTAACCTAATGTATCTGGCCTGAAACCACACAAAACTGAAATGCCAGTCAGAGTGGAGTTGACTTTTAATACTACTTTTGTTAAATAGCTCAGTTAATATTTTTGGAGTAATTACATCAAACAGAATGTTTGAAAGCTGCAAACCTGACAAAAGCCTCTTGGCTTTTGTCCAGCCTGGTGTTTGCTGTTTTCTCTGTAACTAGCTTCCTCTCCTGTCAGAGCGGAAACTCAAAAAGTCATTGCCTTTTCTTTGATCTAGCTATTCAGTGAGATCAAACAGCTGGGGAAAATAAGATGTTTCAAAGGAGATATTGACTTATTGGATATTGTAAATTGTTAAAGTAGATGAAAAATGATGAAAATTGTATTTAAGGGAAAATATACTATAAAAGGATGGCAAAGTGTCTGCCAATGACCCTTTTAAATAGCAGCATTTAAAGTGAACCTGAAAAGGAAAATACTTGATCTAGTGCTGTCAGCACTTAGTAGGCACATCTGGATGCATGTTCATCCAATCAGTAGTGTAAGCCAGTTGTTCTCAACCCTGTCCTCAAGTACCCCCAACAGGCCATGTTTTGGGAATTTTTCTTAGATAAAATAGCTGTCCAAAATACCAAGACATTGACTCTGAATTAAAGCACCTGTGTAAGATAAAGGAAAACCTGCAAACATGGCCTGTTGGGGGTACTTGAGCACAGGGTTGAGAACCACAGCTGTAAGAAACTTGGGTGTCCAATTTGCTTCGGTGCTCTCATATGCACTTCCCATGTTGATGGGTGGAGAGTTTGCACCAACTACTAAGCCTCATTATTGGGTAATTACTGTAATGGGCAGCATCTCTGATCAATAGTAAAGCCTAGTACACACACTGATATTATTGGACAAATGATCGTCTTTTTTTTTTTGCATGCTAGTCTCCATATCGAAAATGAAGGGTTACTAAAGCACAAAAATTCTCGTACGACAGAATAAAAATTTGCGAGTGATATAATGTATTTCTATTGTATTTTCGCATGAAATCTGTACTGATTAAACAAAAATTTTCGTTTTTGTCCCTTTAGAAAATTTTGGACAAAAGGTGTGTACTAACAATTACTGTATTTATTGGCGTATAACACACACCTTTTCACCCTGAAAATTGGGTGCAAATAGTGTGTGCGTGTTATACGCCAATACTTCAATTTTTGCTGCCTCGGAGGGGACAGGGAGGGGGTGGGACGAGCGCTGTCAGATTACATACAGTGAGAATCTCCTGTTTACTTGGCGGCCTCTGTAATGGGAAGTCCCGTATCCTGGGCCACCATTGGACCACTGTGTCTATCATAGGAGATTCTCACTGTATGTAATCTGTCTGCGCTCGTCCCACCCCCCTACCTGTCCCTTCTAGGCTGCAGATGGGCATCGATCAGGCTGCCCTGATGGCAATAGTGACGCTGCTGCATTGAAGGCAATGGTGAGGCTGCTGCATTGATGGCAATGGGGAGGCTGCTGCATTGATGGCAATGAGGAGGCTGCTGCATTGATGGCAATGGTGAGGCTGTTGCATTGATGGCAATGGTAAGGCTGCTGCATTGATGGCAATGGTGAGGCTGCTGCATTGATGGCACTTGTGAGGCTGCAGATGGGTATTGATCAGGCTGCATTGATGGCAATGGTGAGGCTGCAGATGGGCATTGACCCTTATTTTGCTTCAAAGTTCCTTATTTAAAAATTTTTCCTGAAACTTCCCTCTTAAAATTGCAGCCTTTGCAGCTACAACTCTTCTGGAAAGGCTGTCCACAAGGTTTAGGAGTTTGTCTATGGAAATGTTTGACCATTCTTCCAGAAGCGCATTTGTGGGGCCAGGCACTGATGTTGGAAGAGAAAGCCCGGCTCACAGTCTCCGCTCTAATTCATCCCAAAGGTGTTCTATCGGGTTGTGATAAGGACTTTGCGCAGGTAAATCAAGTTCCTCCATCCCAAACTCACTCATCCATGTCTTTTTGGACCTTGCTTTGTGTATTGGTGCACAGTCATGTTGGAACAGGAAGAGGCCATCCCCAAACTGTTCCCATAAAGTTGGGGGCATGAAGTTGTCCAAAATGTCTTGATATGCTGGCACCTTAAGAGTTCCCTTCACTGGAACTAAGGTGCCAAGCCCAATCCTTGAAAATTGACCCCAAACCATAATCCTCCTCCACCAAATGATTTGGACCAGTGCACAAAGTAAGGTTCATAAAGAGAATCCTGACCTTAACCCGAAAGAACACCTTTGGGATGAATTAGAGCGGAGACTGCGAGCCAGGCCTTCTGTTCCAACATCAGTGCCTGACCGCACTAATGTGCTTCTGGAAGAATGGTCAAACATTCCCATAGACACACTCCTAAACCTTGTGGACAGCCTTCCCAGAAGAGTTGAAGCTGTTATAGCTCCAAAGAAAGGGCCAATTCATTATTGAACCCTACAGACTAAGACTATGACTATGGTGTCCCAATACTTTTGGTAATATAGTGTATATACAGTAGATAAAAGTATATTCAGGCCAGGAATAAATTATTTTCAATCTATCATAGAGTTACAACATTTTTTCATCAAATTCCAATGTCAAATGTTTTATACATACATAACAGTTTCAGGCAAAGTATTTGACGTCCTTCCTTATGTAGGAACATCATTAAAATAGCACCATTATCTATTCATATATATAAATGGATCAACCTAGAAATCAGGAATAGACACGTGTGGTTTGTTTAGTTCCGAATTAAAATTGGGACAAATTTTAGTTTTTCAGAAATTCAGATGTATTCGAATTTCCGAATTACAATAGTACTGAATTTAAATTAATCCAAATAACCAAAAAAGAATTCGGACAAAATTCAAATTCGATTTGTTTTCAAATACTTTTTGAATTTGAATAGTATTCAAATTTGAATAGTTTTCAAATTCAAATTCAAATAGTTTTCAAATTCAAATAGTTTTCAAATTCAAATAGTTTTCCTATTTCCAAAAAGAAAATAGAATAGAAAATAAACAAATAGAATAGAAAAAAATATAGACTAGAAAAGAATATAACATAAAATAAAAGAATAGAATATAATAGAGTAAAACATGACCAAAATAGAATAGAAAATAAAAGAACAGAATATACTAGAATATAATAGAAACAAATAGAATAGAATAGAATAACATAGAAAGAATATAACCATCTTCTGAAATTCGAATTTCAAATAGAATAAATTTGAATTTTAATACATAAGAAAAGAACAGAGTAGAAAAAAATAATATAATAGACTATAATAGAATAGAAAAGAATAGAATTTAAAAAAATTGAATAGAATAGATTAGAATAGAAAGAATATAACCATTTCCCAAAATTCAAATAGAATCAATTTGAATGGAATAGAAAAGAATAGATTAGAATAGAAAATAACAGAACAGTATAGAAAAAAACAACCGAATAGAATTTAATATAAAGCATATAACCATCTTCTGAAATTCAAATTTTGAATAGAATAAATTTGAATAGAAAATATAGAACAGAACAATAGTATAGAAAATAGAACAGAATAGAAAATAATAGAGTAGAAAATAAAACAATAGAATAGAATAAACAAATAAAAAAAAGAATATAATTAATAATGAATAGATTAGAATAGAAAGAATATAACCATTTCCCAAACTTCAAATATAATCAATTTGAATTTGAATAGATTAGAAAACAATAGATTAGAATAGGAAGATGATTTTTTTCATTCTATTCTGCTGTTTTTTCTATACTATTGTGTTATTTTCTATTCTATTCTACTCTATTTTTTCTATTCTATTCCAACTCGAATTGATTCTTTTTGAATTTTGGAAAATGGTTATATTCTTTCTATTCTAATCTATTCTATTCTTTTTGTTTTTAATTCTTTTCTTTTCTATTCTATTCGAATTTCAGAAGATGTTTATAATCTTTTTATTTTATTCTATTATTTTTGTTATTCTATTCTATTCCATTCTATTCTGTTCTTTTATTTTCTATCCTATTTTGTTCTGTTTTACTCTATTATATTATATTCTTTTTTTCCTTATATATTATTTTATGTTTTATTCCTTTATTTTCTATTCTATTTTATTCTCTTTGTAAATTGAAAAACTTTCCAAATTTGAAAACTTTTCAAATTCAAAAACTGTTTGAATTTGATCCGAAAATGAATAATCGAAATTAAACCTTTTTTTTTGTTCTGCACATGTCTAATCAGGAATCAATACATTAAACTAAATTAAACCTACATGATTATTTATCACAAATGTCATCAATTATCTCAGAGAGATGCCAATCAAGTAATGTTCACTCCCCATCACCAAGGTTAAGGAGCATCCCAGTGAAACCCTATTATGAAATATATCAATCCATTGGAAAAAATTTGATTTGGACAGAATAAACACTCTGCTCATATTCTTTATAAGATACCGTATACGCTCAATGCACTACACTGAAATTCTGAGTCCACAGAAATAAAACAACAAGAACACTAGCACTATGCAATTGGCTTTAGCAGGAAGCAGTTTGATCAGGAAAAGTTAGGTAGGCTTTAATCAAGAAATCTAAATTAAAGTATATTTTTTGCAGTAAAAGTTACAAATATTGTACAGACTCAATACACGCTGTGTATGCAGCTTCAGGAGATGACCATGTCATGAGTGAGAGACCAGGCAGGTTTTAGAGTAGAGTATTTCACAGAAAAAGTCATATTGTACAGACTTCATGTCACAATATATAAGCAGTTTCAATAGGTCTCAGTTTCTGAGAGAGACACTAGGCAGCTTTTAATCAAGAAATTAACATTAGAGTGAATTTATTCACACAAAAAAGACACACAAACATTATACAGGCTTGATGCACTCTATGTAATGCCTCGTACACACGACCGGACTTTCTGGCAAACTAGGTCCGACGGGATTAGTCCATCGGACTAAGATTTTCCTCCATTTCTGCAATTTTTCTTATCCATCAGAACCAGTCTGATATAGTGGGTGGGGTGTCTACATGCTATCGTGCAGGAATACACATTTTGGCCGCATTGACTAGATGCATGGCTAGGGAGAGAAAGTAATCAGACTTCCACATATGGTGGAAATGACCACCATATGTGTAAAAGTGAGCCCAACTCCTCCCTGCAGTGCCATTGATTTGGAAGAGGTTGCAGAATTGATTCTATGTAGCTTAAGGGAAGTCTTGTGGTTCAAATTCATTTTCCTGTGCTAAATAGAGTGATGAACCACAAGGAGAAAAAATATATTAAATTCTCCAAATTTTTGCAACATCCCAAATTCTATTTATAGAAGGAACCCTCCCAAAGGAGGAAAAGGGAACACTTGTACCCCTCGGTACATAGGGACTTTAAAGGCGAATAGTCATGATATTATTAAAAAAGCATATTTATTTAGAAAAATTGCTTAAAAAACATGGTACTAAAAACATGATAGTGATTTGTACAAAGCATTGATATACATCGCATTTTACATATGTTTTGTTTTCTATACATTCCAGACTAAAACCTATTTTCTCCGTAAATTTTCCTGTGCTAAGACATTACCTGTCCCTTTATGTTCGTAGATGTTATCCCATTCAGCTTCAGAGAGGTCTAAGGCAAGCTCTTGTTCCCAATGGTTGCTAGCTGTGTTATTTTTGGAAGTGTGGTTAGAGAAAAGCATGGAGTAAATGTCCTATATTAAGTGTCTTTGAGGTTCTGTTTTCAAGTACATTGACTTGAATGGTGTGTGTTGTCGTGACCTTGTATTGCTTTTTATTATATTATTATTATTGTTATTATTATTTTTCAGGATTTATATAGGCCAACTGTTTGTGCAGTACTTCACAAAATAAAGAGGGACGATAGATATAAGAGGGGGAGGTGCTGCGCTAACCAGAAGAAAGCTATAAGTCTCTATCTGTGATCAATTTATCAAATAGCATAAAATCGCATCATAAATGAATAAATCGCATAAATATATGTTGACACTAAAAACATTCAAATCGTGATAATCAACATCATGTGTAAGTGGATAAAGGTGTAAAACACTTCTTATTGTGAATATCTCTAAATCACATTAAATACATAAAATAAAAAAAACAAAAAACGTATCCTTATAAATAGTGCAAAAAATACAAAGTGCCAGTGCTTGTTGGTGATCTAGATATCGCTAATTCAAACAAATCAATCCAAAGCAGTGTGAATAATAAATGGTAAAAATAAATGTCCCAACAGTGGTGATATAAAATCTACTGTGCTGGCCTGCAGTCAAATGACAAATGACATGCCAGTAGGTGCAGCAAACTTAAAGTGCCGGTGTAAAAGTCATTTAAGGTGCAAAAACAAATTCTGGTGTTTTCAATAAGACAACAGTGGGGTGTCTGGGATGCAATTCATTCAGTGTCCTCTTCGTGCATAAAACACTAAAGTGAGCAGTGGCCCCTTACCTAGCGGTGCTAGGTCAACCGCAAGAAATGTGGCTAAGACGCCAGGTCCTGAGCGTCAATCGCGTCCCTATATCTACGCTTGCCGGTGTTGAGTAATCCTAATGGCAGCTGGTTACAAGTGGCTTTGGTCCTAGCTGGGGTCCTGGACCAGCGCGGGTCCTAGCTCAGCCTCCACATCTCAGATATATATATGCAGGAATATGCAGGACAAAGGTACTTGATAGTGAAGTATGTTTAAACCAGGTAATGCTTTATTAAGAATCTTTAAGCAGATGTACTCACATAACAATAGTGCAGAGCAAGCCTCTCTCCTACGAGCAGCGGACTCGTTCTGTGTCTAGCAGTGTGAAAAAGCCTATTCCGTCCCTACGTGTGACGTCACCGATCACGTGACTTCTTCAGGGGATGAACAAAATAGGCTAGATGTGGTCTTAAATAGTCTCTCCCATAGTGATTAATGGGCGGCCATTTTCTTGTAGCTGCGCCGGCCATTACTAGGTATCTCATGGGCGCGGCCATTTTCTAGGTAAGAAAAGGCTAGAATCATCATAACAAAGGGAATAACTAGGTGTCTAATGGGCGCGGCCATTTTCTGGGTTAGAAAAGACTGAATAAACATACCAAGGCAAATAGATACCCATAACAAAGGGAATAACTAGGTGTCTAATGGGCGCAGCCATTTTCTGGGTTAGAAAAGACTAAATAAACATACCAAGGCAGATAGATACCGGATTGGCTGCATGCTTCTGTAGCAATAGATTACGTTGCTCATAAATATAGCCTATTTAAATAAAGAGGGGCTAGTTAGCTAGAAAAAAACCCCAATATATAGGCATATATTAATAGAAAATGAGATCCTGCTGTGTTGGAAGCTAAAAAATGTCAAATAATCGGAAGCTGCCACTAACAATGCATAGGGACACGATTGAGGCTCAGGACCTGGCGTCTTAGCCACATTTCTTGCGGTTGACCTAGCACCGCTAGGTAAGGGGCCACTGCTCACTTTAGTGTTTTATGCACAAAGAGGACACTGAATGAATTGCATCCCAGACACCCCACTGTTGTCTTATTGAAAACACCAGAATTTGTTTTTGCACCTTAAATGACTTTTACACCGGCACTTTAAGTTTGCTGCACCTACTGGCATGTCATTTGTCATTTGACTGCAGGCCAGCACAGTAGATTTTATATCACCACTGTTGGGACATTTATTTTTACCATTTATTATTCACACTGCTTTGGATTGATTTGTTTGAATTAGCGATATCTAGATCACCAACAAGCACTGGCACTTTGTATTTTTTGCACTATTTATAAGGATATGTTTTTTGTTTTTTTGATTTTATGTATTTAATGTGATTTAGAGATATTCACAATAAGAAGTGTTTTACACCTTTATTCACTTACACATGATGCTGATTATCACGATTTGAATGTTTTTAGTGTCAACACATATTTATGCGATTTATTCATTTATGGTGCGATTTTATGCTATTTAGTATATATAAATTGATCACAGATAGAGACTTATAGCTTTCTTCTGGTTAGCACAGCACCTCCCCCTCTTATATCTCAGTTCGATTCTGGGTTTTTGTCTGACCCTTGTTTCGGTGCATGCAGCTGTCTAGTCGCATACGTGCGTTTTAACTGTTTTTTGAGTTCTTGTCTTCCCTTCTTTTTCCAATTTGGTAGCGCAGGAATATTCCTATTACAAAGAGGGACCATACATTTACAATCTAAAAGGGCTGCAAACCCTCGTTTTAAAAAAAATTAAAATAACAAATATGCCTATACTTACCTGCACTGTGCAATCGTTTTGTACAGAGCAACCCCGATCCTCTTCTTCTGGGGTGGTCCACCAGAGCTCCAGGCCCCTCCTCTTCATCAGGTGCCCCCAGGGAAAGTTGCTGCTGCGTTCATTGACACAGACAGCGGGGCTCAAGCCCGCCCCCGCCTCCCGTGTCACTGGATTTGATTGACAGCAACGAGAGCCAACTGAGCCATTAAGGAGAGAGACAGCAGGTTGAAGTCGCTGCGCTTGTGCACATCTCAGGGTCGGATCAGGCTCAGGTAAGAAAAAGGGGGGTATGGGGGGGTGATGCAGCACAGAAGATTTTTCACCTAATGCATAGAACCTTGAGGCTTTACAACCACTTGAAGACAAGAGGGTAAGGAAGGCACTGCTCAGGGGTGCTTACAGTATAAAATTATTTCTATTACATTACATCTATTCCAATATATCCACTAACTGTTCTATCTTTATCAATTATTTTCCCTTGTTTGCCCCCTCAAAATGAATACACTTGCTCACTTTTCTTTCTACTAAGTACTATGGTTACATAGTTACATAGTAGGTAAGGTTGAATAAAGACAATAGTCCATCCAGTTCAATCTGTGTCTGAGGTTGTATCTATGTATGTGATATCTCTTACCAGAAGCCTCTAAACTGTAATCCTGCAATCCCTCAATCCCGCACTTTGAGCTCTCCCATGGTGCTGTTTCTACAATACTTTCTTCTAGTTTTGCATGTGGCAAAATGGCTTTAAAATATATAGTGTTTTTAAATTTATGCTAGCACTTTCAAATCTACTCCAACAGCACTAATAGTCAAGGTTGACTAGCTACCAAACATAAACCACATAAAACTGTCTAGCAGCAATAGCTAAGGCTATTAGCCTTGAAAGAGGTTAGCAGAATGCAAGGAATATGAAATAAGTGACTGATATTAATACTCCATACTTGATTAAAGAATGACAAAGTATCATGGAAAGGAAAACATGGAATAAAATAAGCCATTGTCATTTGTTATCACATGATGTAAACATCTACAGGGCACAAGAAGCAATAATAAATAAAGCTTTTAGACTTACCATAGCTTACAAATCATAGCGCAATGAAACTGTACAGGGACGATGACAAGTAGCAGGAAGCAATGGCACACTTGATGCCATCCATCATAGTGGAAAAAAATACACAATTAAATGTAATCATATGGATTAAAATGACTTCAAATTGTTGCCAGAAAAGTTATTTTTAGAAACCCAAATTCAAGTGAGCTTATCTATTCAATGCTTATGTGTTTTATAAAACTGCTCCAATTTTTTTTTTTTTGAAATTGTGCCATCATTTAGATATAATTATACAGGTTAGGCAATATTGTTAATATGTAATCATCTTTTGGTACTAAATAAATAGCACAAACTGAGAAACAAGAGCTAAAATCCATGCTCATCAATATACCGTATATACTCGAGTATAAGTCGAGTTTTTCAGCACATTTTTTTGTGCTGAAAGTGCCCCCCTCGACTTATACTCGAGTCAAGCACTTTTCTGCAGCAAAAAATTTCATTTTCTGAACCGACTTTGGGGCCCCGTATCTCAGGGCCACTTGGTGCTAGGAACCCCAAATATGGAGTGCAAACCCAGTGGAACTGGTACCATAACATATCCAAAGATGAAGTTCCTAGCACTAAGTGGCCCCGAGATACGGGGCCCCAAAATCGGTTCAGAAAATGTCATTCTCTGCTTTTGTTCTGATTTTTGGGGCCCTGTATCTCTGGGTCACTTGGTGCTAGAAACCCCAGCTTTGGATATTTTATGGTGCTAGTTCCACCAGGTTTGCACACCAAATTTGGGGTTCTTAGTACTAAGTGGCCCCAAGATACGGGGCCCCAAATTCGGTCAACTGTGTCCATCTGCAGCAATGTCATTTTGGGACCCTTTGGGTTCAGAGACCCCAAATTTTGGCTGCAGCTAGGGGGCATATAGGAACTCTTAACTACCGAGTTTGAAGTTCGGGGGAGCTATGGCTGCAAATGGGCACAGTGAGGCATGCAAATGGGCACAGTGAGGCTGCATATGGGCATTGTTGACCCTCTTTTCCACTTACAGTAGCTGTGCATTTCTCACCCTCGTCTTATACTCGGGTCAATAAGTTTTTCCCATTTTTTTGTGGTAAATTAGGGCCTCGACTTATACTCGGAACGACTTATACTCGAGTATATACGGTAGTTAGGCATATCAGGCTTTGAAACTATAAAAAGGAAAATTTATTATCAAATACTTACTGTAATTTTCCTTTCCTGATGGACTCCATGGCAGCCTATGTGTGGGTTAACCCCGCCTCCTCTCCAATGCTATAGGACCCCATTCCCATAAATGAGTACTCACCACTAGCTACTGCGTTCTGTAACTAGCCTACTCTTTGACCAATGGGTGGGAACTCCGTCTGCCATGGAGTCCATCAGGAAAGGAAAATTACGGTAAGTATTTGATAATAAATTTTCCTTGTTCCTGACAGACTCCATGGCAGCCTACGTGTAGGAAATAACTAGCCGACCACACAGGTGGGTATGCTGAATCAAACATAAATTGAATTTGTCCTATCAACCGATAGGATTCTCAAACCAAAGTTTACAGAGGACAATGTAGCAGGCTCTATACAGTAATGAGACATGAAAGTGTTGATAGAAGCCCACGAGGCCGCTTTGCAAATGGTGTCTGGGGCCATGTGTCGAGCTGCCGCCCATGAAGCTGCCATTCCCCTGGTGGAGCGAGCTGTCACCACCTGTGGAGGAGCCAAGCCCTTCGCCCTGTATGCTTGCAACATATGCCCAGGAAAGAAACCACCTTATATTTGGTCGTATGTAGAAAAAATATTTGTTCACCCCCTAATTAATTTTAATTAATATTTTTTTTTTTTTTTTACCGAATAAAAAACATATATTGCATATTATTACTTTTTTTTTTTTTTTAAACAATTCAGTGTGCAGGAAGGAACAAGCAGGCACTCACCTAGGACAGACCAGGGCTGGATATGGGGAAAAAAACGCTCCACTCCTACTCCTGTGAGGGAATTCCCACTGTGAAGGAGCCTAGGAGCGGAATTTAAACTCCCTGCCCATGACGTCATCGCCCGACCTTGAGCCTGCGCCGTCGGACGGTGACCGTACTGTGTACTCACGCACGTGCGAGCCAAGCCTCGGTCCCGAGGAGGCTACAGCGCATGTGCAAACAGCGCATGCGCGAACAGCATGGACGGCCGAACCCAGAAGTGCTGAGGCGAGCTGGAAAGCACAAGCGCTCCAGCCGCCATGAGGGGGAAACGGTCCCTAAAAAGACCGCGGCGGTCATAGCCAAGAGCCTGGAAACCTAGAGGGGGACAGACAATACACAGAAAAACTGCCATGGAGACAATCGTTAAACTTCCGACCTTGCCAGCCGTTGATGCCAGACGCTTCGGCATACAGAGGCGACCATCCCTCCACCAAAGGGGTAAACTTCAGTCTCTAAACGTTATTCGCCCGCCCGTGGCTGGGCCCTGAGCTGCACCTCAAGAGATATGTCATGATCTTGGATCCGTCCGACCGGACGCGAACATCTTGTGTAGGTCCGTTGGAGGAGGACAAAAAAGGAACGCAGTAGCTAGTGGTGAGTACTCATTTATGGGAATGGGGTCCTATAGCATTGGAGAGGAGGCGGGGTTAACCCACACGTAGGCTGCCATGGAGTCTGTCAGGAAAAAAAAAGTTTTTATTTTAACATAAGTGAGACAGTCTGTGTTCATGAATAAAAAGCAATCTGAAAAGGATGTTAAACTGGTGTGAGATGATGATTATAATTACAAGAAAATAAATAAATAAATATTATAAGGAAGTCACATTTAGGAAGTCCTAATTATTATATTGCATTTAAATTTACTAGGAAAAAAAATAAAGATATTGAATTTAAAGTTGACCTGAAATCATAAAGTGATCACTTGTATGTTATATTTTTTAACTACAGATTGTACGTTGCCTAAGCAGTATCCTTACAAATGTACTTTTTGCCTGACATTCTTGCTGAAATATAATAGCGTAGTTCCTATGCCGGGGCTTTGAACATCATAGCTGTGTAGTATGAGATCAACTGAAGCATTACTGCCTCTGATTCCTAGTTATTACAGTAATGTAAATGTTCACCTATGGAAATTATTGACTTTTTCAACATATTTCAATGAGCAAACATTAGTTTTTACATTCAAACAACAGATATAAAAAAAAACCACAAAGAAAAATTGGCTCTTTTTTCATTTATTCACAAAAAAATATGTAAGATGCAAGATATGTAATGATCTACTGTGTAAAAAGTAAGTTCACCCCATCGCATCAGAAGCTTGGCACCATGTTACACCTTAAATATGGGTGTACCATGGTTAGCCATTAATGACTGCAAGCTGGCCAGGCCTTGAAGCAGAAAAGTAATTCTTTAGGTTTTTTTTTCTGAAATGCTGTCCTTGGTTTTATTTTATTTTGCAACAATCATTTTGCTCTATGTGCCATTCTCTTTCAGTTTCCTTAAAGTAGCCTTTGTGGTACCTGTAATGGCTGTGTAGTGTGTTTTTCTTTCCCAGATAGCAAGGATAACTTGCCACAAATTTGTGACAGTGTTAAATTGTAAGTCTTGTTAACTTTCTGCACATTTATAATGGCAAGTTGTACACTTGAAGAGCACTTGAAGCACAAGTTCTAGTTGACACTTTTCCAATTTGTAACATATTTGCGTGGCAAGTTTCTAGCAAGAGCAAAGTTGCAGTGGTGAGTCTACAGCAAGAGCTCTGCAAGTCACAGTGACCCCTGTGGTGGGATGACTATTGCACAACATAACTGAACCAGAACTTGCAGCAGATTTGCAGAATGTTTGCAAAGAAAGTTGATCTGGAGTCATGCAATGTGGACTTGCTGCAATTGTGCAACAAAAATGTGAAGCCTGACAAGTCAAGCAATAGCTGCTTAGCAAGTCATTTTTAAACTTGCATCTCAATTGCTTGCTATCTGGGTTCCAGTGCTGCGTAAAAATATGATGCATCTCCTTTGAATACTTGAGTTCCAGGAGGAAGAAAGAAGCACCTAAAAGTGATTGCTTGGTGCTTTTATTTAATTCAAAGTTTGAAATGCTGTATTACTTTGGCAATGTAGCTGTAATAGCAGTTTATTGCTGGACTTTGACATATGGTCATACTGGAACAGTAAGAGAGTACTTGGTGCAATGTCATGGTGTTGAGCATGCTCATTTTGCACTAAAATAGCAAAGGATACTGTCAAGTTAGATCAATGAAACTAACAATCATTCCTCTCTGCGTAAAATAAGTAGCAATTATAAGGCTGATTGCTACCTACTTTCAGCTAAAAGATTCTGTGAACAGATGCACTGATAGACACACATGAGAATTTTAACCACTTCAGCCCCAAAAGAATTTACCCCCTTCCTGACCAGAGCACTTTTTGCGACTCGGCACTGCGTTGCTTTAACTGACAATTGCGCGGTCGTGCGATGTTGCACCCAAACAAAATTGACGTCCTTTTTTTCCCACAAATAGAGCTTTCTTTTGGTGGTATTTGATCACCTTTGTGGTTTTTATTTTTTGCGCTATAAACAAAAATAGAGCGACAATTTTGAAAAAAACGCATTATTTTTTACTTTTTGCTATAATAAATATCCCCCAAAAATATATAAAAAAACAATTTTTTTCCTCAGTTTAGGCCGATACGTATTCTTCTACATATTTTTGTTTAAAAAAAACCCGCAATAAGCGATTATTGATCGTTTTGCGCAAAAGTTATAGCGTTTACAAAATAGGGGATAGTTTTTTGCCATTTTTATTATTATTTTTTTTTTTTTTTTAATGGCGGCGATCAGCAATTTTTATCGTGACTGCGACATTATGGCAGACACATCGGACATTTTTGACACATTTTTGGGACCATTGTCATTTATCCACTTAAAGACTAGCCTCGTTTTGGATTTTAGGTGTTTACATGTTTAAAACAGGTTTTTTTGCTAGAAAATTACTTAGAACCCCCAAACATTAT
The DNA here is from genome assembly GCA_037952925.1 of Lithobates clamitans. Taxonomy (NCBI): domain Eukaryota; kingdom Metazoa; phylum Chordata; class Amphibia; order Anura; family Ranidae; genus Lithobates; species Lithobates clamitans. The sequence goes on along the minus strand of JBBGZY010000192.1, from coordinate 2,763,178 downwards.
ATATTGTCTTTTTTCTAACACCCTAGAGAATAAAATGGCGGTCATTGCAATACTTTTTTTTGCACCGTATTTGCGCAGCGGTCTTATAAGCGCACTTTTTTTGGAAAAAAATCACTTTTTTGAATAAAAAAATAAGACAACAGTAAAGTTAGCCCAATTTTTTTTTATATTGTGAAAGATAATGTTATGCCAAGTAAATTGATACCCAACATGTCACGCTTCAAAATTGCGCCCGCTCGTGGAATAGCGTCAAACTTTTACCCTTAAAAATCTCCATAGGCGACGTTTAAAAAAATTCTACAGGTTGCATGTTTGGAGTTACAGAGGAGGTCTAGGGCTAGAATTATTGCTCTCGCAATACCGGTCGCGGTGATACCTCACATGTGTGGTTTGACCACCGTTTTCATATGCGGGCGCTACTCACGTATGCGTTCGCTTCTGTGCACGAGCTCGTCGGGACAGGGCACTTTAAATTTTTTTTTTTTTTTTATTATTTATTTTACTTTATTTTATTTATTTTTTCACTGTTTTAAAAAAAAAAAAATTTGGATCACTTTTATTCCTATTACAAGGAATGTAAACATCCCTTGTAATAGAAAAAAGCATGACAGGTCCTCTTAAATATGCGATCTGGGGTCAAAAAGTCCTCAGATCTCATATTTAGACTAAAATGCAAAAAAAAAAAAAAAAAAAAGTCGTTTAAAAAAAATGACACAAAAACAATTTGTGCCTTTAAGAGAGTGGGCGGAGCCGTCGTAATGACGTCGCTCCGGCCGTCACATGGTATAGAGACGGGTGGGGGCCATCTTGGCCTCACTCGTCTCAGTACCTCAGCGGTGACAGGTCCCGATCTCCTCCGCCGCTACCGACGGCTCCGGTAAGCGGCGGAGGGTGCGGGAGAGCGGCGGGAGGGGGGGTGGCACCTCTCCCGCCGCCAATAACGGTGATCTCACGGCGAACCCGCCGCTGAGACCACCATTATCGTGTACAGAACCGCTCACTGTAAAGATGGATATCTCGGTTGTGGCAGCAGCTGCTGCCGTTACCGAGATATCCATCTTTAAAAAAATGACGTATATATACAGTGAGCGGGGCTGAAGTGGTTATACAGCAATCAGTGCTATAAAAATGCATTGATTTCTGTATAAATGACACTAACAGTGAAGGGGTTAACCACTAGGGGGAGGGGAGGGGTTAAATCAGTACTAGGGAGTGATTACTAACTGTCAGGGGGATGGGCTGTGAGTGTGACGTCACTGATCTCTGCTCCGATGACAGGGAGCAGAGATCGAGTGACACTGTCACTAGGAAGAACGGGGAGATGCTGTTTACATCTCCCCGTTCTTGCTCCCTATGAGGCGAACGCGGGTATCCCCGCGGCAGTCGAGTCCGTGGGACCCGTGGCCCGACTCACGGAGCTTGCCGCGGGCGCACGCACCCACTGGCCGCCTTTTAAAGGGCAACGTACAGGTACGTGATTTTGCCTGTACGAGCCTTTCTGCCGCAGTATATGTGCGTGAGGCGGTCTGCAAGCGGTTAAAGAATACTATTAGGTCACAAACAAATTTAGATTGCAATGTTTTAAGGCTGGCAGTTGGTGCACCTATGCAAACAATCTTGGCAGGAGGTTCAACTTAATAATTGCAAAATATCTTACAATAGCGGAATGATGATTTATTTCATATGAATTTACAAGCGTATATATCCGTTACAGTGCAAAACAACAAAGACCAGGACCAATACCATGTCACATGCTGTACAAATAAAATTAAGTGTACAATACATGTGCAAATTCCCTTCATATGCATTTTTTAATAGTATGAATTCTAAATGTTATGTTTTTCACACAATGATATAGTTGTAATCAAATGCAATCAACACAATTAGTAATTCTATTATATTTCATACATGTGTCTATCATCTTACTTTTTTTCTTAATTTTTTTAAGTACGCCCGTCAAGAGACAAAATATGGGGATGGCAAAGCTGGCCTCCTCAGTGTAATTCTATGTGCCTGTGTAGTTTTCTATACTATTAATTCAGTGAACTGGAACAAGCAGACAGTAATGGAAGGTCAAGATAAGTTAGAATTCTTTACCTCTATACTTGTATCAATGAATCAATGAATCAATGACTAAAAAAGTATTGAAGCCATTGCATCAGCATGACAGCCAGGTCAGCAGTCACATTCTGCATATTTCTCTTGGGAAAGGGTACCTTTTAAAAGGGAAAATAGAAGTGATGGCATTATCAGTGTTCAGTCTTTGTTCTTAATACCTGATGCATTATACCAGTGATGGCGAACCTTGGCACCCCAGATGTTTTGGAACTACATTTCCCATGATTCTCATGCACTCTGCAGTGTATTTGAGCATCATGGGAAATGTAGTTCCAAAACATCTGGGGTGCCAAGGTTCGCCATCACTACATTACACAGTTTTAAGTGTCATTTTTTTTGCACCTAAAACCATTTGCTTATGTCCTGTGTGAAGTATACTTTACTCCACTCTAGGTAACTTGTACACAAGTAAGCATTTGTATTTCAAGGCCAATAACCCCTCAGACACTCCAATAGAACCTTTACTTTAAAGCAATATGGTAACTCCTATGCAGGGGTCATACATGGTTTGAATTCCGAATAAATTTGTGATCTAAAATTTGAGAGCTAAAATTAATCGTGCATGAGTTAATATAGAATAGATTCACTCAAGAACTAGTTATGGTCAACTCAGTAGATTGAGAAAAAAAAATGCAGAATGCATTCCAAAAGGCTAAAAATATAAATGGGTGTTAACATGTATAAGTAATAACATTACAGAAGGTTGGTCCAGGGAGTATCCAACTGCCTTCTGGAGGATCGGGGAAGGGGGGGTTGGTTATATTTCCCCGTCTTGAGCATTTTGGTCTGTGCTTTATGTTTTTTTTTTCTCTAGATCGGTTGTGTGTGTGGTGTATTTTTTAATTGGTTAAGTTAGATGGGCTTGTGTCTTTTGTGCATAAAAATATTAAATGTTTGGTGAATTATGTCTTCTGTCTATCTGTATCCTAGGGGTAAACAAAAACATATAATAGTGTTACAATTCCATCCATTTAGGAATCTCCAGAGCTTTCTCATGCTGTGGGGATAATTAGCACTCTATTAATGTATTCGCCCCACTGAGTTGATTTGGTGTCTGCAAATTTGAACACATTTTGGAAAAATATTTTGGGCTAATGTGAGAATTCACAGCCCGGCATACATAGTAAAAAAGATATGCAGTTGATTCCCCGGGTTAGAGGGTTTTATTGGTCACAGAAAACCCTGCTGTAAAAAGGGTTTTTGATACATAATCTTTGTTGCAGAATATATCTGAACGTTGAAATTGAATTGTAGTTCTTCATACTTATTACCTTGCTGTTTTGACCATGTGCTTTTGGTCCCATTATTTTTATCAATGTTCTTTTATTTACATGTCCATATTTTGCAACATATGTAAAAATGTGCTTTAAAATGTTGGAAACCTTCAAAAAATAAACCTTTATTGTTCCATATTTGTAATTACACAATTAGGAGCAATGATTTTATCTGGTGTTGTCTTTTCTTTATTATAAAAGTGTCATTTATTAAATTAGATATCATTACTGACAAAATCTTCGTAAGTGATATAGTAATAACATGGTTAGAGAAGTTCTTTCATGTTGCAAAATTGAAATGTGTTTTACAATTTTAAAAAATAGCCTATTATTCAGTAATTGCTGAAATAACTGCATAAAAAGATTACACCTCAGTAACATTACAGAAACCATCTGACAAAAATCTGGTTTCCACTAGTAATGCTTATTTCTCGAAATGTTATGTGGGCAAAAAAGAAATTGGATGACTATTCCACTGAAAAAATACAACACAAAAAAAAGAAAGAAGCAAGTTGTTACTGTTACAGAATGCAAAGAAAATTACCGTATTTATCTGCGTATAACACGCACTTTTTTCCTCTGAAAATAGGGGGGAAAAAGCGGGTGCTTGTTATACGCTGACAGCGTACCTCGGAGGGAAAGGAGGGGGCCGAGTGCCACCGGAAATCACTGAGCCATCATCTCCTCTCCACTCGGCTCTCCACTCGGCTCTCACTCGGCTCGCACGTCACACACACAGTCCTGCCTCCGCCACCGGCATTGGACCAATGTGGGATGGGACTGTGTATGTGATGTGCGAGCTGAGTGAGAGCCAAGCAGAGAGCCGAGTGGAGATGACAGCTCGGTGATTTCCAGCGGCACTCGTCCGAGCTGAGTAAAGAGATGATGGCTCAGTGATTTCCTGTGAGGAGAGATGGTGAGCTGCATTGATGGGGGAGATGGGCTCAGATCAGGATGCAGATGGGCACAGATCAGGCTGCAGATGGGCGCAGATCAAGCTGCAGATTGGCACAGATCAGGCTGCAGATGGGTGCAGATCAGGCTGCAGATGGGCACAGATCAGGCTGCAGATGGGCACAGATCAAGCTGCAGATGGGCACAGATCAGGCTGCAGATGGGCACAGATCAGGCTGCACTGAAGCTGCAGATGGGCACAGATTAGGCTGCATTGAGACTGCAGATGGGCACTAATCAGGCTGCATTGATGCTCACTGACCATTATTTTGCTTCAAAGTGGTTTATTTAAAAAAAAAGTTGTTTTTTCTGAAAGTTCCCTCTTAAATTGGAGTGTGTGTTATACGCCGGCGCGTTGTCATACACCGGCGCGTGTTATACACCGATAATAATGGTACTTGTATGTACAGCCAGTACCCTGAAAACAGTGTATTAAGAATTTTAATCATTTTAAGCTTACAGAAAACCTAATTCATGATTTTTTTTTTCAAAAATGAGGCATGTTTTATTTTAGAAAATAATATGTATTATAAAAGTCTTTATAAAAAGACTTAGTTATATTTGAAAAAACAAAACAAAAATAAAACAAATGAAATGTTTGTTGCTCTAATGGAATTCAAAAAACTGCCTCGTGGAAAAATGTTCTGCAATATTAGGGGGGCACTTGCTACAGCATAATGTATATCAGAGTCCACTTTTAAATCACAAAATAGTACAAGTCTGACGATTGGTGGCCTCACCAACATCCCCTTTATTCCCTCTGATCACAACCTCATCAGTTTCACTGTATCCTTGTCTCCAACCACCTATCCCTCCAAGCAGCAAACGATTACTTGCAGAAACCTTCGCCACTTTAACACTTCTCTTCTCTATTCTACTACTGACCACCTTTATGACAAAATCTCTTTCCTATCCTGTCCTGACCTGGCCACCTCTGTCTACAACAGCTCACTCACATCCTCACTGGACGCACTTGCTCCTCTAGCTACACGCAAAACCAGGCCCGACTGTTACAACCCTGGCAAACCAACAACACCCGAAATCCCATTGTCGTGTTCTTGAACGACTTTGGCGTAAAACCAAATCCCTGCAGGACTTTACCCTATATAAATCTGCCCTCCTAAAATACAATTGCTGTCTCCATGCTGCCAAACAAACCTACTTTGTCTCTCTTATTATTACCTTGTCATTCAATCCCAGTGAGCCCTTCTCTACTTTTAACGCTCTGCTTTGTCCCCCACCCCCTCTACCCACTAACTCACTCACTGCCCAAGAGATTGCCACTCACTTCAAAGACAAGATTGATGCAGTACGTAAGGACACCTCCACTATACAGACATCTTCCCCACTTAACATGTCTTGTCTAACATTACAGTCAACACTTTCCTCTTTTGAACTGGCTACTACTGAACAGGTTTCAAAACTTTTCTCAGATGCTCACCTAACCAATTGTCTCCTGGATCCTGTTCCCTCAAAACTACTATGGTCACCCTCTTATTCTATCCTATGCTCCCTCCCTCACATCTTTAATCTCTCCCTCTCTTCCCCTCCACTTTAAAGCATGCTCAGATCACTCCCATGCTTAAAAAGCCCTCACTGGACCACATCAACCTGATCAAATTAAGACCCATCTCATTGCTCCCATTCACCTCTAAACTTTTAGAGCACTTAGTCTTCAACCGTCTGAACTCCTACCCCATTAAAAACATCTTTATTGACCCCTTACAGTCTGGCTGTAATCACTAATGATTTACTAACTGCTAAAGCCCACGGCCACTACTCCATACTCCATACTCCTACTACTAGACCACTCTGCAGTCTTCGATACTGTTGACCACCTGATCCTTCTCAATAAACTTTGTTCCCTTGGCCTCCAAGATTCTGCCCTATCCTGGTTCTCCTCCTATCTATCACACCACTCCTTCAGTGTTATTTACAACACTGTCTCTTATTTACAACTCTGTCTCCTCCTTTCCATTTCCTCTTTCTGTAGGGGTCCCCCAAGACTTTGTTCTTGGACCCCTTCTCTTCTCTATCTACACCCCCTCCCTTGGTCACTTGAGAACCTCCCGCAGCTTCCAATACCATCTCTATGCAGATGACACCCAAATCTACCTGTCTACTCCTCATCTCACTCATTCAATATCCTCTTGCATTACTAACTTACTAACTGACATATCAGCATGGATGTCGCACCACTTCCTTAAACAAAACTTCTCCAAAACCGAGCTTAAAATATTCCCCCCTGCACGTACCCCCCTCCATTGCTTTTCTATCAAGGTCAATAATGCCACCATCAATCCCTACCCTCACTCCAGGGTACTAGGTGTAATCCTAGATTTTGAACTGTCCTTTCAGCCTCAAATCGAATTGTTGTCAAAAACTTGTAGAATTCATCTCCATAACATGTCATGTCAAAAATGTGCCCCTTTTTAACTAAAGAAACCACCAAGCTACTTATTCACTCCCACGTTATCTCTTTCCTTGACTATTGCAACTCCCTTCTCATAGGCCTACCTCTTCATAGGCTATCCCCTCTATAGTCTATCATGAATGCTACTGCCAGACTCATCTACCTTACCAACCGCTCAGTGCCTGCCAATCCCTACACTGGCTTCCAATCGCCTAGCCAATTAAATTCAAAATACTAACAACATCATACAAAGCCATTCAAAACTCTGCCCCGAGCTATATCACCAATCTTGTCTCTAAATATCACCCAAACTGTCCTCTCCGCTCCTCTCAAGACCTCCTGCTCTCAAGTTCCCTTGTCTCCTCCTCCCATGCTCATCTCCAGGGCTTCTCCAGGTCCTCTGCCATCCTCTAGAACTCTTTACCTCAATCTGTCTGGCTTTCCCCTACTCTGGCTGCTTTTAGGCGATCCCTAAAAACTCATCTCTGCATGGAAGCCTATCATGCCTCCAAGTAATCTTTTATCACTTTCATCAGCTCATCTCCCATGATTACAACCTTCTGTACCACCTGTCCACCCTAAAAGGTTGTAAGCTCCTATGAGCAGGGCCCTCTTAACCCTCTTGATTTTATTGTATTGTAACTGTACTGTCTCCCTTCTATATTGTAAAAAGCTGTGTAACCTGCTGGCGCTAGATAAATCCTGTATAATAATAATAATGATAATTCCTTTAGGACCCATTCTTACCTTTGCGCAGTGATAACATACACAGGGGTGATTTACTAAAACTGGTGCGCACAGAATCTGGTGCAGCTGTGCATAATAACCAATCAGCTTCTAAAACCTAGAAGCTGATTGGGTACTATGCGCAATTTTATCAGATTCTGTGTGCACCAGTTTTAGTAAATCTCCCCTAATGCGCTGCTGAAAATTGTGCTTGCACAATTTTTGGTCGATTGTGATACTTTAGGCACCCTATTAAAATGAATGGGTTGCCTTAACACAACATATGTTATTGAATGAGCATTTACTGCACTGCAGCAGATCGGGCAAGTGTGATTGAGCCCTTAGGAATATCAAGTATGCACATCTTGTTTCAAGCTGTAGCATGGTGGGTCTTTTTTTCAACTAAACCTAATTCATTACGCTGTTCTTACACTGATGACATTATAAGCAAATCTTTTTGCATGCTCAGTTAGTGCAGCATCAGCATTGTCTCAAATATAAATGTAAATTTGCAGAGGTTTATTTTTGATATAGTCCAGGCTGAACAAGGTGATCTGTCGTGTCTTTTCGTAAGTAAAATGTATGAATTTTTGAATTTTCTGAAATAAAACAATTAAACTTCTTTACATTTTTTTATTTTTTATTCTATTTTATAGTTTAGTGCTTCATTTGGTGGGCAGCATACGCCTATTTGCCATGGCTGTTGAGAACTGTCTGGCCTAGCTGCATAATAAGCCAGCAATCACACTCCAGAAACAACATCTTCCTTGGTATTGCTCGAATTTGCATAGTTTCTGTCATTTCAGCATGCAAGTGAATGAACAGTATACACATATACCATAAATAGATATGTGAAAAATACAGAAATCAATACATAAGTGAAAAGCAGTATTAGTAAGTAAATATTAGTAATCAATCCACTTATCAAAATGTGGATAAGGTGAAATCAGTCAAGTAATGTATAAATCAGTCCATATGAATAATACGCTTGTGACAGTCTCTCGACTTGATCTTTAATCTTCGTGTTCTTCAGTGTGTCCTCCACCAGAATAAACATGCACACACCGCCCAATGAGGAATGATGCTTAAATCACTCACCAGACCTCCTAGACCCCTTTTCTAAGAAATAAGGTCAATATGCGCTTGATTTATATATGCAGTGTTCTCTGCCACCCGAGGAGATGAGGTGTCAGTGTCCTGCTGCCATGCACTCATGCTGTACATATTCAGTTCAGTTACAGAAACCAAAGGGATAAAATCGCTAATATAGTGTAGTAGATTTATTTATATATAAGCATAAGCTCACATTTAAAAGTAAAAATAATGTGGCACTAAAATGGTGACAAAGATTGTTAGTGGCAAAAAATATAAATGTTAAAAAAAGATAAATATACTGGAAGCAACAATATCATATAAATGAATATAACAATATATGTTGTGTATGAACAAAATGAACTCAAGGTGAATGTTCCAAAAGGGAATGAGTCAAAAACATAAACAAATTATTGAAAACACAAGATATGCAGCTCAAAGATGAATCTTGTGTAGGGAAAAGTCTATCACACTCCTCCCAGTGAAGTTACATTGTTACATAGTAGATGAGGTTGAAAAAAGACATAAGTCCATCAAATCCAACCTATGTGTGTGATTATAAGTCAGTATTACCTTGTATCTCCCTGTATGTTGTGGTCATTCAGGTGCTTATCTAATAGTTTTTTGGAACTATCGATGCCCCCTGCTGAGACCACCACCTGTGGAAGGGAATTCCACATCCTGGCCGCTTTTACATTAAAGAACCCTCTAGGTAGTTTATGGTTAAACCTCTTTTCTTCTAATTTTAATGAGTGTGCCACATGTCTTGTTAAACTCCTTTCCACAAAAAAGTTTTATCCCTATTGTGGGGTCACTAGTATGGTATTTGTAAATTGGAATCATATCCCCTCTCAAGCGTCTCTTCTCCAGAGAGAATAAGTTCAGTGCTCGCAACCTTTCTTCATAACTAATATCCTCCAGAACCTTTATTAGCTTTGTTGCCCTTTGCTCCATTTTCAGTACATCCTTCCTGAGGACTGGTGCCCAGAACTGGACAGCATACTTTAGGTGTGGCCGGAACCAGAGTCCTGTAGAGTGGGAGAATTATCGCTTTATCCCTGAAGTTAATCCCTTTTTTAATGCATTCCAATATTATGTTTGCTTTGTTAGCAGCAGCTTGGCATTGCATGCCATTGCTGAGTCTATCATCTACTAGGACCTCCAGGTCCTTTTCCATCCTAGATTCCCCCAGAGGTTCTCCCCCTAATGTATAGATTGCATTCATATTTCTCCACCCAAATGCATTATTTTACATTTTTCTACAAACCTCATTTGCCATGTAGTTGCCCACCCCATTAATTTGTTCATTTCTTCTTGCAAGGTTTCCACATCCTGCGGAGAAGTTATTGTCCTGCTTAGCTTAGTATCGTCCACAAATACAGAGATTGAACTGTTTACCCCATCCTTCAGGTCATTTATGAATAAATTAAATATTATTGGTCCCAGCACAGAACTCCATGGGACCCCACTACCCACCCCCGACCATTCCGAGTATTCTCCATTCATCACCACCCTCTGAGCTCGCCCTTGTAGCCAGGTTTCAATCCATGTACTCCATGCCAACGGACCTTATTTTGTACAGTAAACCTTTATTTGGAACTTTGTCAAATGCTTTTGCAAAATCCAGATACACCACGTCTATGGGCCTTCCTTTATCTAGATGGCAACTCACTTCTTCATAGAAGGTTAATAGATTGGTTTCGCAAGAACAATTCTTCATGGATCAATGCTGATTACTGCTAATGATACAGTTTTCATTACTAAAATCTTGTAGATAGTCCCTTATCATCCCCTCCAAGAGCTTGCATACTATTGATGTTAGGCTAACTGGTCTGTAATTCCCAGGTATGTATTTTGGCCCTTTTTAAATATTGGTGCTACATTGGCTTTTCTCCAATCTGCTGGTACCATTCCAGCCAGTAGACTGTTAGTAAAAATTAGGAACAATGGTCTGGCAATTACTTGACTGAGTTCCCTAAGTACCCTTAGGTGCAAGCCATCCGGTCCCAGGGATTTATTAATGTTAAGTTTCCCAAGTCTAATTCTAATTCTCTCCTCTGTTAGCCATGAGGGTGCTTCCTGTGAAATGTCATGAGGATAAGCACTCAATTTTTGGTTAATAAAGCCCCACAATGTCCTTCTTCATTCTTTCTGGGGCCAATATGGTCTGTCCTCCCTTTTTTACTGTTTACATACTTAAAGAATTTCTTGGTATATTTTTTTGCTCTCCTCCGCTATGTGTCTTTCATGTTCTATCTTAGCTGCCCTAAATGCACCCTTACGTTTCTTGCTGCATTCTTTATAAATTCTGAAAGCTGATGATGAGCCTCAACTTTGTATTTTTTTAAGGCCTTCTCCTTTGCGTTTATATGCACTTTTACATTGGAGTTAAGCCATCCAGGACTTTTGTTCGCTCTTTTAAATGTATTATCCAATGGGATGCACTGGCGAATGCCCTTATTTAAAATGCTCTTAATGGGAACCTATCTCTCCTCCGTGTTCTTTGTTCCTAAGATTTTATCCAAATTTATGCCTTCTAGCAAGGATCGTAGTTTAGGGAAGTTGGCTCTTTTGAAATTCATTGTCTTTGTATTCCCCTTATGTTTCCTATTTGTGTGATTTATACTGAAGCCAATTGACCTGTGATCGCGGTTTCCTAAATTGCCCGTATTTCCACATCCGTGATCAGGTCTGTATTGTTGGTAATCAGTAGATCTAGTAACGCTTTATTTCTAGTTGGTGCGTCTACCATCTGACCCGTGAAATTGTCCTGCAAAAAATTTAGGAATTGGCGAGCCTTAGACGAATGCGTGATTCCCTCCGCCCAGTCTATGTCTGGATAATTAAAATCCCCCATTATGATGACATTTCCCATCCTTGCTGCTAATCCAAATTGTGATAGGAGGTCCACCTCTGCCTCCTCCCTCATGTTAGGGGGCCTATAGCATACTCCCAGTATTATTTTCCCCTTAGCTTCATTCCTTTGGAGCTCTACCCATAAGGATTCCACTTCCTCCCTAGCTCCCTTGGTGATGTCATCGCTCACATTCACTTGTACATTATTCTTGATAAATAGGCATACCCCTCCCCCTTTTTTACCCTCTCTATCCCTGCGATAAAGGAAATACCCTTGAATGGTTGCCAACCAATCATGAGAGGTATTGAACCAGGTCTCTGAAATTCCCACAAAATCCAAATCCTCCTCGTACAACAGTATCTCTAGTTCACCCATCTTGTCCGCCAGGCTCCTGGCATTGGTGAACATGCCACGTAATTTAGACTGATATCCTCGTTGTTGGGGTCCCTGATTGTAATTCTGATCCCTGGGTTTAGGGCGATGGTAATTGGGAGCGTTCGAGTGTTAGCTCCTCCCCCCCAAGGTGGAGCTCTAGATTCTGCCTCTTGTGGGGGTGCAGGTTGAGGATTAATTGATTGGGATTGAACACTAAAGTTTACTTCAAACCTACAGACTGGAATAGTTATTTATCAGGCAAAAATGGTCATCAGCCAGCCTGGATTAAAAATATTCCAAAAGGTCAAATTATGCGAGTTAAAAGGAATCGTAGTAAAAATGATGATTATCACACACAGGCAACTGTACTTAAGGATAGATTTGTACAAAAAGGATATGATCCTAAATTCCTTAAAAATATAATTAAAGGGGTAGGCAACACCTCTAGGTTTCAGAACTCTCAAGATAGAAATTGCCATCATCATCAGACCAGCATCAATTGGGTTTTATATTAAATTTTAACTATCAATATCCTGAAACTAAGCTATGCAGTGGAATAAGGTCCTTACAGGATGTCTCCAATTTACAAGCTGACCTCAATGCACTACTGTCTAATTGGGCATCTAAGTGGCAAATGAGGTTTAATGTTGATAAATGTAAAGGTTTGCACTTGGGGGCTAAGAATATGCATGCATCATACATACTAGGGGGAGTACAACTGGGGGAATCAGTAGTGGAAAAGGATCTAAGGGTTTTGGTAGATCATAAGCTTAATAATAGCCAATAATAGCATGCAATGCCAAGCTGCGGTTTCCAAAGTGAGCAAAGTCCTTTCTTGTATTAAGAGGCACGAACAAGCTCAGCTATGAGTAAAGATTAGGGGAACTGAATCCATTCCGTCTTGAGAAGAGGAGATTAAGGGGGTTATGATCAACTTGTACAAATACATAAGTGGTCCATATAGTATACTTGGTGTTGAGTTATTCACTTTAAGGTCATCACAGAGGACAAGGGGGCACTCTTAACGTCTAGAGGAAAAAAGATTTCATCTCCAAATATGGAAGAGTTTCTTCACAGTAAGAGCTGTGAAAATGTGGAATAGACTCCCTCCAGAGATGGTTCTGGCAAGCTCAGTAGATTGCTTTAAAAAAGACCTGGATTCTTTCCTAAATGCTCATACTGTAATATAACTGGGTACTAACATTTAAAGGCAAAGTTGATCCAGGCAAAATCCCATTGCCTCTCAGGGGATCAGGAAGGAATTTTTCCCCTACTGTAGCAAATTGGATCATGCTTTGCTGGGGTTTTTCGCCTTCCTCTGGATCAACTGTGAGTGATGGATTGTGTATGAGATTGCAGTTTTTATTTCTTGGTTGAACTAGATGGACTTGTGTCTTTTATCTACCTGACTAACTATGTAACTATGTGATATAGAGACCATTTTTATAAAGCATTGGCACATTTTATGCATGGACAGGAACTTGGGCCCAGTCCTCCCTACGAACCCTGGGTTAATTTATAGGAAGGCCTCCAATTTTGGTGACTGGGTGGTAAGGAAAATATTAAACCCACCTGGACAGCAAAAATAAAATTTTTGATAAGAAGGGGTTCTATCCCTGTAGAACTGTTAGGACTAGCAATATGGGTCGCACCTCTTTTGGGACTGGTGAATAGGGATGAGCTTCGAGTTCGAGTCGAACTTATGTTCGACTCGAACATTGGCTGTTCGCAAGTTCGCCGAACAGCGAACAATTTGGGGTGTTCGCGGCAAATTCGAATGCCGAGGAACACCCTTTAAAAGTCTATGGGAGAAATCAAAAGTGCTAATTTTAAAGGCTTATATGCAAGTTATTGTCATAAAAAGTGTTTGGGGACCTGGGTCCTGCCCCAGGGGACATGGATCAATGCAAAAAAAAGTTTTAAAAATGGCCGTTTTTTCAGGAGCAGTGATTTTAATAATGCTTAAAGCCAAACAATAAAAGTGTAATATCCCTTTAAATTTTGTAGCTGGGGGGTGTCTATAGTATGCCTGTAAAGGGGCGCATGTTTCCTGTGTTTAGAACAGTCTGACAGCAAAATGACATTTCAAAGGAAAAAACCCATTTAAAACTACTCGCGGCTATTGCATTGCCGGTCCGACAATACACATAGAAGTTCATTGATAAAAATGGCATGGGAATTCCCCACAGGGGAACCCCGAACCAAAATTTATAAAAAAAATTACGTGGGGGTCCCCCTAAATTCCATACCAGGCCCTTCAGGTCTGGTATGGATTTTAAGGGGAACCCCGCGCCAAAAAAAAAATATGGAGTGGGGTCCCCCCAAAAATCCATACCAGACCCTTATCCGAGCACGCAACCTGGCAGGCCGCAGGAAAAGAGGGGGGATGAGAGTGCGGCCCCCCCTCCTGAACCGTACCAGGCCACATGCCCTCAACATTGGGAGGGTGCTTTGGGGTAGCCCCCCAAAACACCTTGTCCCCATGTTGATGAGGACAAGGGCCTCATCCCCACAACCCTGGCCTGTGGTTGTGGGGGTCTGCGGGCGGGGGGCTTATCGGAATCTGGAAGCCCCCTTTAACAAGGGGACCCCCAGATCCCGCCCCCCCGTGTGAAATGGTAAGGGGGTACTTACCCCTACCATTTTACTAAAAAACTGTCAAAAATGTTAAAAATGACAAGAGACAGTTTTTGACAATTCCTTTATTTAAATGCTTCTTCTTTCTTCTATCTTCCTTCATCTTCTTCTTCTGATTCTTCTGGCTCTTCTGGTTCTTCCTCTGGCGTTCTCGTCCAGCATCTCCTCCGCGGCGTCTTCTATCTTCTTCTCCTTAGGCCGCTCCACACCCATGTCATGGGGGGAGGCTCCCGCTCTTCTCTTCATCTTCTTCATCTTCTTCTCTTCTTCTCTTCTTTATTTTCTTCTCCGGCCTGCTCCGCATCCATGCTGGCATGGAGGGAGGCTCCCGCTGTGTGACGGCATCACCTCGTCTGATGGTTCTCAAATAACGGGGGCGGGGCCACCCGGTGACCCCGCCCCCCTCTGACGCACGGGACATGACGGGACTTCCCTGTGGCATTCCCCGTGATGTCACAGGGAAGTCCCGTCAAGTCACCGAGCATCAGAGGGTGGCCCCGCCCCCCATTATTTAAGAACCGTCAGACGAGGCGACGCCGTCACACAGCGGGAGCCTCCCTCCATGCCAGCATGGATGCGGAGCGGCCCGGAGAAGAAAATGAAGAAGAGAAGAAGAGAAGAAAAGAAGAAGAGAAGAAGATGAAGAGAAGAGCGGGAGCCTCCCCCCATGCCATGGGTGTGGAGCGGCCCGAGGAGAAGAAGAAAGAAGACACCGCGGAGGAGATGCTGGACGAGAACGCCGGAGGAAGAACCAGAAGAGCCAGAAGAACCAGAAGAAGAAGATGAAGGAAGATAGAAGAAAGAAGAAGCATTTAAATAAAGGAATTGTCAAAAACTGTCTCTTGTCATTTTTAACATTTTTGACAGTTTTTTAGTGAAATGGTAGGGGTAAGTTCCCCCTTACCATTTCACACAGGGGGGAGGGCCGGGATCTGGGGGTCCCCTTGTTAAAGGGGGCTTCCAGATTCTGATAAGCCCCCCGCCCGCAGACCCCCACAACCACCGGCCAGGGTTGTGGGAATGAGGCCCTTGTCCTCATCAACATGGGGACAAGGTGTTTTGGGGGGCTACCCCAAAGCACCCTCCCAATGTTGAGAGCATGTGGCCTGGTACGGTTCGGGGGGGTGCTCTCTCGTCCCCCCCTCTTTTCCTGCGGCCTGCCAGGTTGCGTGCTCGGATAAGGGTCTGGTATGGATTTTTGGGGGGACCCCACGCCGGGTTTTTTTTTGCCGCGGGGTTCCCCTTAAAATCTGTACCAAACTTGAAGGGCCTGGTATGAAATTTAGGGGGACCCTCACATAATTTTTTTAAAAAATTTTGTCCGGGTTCCCCTTAATATCAATACCAGACCTGAAGGGCCTGGTATGAAATTTAGGGGGACCCCCACGTCTTTTTTTTTTTTAATTTTGGTTCGGGGTTCCCCTGTGGGGAATTCCCATGCCGTTTTTATCAATGAACTTCTATGTGTATTGTCGGACCGGCAATGCAATAGCCGTGAGTAGTTTTAAATGGGTTTTTTCCTTTGAAATGTCATTTTGCTGTCAGACTGTTCTAAACACAGGAAACATGCGCCCCTTTACAGGCATACTATAGACACCCCCCAGCTACGAAATTTAAAGGAATATTACACTTTTATTGTTTGACTTTAAGCATTATTAAAATCACTGCTCCTGAAAAAACGGCCATTTTTAACACTTTTTTTTGCATTGATCCATGTCCCCTGGAGCAGGACCCAGGTCCCCAAACACTTTTTATGACAGTTTTTTTATGCAGTACCAAAAAATAGTTCTCAAAAAAGGCCAGAAAGACTTCAACTCTCAGAAAGTCAGCGCTAATGCAAATGGAAAGTAGCGCTATTGCCTGCAATAATGCCTGTCAGATCACATATGCTGGAATAGTGGAAGTCAATGGGGCTCGAACCTGCAAAATCCAAAGTTCTCACTGAAGGCTTATATGCAAGTTCTTTGCCATAAAAAGTGTTTGGAGACCCGGGTCCTGCCCCAGGGAACATGTATCAATGCAAAAAAAATTTAAAAAACTAAAGTTTTTTCGGGAGCAGTGATTTTAATAATGCTTAAAGTGAAACAATAAAAGTGTAATATTCCTTTAAATTTCGTACCTGGGGGGTGTCTATAGTATGCCTGTAAAGGGACGCATGTTTCCCGTGTTTAGAACAGTCTGACAGCAAAATGACATTTCAAAGGAAAAAAAGTCATTTAAAAGTACTCGCAGCTATATGAATTGTCGTTCTGACAATACACATAAAAGTTCATTGATAAAAACGGCATGGGATTTCCCCACAGGGGAACCCTGAACCAAAATTTTTAAAAAAAATTACGTGGGGGTCCCCCTAAATTCCATACCAGGCCCTTCAGGTCTGGTATAGATATTAAGGGGAACCCCGTGCCAAAAAAAAAAAACGCATGGGGGTCCCCCTCAAAATCCATACCAGACCTTAAGGTCTGGTATGGATTTTAAGGGGAACCCCGTGCCAAAATTTTTTTTAAAAATGGCGTCAGGTCCCCCCAAAAATCCATACCAGACCCTTATCTGAGCACGCAACCTAGCAGGCTGCAGCAAAAGAGGGGGGATGAGAGAGCGCCCCCCCTCCTGAACTGTACCAGGCCACATGCCCTCAACATTGGGAGGGTGCTTTGGGGTCCCCCAAAGCACCTTGTACCCATGTTGATGAGGACAAGGGCCTCATCCCCACAACCCTTGCCCGTTAGTTGTGGGGGTCTGCGGGCAGGTGGCTTATTGGAATCTGGAAGCCCCCTTTAACAAGGGGACCCCCAGATCCCGGCCCCCCCATGTGAAATGTACCCCTACCATTTCACAAAAAAAGTGTCAAAAATGTTAAAAATGACAAGAGACAGGTTTTGACAATTCCTTTATTTAAATGCTTCTTCTATCTTCTTTCTTCTATCTTCTTTCTTCTATCTTCCTTCGGTTTCTTCCTCCATCTTCTTCTTCTTCTGGTTCTTCTAGTTCTTCCTCCGGTGTTCTCGTCTGGCATCTTCCTCCGCTGCGTCTTCTTCCCTTCTTCTTATTGGGCCGCTCCGCATCCATGATGGGAGGCTCCGCTGTGTGACGCTTCTCGTCTTCTGACTAATCTTAAATAATGGAGGGCGGGGCCACCCGGTGACCCTGCCCCCCTCTGACACACGGGGACTTCCCTGAGGCTTTTTCCGTGATGTCAGAGGGGGCGGACAGGGAAGTCCCCGTGCATCAGAGGGGGTGGGGTCACCAGGTGGCCCCGCCCTCCGTTATTTAAGAACCGTCAGAAGACGAGAAGCGTCACACAGTGGGAGCCTCCCATCATGGATGCGGAGCGCCCCGAGAATGAAGAAGCAGAAGTAGACGCCACGGAGAAGGATGCCGGATGAGAACACTGGAGGAAGAACCAGAAGAACCAGAAGAAGATGGAGAAAGAAACCGAAGGAAGATAGAAGATAGAAGAAAGAAGATAGAAGAAAGAAGATAGGAGAAGCATTTAAATAAAGGAATTGTCAAAAACTGTCTCTTGTCATTTTTAACATTTTTGACACTTTTTTTGTGAAATGGTAGGGGTACTTTTGTACCCTCTTACCATTTCACATGGGGGTGGGATCTGGGGGTTCCCTTGTTAAAGGGGGGCTTCCAGATTCTGATAAGCCCCCCGCCCGCAGACCCCCACAACCACCGGGCAAGGGTTGTGGAGATAAGGCCCTTGTCCTCATCAATATGGGGACAAGGTGCTTTGGGGGACCCCCAAAGCACCCTCCCAATGTTGAGGGCATGTGGCCTGGTACAGTTCAGGAGGGGGAGCACTCTCTCGTCCCCCACTTCTTTCCTGTGGCCTGCCAAGTTGCGTGCTCAGATAAGGGTCTGGTATGGATTTTTGGTAGGAACCCACGCCATTTTTTTTAAATTTTGGTGCGGGGTTCCCCTTAAAATCCATACCAGACCTGAAGGGTCTGGTATGGATTTTGAGGGGACCTCCACGCCTTTTTTTTTTGGCACGGGGTTCCCCTTAATATCCATACTAGACCCAAAGGGCCTGGTATGGAATTTATGGGGACCCCCCACACCATTTTTTTTTTAAATTTTGGTTCGGGGTTCCCCTGTGGGGAAATCCCATGCCGTTTTTATCAATGAACTTTTATGTGGTTCACACTGACAGAGGGAGGAAATCGTTCAGCTGAAATCACACAATTTCATTCCCGCATGTCAGTCCCGACTGCAAAGGGAATTTCAGAGACATCTGTGCAGGTTTCTGCACTGATATCAATACAAATTGCACCCCAAAGTTGCACCAATTAAAACAGTGCAATTGCCACCGCTTTGACATGTTAAATTGCACCAATGTGAACTAAAGCTGACACATACAACACTGCCTATCCACCACCTGAATTCATTACCTTCAATTCTCCACAGCTGTTATATATCAAGATTCGACCTTTATTATTTACTTGCAGGTGTGCAGAAGCCTAGGTTTACATTGGAGTGATTTGTCATGCGATTTGAGAGATCAAATCGCATGACTATTGGCAGCAATGGCACTGTTCCAATCGATGCAACAACGATTTTGTGGCGCCGCACCAATTTGCTAAAGTAGTTCCTGCACTACTTTTGCCGATTTCAGGTGCGATTTCAATAGACATTTGTGTATGAAGCCACACGGATGTCTATCAAGTAACAGCTGAAATCACGCTGACCTTGCTACTTTGAAATCGTGCTACTTCAAGTGAAGTAGCGCGATTTCAAAGTAGCATCAATGTGAACCAGGGTAAAGAGTTTAGTTTTTTGGTGCACAAATACATATTGAAATATATTATAAGAGATATTGCACTTTCCCAAAACCACCACCCACAAAAACTAAAGAGAATGAAAAGTAGAAGAAAAAAAAACACCACAACAAAGCTCAATAATGTACTTTTATTTTACCAGCAGAAAAAAAAATGTACATTCATTTACTAGCTTCAAAAAAATTTGGACAGGATATATGGTGCTACATTTAGCAATGGGATTTTAAGGGTCTTGCTCATAGGAGCTTACAATCTAAAATTTGACAAAACCTTAGAGTGGACACAGCTTTAATTTCAGTGTATTAACGGGCAACACATCACAATTTTATCTGCAAGATTATGGAAACATACTTAACAGTCATTCTTACAAAGCATTGCAACATAATATTACAAAAGACTTATTCAAAACACCCACCACCAGCCCACAATCCACAAATACATACATTGGTGACCATGTTCTGCTGGAAGCTGCATTTCGGTGTACACGATTAAACAATGAGATCAAAAAGAGTAGGTTAGCAGATGCTTCCAAACGATGTTTGCATGATCAGACAGGAACAATACACCCACAACATTGACAGCATGGCCACATAAACCCACTTTTGATTGAAAAAATGCACAAGAATTTCATCAAATATCCCTAGTTGGGCATTTGTCAATATGCACAATATCATTCCTTCTCCCCCACAAATCACAGCAAAAAAACTGACCTTCTCAGGCCAAACGAATCCCCCTACTGCAGGCCTTTATATAAGAGAGGTTGTATTGTTAGCACACTGACACACCCAATAGAAGTACATGCCCACCAGTATCTTTCAATATATCTCTTCATGTATGTCTAAAGTAATTGCACCTGATGAGCAGGAACACATAATACTATTTGCAACTGTGGTAGCCCTTGGGTATGTGCATCAAATCACCAACTACAGGACAAACATCAAAGTCCATTTGCATCCACATAAACAAAGCAACAATTTTCTAAGCATATGTACCTGTGCAGTGTAAACCCTAAAATTTGAAATGTCCAAGTCCCTGGGCATGATTAGTGCTAATAAACATTAACATTAGTCCCTGGCTGCAATGAGCTTCCAATATAAAGTCCAAAATTAACTTTTTTACATTAGACCCTATTTCGACAGGAGACAAATAAAATGCCAGCATGTCTTTGGATTGTGGTGAGAAACCCACACAGGGAGAACAAATAAACTTCAACACAAGGCCTAGCATGTTGGCGAATTGAACCAACATCCCAGGTGCTGCTAGATAGAACTACTACCCACTTAGCCACCAGGCAGCCTCACACATGTTCTCTGCATCTCTGTGGTGTGAACCAGCCCTAAGTCCATAGCCATGCTCAGTGTCACAAGCAATATACAATATATTGGCCTAAGTATTGGGACGCCTGCCTTTAAACACACATGAACTGTAATGGCATCCCAGTATTAGTATTGGGTTCAAAACTCATTTGGCCCACCCTTTGCAGCTATAACAGCTTCAACTCTTCTGGGAAGGTTGTCCACAAGGTTTAGGAGTGTGTCTATGGGAATGTTTGACCATTCTTCCAAGTGCATTTGTGAGGTCAGGCACGGATGTTGGACGAGAAGGCCTGACCTACAGTCTCCTCTCTAATTCATCCCCAAGGTGTTCTGTTGTGTTGAGGTCAGGACTATGTCTAGGCCAATCAAGTTCCTCCACCCCAGACTTCCTCATCCATGTCTTTATGGACCTTGCTTTGTGCACTGGTCCAAATCATTTGGTGGAGGGGAGATTATGATGTGGGGTTGTTTTTCAGGCGTTGGGCTTGGCCTCTTAGTTCCAGTTAAGGGAACTCTTAAGGTGTCAGCATACCAAGACATTTTGGACAATTTCATGCTCCCAACTTTGTGGGAACAGTTTGGGAAAAGCCCCTTCCTGTTCCAACATAACTGCACACCAGTGCACAAAGCAAGGTCCATAAAGACATGGATGAGCAAGTTTGGGGGGGGAAACTTGACTGGCCTGCACAGAGTCCTGGCCTCAACCCGATAGAACACCCTTTGGCTGAATTAGAGTAGAGACTGCGAGCCAGGCCTTCTCATCCAACAACAGTGCCTGGCCTCACAAATGCACTTCTGGAAGAATGATCAAACATTCCCATAGACACAGTAAACCTTGTGGACAGCCTTCCCAGAAGCTGTTCTAGCTGCAAAGGGTGGGCCAAATCAAATTTTAACCCTACGGACTAAGGCTGGGCTGCCATTAAAGTTCATGTGTGTGTAAAGGCAGGCGTCCCAATACTTTTGGCTAAATAGTGTATCTGGAAAAGACTTATAATGGTGGTGGAACCCTCCTACACATAAATACTACATTTATACATAGTTATAGCACCTGGGAGATGAGAGAACTTCTCTACATGAAGCAACATGGTTGGGATTTGAACCCAGACGCTCAGAGATATAAGCAGAAGTTCTAACCTTTAAGCAACAGAGCTGCCATGTGCAAGGACCTCCTACACATAACTACACATAAATACACATAAAACCACATAAATACTGCATTACTTTGGACATACAGGTGATGGAATTACATTACTCAAGAGTTATTCTTCTTGATTTATTCTGTGATATTTGGTGTTTTTTTGTGGGTGAGAGTAGAAAAATACCCTCAAATTTTTGGGAATTACATTTTGCTTTCTGATGTTGGTACACATATCAAACTTTCTGGGCTCAAATTATGAATATTTGGAAATAATATAATCCACAAAAAATAGTGATTCACTTTAAATTTGCATCAGCAATGGTATTGTTTGGTATTGTGAGATGGAGAGTAACAAGTAATAGTGACAGAGAAAACTATATTTTACCAAAACATCAAAACATTCCACATTCTAGCATTCTTAAAAACTAAATATTTTAAGTAGAAGCAACAATGTTGCAAAGGAAAATTTATTTCAGAGAAAGATACATTTCATCTCAACATTAAAAGTTTTTTTGTGAAAGTTAGAATTGTTCCATTAGAATCAATGGCTAAAACTTGATTTGGACTAGAATAGAGCAGATTTTCACTTCAAAAAAATGCTCTCTAATTAGCTCTCATTTTGGTATTTACTATAGCGTTGGGTAAAAAAGACACTTGAGTTAAAATGAGAGCTATTTTCAGGTCTGAGCATGCTCAGTTGTGTTGGCACCTAGTTGTCCAAAACGGGGAATTTTTCACTTCTCAGACTTTTAAAGATATTTCAGTGTAGAAATCACTTTTTCACACAGTTTAAAAGCAGATTATCTTTAAATAATATAATGCATAATTCAGTACCATTTAGACAATTATATCATGCTCTAAACATTATTTCCATGTGCATTACTCCAGGTTGTAGCAGAGTAAGGGTTTGGGTGCTATTTGGTTTCAGGGAACTATAGTAAATTTGATTTTGGGAGTATTTTCTCACCAGTGCTATAGTGAATACCGTTTTAGCGCTAATTAGTGGCAATTAGCGCCGCAGCTCTATAGTAAATGACCCCCACTGTGGCTTTACATTTTTAGGAATGTACATAACAGGGACCCTACAATTGGAGAGGTTCCAACATAGTAAGGGACCTGTCACAGAGGGACACCAAATAGATGTTTTTAATTTTTATTAAATACTTATGGGTTGAATATTGACTTGGATTTAAACAGTTTTATCAGTGATTATTAGGTTTATATTTTCTATTATATTTTCCATTATGTTCACCAACAGTATCAGGTCATGTTTAGATATCAGCTCCTCCTTGCCTGCCTTGTCTATTGTATATGTTTTTATTATAATGTTATATTGTTATATATTATGATTGGCATTTCATGATTTTTAAATATTTCATTTAGGGAAATTTTTAGTTGATATATTCTTTTTTGACATTGGCCATTGGTTATGCATCATGCACGCCGTATGAGTATTTAGTATTTATCCTATATAAGTCACTGTAAGTGCCATAGTTTTAAGCACAGTACAGTAGTAAAATCCGTGCTGTGCGTGAGACTGTGGTAATTGATCTTGCGGTGGGGTAGAGGGTGGGCGTGTAGATGGTAAACATTTGCATGCCCTATTCTATATAAGGGAGGTTGCTGTGCCATACAGCCAATCCCGGGACGAAGTCGTGATAGTGAAACGCATCTGTACGTGACTGTAAGGCAACTGGAAGTGACATTTAGGATTATCAGAAGTGATGCTCCGGCGAGGTATTTTTTGGATATTTATTATAGCAAAAAGTACAAATATTGTGTTTTTTTCAAAATTGTCGCTCTTTTTTTGTTTATAGCGCAAAAAATAAAAACCGTAGAGGTGATCAAATACCACCAAAAGAAAGTTCTATTTGTGGGGGAAAAAAGGACATAAATTTTGTGTAATTGTCAGTTAAATTGACGCATTGCCATATCGCAAAAAATGGCCTGGTCAGGAAGGGGGCAAATCCTTCCGGGCTGAAGTGGTTAAATAATAAATTGATCATGTTTTGAGGCATATTACACTAGTGGAGCTTTCCTTTGTCTCCCCTTTTATGAGCGAGTTCTATCTTTATCTGCAAGAAGTGGAAAGTGCTGTGCTGGTAATTGGGGGTAATTGCTTATCTGCCAAACACGCAAGTGGTAGGCAAACAGCTCCAGGGAGTGTACATCTTATGGGGAGAGATGTTTGGCACACTAACGGTGTGGTGTGAAGAACTCATCACTTTTTGGAAAATTGCTTCTGTGCACTTTGGCACTTCCTGCACTTTATATATGAACTTTTTATTACACATGCATATGTATATTTCATTATCACCGTGGTGATTGTATTATTTGGTTTCATTTATGTTTTTTATTATGATGTTCACATTCACCTTGTATGATTGCTATGTTTGTAATAAGCATTAGCAGTTAATCGATATTTACATGTAACATACACTTGAGCGCCGCTGTTCACTTATAGTGTTGGATTTAAGTGATACGGTTGAATAAATATTTAACGGACCAACCTATGCCAGAAATATTTAATCATATTAGACTTAGTGCGGCATGTTTCAGTATTATTGATGTGTTTCTTGATATACACTTTTAGTTAACATGTGGTCTGTCCTACAAATTGCTTTCCATATTCTGCATTTCATCAAGCAGACTACACATTCTGAAGTACAGCTGATGCAATGCTTTGTGGAAATTATTTGCCTGTGGTGATCATTTTTTTTATACAGGAATATAATTTGTGAATTACCACACTGTTTGTTATATTATTTTTATACTAGCTGTAGAGACACATATATTAACAGCTTATTATTATTCCAGATAGGATAAGATTTGTGGTGCCCTGTATTGAGGCACAGTGACATTTCTGTCATTTTCCGCTCTATCCAAAACAAAATAAAATGTTTGGTTAAAGTTGGGTGTTAACTTGGACCTCATCTTCAGTTCAGAGATTTCTATGGTCTGCACCATCCCAAGAACGAATGAGAATTCATCAAGAGAAGGTAATTTTTTTCTTACTATCTTGTGGGAAATCATTTAATAACACTTTTAGTAAGAGCTTGAGTCAAAGCCCAAGTGGCAGAGTGCATCTTGGATCAGGAAGCACCATAAGCATATAAAGGGATATTTTCTTAATAAACCTAGTATCTACAGTAACTTTTGGGGACTGCTTTTTATCTCTAATATTTGTTTGAACAGTTAAGACAAATTTACTTTTATTTACATAAGGATGTTATGATGGTATATCTATAGGATGTAGTATACCCTACTATTATACATAATTAGTAAAATTGCTAAAACAAGAAATTTGTTTGGTCTCAGTGAATAGATTGCATTGATTATTATGCCCGTACAAATGCATACACTGTGATGACAATAAAAAGATATTCAAGCACACACTTGAGCAGTTATCAAACAATCTAGCCAAAAAAAAAACAAAGACACATAGAGGAAACTCATGCAGGAAGAACACAAAAATCCTGTGAAGATAAAGTTCTTGGTGGAAACTGAATCCAAGATATCATTACTGCAGAGGTGCTAATCGCCTATCAAGACATTCATATATATATATATATATATATATATATATATATATATATATATATATATACACTGCATTGCATATACACACACAAGAGCTTTAGATCTAGAAACATTTGCTCCTTTCAGCTCATTAGGTTTTAACTTTGTTTTAGCAAAACTTGTGAATTGTGATATCTTGAACCTTATGACTTTGGTTCCCCTAAATGGGGGAAGGTATCACATATACAGTATAGAACAACAAAGCAGTAAAGTGTCTGCTTTAGCCAAGTTAATTAATTATTCATTGAGGTCTAATGTAACATTGCCCAATCAATTGAGCATTATGTTTACAGACTTGTACAGAAAGAGAGGAGAAGGAGACTTCATTTGTCTCCTTGACTGCCCCATTTTGTCTGTTAAGTGATCCTAAGGGGATTATAAAGAATATGAGTAGGGTTTTGTAACTACATTTACTTTTAATTACAGACAGTACTGTTATTACTTGAGAAACAACCTTCACACAAGCACCAAAGGGTACATCATGTCCATTAAGAGCAAGGGACAGATACTATCAGCGCTTACTTTGGTAATTTTAATTGACCACAGTGTCTTCTAGTATTGCACATTGGTAATGAAAATTAACATAAGAGCATTTTTCATCAATGAGTTAACTGATACACTCTAATGCTTGATCTTTATTGCTTAAATACCTGTGGTTAGCAAACATTGTGTTTGGGTGAGTTGTTTTACTCCCACATATTCCTCCAATATAAATACATATAACTGTGGTATTACACTTTAAAGAAGAAATTATATTTTCACATGTGCCCAGACTATGGACAGTAGACTGTTTACATAGCCTTAACATGACTGTAAAGCCAAATTTTAGTTTACAATAAAAAAACAGGTTATACTCATCTGCTCTGTGCAAGGGAATTGCACAGAGCAGTCTTTATCTTTTCTTCTGCAGTCCTCCATTGGTGCTGTCCACTTCTCCCAGTGACTCTTCAGCAGGCGTGCTTAGAGGCACCTGTGCGGGTCCAATCTGGGCTATGTTCATCCATAGACACACACAGCATGGTTCAGCCATGCCCCTCCATTCCTTCCTCATAGGATTTGAATGGCAGCAGCAGACAATGGGTCGCACTGCTTTCAGAGTCTCCTGTGAGAGCAAGGAGTGAAGAAGAATTGCAGCCGGGTATAGCGTTGGATCATGAGGGTAGACAGGTAAGTGCTTGGGGGGGGGGCAACTAGTGACATTTTTTTTTATACCTTAATGCAGGAATACATTAAGGTAGAAGACATTTATACTTTAGGACCACTTTAACAGACAGTAAAAAAAAAGCTTTCGAACGAGCCACTCCTGACCTCTCTAGCTGCTTTTACTGTGAAGTTATTCATTCCTAAAGAACCTCAAAGATCATGAAAAAGACTCTAGTGTCAGTTTCAGTTGGTTTCTATTAGCTTAGAACATTGGTCTCCAAACTGCAGCCCGAGGGCCAGATGCGGCCCTTTGCTTGCTTTTATTTGGCCCTTGGGGCGCTATTTCATCCACTAATACCAACAATGGGGCATAATTCCTCCCACTGACACAAACGACGGGGCACAATTCCTCTCAATGACATCAGTAATGGGGCACAATTTATCCCGAAGACACCAACAATGGGGCACAATTCCTCCCATTTACTTCAAGGATGGGGCACAAGTTCTCTCAATTACACCAACAATGGGGCCCAATAACATCAGTAATGGGGCACAATTCCTCCCAATGATGCCAGGGATTGGGGCATAATTCCTCTCAATAACACCAAGGATGGGGCACAATTCCTCCAAATGACACCAACAATAGGGTACAATTCCTCCCAATGACATCAGTGATGGGGCACAATTCCTCCTAATGACACCAACGATGGGGAACGATTTCTCTTCATGACACCAACAATGGGGCCCAATGAAACCAATGATGGGGCACAATTACTCCCGCTGAAACAAACAACGGGCATTATTTTTTCCCACTGATGTCCGGACATTTTCGATTCCCACTGACCACCATCCGGCCCTTGTAAAGTCTGAAGGACAGTAAACTGGCCCTTTGTTTAGAAAGTTTGGAGATCCCTGGCTTAGAAATACCTGCTGTGAGTTTACATTAGAAGGCTGGCAGCCTTTTAAGATCTGCACTCACAGTAAAACACAGTGCCTGTGTTGCAGGGCTTTTTTTTCTCGCAGAATAGGTGTAGGAACTCTTCCCTTCTGAGTCATCGTTTGTCTCTGCCTCCTACCCCCTAGCACCCTCCCTTGGTTCCACCACCTACTCACCTCCCTGTACCGCCCCTTTTAGAGAATACAGAACCAAGTATCATTTTGTGCTACTAAGTAATTTGATCCACAGCAAAAAGTACCACCCCAGCAACAATAGGCTCCCAGCAGCAACAGCAGATCCCCCAGCAGTCAGCATCAATAGACCCTCCAGCAGCCAGCAGTAATAGACCTCTCCCTTAATAGAAGATCCCTCCCAGCAACAATTGACCCCCCCCAGCAACGTAAGTCCACCTGCCAACATCAATAGACCCCCACACAAATATAGATCCCTACCAGCGACAATAGATCCCCCAGCAGGCAGCATCCCTAGACCCTTAAGCACACCCCAGCACTCCTTGCCATAAAATACATTCAGTGCTGGAAGTATGTTCCCCCACGTTCCCACTGGGAAAAAAGCCCTTCTGTGTCGTAAAATTTGAAAATGTATATTGTTTTACACCCCAGTCATACTTGTGCGATTTGTCATGCGACTTTGGACATCAAAGTTGAATAAGAAGTTGTATCCCATGTTTTCCAATGATAACCATTCATATATGTGCGACTTACTGTCACATGCACTACTTTGGTCTGACTTTCATGCAACTTGAGGGCCATAGACTTCAATGTTAACCCTCAAAAGTTTCATGATAGTCGTACCTGAATGTATTACATGCAACCGTGGTGCAACAGTGGGTCCGACTTTACAGGGGGACAACAAGTCACATCCAAGTTGCACCCATTTAAAGTTCCACTCCAAAGTCGCTTGACTGGAGCCTTAATCACTTTCCAACCGCCGCATGTACATATACGTCGGCAGAATGGCACGGACAGGCAAATGGGTGTACAAGTACGTAAATTTGCCGCCACGTGCACCGTGATTGCGGGTCCGCGGGAATACCCGTGATCGTCTCATGGAGAGGAAGAATGGGGAAATGCTGATGTAAACAAGCATTTCCCCCGTTCTGCCTAATGACACTGACTACAGCTCCCTGTGATCGGGAGCGGTGATCAGTGTCGTGTCACACGTAGCCCATCACCCCCACAGTTAGAACACATCCCTAGGACACACTTAACCCCTGCAGTGCCCCCTCCTGGTTAACCCTTTCACTGCCAGTCACATTTACACAGTAATGAATGCATTTGTAATCAAACTGATCGCTGTATAAATGTGAATGGTCCCAAAATAGCGCCCAAAGTGTCAGATCTGTCTGCCATAATGTCGCAGTCACGATAAAAATTGCTGATCGCCATCATTGCTAGTAAAGAAAAAAAAATTAAAATGCCATAAAACTATCCCCTATTTTGTAGACACTATAACTTTTGCGCAAACCAATCAATAAACGCTTATTGCGATTTTTTACCAAAAATATGAAGAAGAATACATATCGACCTAAACTAAGGGAAAAAATGTGTTTTTATATATTTTTGGGGGATATTTATTATAGCAAAAAGTAAAAAATATTGCTTTTTTTTTGTTTATAGCGCAAAAAATAAAAACCACATAGGTGATCAAATACCACCAAAAGAAAGCTCTATTTATGGGGAAAAAAGGACGTCAATTTTGTTTGGGAGCCACGTCGCATGATCATGAAATTGTCAGTTAAAGCGACGTAGTGTGGAATCGCAAAAAGTGCTCTGGTCTTTGGCCAGCCAAATGGTCTGGGGCTTAAGTGGTTAAAGTGCTTTTACTGCTTGTTCAGAATAGATAAATAATTTAATGTACGTTATTTGGGCACATATTCACTTTTAAAAGAAACTTGTGATCTTGTCAGCCCTAAGGAAGGTGCTTTAGGGTCTGCTGTGAATTTTCTGCAGCGTTGTCACTCTCAACAGCTGCACAGAGCTGCATTACTATGGATGCTGTGGAGGAGGATAATCAGAATTGTCACCAAGTGTCTCTGGAAGTGTTTTACATAATAGAGCAAGAAAAGTGCACAGATGAACCCTGGATATTATTAAATTTGCCACCTTTCCAATAAAATTAATTCTTGACTTGGCCATTGTCTGAACTGCCACTGGGCACTGACCAGGGAGGGGCAGCATCATTTCTCAATTACTTCTTTATAGAAGGATACAAGAACTATCTTTCATAAATCTATTTTGGTTGTCATTTATCATACCTGTATCACAGACAACTTTCTTTATATAGTCTCTCACTCAGGGCTTTTTTGTTCCGGCACATATGACAGCCCGCTCTGCTCCAACCTGTCATGACACACTAGCGCTGCGCAGCCCTCGGGTCCCAGCACGGAAAGTACAGCTGCCTGTGTTTATTCAGGAGGCAGCTTTCGTCCCCGCTGCTACTCACATTAGTACCAAGGAGAGCGGAGGAGCCCTGAAACTCCGCCCCAGCTACAGTACAGCTCCTCAATCAGCTGAAAAAATGCAGGGGGGAGCGAGAGCTTTCCAGAGACTGAGTTTGCGAAAAGAGAACTGTGAAAGAGGGGGGGGGTGGAGTAGGGAGAACTGTGAAAATGTGTGGGGGCATTTGAGCACGGAGGAGAACTGGGGGGAACTTTTTAGAGAGGAGAACTTGGAAAATGTATGTGTGGAGGGGGGATTTATGCATAAAGAGAGGCAAGCTGGGAAAATGGGGGGGATTTGTGCTGAGAGGAGGGCTGGGAAAGCGTGGAGATTTTTGCTGAGAGGAGGGCTTGGAAACTGAGGGGGATTTGTGTGGAGAGAGGGGCTTGGAAAGTGGGGGGATTTGTGCGGAGAGGGGGCTTTGAAAGTGAGGGGATTTGTGCAGAGAGGAGGGCTGGGAAAGCGTGGGGATTTTTGCTGAGAGGAGGGCTTGGAAACTGAGGGGGATTTGTGCGGAGAGGGGGGCTTGGAAAGTGGGGGGATTTGTGCGGAGAGGTGGCTTTGAAAGTGGGGGGGATTTGTGCAGAGAGGGGGCTTTGAAAGTGAGGGGATTTGTGCAGAGAGGAGGGCTTGGAAAGTGGGGGGATTAGTGATGAGAGGGGGGCTTTGAAAGTGGGGGTATTTGTACAGAGAGGGGGGCTTGGAAAGTGGGGGGATTTGTCCAGAGAGGGGGGCTTGGAAAGTGGGGGGATTTATGTGGAGAGGGGGGCTTGGAAAGTTGGGGGATTTGTGTTGAGAGGGGGGCTTGGAAATTGGGGGGATTTGTGCTGAGAGGAGGGCTGGGAAAGTGTGGGGATTTGTGCTGAGAGGAAGGCTTGGAATAAGGGGGGATTTGTGCAGACAGGGGGGCTGGGAAAGTGGGGGGATTTTTTCAGAGAGGGGGGCTTGGAAAGTGGGGGGGTTTGTGCAGAGAGGGGGCTTGGAAAGTGGGGGGATTTTTGCGGAGAGGGAAGCTTGGAAAGTAGGGGGATTTGTACGGAGAGGAGGGCTTAGAAAGTGGGGGGATTTGTGCGGAGGGGACTGCTGAAAAAGTGGGGGTGTTTGTTTAGAGAGAAGAGTGGGGGGATTTGTGCAGAGCAGAGAGCTGGGAAAGTGGGGGAGGATTTATGCAGAGGGGAGAGGGGGAATTTTAGCAGAGAGGACAGCTGGGGGGTGGAAATTTGTCCAGAGAGGAGAATTGGGAAGGGAGGAGCTTTGTACAGAGGTAAGAGCTGCAGAGAGCAGAAGGCAGGTTGTGCAAAGTGAGAGATGTGGAGGGGGGAGGAGAGGGGAGAACAGGTTGTGCAAAATGAGAGCTGTGGGGAATGGGGCAGACTGTGCAGAGGTGAGAGCTGTAGGGGAAGTTGGAGGTACAGTTGTTAAACATGGGGGGTGGCAAAGGTGAGAGCTGTGGATTGGGGTGAGCTTTAGATGGGGGTGCAGAGGTGAGTTGTGGACTGGGGGTGTTAGCTGTAGTTAGAGGGGTGCAAAGGTGAGATGTTGAATGGAGGGGCAAAGGTGAGTTGTGGATAGGGGTGCAGAGTGAAGCCGTGGACAGGGAAAACAGAGGTGAGCTGTGGATGAGGGTTGGAGAGGTTAGGTGTGGATGGGGGACACAAAGGTAAGTAAAGAGATAAGCAGAAGTGAGGGTTTGATGGTTACTTTTGGGGGGGGATACTTGATTTGTGTGGAGAGGGGGGCTTGGAAAGTGGGTGGGGATTTGTGCTGAGAGGAGGCCTTAGAAATTGGGGGGTTTGTGCAGACAGGGGGGCTTGGAAAGTGGGGGGATTTGTGCAGAGAGGGGGCTTGGAAAGTGGGGGGATTTGTACAGAGAGGGGGGCTTGGAAAGTGGGGGGGATTTGTGCAGAGAGGGGGGCTTGGAAAGTGGGGGGATTTGTGCGGAGAGGAGGGCTTGGAAAGTGGGGGGATTTGTGCGGAAAGGAAGGCTGAAAAAGTGGGGGGTTTGTTTAAAGAGGAGAGTGGGGGATTTGTGCAGAGCGGAGAGCTGGGAAAGTGGGGGGGGGGTGTGTGCAGAGAGGAGAGGGGTATTTTTAGCAGAGAGGAAAGCTGGGGTGGAAATTTATCCAGAGAGGAGAACTGGGAAGGGAGGAGCTTTGTACAGAGGTAAGAGCTGCAGAGGGCAGAAGGCAGGTTGTGCAAAGTGAGAGATGTGGAGGGGGAAGTAGAGGGGAGGACAGGTTGCACAAAATGAGAGCTGTGGAGAATGGGGCAGGCTGTGCAGAGGTGAGAGCTGTAGGGGAAACTGGAGGTACAGAGGTGAAACATGGTGAGCTGTGGATACGGGTTGCAGAGGTTAGGTGTGGATGAGAGACACAAAGGTAAGCAAAGATATAAGCAGAAGTGAGGATTTGATGGTTACCTTTGGGGGGATACTTGATTTCTGTGGAGAGGGGGACTTGCAAAGTGGGTGGGGATTTGTGCTGAGAGGAGGGCTTGGAAATTGGAGTGATT
This sequence comes from Lithobates clamitans, assembly GCA_037952925.1. Lineage (NCBI taxonomy): Eukaryota > Metazoa > Chordata > Amphibia > Anura > Ranidae > Lithobates > Lithobates clamitans. The sequence goes on along the minus strand of JBBGZY010000192.1, from coordinate 2,730,856 downwards.
TGTGCAGACAAGGGGGCTTGGAAAGTGGGGGATATGTGCAGAGAGGGGGGCTTGGAAAATGGGGGGATTTGTACAGGGAGGGGGCTTGGAAAGTGGAGGGATTTGTGCAGAGAGGGGGCCTTGGAAAGTGGAGAGATTTGTGCGGACAGGGGGGCTTGGAAAGTGGGGGGATTTGTGCAGAGAGGAGGGCCGAGAAAGTGGGGGGGATTTGTTTAGAGAGGAGAGTGGGGGGATTTGTGCAGAGCGGAGAGCTGAAAAAGTGGAGGGTGGAAATTTGCCCAGAGAGGAGAACTGGGAAGGGAGGAGCTTTGTACAGAGGTAAGAGCTGCAGAGAGCAGAAGGCAGGTTGTGCAATGTGAGAGATGTGGAGGAGGGGAGGAGAGGGGAGGACAAGTTGTGTAAAATGAGAGCTGTGGAGAATGGGGCAGGCTGTGCAGAGGTGAGAACTGTAGGGGAGCTGGAGGTACAGAGGTGAAACATGGGGGGTGGCAAAGGTGAGAGCTTTGGATTGGGGTGAGATTTAGATGGGGGTGCAGTAGTGAGTTGTGGACTGGGGGTGTAAGATGTAGTTAGAGAGGTGCAAAGGTGAGATGTTGAAGGGGGGGCAAAAAGTGAGTTGTGGATAGTGGTACAGAGTGGAGCTGTGGACAGGGAAAGCAGAGGTGAGCTGTGGATGAGGGTTGCAGAGATTAGGTGTGGATGGGGGACACAAAGGTAAGCAAAGAGGTAAGCAGAAGTGACGAGTTGATGGTTACTTTTTAGGGGGGATACTTGAGGGGGAAGACCAGGGAAATTTTCAGGGACAGTAAAGCATACAGAGTTAGTGACCAAGAGTACGTAATGTATGGCACAGTGTGCAGGGTCCAGTGGTCCGGTGGTGAGAATTTTGTAACACCTTGTACATTACATACTCAGAACTGCTATACTCTGTGTGCTGTATGTTACATATTAAAGGCCTTGAGATGTAACTCCTGAATGCTATACTCCGTACAATGGGTTTTGCATTACATACTCCTGAGCCCTACACTCTGTATGCTGGACTGCATATTACATATGCTTTACCACTGCTCTCTTTGTGCTGGGCTCTGTTACATATTGCTGATCCCTGCCCTCTTTACACAGGTCTATATGCTCCATATTTCTGAGAATAAGGGACACTTTGCATTGAATGTAAGTATTATCCTGTTGACTGATTTTTTTTCTGCGCCTAGTGTGATATGCACTGCTCACAACTGCACAATACACACTCCTGAGCCCTGTATTTTTGTGTTACACATTCCTGAACCACGCACCTTGTGTGATACACCGTTCTAAGCCTTTACTTATTACAATTATTTGGTACTGCTGTACTTCTCTCCTCTAAGGAAGGTGTGTCTAGGGGGTGGGACAGAAGAGAGAGGCGCCTCTGGGTGTAGACTAAAAACAGTTTTTATTCATAAAAAGGTAGTAATGGCCAAACTCACATGTTAGAAGTCAGCTTTTTGACTGATCTGACTTCTTGATGGATGATGATTTCTCCGGTACCTGCTCACATTTCCATGCCTTTCTGATGACTTCTAACATGTGAGTTTGACCATTACTACCTTTTTATGAATAAAAACTGTTTTTAGTCTACACCCAGAGGTGCCTCTCTCTTCTGTCTCTCCTTAGGATTTGGAATTTGGTTTCGTTTCTTGATGAAGGCAGCTCTGTTTTTGGACTCACCATCCCTTGGATCCTTGGATCTTTTTATCCGAATATGACTGTGACATTATGCTCCACATGTGACACTTTTTCCCTAATTACTTATGGATGTATACATGTGGATATTATTAATTTAATTTTATTGTAGACAGGGAGGATTTTAGTTTTCTCCCCCCTGTTTTTGTTGTTCTTATTGCCATTTCCAGTTCTCTGCGCCTATACTTGTATACTGTCTAGGGGGTGGGGTTTGGGGTGGGGTTTGGGCGTTGTTGGGGGCGGGGATTTGGGCAGGGAGGGTGGGTTCCTGCACCTATTTTCTGAGAAAAAAAGCCCTGCTCTTACTATTCCTTAAAATACTTTACATACTATTGCTGTGATGCCCCGCACACACGATCGGAAATGTCGCCAGCAAAACGCCGATGAGAGGTTTTGGTCGGAAAATGCGACCGCGTGTATGCTCCATCGGACTTTTGCTGGCAGAATTCCAGCCAGCAAAAGATTGAGAGCAGGTTCTCTATTTTTCGGTTGGAAGTAGTTCCTATCTGAAAATGCTTTTGTCTGTATTCAATTCGGATGCGCAAAAAATCACGCATGCTCGGAAACAATTCAACGCATGCTCGGAAGCATTAAACTTCATTTTCTCGGCTTGTAGTAGTGTTGTACATGACCGCGTTCTTGACGGTCGAAAGTTCAGAAAACGTTTGTGTGACCGTATGTATGCAAGACAAGCTTGAGTGGAATTCCGCCATCCAAGATTTTTCAGACAGAAATTGCGCTTGTGTGTATGCGGCATTAGACTAAGTGGTGAGTAATTTCCTGGTATACAGCTCGATCCTAAATTGGTACCACATTTTCTCTATGCCAATCAGTTGTTATTATTCCAGTCAGGCCAGGCCTTTTCTGGCACTTTTTGTTTACAAATTCAAATCAGTATTTTTTGCTAGAAAATTACTTAGAACCCCAAACAATATATATATATGTATATATATATATATATATATACACACACGTATATATATGTGTGTGTGCGCAATGCGCTAATGAAAAACACCTGTTTGTGCTGCCACTTAATATTCAATAAACATACATTTGAGGTGAAACAACTGCCAATGTGAAAAAGAGACAAATAATTCCACAGTAGCGCACTAATTAATCTACAAATCTCCTAAATATTAACATTGTGATAAAATCAACATAAATGGCTCATACATAATAAACCTGACAAAAAAAGGACACTCCAAATTTAGAGCCCCGATACGGAGTTGGAAGTGGCTACACGGCAACTCCATATGTGTGAAGGAAGCTATGAGGAGATCACAATCCTGAGTCACCTGGCATGTTTGGAATTTTAACAAGGCGATTTGTATATGTTTTTACACTATTGGAGTCTCAATTTCTATCCCCACAAGTGGAGAGTGTCTTTATTGATCTGGATGGAGATTGGCATGTTTAAGTGGCTTTTCAATAACATTTTATAAGGCGATATTTACCAGACACGAGAGTGAAAAGCAACAGCATCTGGTGAGCTTTATTCTTAGGCTCCTTTCACACTGAGGCGCTTTGCAAGCGCTAAAGTGCTAAAAATAGTGCCTGCAAAGCGCTCCGAAAGAGCTGCTCATTGCACTCCAGTGTGAAAGCCTGAGGGCTTTCACACTGGAGAGGTGCGCTTGCACAGACACCTTAAAGATCTGGATAATAGGAGCAGAAGGTGCAATATTAGGGTGAGAGGTATCCCTGAATCAGTTGACACAGCACAAATATTCCCAGCCCTGCAGAGAGTCTTTAACAGCCTCCTAGAAAAAATCAGGAAGACACTGCCATTGACTTTGTACGGGCACACAGAGCTCTCCGCCCCAAAGGCCCTGACACTGCTCCCCCACGGGACATAATCTGCTGTCTGCAGAGCTTCCCTCTAAAAGAAATCATCATGAATAAGGCCAGGGGAAATTACAGCATAGTGTTCAATGGAGAGACTAGGCCAGGGGAAATTACAGCATAGTGTTCAATGGAGAGACTATCATGCTGTTTCATGACTTATCACAAATAACAGCTCTGTGACCCCTACTTGATAAGCTGAGGTTGAACGATCTGAGATACACGTGGTGCCTTCCCTTTGCCCTCACTGTAACGCAGGCAGGCAAACAGCATGTACTGCGCACTCCCACTGACTTTCCTCACTTCTTTGAAACCCTACACATGGAGCCTGTGGCACTACCAGAGTGGTACCAGGAATTTATCCTTTCAAGAGCCGAAGGAGGCCCACACAGATCTCCACTTTCAGCACCTGACAAGAGGTACTCCAAAAAGATGAAGCATAACCGAGGATCCAGCTCTCATGGAGGCACTCCCAACCCCAGACAGGCTGCCCCTAAATCCTCAGAAGAGGACCAAGGCGACCCTAATGATTGGTTCACCACTTTTCCTGAATCCCTCTGACAAATACCATGGGGACACAACACCGGAATTGCATCCGTTGGGCAAAAACTTTCAGGCACCGCTCATGTTAAAGTTCTTTTGACCTAAAAGGGAATTTTTACCCCCCTTCCCCAGTTAATGCAGGTTGGCAGTAATAGGAACTTTCCTCAATTATCTTTCCAGTTACAATCAGCTGGCCAGACTTGAAACAGCTTATACTACAGGAGACGGACAAAGACATCAAGGTACTGTTTAAACAGCCCACAGGAAGCATTAAGGTCTTCCATGAGCCTAGCAGACACTCCTGCAGCAAAACAGTGCTAGTTGGAAGAGACTGGGACGCTGCCAAAAAAAAAAGACACCTCTTCTACATACGAAGGGCCCCCACTAACCCAGAGGGCTTTTTTTTGCAAGGTTTTCTTTTTATGTGTTTACACCCCAACCGTGACGCATATTATGTGTGATGGATGGGAACATTCCAATATACATAGGCCGGGTTCCGTTCTTCACTTTCTGAGCTGTGCTATATATTACGTGAAACTTGGTTGTTACATTTGTGCTGTTCTATCGATAAAATATACTGAGTAGTAGAAGTACATAGGTAACAACCCCCCTGGCTGCATAGCAGCCTTACCACGTTACCTCAAAATGGATCTGGTGACAAGAATTACTTATTTAATTACACTTATACCTTTCTCTCTTCTACCACCTTTTGTACCTCTCCCATCTCTAGCTCACCCCCCCCCTTCCCTTACCTCTTCCAAGGCTGTACTGTATTGCACTGTATTCTGACCAGCTCTAAGTTTGCATTGCAGATATAATGAGGTAACATGTGCACGTGGGTTCTCTAGATGGCTTACTCTTTACTGGGCCAAAGCCCTATTGTTCTATCACACAATGTGAAGGGGCTGAACATACCAGAAAAAAGGTCCACGTTGATGAGAGAACTTAAGAAAGGTAGGCCACACTTTGCTTTTTTGCAGGAAACCCATTTTCAAGCAAACCATATACCAAAAATGACTAGCCCATACTTTGTAGAAGGAATACATGCTACTAATTATGCGGCCAAATCCAAAGGAGTATCAATCCTGATAAGTAAGGACGCCCCGTTCAAATTATCAGACAAATTAGTAGATCCAGAAGGAAGATATATCTTCCTGAAAGGCACATATGCAGGTTCCCCTACTACTCTCGCAAACTTCCCCAACTCGGCACATGTAAGTTTTTGTCAACGCATGACACATGCACTAACGGACTTTGTAACAGGTTGCCTAATATTGGGTGGAGACTTCAATATACCACTTAATCCACTGATGGACACATCAACAGGGAAGACCTGCATTACCTACAAGATACTCAAAAAAATCAAACTCCTACTACACTCCCTACATCTAATTGATACATGGCGGTTTTTAAATCCGACAGAAAAGGACTATACATTCCACTCCATCCCACATAACCGTTATTCCCGTATAGATCATTTGTACATCTCCCAGAAAGACCTATCCAGAGTTACAGAGGCTAAGATAGGAATTCGGTCCTTATCAGACCATGCCCCCATATCTTTAACGATAGTAGGGAACACACCCACAGCTAATTCGGCCTCCTGGAGACTAAATGCGTCACTCCTGACAGACATAGAACTACCCAAAATCAAAACTAAGCTTAAAGAATTCTTCTGGTTAAATGAAACACCAGGAGCAGATCCTCTAATGATATGGGGAGCCCACAAATGCACAATGAGAGGAGATTTGAGTCGCATGGGGCGCAGCGCAAAAAATTACAAGAGGCTGAAATTAACTTACTAGCCAAAATCCTGGCAAATAGACTTCGACTACTGCTAGCAGAAATAATAGGCCCCGAACAGGTAGGTTTCATGCTGGGAAGAGAAGGGAAAGACAATATTATAAAGGCTATCCTTCTTACACAGGCCTCACATTCCCTGCACATCGAAAGCCTTCTCCTGTCAACTGACGCAGAGAAGGCTTTCGAAAGGGTAGCATGGGATTTTATTGCTTGCGACATGCGCACATGTAGGCCTTAAAACAAATATGATGGCATGGACCACGACTTTGTACCAAAAACCCTCAGCTAGGATAAGGATTAAAGGATCCTTGTCAGAAAAAAGTAGAGATAATGAATGGCATGAGACAGGGCTGCCCCCTGTCCCCACTACTGTTCATTCACTCACTAGAACCATTTATTGGAACAATCAATAAGGACGACTCAGTAAAAGGCATCACTATACAAGACAAGACATACAAGACAGCAGCGTATGCTGACGACCTCCTATTTTTCGTAACGAACCCACACACTACCCTCCCCAATCTCATGAAAGCTTTTGCACACTACGGGTATCTCTCTAACCTTAAAATAAACCTCACAAAATCCGAAGCTATGAATGTCAATTTATCCTCCACCAACTTGACCACAACACAAGCCTATTGCCCATTCAAATGGGAATGGAAAGCTTTAAAATACTTAGGCGTATGGTTGACCCCTAAAGCAACAATGCTATTTGAGGCTAACTTCCCTCTCCTACTCCTAAAGATAGAAAGAGACTTAAAACTTTGGAATGCAGGATACTTTTTATGGTTTGGGAGGGCTGCCATTATGAAAAATGGTAATACTCACTAGACTCTTGTATCTCCTGAGGGCACTGCCGGTCAATCTTCCCCAAAAATTTTTCAGAAAACTACACACTACCTCACTAGGTTTCCTCTGGGCACATAAAAAAGCCAGGATTACATTTTCACTTCTGACCATACATAAGCAACTAGGAGGAATGGGGCTTCCAGACTTCAGGAAATATTATCAGGCAGTTCACCTTACGATAGTGGTTGACTGGCACTGCCATGGGAGAGATAAAGACTGGGTAGACCAGGAAGGAAAATTGAGCCCATATCCCCTCCTCTTTTCCCTGTGGAACCCTGGACTTCAGGAAATTAATAAATTAAAACAACAACTACTAATGCATACCACGCTAGGTATCTGCACAAATACAACAAAACACCCCACACTGACCTCTTCTTTGAGCCCTCTCACTCCACTATCAGACAATCCGGACTTGTGGTGGGTTCCTGGGAGACCCTTCAGTTTTTAATTCACAGAGGTCCACGCGCCCTGCACCCACTAACCCCCTCCATGCACACTACTTTGCGAGCATGGCGAATAGGTCTTAGTATTGGTAAATACAACCGCTCAGAACTTTCCCCCAACGCCCCGCTATGGTCAAACCCCAATTTACCACATATCTTTAAGCTCACAGACCCCCAAGCATGGACTAAATATGGTATTAAATTAATTTCACAAGTTGTGTCACAGACCTCATTGCTTTCTTTTGCCCAGTTATCTTCAATGTACAATCTTCCGAAACACTACCAGTTCCGTTATTTTCAGCTAGCACACGCATTTGCGGCTCAATTTCCCCACGCATCTTGCATCCTGACTCAATCCGAGCTGGAGAAGACGCTCAGATCCGGCATCTTTGTACACGCACCTGATGTTTGTGTCCCTGCCACCTCTGGATGGGCTCTGGTCCCGTTGGCAACGCGATATTCCTGCGTTGGATAATGATGACTGGGGTGATGTCTGGGATTTCCCCTTCAGGTCACTTGTTTCCATAAGAGACAGAGTAGTACAATTTAAAATTGTTCATAGGGCTTACTTTACCCCACATAGATTACATTTGATGAACCCTCAGCATTCTTCGGAATGCTGGAGATGTGGTCTATCCCCAGGAGACTTCGCACACATCTTCTGACGCTGCCCAAAAATACAGCAATATTGGGGAGAGGTACTCGACTTGACTAACAAGGTGGCTTCAACAAATTTATCACCGCTGATGGAGATATGCATACTGGGTTTACTAGAAAATATTGTCCCAACCATAGCCAAATGCACGTTGACCAGTTTACTACTCTTCTATGCCAGGAAGTCTATCGCAATACAGTGGAAAAAACCTAACCCCCCATCAATTACACAGTGGAAACGTTTGGTCAATGAGAACCTCCCGCTATACAAAGACACATACGCTAACAGAGGTTGTCCTTTGAAATTCGACAGGGTCTGGTGTAAATGGATGGAGGTTCTGAATATTTCACAATGAACACAGATTTACAATAGTCCTCAGGTTAATGTACTGATTAAAATATTATGTTTCTAGGCTTAGCTATCTGAAATTTCAGGCTTAATTTGTTATGATGTCTAACTGATTAATTCCTTCTGAGGAGAACCATATACATACCTTGATTGCTGTTAATTAACCTAGCAACTCACGCTGTCAAATGTTTTATCAAATGTTCTATTTAATCTGGTGCAGTCTTGATGTACTGTAGCAGCCATGTGTTATTGTGTTGTTTGTCTCAAAAATCTTAATAAAAATATATTTAAAAAAAAAAAAAAAAAAAGACAATCCGGACTTCCTACCGGGAATGAACAACTGACTGCTTAGATGACCTCTCACTAACCAGACATTACAAACAGGAGACTGCTTTCAAAATGGGAAATTTAAAGATCATATGACCCTGAAGAAAGATAGTGGGATATACAACATGCCAATTTGGACCTACTTCCAGATACGCAGCTATGTAAATGATGCAACCAGACGAGGGCATTTTTCCAGACAACTGACTGACCTAGAAAAAATTTGCGCTGAAGGAGAACAACCGCAAAAAACAACCTCAATTACATATCAGTGGCTCCAAAATTCAATCCCTGAAAAAAAAAGACATATTCAGAAAGAGCTGGTCTAAGGCACTTGACCATACAATCACTGACAATCAATGGTCAAAAGCATGCATCCTTGCGCATAAGTGCTCTATAAGTACCAAGACACAAGAAACATCTTACAAACAACTCACAGACTGGTATGTCACACCTGTTAAACTGCATTCCTGGTGTGCTCAGACCCCCAATGTTTACTGGAGATGTGGGAGCGACACTGGCGCGCTAATACACATTTGGTGGCATTGCCCCCTCTTGACCATGTTCTGGCAACAGGTCAGAGATATAATTAAATCAATAACTGATACCAGAATCGTGCTAGATGCTGCCTGTTGTCTTCTGCACATCTCCTCATACCCACTAAAACGATTCAAGAATTTGCTAACGAAACATCTGCTAAATGCAGCCAAGACGCTGATACCTGCCCGCTGGAAAACCACACAAGCACCCACCATCCCACAGTGGCTGGCAAAGATCTCAGAAATATGTGAAATGGAAGACACTTTGGCACAGGCCTCAGACAGGGTGGACAGGTTTCACAAAACTTGGACACCCTGGTTCGAGTTCCGCTACTCGGATACATACAAAGACCTTCGAGGAAACTGAACACACCATTACCTTGTCTCTTTATCCAAATGACACATGAATACATCATGGGCTACCTGCTTACATTAAATAACAATGCAAACCACAATGGGTACTCTTTCCTAACCCAACGCTATTCTATTCTCCTTTCATCTCTTTATACTCTTTATCTTAATTAACAGAATCACACTGGTAGAGAACAATTTAGAATATATATTAAAGGTGCCTATACAGGTTCTTAATGCATATAAAGTTAATGATCTCAATTAGAAATCTTCAAAACAATGAATCGAGAACAGATGTCAGACTATTGGGAAGCACATGTTTGCTGTTCTACCCTGACCTCTGTAACAAAGGTTTTTGTTCATTACAACATCACTTTCTATCATACTCGTCAAACCTATACATACATTCTCATTTAATGTATGTAAACATCTCTATACTATTGTTGAAGTCCAATAAACTTTGAATGTTTAAAAAAAAAACATAAATTGTATCCTCCACCACAATGAAGAATTAAAAAGCGATCCAGCTGGGGCGTGTCCTGGCTATGGAGGAGTGAGGACGTGCTTCGCCTCAGCTCCGCTCCACCGCCGCTATTTAACACAGCTAAAACGGGGAATACAGCCAACCACCGGCTCCGCACATGTCACAACGGGCATGGCAGTCCTCTCAGCCGTCACGAACAGACAATTCCCGGCAGGGACAGCTGGACTCGTACTTTTCAGGGTCCCGAGGGCAAGGCCGCGAGGCCTTCAAGATGGCGCCGGCCGGGAAGTCACAGAAAGCCACCAAATCCTCTCAGCCAGCCGCGGCCTCGGCTCGGCCGCCGAAAGGGACAGTCTCCTCCGCCTCTCAAGCTCCTTCCCCAGGCTTGGTGAGTGACTCCATCCCTCCAGCCTCACCTGTATCCCTGGATGGCCGCTCTGAAGTGTCTGACTTCCTGGGGGATAAGGACATCAGACTTAGAACGTTTTACATGTAGAGTGGAGAAGGCTTTCACTGAAGACATAGCCCAGCTTAAGGCAGACACGTCGCATTTGGGAAATAGGGTGGAATCCTTGGAAGAGAAACTGGAAGAGGCTCTCCCCACTATTGCTCTGCTGCAATCTAAGTGCAAAACACAAGACCAACAGATTGAGGCTTTGCTCTGTCACTTAGATGACGTTGAAAACCGCAGCAGGAGAGCCAATATCAGGATCAGAGGCCTGCCAGAGGCCACAGCCTCTAGAGATATTATCCCCACATTGACGGACATCTTCAGAGATATTTTGGGCCTACCGCCCTCTGCGCCTGTGGAGATTGACCGAACGCACAGGGCGCTGAGACCTCAGTCCCAGGACGTTGACAACCCCAGAGACATAATTTGCAAACTCCATAAATATACCTTCAAAGACCGCATTATGCAGAAAATGCGCAACAGGTCATTTTATGACTTTGATGGGGCACATTTATTTTTCTATCAGGACATATCCAGGCGTACCCTTATGCAACGCAGGGCCCTGCGCCCTCTTCTGACGGTGATCCAGGCAGCAGGACTTACATATCGCTGGGGCTTTCCCTTCTACCTACAGGTGACCGAAGATGGCCGACAAGTCACTCTTCGTAATAAGGATGATCTTCCACACTTTCTTTCGTCTCTTGGGTTGGAATCTGTGGTCTTCCCTGATTGGCGGGGACCACCCGACGCACCAGGGATACAGATCCCACCAGCATGGTCGATAGCGACACGCAAAAACCGAAGAAGAGACAGACAGCACCTGAGCCGCGATCCGTCTATGGGCCCCTCCACTACCCGAGACTGACGAGGACATCCCTCATCTTGATACATTTAGGTGGTAATCACCCGAGTCGGGCAGGTGTGAGAAACCCGCCCTCATTTATCGAACTTCCTCATAACCTACATTAAGAGTCTCGATAGCCTGGAAGGCCCATCGGGTCTGCCCCAGATGGGACCTGAGACTTTACAGGCACTTATGGATGTCACCCTTGATTCCTCGATGACAGAACTCTGCTGGTTAATGTTAGGAATAAAGTTGAGACGCATCATTTAGATTAAGAGTCAATAAGCTTATGCTCAATTTTACTAAACCCCCCTATTTTTGTCAACACGCTTGTAAGATGCGGTGGACGGGGATGGGACTTCCTGCCTCTCCCCCATGCCAGCACACGTTCCCCACGTAGGCCCCCCTCTTTTGGGAGCAGTCCCTTATAGGGACACTGGGTTATGGTCTGGGGTCCCCCCCCCCGGGTAGGAGATGCCTATACCTGGCCCACAGTTGGTTAGTTTACTAATACAGTTTACACTACCTTACTATGTTATTGTCGCAATGGCAGTTAATTTTTTATGTGTGTTCTTTATTCTATGTTTTCTCACCTCTCTCCCTTTTTCTCTTCTTACTCACCCTCCTAGGAGCATCATCCTGCTTCGTGCCCTGCACCGAGCGAGTCAGAAAATCAGACATTTCCTCAACCTTCTGAATCCTCCATGACCAGGGTCAAAGTAATATCCTATAATGTAAGAGGCCTCTGTTCCCCTGGGAAACGAAATAAACTATGGTGGGAACTCAAGAAGCTAGGTGCGCAAGTGGTCCTATTACAGGAAACCCATTTCACCCATCACTCCTTACCTAAATTGCCGACTTATTTGTATACTCAATGGTTCCACAGTGTCTCCCCTACCTCAAAGTCTAAGGGCACGTCAATTGCAATTCACAAAACCTGCCCTCTTCAGGTCACGGGTAGCAAAATAGACCCCCAGGGCCGATATGTTTTCTTGAAAGGTACCATTGCAGGTCAAATGTATACTTTTGCGACAGTATATGCCCCCAATTCTAACCAGATAACATTCATAGATGCTACCCTAGAGCTACTAGCTGAGTTTAAGGAGGGCTCTGTGGTCCTTGCAGGAGACTTCAACGTAAGCCCGGATCCTATTCTTGACACATCTAGCTCCCGCCCCTCAAGCTCTTACGCCTTCCTTAAACATTTTCGTAAATCCCTTCAAGCTCACCTCTTAGTTGATAGCTGGAGGATTCTGCATCCTACAGGGAAGGACTTTAGCTATTATTCGGCCATACATGATACTTATACTCGCATAGACCATATTTATGTTGACCACCCATCATTGGGGCTTCTGCAGTCTGCGTCCATAGGAAGCATCACCCTGTCCGACCACGCACCAGTAGGGGTGGTCCTTAAATTCTCATCCAGCATCCATAAGGCATGGACGTGGAGACTGAATGAGAACTTGTTGGACGATACTGCAGCGGCGGCCAAGGTGTCGGAGGCCATCACCAATTATTTTAGAGAGAACACCAGAGACAGCATTAGTACGGGAATGGTGTGGGAGGGACACAAGGCGGTAATTAAGGGGGAGTTGATATCATTGGGATCCAATCTTAAAAAAATGCGCCAAGCAGACTTTACAAGAGTTGTCGAAGCCTTACAGAAGGCAGAACTCGAGCACAAGAGAGGTGGGGGCCCTGAGGCGTTGCAGAGGCTGACCGATCTAAGGGAACTGTTTTTGCGTTTGCTGGATAGACAAACACTTGGACAGGCCAGATATATGTCCCACAAGTACTTTGAGCATGGCAATAAATGTGGCCGCATGCTCGCAAGAGCTCTACGCAAGAAGTATTCTCAAACTTATATACAGAAACTTCGCTCCTCGTCTGGGGACACAGTGGTCCAGTCCTCTGCGATTGCCTCAGGGTTCCAGGAATACTATACTCAACTTTATAATTTAGCCCCTGATCAGCCCCTTGATACTCAGACACCTAAATCTGTAGCCATCCAAGACTATTTAGAATCAGCTGGTGTCCCACCCTTGACCGAGGCCCAATGCGCAGACATGGAACTACCGCTCACCCTTAGTGAGATAGAACTGACCATAAAATCCCTCCCCAACGGGAAAAGCCCTGGACCAGACGGCTACACAGGAGCTTATTATAGGACCTTCTCGCCCCTCCTCGTACCCCATATGTGCGCATACTTCAATTCCATCGCAGAGGGCGCTTGCATCCCCTCGGAAGCGCTACTAGCCCATATTACTGTTCTGCCAAAAGAGGGTAAAGACCCAATGCTCCCACAAAGCTACCGCCCCATATCCCTCCTTAATGTCGATATTAAAATCTTAGCGAAATCCTTGGCAAACAGGCTTGGGAAAATTATCCCTCACATCATTCATCCTGACCAAACAGGGTTTATCACTGGGAGGGAGGCAAGGGACAACTCCATAAGAGCTATCCAACTTATCCACTGGGCTCGTAATGACCCTGCCCAGAAGCCATATATACTTCTATCTACTGATGCCGAGAAGGCTTTCGACCGCGTGGATTGGTCATACCTAAAGGCGGTGTTAGAGGCTCAGGGGTTAGGACAGCGCATGCTGACCTCAATCATGGCCCTCTACTCCACCCCTTGCGCACAAGTTAAAGTAAATGGGGTACTATCCCCCCGATTCCCCATTAGGAATGGCACGAGACAAGGGTACCCTCTTTCCCCCCTCCTCTTCGCTCTGGTGCTTGAGCCATTGTTGAGCACGGTAAGAGCGAATTCAGATATAAAGGGTTTGAAGGTGGGGAACACTGAGCACAAATTGTCTGCATATGCCGACAATGTGCTCTTCCACCTGTCAGAGCCTCTGCTCTCGCTGCCAGTCCTGATGAAAGAATTGAAGCGCTATGGGAGACTCTCCAATTTTAAAATTAACTTTTCTAAGTCCGAAATACTACCTGTTCACCTGAACCTGAACAGTTTGCAAACTGCCTTTCCTTTCACCTGGGCTAAGACATCTATTAGATATCTGGGCATAAGATTGACAGACCGATACGACACCCTTTACTCCACTAACTATCCCCCCCTGCTTGAAGCATTTAAGAAAGACCTCTCCCAATGGAACAAGACCGCCTTCACGTGGCTGGATCGCATTAATATTATAAAAATGAACATACTGCCACGCATCCTTTTCTATTTACAGATGATTCCCATCCCCCTGCCCAGAGAATTCTTTACACGAATAAACAGTATGCTTTCTGGGTTTGTGTGGAATTCGCGGAAACCCAGAATAGCTCTAAGGGTGCTGCGGCGCTCCAAACAGACAGGTGGATTGGGAATCCCAGACATCCTGAGATATTACTGAGCGATTTCACTACAGAGAATCCTCAACTGGCGTTTCCACACCCAGTCCAAGATCTGGGTCTCCCTTGAGAAATATCTAGCCGGAAGAAATTTAGCTTATGCACCATGGCTATCTCGAGAGCACAGGGGATTGTCTGATACTACCTCCCCGCTGACAAAACATGCTCTCTTGATATGGGACAAGACAAACCAAATTTTTTATCTATCCCCTCCCATGTCCCCGTTGGCACCGTTGGGAGGATTTCTGTGGTTTCCACCAGGTGAACAATCAGCTTTCTTTGGCACTTGGGTGGGCGACGGCAACGCCAGTTGTGGAAAACTAATGAGAGATGGTAAACTACTGAGCTTTGAATCTCTCCAAAGCAGACATAGTGGGTCCCACATGAACTTTTGGAGATATCGGCAACTCCACCATTTCTTTGAAATCCACGGCCAATCTATAAGGGATATCTCCTCTCTTACACTCTTTGAACGCCTTTTCACAGATGAAACACCAATACCTCACATGATCTCTGAACTGTATCGCCTATTAGGCTCCACCGTACAAGACACTAAACCAACTTATATACGAGCTTGGGAGAGAGATCTTAAACTAGATTTTACGGGGTCTCAACTTACTCACCTATACCAGCTCACACACTCCAGCTCAATTGAGTCTAAAACTCAGGAAAATAATTATAAAGCGCTATCACGATGGTACAGGGTGCCAGCCATTCTGGCACGTATATACCCATCGGTATCTGACCAACGTTGGAGGGAATGCGGAAATAAGGGCACACTCTTGCATATTTGGTGGGAGTGTCCCCGGATTAAACCATATTGGGCAGACATTAAATCCCAAATAAAAGAAATCCTAGACTTAGATATTCCACTACTGCCGGCCCACTTTCTCCTACATGTTCCCCATATTCAAATTGGTAGATATAAGAAAAGCATGCTACCACATCTTTTAAATGCAGCCAAGCGATTGCTACCGGTTTACTGGAAGCAGTCCCGGATCCCCCCTAGGGAAGAGTGGATAAAGAAAGTGAATGGCATTAGAGAAGCGGAACACTGGGTAGCGACATGCCGAGACACTGTCGAACGCTTTAATATTATCTGGGGACCCTGGACAGACTATGTAACTGTCCCAGGACAAATTTCCTCCAGCTTAGACTTAGCGCTCCTGGAGTTGGCTGAGCCGTCCCTTAAATCTCGCCTAATTGGGAGCACAGGGGCCTCTTAGATATCCGTCCACCACTCCATACCCTCTATGGAGGTAATTCAATGGTAGAAGAGCTCGCCCGGTGCAGACAGGAAGACCCTATTCACTGCAGGTATGCTTCACCCTTCCCCCCCTCCCGTCTCTTTTCCCCCCTTTTATTTTTTCCACCCTCTTCTTTTTTCTCTTGTTTTGGCTTGTTTTCGTATTGTACAAACCTGAATTAAGGTCATGGAGGCAGACTGAAGAGTGGCACGGCCTCTCCTGAAGGAGCGGACCTCGGCCTTTCTCTGCCAGCTCTAACGTAGCAACACAGGCTTCTCCAGTTGGGGCGATGACTTAGGGGAGGTAGTTGGAGGCTATATAGCCCCCCTCCCTTGGGAAAGTTGTCCCAGGGATACACCCTGCACCTGCGGGGTGCGGGTGTAGTCTAATGAGGGAGAAGACAGTTACATACGGGATTCTGTTCCCTTGGTTAATTTCATGTGTGCTAGCGAGAAAGGGATTATGTAAAGCACCAACACCTCAACATATGGAAGAGGTTGTTCTTTTCTTTTTTTTTTACTCCATGGCCATGCTTCCTTTCTCTTAGTTTTATCCTATAGATAGTCCATGTTTATATGTCTGTTTCCAGCGATTTCAGTTATCTTGATATGAGTCTGTAAATACTGGATTCTATATGTTGTATTAAACTGAAATTGTTTCTGAAATAAAAATTTTACAAAAAAAAAAAAGCGATCCAGCTCACCTCTAAAAATCGATCCAGCGGCTAATGAATTGGTCGGACCACCTTCATGAGAAAGACAATCGCCGGCTGAAAAAGGAAATACAGGGGTTATGGCTGTTAGCTTCAAGTGTAAGTGTACAGTAAATCACTTGCAAAACCATAATGTCTAAAAAGACATCCCCTAGACAGAGCCTGAAT
Source organism: Lithobates clamitans (assembly GCA_037952925.1). Lineage (NCBI taxonomy): Eukaryota > Metazoa > Chordata > Amphibia > Anura > Ranidae > Lithobates > Lithobates clamitans. The sequence goes on along the minus strand of JBBGZY010000192.1, from coordinate 2,714,180 downwards.
TGTTGGTGTGCATGGGACTTTGCTTGTGTCTGGCAGCCTCAGGGTGAGCGCTACACCTATAACATACTTTCATTTACTAGTTACACTCTTTTGGTGCTCCAGACATAATGACTGCACCATCACAATTCTCTTTCATGAAATTATCTCTCAAATTCACTTTCAGATTGCTCTTCACATACATACATATATACATACATACATATCCCACGTTTTCTGCTAATTCTGTCCCTTCAAAATATGTGAGCTGTCCAACCAGGTTTACGATATTCCCACAACATGAAAGTACTCCTCGAATAACAGAGGAGCACTTTGATGTTTGATAGGGTTATGCATTTGTTTTTTTCATGCCTTTTAGTTTTGTACTAGCGTTTAATAGTCTATATTACTCATTTTTGAGTTATAACTTGATATCACTATTCTTTGTCTATTGGACTTAATAGTGATGTAATATCTCTGCCATCTAGTTTGAGCTCTTCTCCTCCCATTATTCCATTCCTCTAGTCCTCTCTATATCTCATTCCCCCATAAAAGTATTCTCTCCATATGGCATGTTCTTTTCTGATCCATCCTCCCCTCCCAGATTATTGTTTAAAAACTCCTCCAGACTTCTAACCATTTTCCCCCAACAGAGGTGCACCTTCCCCATTTTGATGTAGTCCATCTCAAAAATAGAGCCAGTAACTGACCAAAACTTCAGTCCAGTTTCCCAAGAACCCAAAATCATGGTAAATATAGGAGAAAAGGAGATATGAAGGAATTATGTCACCAGGACAGAAGACTAATAACATACTGAAGATTCTACTGAAACACTAGTCAGGCATTCTGACGTCTCACTTATACACTATATTACCAAAAGTAATAGGACGCTTGCCTCTACACGCACATGAACTTTAATGACATCCCAGTCTTAGTCCATAGGGTTTAAATATGCTTTGTGCACTGGTCCAAATCATTTGGTGGAGGGGGGATTCTGGTGTGTTGTTTTTCAGGGGTTGGGCTTGGCCCCTTAGTTCCAGTGAAGAGAACTCTTAAGGTGTCAGCGTACCAAGACATTTTGGACAATTTCATGCTCACAACTTTGTGGGAACAGTTTGGGGTTGGCCCTTCCTTTTCCAACATGACTGCACACCAGTTCACAAACAAGGTCCATAAAGACATGGATGAGCGAGTTTGGGGTGGAGGAACTTGACTGGCCTGCATAGAGTCCTGACCTCAACCCGACAGAACAACTTTCGGATGAATTAGAGCCGGGCCTTCTCTCCAACATCAGTGCATGACCTCACAAATGCATGACTCCCCCACAAATGCGCTTCTGGGAGAATGGTCAAACGTTCCCATAGACACACTCATAAACCTTGTGGACAACCTTCCCAGAAGAGTTGAAGCTGTTATAGCTGCAAAGGGTGGGCCAACTCAATATTAAACCCTACGGACCAAGACTGGGGGCCATTAAAGTTCATATGCGTGTAAAGGCAGGTGTCCCAATGCTTTTTGTAATATAGTGTATGTCTCTCTGCACAATGCATGCATTTCTGGGGATCTCAGCTCTCCTCACTCTATATCACATAGTAGTGTTATAAGCTTAACAGCCTATACAGTAATTAATATCAACTAACATTGGCTTCAGGGGGCATTTTGCTAGACAGGCTGGTGAAATACATATAGGAAATTCTGATTGTTGTCATTTGACAGGAATTACCTGAGTAAGCAATGTTGCAAAAACATTTCTCTCTCATAAAAAATTGTCCTCCTATCTCTGTAGCTAATACAAAAAGAAAATTAGTAAAAGCTGTCTGACCAGAATAAATCAAATTATAAAAAACCCAGTTGATAAAGGTTGTAGTGGTCATATAGCCACACTGTTTAGTGAAAAATGATAAAAGCTACGATTGAGCTTTTCATGTGTTCCACTATGCATTCTGGGCATAATTGAAATTCCACTTGAAGGAACCATTCTCTTGTGCTTCATTAGCCAGGCATAAGGCCTCTAAGATTTGTTATGGGACTATATCATTTATGAGATTTGTTATACTGAAATACTTCATTAAATCCAATGGTAGCATGACTCCAAAGAATAAAACAGCCTTTTATTGATGTAGCGCAATGTGAATTCAGAAGCTTGCTGTATCATATTATGTCTTATGGTGCACATGAATGGTAAACCAGCCTATTCTCTTGCCGTAAACCATCTACAAATTATCATCTCCATAAACATTTCAGTAAGCCCCTAAAGAAAAATTTTGTTGTAAAAGATATTGTCTGGCTTTTGTTCAAGTAAATGATGTCTTTATTCTTCAATGTAGTCCACTGGCATGTATTTTTTTTTTATATACAGGTATAAATAAGTATATGAAAATGTTAACAAAAGCCATGGCTACTGAATGTGGAATTATTTAGCGAAATGATGTGCATTCACAGTGCCTGTCATTTTTGTAAATTGATTTATTGATATATTTCTATATATTTGTAAAGTTTTAATGTCGATGGAAAGAAAAAGAACAACTTGAAAATAGTGAAAATAGAAATTAATTTATCCCTGTTACAATTGTTAAAGAGAAATAGTTTTACTAGCTAAAAGTTTTGGTATTCTCTACTGCAGCCAGTCTTCTGTTCAATATGGACAAAGAAAATCTAGCTGGTACTTAAAATGAGGTCCTCCATGGTTTTAAAACAAATATGTAATGATAGAAGCATAGGGCTGTTATTTTTAATCTCTGTTTCTGAAAATGCCAACTGCTTGACTCTAATACTCTTTTTCTTCAAAACTGACCAATTATGGAGATAAGGACTAGTCTGTATACTGTATTTGTTCTAGGTCAATAAATTTGTTTTGGAGGGGGGCCAGCATAACAGGCATGTTGCATTTATTTAGTGCTGCAAGCCTAACCTCTCTATTGCTTTCATGACTGGTTTACTTAAAACCTCATATTCTTAGGGATTATCCATAAACTGGATGAAATAAATTGATCCAATTACCATATTCTTTCAAACTCTGGATATAATGCTAATGTGGTACTCAGAAAATATTGTTCCTTTTCTGATAATGGTCATTAAACAATATTTAGTATCTGAAAAAGTATGTAAAGCTAAACATTATTTTTCTAGATTTGGATAGAGTGGGGATGGGTTAGAACCCTGTTGGATTTGCACTGCTATCCTGTCTTGTTGACAACATTTTACCAGAGCAGAACTCTTCAAGAGCAACGCAGACAAAAACAAAAACAGTTTTCTTTTGTAGAGTAGGAGAAGGCGCAAACCTCCTCTTAGATGTTATTTTTTTCTTTGTCTCTGTTGCAGATTTCTCCTTACTTACTTTCTGGAGAAACCATTGCCACCTGGACAAACCATCGTCACTGCGTTCCTGCCCAGGACATTTTATTCTTTTTTATCGCTGTCACACTTTGAATGACAGTTACTAGGGCATGCAACACTGTACCCAAATGATATTCTTATCATTTTTTGAGACAGACAGAGCTTTCTCCTGGTGGTATTTAATCACTACTGTTTTTTTTAATTATTATTTTTTGTCATATAAACACATACTGAAGATTTTGATTAAAAAACAGTTTTCCTAGTTTCTGTTATCAAATGTTGCAAATAAATAATATTTCTTCTTAAATTTAGGCCAAAATGTATTCTGCTACCCAAATCAGTGTATATTGTTTAGTCTCTTCGAAGGTTACAGAGTCTACAAACTATGATATATAAATTAGAAATTTGATCATTCCTGATGTACTCACTGGCTATTTCGTTTCTTGAGACCCTAACATTCGATGACAGTACAAATAATAATATTTCTCACACACAGCATAGGCATACTTATAATTACATCCCAAAACACATTCTGCTATGCCTCCTGAGTATGGTGATGCCAGATGTGTGAAACTTTTTCACAGCTTAGTCACACAGAGGGGCCCAAAATCCAAGAAGCACCTTCAGGTGCTCATAAAACAACAAAGAGACAGTCAAAAAGACAGTCATATATTTAGAGGCCATGTAGAATGTGTGACAGGAGGGCCTGTGGAACCAAGAATCCCTTGGAAAGGTTGGGAAACCCATGTTTCAGCTACCCATGCACCTCTTATGTCTAAGTCACCCTGTGCCATCTTTTTGGATAGATAGTTCAAAACGTATGCTTTGGTGGTTTTGTGTCTTTGAGTAAATGTGGTTACATTCTCAAAAGAGGGATCTAAAATAAAAAAAAGGAATGATTATCCAAATGATGAGCTTAAAAAAAAACATCCCTAAATAGAATATGAATCATCCCTGGCATGCCTTCTCAGAGCTAGTAAATAAATTAGTTTTATGTTGGACACCAAATGGTTTACAGTATTTGACACAGTCAAATAGCCATGTTTTTGGAGGCGTGCAAATATGTAAACAAGATGGTGGGAAATACTTGGGTCTTTTACTAGCCTCCAGCATCCTGATGAAACCTATTATACTTCATTGGCGAAATGCGTTGACATTGCTCTGGCATCCTGGTGTCAGCGGGGTCCCGCCTCCATGTCTGGAAAGGAGATTCGTAAGGCCCAATATAAACAGTTGGCTCAGTGTGACACTGAATATGGAATCCAAGCCCATGATGAACGTGGATGGCTAAATATAGCTTTGCTCATTGACAATGAAGTCCAAGTGTAGCCTGTTCTGCTCTAAGTGGCTGTACAGCATGAGTAAGTTCTAAATGGATTTCAGCACTGGCTATCATGCTAACTAGTGTGAACCTTCAGGCTTATAGTTAGCAATTTTCTTTCAATTGAAAACCACCATTGCTGAGATAGCAGCTCTATATATCTTTAAGTCTCTGCATAATTTAAATTGTCAATTCATCACGGATACTGGTAACATAGTTTATATAGTTCTCAGTGGTAGGTAAGAGAACTCTACAAGTCACATAAGTCCTGGAGGACTGACTGACTGTCCACGGACTTGATCCTCAATATGACTTTAATAGTCTACTGTTACATTTTTGACCTTTATTCTATGCTGCTGGCAACACGCCTGAATTATTGGTATTGGTTAATAAATATAGCCGGTAAGGCATTAAGGTTGCCTAAAGAGACACACATTGATCAATATTCTTTCAGGTTATACTTCTTCAAGCAGTTCTTTTGTTTCCTTGGTCAATGTTTGTCATATACTCTACCCTTTTGTACACCCGGACTGATTTTTACTATGTGTCAAATATAGAATATAAAACGGTGGTTGTTGCAAATGTTTATGTCACATTGCATTTGCACAGTGGTTTTTCAAATGCAGTTTTTTTTGGAAAAAATACACTTTTTTGCATTATAATGCAAAAAAACACAATATAATACCCAATTGTTTGGTAAAATATTAAAAAATGATGTTTTGCTAAGTAAATAGATACCAAACATGTCACACTTTAAAATTGCACACACACGTGCAACTGCGACAAACTACGTGAATTTTATTATCCATATGCTACACTTCAAAAATCTTTACAGGTTACCACTTTAGATTTAAGCCTCGTACACACGATCGGATTTTGCTCCATCTGACAATTGTTGTTTGATTTTCCGCGGACAAATGTTGGATGGCAGGCTTTAAAATTTTTCGCGGACAACAGTCTGTTGTCGGATTTTCCGAGCGTGTGTACACAAGTCCGTCAAACAAAAGTCCAAAGTACAAACACACATGCTCGAAAGCAAGGACGAGCCAGAAGCAGTCGGTCTTGTAAACTAGCGTTCGTAATGGAGAATTAACATTCGTGACGTGGCAAATTATGAAATCTCGAAATGCAGCGCACATTCTCTTCTTCTTTAATGGGATAACAATGAAGCTGCTTTGCTGGTGATACTGATGAAGTTCTGCCAAATGTATTTTAAAAGCCTTTTATTTTCTAGTGATATCAAGAATAATATTATTATGCTTGTTTGGGGTTTTTTTGGGGAAATTACCACAACACCATTATCCTGTAGTTTTTACGATCAAAGATACAACCATGTTGGTGTCCCTTGTTAATTTTACCTTGTATTTTTTTAAATGTAACTGCCTACTCCCAAATTGTCATTTGAAGTAAAACACATAGCCAAGTATTATTATCCACAATTTTTTTATTGTGCATTAAAAAAGAAAAAAAATACAATTAGACATGCTATCTGCCAATAGAACTTAACCAAAAAGTGCATTTTATGCATCCAAAAATATAGAAAATATACCAAATCAAATCATTATTCAACCAAAAATTAAAATAAAAGCCTCATGCATGTGTCCTGCTTCTTAATATAGGGGTCAACAATGCCAGGATTTGGTGAAAGCAGGGGTCCATCATGCAGAGATAATTCTGAAAATAATCTGGATTGTTCTCCTGGAGCTCCCACAGCAAAGGCATATGACATAATTGGTCACGATTAATAAAGCAATTTTTGGTCCAAGAAATCCTCCTCCTCCTGTTCCTGGACTGGACTTGGGTCAAAGCTATTGCTATTGCTTTGACCCAAGGCCAATGATAAATAACACATTATCTCCTCCAATTCCACAACATGTCTGGTTGACGAAGGCTGTTCAGAAACAAACTGAAAAGCACGAAATGAAAATCACAAAATGAAAAGCGCAAATCAACACTCACCAAACTTCTACTAACATGAAATTAGCAGAAGGTGCCCAAAGGGTGGCGCCTGACAATTGAACTTCCTCTTTATCTGCTCGTAGTATGTCTAGTACGTCACTATGTTCGTGTTTGTTGGCAGACAATTGTTTGCCGTTTGTATGCAAGACAAGTTTTTGGCCAACGCCCTTCGGACAAAAGCTTTGTCTGTGGAAAATCTGATTGTGTGTACGAGGCTTTACACAGGAGGTCTGGAGCTATATTTATTGCCCTTGATCTGATGTTCACTGTGATACCTCACATGTGTGGAGTGGTTGTTGTTTTGCATGCATGCGGGACTGACACATGCATTCATTTTTGTGCAAGAACACAGGGGGATAGGGGCACTTTGCATTTTTTTTAGTATTATTTTTTTTTTGTTACACTGTTGCTTGAATTTTTTTTATAATTTTTATTGAATATAAATATCCCCTCAGCAAAGGGCAGTAACAGGTACTCTTTACTGAGAGATGTTGGGTCTATTAGACCCCAGATCTCTCCTCTGCCCTTAAATGCTTTGGATTATACCAAGATCGGTATGATCCGATCCTTTTTTCAAACCAGTACTGTTTTTTTACAACTGCAAAACTGGAAGTGATGCTTTTACTAGACGACAGCTGAAACAAACAATACTGGGATGATCCCTATAGCTGAAGGTATCATCCTGGTATAACCACTCAGAATCCAAGTGGGTACATCGCTGGTCATCAAGTGATTAACCACACAGAGAGGGTTGACGTCCAAGAGCACCTTTAGGAGTTCTAAGGATTAAAACACCCACAAAATTAACCCATTTTGGAAAGAAAACATCCCACAGTATTTTCTATAGCGCTGGTGAGAAAATACTCCCAAAATCGAATTTACTATAGTTCCCTGAAACCAAATAGCGCCCAAACCCTTACTCTGCTAAAACCTGGAGTAGTGCACATGGAAATAATGTTTAGAGCATGATATAATTGCCTAAATGGTACTGAAATATGCGTTATATTATTTAAAGATAATCTGCTTTTAAACTGTGTGAAAAAGTGATTTCTACACTGAAATATCTTTAAAAGTCTGAGAAGTGAAAAATTCCCCGTTTTGGACAACTAGGCGCCAACACAACTGAGCATGCTCAGACCTGAAAATAACTCTCATTTTAACTCAAGTGTCTTTTTTAGCTGGCGTTATAGTAAATACCAAAATGAGAGCTAATTAGAGAGCTTTTTTTTAATGAAAATCTGCTCTATTTTAGTCAAAATCAAGTTTCAGCCATTGATTCTAATAGAACAATTCTAACTTTCACAAAAAAAACTTTTAATGTTGAGATGAAATGTATCTTTCTGTGAAATAAATTTTCCTTTGCAACATTGTTGCTTCTACTTAAAATATTTTGATTTTAAGAATACTAGAATGTGGAATGTTTTGATGTTTTGGTAAAATATATTTTTCTCTGTCACTTTCACTTGTTACTCTCCATCTCACAACAATCTTTACCCCAAACTCACACATGTGTCTTAATAATCCACAAACAATACCATTGCTCATGCAAATTTAAAATGAATCACAATTTTTTGTGCTTTTTATTATTTCCAAATATTCATAATTTTGAGCCCAAAAAATGTGATATGTGTACCAACATCAGAAAGCAAAATGTAATTCCCAAAAATTTGAGGGTAATATTCTACTCTCACCCACAAAAAAACACCAAATATCACAGAATAAATCAAGAAGAATAACTCTTGAGTAATGTAATTCCATCACTTGTATGTCCAAAGAAATGCAGTATTTATGTGTTTTTATGTGTATTTATGTGTAGTTTTGTGTAGGAGGATCTCACATGTGGCAGCTCCGTGGCTTAGAGGTTAGAACTTCTGCTTAGTATCCCTGAGGGTCCCAACCATGTTGCTTCATGTAGAGAAGTTGTCTCATCTCCCAGGTCCTATAACTATGTCTAAATGTAGTATTTATTTGTAGGAGGGTTCCACCACCATTGTAAGTCTTTTCCAGATACACTATTTAGCCAAAAGTATTGGGACACCTGCCTTTACACACACATGAACTTTAATGGCAGCCCAGTCTTAGTCCGTAGGGTTAAAATTTGATTTGGCCAACCCTTTGCAGCTAGAACAGCTTCTGGGAAGGCTGTCCACAAGGTTTAGTGGGAATGTTTGATCATTCTTCCAGAAGTGCATTTGTGAGGCTGGGCACTGATGTTGGATGAGAAGACCTGGCTGGCAGTCTCTACTCCAATTTAGCCAAAGGGTGTTCTATCGGGCTAAGGCCAGGACTCTGTGCAGGCCAGTCAAGTTTCTCCACCCCAAACTTGCTCATCCATGTCTTTATGGACCTTGCTTTGTGCACTGGTGTGCAGTCATGTTGGAACAGGAAGGGGCTTTCCCCAAACTGTTCCCACAAAGTTGGGAGCATGAAATTGTCCAAAATGTTTTGGTATGCTGACGCCTTAAGAGTTCCCTTAACTGGAACTAAGAGGCCAAGCCCAACCCCTGAAAATGAACCCCACATCATAATACCCCCTCCACCAAATCACTTGGACCAGTGCACAAAGCAACATCCATAAAGACATGGATGAGGGAGTTTGGGGTGATTGAACTTGACTGGCCTGGACAGAGTCCTGACCTCAACACAACAGAACACCTTGGGGATGAATTAGAGAGGAGACTGTAGGTCAGGCCTTCTCGTCCAACATCAGTGCCTAACCTCACATATGCACTTGGAAGAATGGTCAAACATTCCCATAGACACACTCCTAAACCTTGTGGACAAGAAGAGTTGAAGCTGTTATAGCTGCAAAGGGTGGGCCAAATGAGTTTTGAACCCAATACTAATGCTGGGATGCCATTACAGTTCATGTGCATTTAAAGGCAGGCATCCAATACTTAGGCCAATATATTGTATATTGCTTGTGACACTGAGCATGGCTATGGACTTAGGGCTGGTTCACACCACAGAGATGCAGAGAACATGTGTGAGGCTGCCTGGTGGCTAAGTGGGTAGCAGTTCTGTCTAGAAGAACCTGGGATGTTGGTACAATTCCCCAACATGCTAATCCTTGTGTTGAAGTTTATATGTTCTCCCTGTGTGGGTTTCTCACTACAATCCAAAGACATGCTGGCATGTTATTTGTCTCCTGTCGAAATAGGTTCTAATGTAAGAAAGTTAATTTTGGACTTTATATTGGAAGCTCATTGCAGCCAGGAACTGATGTTAATGTTTATTAGCACTAATCATGCCCAGGGACTTGGACATTCAAATTTTAGGGTTTACACTGCAGGTACATATGCTTAGAAAACTGTTGCTTTGTTTATGTGGATGCAAATGGACTTTGATCTTTGTCCTGTAGTTGGAGATTTGATGCACATAGCCAAGGGCTAACACAGTTGCGAATACTATTATGTGTTCCTGCTCATCAGGTGCAATCACTTTAGACATACATGAAGAGATAGATTGAAAGATACTGATGGTCGTGTACTTCTATTGGGTGTGTCAGTGTGCTAACAATACAACCTCTCTTATATAAAGGCCTACAGTAGGGGGGTTTGTTTGGCCTGAGAAGCTCAGGTTTTTTGCTGTGATTTGTGGGGGAGAAGGAATGATATTAGGAGATTTGATGAAATTCTTGAGCATTTTTTCAATCAAAAGTGGGTTTATGTGGCCATGCTGTCGATGTTGTGCGTGTATTGTTCCTGTCTGATCATGCAAACATCGTTTGGAAGCATCTGCTGACCTACTCTTTTCTTACACCGAAATGCAGCTTCCAGTAGAACATGGTCACCAATGTATGTATGTGTGGATTGTGGGCTGGTGGTGGGTGTTTTGAATAAGTCTTTTGTAATATTCTGTTGGAATGCTTTGTAAGATTGACTGTTTAAGTATGTTTCTATAATCTTTCAGATAAAAATGTGATGTGTTGCCCGTTATACACTGAAATTAAAGCTGTATTCACTATAAGGTTTTGTCTAATTTTAGATTGTAAGCTCCTATGAGCAGGGCCCTTAAAATCCCATTGCTAAATGTAGCACCATATATCCTGTCCAAATTTTTTTGAAGCTAGTAAATTAATGTAAATTTTTTTTTTGTTTTTGTTTTTCTGCTGGTAAAATAAAAGTACATTATTGAGCTTTGTTGTAGGTTTTTTTTCTTCTACTTTTCTTTTTCTTTAGTTTTTGTGGGTGGTGTTTTTGGGAAAGTGCAATATCTTTTGTATTTTATTTCAATATGTATTTTTGCACCAAAAAACTAATCTCTTTGCCCTGGTTCACATTGATGCTACTTTGAAATCGTGCTACTTCACTTGAAGTAGCACGATTTGAAAGTAGCAAGGTCAGCGTGATTTCAGGTGCAACTTAATAGACATCCGTGTGGCTTCATACACAAATGTCTTTTGAAGTCGCACCTGAAATCGGCAAAAGTAGTGCAGGACCTACTTTAGCAAATTGGTGCGGCACCACAAAAAAAGTTGCATTGATTGGAACAGGGCCATTGCTGCCAATAGTCATGCGATTTGATCTCTCAAATAGCATGACAAATCGCTTCAATGTAAACCTAGGCTTCTGCACACCTGCAAGTTATATATAAAGATTCCACCTTTATCATTAACAGCTGTGGAGAATTTCAGGTAATGAATTCAGCTGGTGGATAGGCAGTGTTGTATGTGTCAGCTTTAGTTCACATTGGTGCGATTTGACATGTCAAAGCTGTGACAATTGCACTGTTTTAATTGGTGCGACTTTGGGGTGCAATTTGTATTAATATCAGTGCAGAAACCTGAACAGATGTCTCTGAAATTCCCCCTGCAGTCGGGACTGACATGCGGGAATGAAAGTGTGTGATTTCAGCTGAACGATTTCCTCCCTCTGTCAGTGTGAACCAGGGCTCAAACTGGGCCTTTTTTTTTTGTCATTCACCTGCTGCTAACCCAGGGACACCATTTCTTATCGAACGCCCCGAAATATAAGTAGAAACACAAATTTGCATATATGCAAATAAACAAAAATAATAAAATTCTTATAGTGGTTGCGATCAAATATTCACAGCAGCGATCAAAAGAGTGTGGTTTCACCTTCTGACCCAGAAATAAGTCATTGTAATCACCCAGAAGTTCCTGTGCTGGTCAAGATCTCCATCTAGGTGGACATGGCAAGGTCCCTCTTTAGCAAAGAGGAGGTGCTGCTCATTTTCCGGATAAGGGTATGATATGTACTTGTGCTTAATCAATGCGGGGGTGGATGTGGTACTTAGATTTGGTGTGGGTGGGGTGCATTGATTTGTTTGGCATCCCCACACATTTGCTTCTGGCCCATATGCACACATCACTTCCTGCATTTGTTCTGCTGATGTAAATGCAAGTATAAATGAGAGCTCCTTTCTATTAAAATATATGACTTGTTTCACAGTTGGGCGACTTTGGACCTCCAAGTTGCTTGACAAGTTGTACCCCATGATTCTCAATGATAACTAGGGATGGGCCGTACATCCCCCCTGTTCGGTTCACAGCAGAACATGTGAACAGACAAAAAATTTGTGCGAACACTGTTAAAGTCTATGGGACACGAACATGAATAATCAAAAGTGCTAATTGTAAAGGTTAATATGCAAGTTATTGTCATAAAAAGTGTTTGGGGACCCGGGTCCTGCCCCAGGGGACATGTATCAATGCAAAAAAGTTTTTAAAAATGGCTGTTTTTTCAGGAGCAGTGATTTTAATAATGCTTAAAGTGAAACAATAAAAGTGTAATATTCCTTTAAATTTCATACCTGGGGGGTGTCTTTAGTATGCCTGTAAAGGGTTGCATGTTTCCCGTGTTTAGAACAGTCTGACAGCAAAATGACATTTCAAAGGAAAAAAAGTCATTTAAATGTACTCACGGCTAATAATGAATTGCCGGTCCGACAATACACATACAAAAGTTCATTGATAAAAACGGCATGGGAATTCCCCACAGGGGAACCCTGAACCAAAATGTATAAAAAATGGTGTGGGGTCCCCCTAAATTCCATACCAGGCCCTTCAGGTCTGGTATGGATTTTAATAGGAACCCCGCGCCAAAATAAAAAAATGGCGTGGGGTCCCCCCAAAAATCCATACCAGACCCTTATCCGAGCACGCAACCTGGCAGGCCACAGGAAAAGAGGGGAGACGAGAGAGCGCCCCCCTCCTGAACCGTACCAGGCAAGGGGACCCCCAGATCCTGGCCCTCCCCCCTGTGTGAAATGGTAAGGGGGTACAAAAGTACCCCTACCATTTCACAAAAAAAGTGTCAAAAACGTTAAAAATGACAAGAGACAGTTTTTGACAATTCCTTTATTTAAATGCTTTTTTCTTCTATCTTCCTTCGGTTTCTTCATCCATTTTCTTCTTCTTCTTCTGGTTCTTCCTCCGGTGTTCTCGTCCAGCATCTTCCTCCGCGGCATCTTGTTCCCGTCTTCTCCTGGGGCCGCTCCGCATCCATGATGGCATGGTGGGAGGTGTGACGCTTCTCCTCTTCTGATGGTTCTTAAATAACGGAGGGTGGGGCCTCCTGGTGACCCCGCCCCCTCTGACATCACAGGGAATGCCACAGGGAAGTCCCTGTGCATCATAGGGGGTGGGGTCACCGGGTGGCCCCGCCCTCCGTTATTTAAGAACCGTCAGAAGAGAAAAAGCGTCACACAGCGGGAGCTTCCCACCATGCCATCATGGATGCGGAGCGGCCCGAGGAGAAGAAGGGAAGAAGACGCCGCGGAAGAAGATCCCCCTGAAGAAGGCACGTGATCCCTGTGCCGAAGACGCATAGGGGAGGGGCCAGGATGGAGCTGTCAGCAAGGATAGTGAGGCGAGGCAGACACACCACACCGCACGCCGTACCAGCGATCTGGTTCTCACATACAGAGCCCTGAATAGGATGGTGCACTCACGCACCTATACCATGTGAGTACCCCTATGAAGGGAATATTTACTTTTTAATAAAAGTCTTTACAATATCACACTATGGAGCTTTTCTCTTTTATCCATGATCTGGAATGCTACTAATTGAGCGAGTTGGATTTCATCACCTGCATATCGTTAGAGCCCAGGAGTGGCTCCCAAGCGTGTTTCGGTATAGTTTAGGTACTGTGTCACACGCTCTGAGGTGAGCGCATAGGCTTTTGGGGAACACTGGAAAAGCACTGAAGCATGTTATATGTTCTGCACTGGTTTTGATGAGCATGATGAAAAGCACTTTTTGATGAACACTGGATCTGTGCACTTAGGATATAATTTTGATGAAAGTTTATGGTTTTTATAAATCAATTTGGTGAAGGAGTGGATACTCTCTAGCCTGAGTTTACACCTGTATTTTTAATATTTTTCGCATGTTGCACTTTATTTGTTGTATCACAAAATTAATGTTGCATGGATTATAATAGATTTCTGGGTATATTTTTTTGATAGCTATGCACTTTATATAATTATTTATTTTTGTACTGTTTATTTTCCTAGCGCAAATGCAATTTTATTTTAACTTTTGAGTGTTATCTGCACGAGTATGAAACGTGTTTAGCGTTTGCAGCTTGGTTATGCTACGTGCTCACTTTATTAGTACTATTCCATTGTTGGCTCGCAAGATCCACTTTATTATTATTTGCCGCGGAAGAAGATGCCGGACAAGAACACCGGAGGAAGAACCAGAAGAACCAGAAGAAGAAGATGGAGGAAGAAACCGAAGGAAGATAGAAGATAGAAGAAAGAAAAAGCATTTAAATAAAGGAATTGTCAAAAACTGTCTCTTGTCATTTTTAACATTTTTGACACTTTTTTGTGAAATGGTAGGGGTACTTTTGTACCCCCTTACCATTTCACACAGGGGGGAGGGCCGGGATCTGGGAGTCCCCTTGTTAAAGGGGGCTTTCAGATTTTGATAAGCCCCCTGCCGGCAGACCTCCACAACCACCGGGCAAGTGTTGTGGGGATGAGGACCTTGTCCCCATCAACATGAGGACAAGGTGTTTTGGGGGGCTACCCCAAAGCACCCTCCCAATGTTGAGGGCATGTGGCCTGGTACGGTTCAGGAGGGGGGGCGCTCTCTCGTCCCCCCCTCTTTTCCTGCGGCCTACCAGGTTGCATGCTCGGATTTTTGGGGGGGACCCCACACCATTTTTTTTTTTAATTTCGGTGCGGGGTTCCCCTTAAAATCCATACCAGACCATTTTTAATAAAAATTTGACCGGGGTTCCCCTTAAAGGGCCTGGTATGGAATTTAAGGGGACCCCCCACATCATTTTTTTAAAATTTTGGTTCGGGGTTCCCCTGTGGGGAATTCCCATGCCGTTTTTATCAATGAACTTTTATGTGTATTGTCAGACCGGCAATTCATTAATAGCTGCAAGTACTTTAAATGACTTTTTTTCCTTTGAAATGTCATTTTGCTGTCAGACTGTTCTAAATACGGGAAACATGTGCCCCTTTACAGGCATATTATAGACACCCCCCAGGTGCAAAATTTAAAGGAATATTACACTTTTATTGTTTCACTCTAAGCATTATTAAAATCACTGCTCGCGAAAAAACGGCCGTTTTTAACATTTTTTTTTCATTGATACAGGTCTCCAAACACTTTTTATGGCAAAGAACTTGCATATAAGCCTTCAGTGAGAACTTTGGATTTTGCAGGTTCGAGCCCCATTGACTTCCACTATTCCAGCATATGTGATCTGACAGGCATTATTGCCGCTATATCGCTGCTTTCCATTTGCATTAGCGCTGACTTTATGAGAGTTGAAGTCTTTCTGGCCTTTTTTGAGAGTTATTTTTTGGTACCGCAGGAGAATTTTTTGGCGCTATAGTAAATGACCCCCTTTATTTTCTTTCTTACAGTAGTTACATAGTTAGTCAGGTTAAAAAAAGACACAAGTCCATATAGTTCAACCAAAAAAAAATACTATCCCATATACACAATCATATACCCACAGTTAATCCAGAGGAAGGCAAAAGACCCCAGCAAAGCATGATCCAATTTGCTATAACAGGGGGAAAAACTCCTTCCTGATCCACCGAGAGGCAATTGGACTGGATCAACTTTACCTATAAATGTTACTACCCAGTTATATTATGTACATTTAGGAAAGAATCCAGGCATTTTTTAAAGCAGAGTTGTCACCGCTCCAGGAGCTTTAACAGACAAAGAGTAAATCAATCTTGGCTCGGAGGTCGTAGGTGCTGGCAAGTGCTGATAACGATGAACAGCTATGAGTAAGCAGTTACGTTAGTGCAAAACGTCAGCTCTTTCCTGTCTGCTGTGACTTTTTGAATTTGATGTGTATCCTTTAAATAAATATATAAGGCTTATCTATCAGTGCAGCTATCCAGAATTCTTTCATGTTCAACCTTTTTTAAAGCAATCTACTGAGCTTACCAGAACCACATCTGGAGAGAGTCTAGTCCACATTTTGACAACTCTTATGCCCCGTACACACGGTCAGACATTGTTCGGACATTCCAACAACAAAATCCTCGGATTTTTTCCGACGGATGTTGGCTCAAACTTGTTTTGCCTATACACGGTCGCACAAAGTTGTCGGAATTTCCGATCGCCAAGAACGCGGTGACGTCAAGCACGTACGACGAGACTAGAAAAGGCCAGTTCAGAACCAAGCGAGGCACCCTTTGGGCTCCTTTTGCTAATCTCGTGTTAGTAAAAGTTTGGTGAAAGACGATTCGCGCTTTTTCAGACTCGTGGCTTTCAGATCGTTTTCTGCCGTTCAGTTTGTGCTTGTGGGTTTGTATCTGCTCTTCAGTGCGTGCAGTCAGTTCGTATTGGAGTTTTCTGTGCGATCTTGTCCGCTCGTTGCTGTTTTTCAGGTCGCTCTTCACAGGCCTTGCTGTTCTTCAGTGCGTTCTGTTACTTCGTTCTGAGCAGCCGACCGTTTTCTAGCCATGTTGCGTATGCGTACTCCTCGTAGAGTTCGTGCTGTGCGGGGGCTTGGTGTTGGGGTCCTGACCTTGACACAAGTCCAGTCCATGAACAGGGTGGGGAGGAGTTCATGGACCAAGAATTGGTTGCTTCAGCGTGACCAGTTCTGTCATATGCCTTTGCTCCGTGAGATCCGTGAGAATAATCCTGATGATTTCAGGAACTTTCTCAGGATGACGGACCCCGTGTTTCACCGTTTGTTGGCTTCGCTGACCCCCTATATCAGCAGGCAGGATACCTGCATGAGGCAAGCCATCACTCCGGAGCAGAGGTTGGTCGCTACCCTGCGGTACTTGGCGACGGGGAGAAGCCTGCAGGACCTCAAGTTCTCGACAGGCATCTCCCCCAGGCTCTGGGGATCATTATCCCAGAGACCTGTTCTGCCATCATACAGGTCCTACAGAAGGAGTATATGAAGGTAAGATTTTTATCCTTTTATATCACATTTTATTGTATTGAATGTTTGATAATATATTGTATTTCTTTCCTCATTCCCTAATTACCATGATTGTAATATGCTGTGAATGTCCCCTTTGTCCTCATGCATGCTGGATTTTTATGTAAGTATTATTTTAGGTCCTTCATACATATTTGCCCTTCAATAACCTCGCCAGCATGGTGTCTCCTGCCCTATATTCACCTCATGTAGTCACTTAACAATGTATTTTATCAGCTCCATAGTAGTGCTTTACCCCAAACACCCCCTAAAATGTTTGGAAATGTTATTTTTGATTTAAATTCAGGCAGAGGGCCAGAGGCTTTTTTTTGTGGTGTCCCCAAATTTTTTGTAACCCTCCCTCCCCCAACTGCTAAGTCAGCTGATCCCAATTCTCTATCTTCAATCATCTATCTGCTGACTTTGCCAAACCCATACATACTATACCCATCTCTTTAGTGCTCAGATTTATGGATGAATTCCCCAAAGCATGTAGTGCAAGGGCCTGCCTGTATACTTTCCAATGGTACTGTTTAAAGTTCTTGTATCCTATTATGATCTTGATAGGTAATAGCAGAATGTCCAAATGTGCTCAAATGTGTACAGTGTGTATTTATATCTTTGTATTCAGACACTTCTTACCTGTCCAGTGGGCTACCAATAGTGTAACTAAGGAGGGGCTGTTCCAAGTAATACCCTGTATTTCGGCATTCATCTCTCAATGAAGTGAAGAGGGTTACCTGTCCAAGAGTTCCCCCCACTATAATGTTAGAAATGGCCCATGAGAGGGGGGGGGGAATATGATAGGTGTACCTTATACTTTGTTGTTGTTAAATTCCCCTTAATAAATGCTATCTGGAGGTTGACCCATAATGTTTGTGTCTAATCTGCTTGCCAGGTTTCTGTGAAAAAATAGTAATGTTTATTCTTTTTTCCTCAACAGTTTCCTTCCACGCCACAGGAATGGCAGACTGTGGCCTCCCACTTTGCCCAGCGGTGGGACTTTCCTAACTGCGGAGGGGCAATTGATGGGAAACACGTCCACATCGTCCCACCACCCAACTCGGGGTCGTACTATTATAATTACAAGGGGTTTAATAGTATAGTGATGTTGGCGGTGGTGTCGGCTAATTACGACTTCTTGTATGTGGACGTGGGGAAGAATGGCCGGATGTCCGATGGTGGAGTGATCGCCCAGACGGAGTTCTACGGGCGTCTCCAGAATGGCAGCTTGGACTTGCCACCTCCAGAGGACAATGTTGAAGGTCTCCCATTTGTGTTCGTTGCTGATGAAGCATTTGCGCTGGGGGACCACCTGATGCGGCCATTCCCGATGAGGACCCTCACCCCGGAACAGAGGGTTTTTAATTACCGGCTGGCCAGAGCCCGAAGAGTGGTGGAGAACACATTTGTAATCCTGGCCAGCCGGTTCCGATTATTTATGACACCCATCCATATGGCGGAGTATAAACTGAACCATATAATACTTGCCTGCTGTGTTCTCCATAATTTTCTACGAAAACATTCAGCCAACTATGCTGGCTCAGTTGGGCCTGAGGCCGGAATCCCAAATACATCAACAATGACGGCACTTGAAAGCGGCCGTCCTGGCTTGCCCTCCCTGAGTGCCCGTGATGTCCGGTTACGATACCTGGAGTTCTTTGCGGGTAGGGGGGCTATCAATATGCCAGACAATCTGTGACACCTTTTTCAAATAAAAAACAGCCAAAAGCAATTCTTGGTGGACATTTACTGCTTGTGTTTGTTTGAGCTGACCCTGACAGAAATGTGTTGAGTGCAGAAAATGTCGTGATTGGGTAACCTTATAAAGAATAGTGTTGGCTGGTACTTCCTAAATGCAAAAACACATTTCACTCCAAGTGCACTTGCAACTGCACTGAACCTGCACTTGTAGTGCAAAGTGTATTTGTCCTTAGGAAATAACCCCCATTTTTGCATAAAACAGCAATTACATCACTCCAAAAGTGTTGTAGCGTTGAGACAATAATCCACACATTCTTGAGTAAGGGACTTTTTTATACCTGCACAATCACATGTGCATTTACCAAAGGTTTTTAAAACAAAACAACATGTTTGTTGTATAACAATTTTTGGGGGAGGGCATTATCAAAAATCGAAATATCCATTTCAGATAAAACAGGCCTGTGTAAAACCAACAAGAAAGCCAAAAAACTTGAACTTACAAAGTTCACATTAGGTAAAACCTGAAGGCTATATCAGACATCAGTATTTAGGAACTGGGTTTGATATAGCGTTCAGATGGGGGGAAATCACCCCTGGAAAAGCCAAATTTGGAAGATGCACACCAATTTACGAATGTCAACATGTGCTATCTGCCATCAGGGGGGATCAAGGGACGTGTTTTGGGGGAGCAAGCCTTTCCTCAACGCTACTTTATAATTGAGGAAGGGGTTGCACCCCCAAAACGCGTCCATTGATCTCCTGTGATGGCAGATAGCACATGTTGGCACACTGTGTGCATCCTCCAAATTTGGCTTTTCTAAACATTGTAAAAATTTTAGTAAGATAAAACAGGTGATTTTGTGGGGTTTAAATTCACCCCAAAACATCAATGATGTTATTATTTTTTTAATAACATCACTGATTTGTTGCTGGATGTTTTGCAATTGGAGATTACATCCCATGATCTCCCCAATCAGTATCTGGGCACTTTCAGATGTAAAGCGTTCTGGATCCCAATCACCTAAAAAGAGATAAAGAACAAAGAAAACAGGTCTCAAAAATCTGCCAACATCCATCTCTTTTACCTGAGCCTGTGGTCGCAGACACTCACCTGTTGTGGTGCCAATCTCCACCACGTCTTCTTCTTCCTCCTGCTCAGCTTCTTGTGTTGGTATTTCCCCTTCTTCCAGAGGGGGGGGGTCTCTGGTCTCCTGGGATGAGGGGTGTCCTCCGAGTCTTTTCTCCCCTATGTAAAACAAAAATGGTATACTTAGCACACAGATATTTGATGGCAGAACTAGAAATAGGAAACATTGCTTGGAAGTGGGGTACAATTTTCTATGTTAGCCGAGTTCAAAGATGTATATTTTTTATTGCCCTTTGTCAAGCTGCAATACTTTACCTGTTTGGTACAAGCTTCACAGATGGAGACCCCCCCTATAGTATACACTGGAGCATCAGTGTGCCCACCCTAATAAAAATGGTGTTCTTGTGTCCCACACTAGTGCTCCAGTCTCCAGATGTGAAAACAGCTGCTCAGTGTCCTCTCCTTACACACAATCTAGTTTGCATTTCATTCTAGTAACAAACCCATCTACACAAACAAATATTTGGCATCCAAGTAGGCCCAAAAAAAATGTGGGAAAATGCATATGGCCTAAACAATGGTGTTCTAGAGGCCGAAAGAAAAAATGTTTGATACGAACGAATAATGGGCCCATGAACATTAAAGTTGCCCTATTAAACGTTACAATTACTAAAAGCATATGGAGCAGAACGAACGGAATAAAGACAGAAAGAATATGAACACAGCACAACTACTTACTTTTTTGCAGCACTCTCCGGATCTTTCGGTACTGCTCTGGCTCTCTCAACTTCAGGTCCGACCACCGCTTCCTGAGCTGATCTTTAGACCTTCGTACCCCGAAATTCCGCTCAAGACTCCTGACCACTTTACCAATGATTTTGGCCTTTCTGATGTTGGGGTGTGGGTAAGGCCCATATTTTCCGTCATAGTCGGACTTCTTCATGATGTCGACCATCTCCAACATCTCCCCAAAGGACATATTTGTGGCCTTAAAATGTCTCCTTCTGGATCGGGACGTGCCTGGATCCGGGCTTTCCTCCTCCTCGTTGTTAGAATTAGCACGCACCTGTTGTAACTCCGCCATCATGCTCTTCCCCCACTGCGCCGAACGAAAAGGGGCGGGGAATAGACTAGAAAGAACGTCAGGGGCGGGCGGAGTTACACACATGCGCAGTGTGTATAAAGCGTAACACGCGTGCGTATTACGTACGATCTGTGAGCAGAGGAAGGAGCATTGGACGCGCCGATCGTAAGAACGAAGGTAAGAGACAAACTTGGGCCTATACTGCTTCTAGATTGAGGCCTATATTGAAACAAGATTAGGAGAGTTTGGTCTGACATTAGGCTTTGTCTTGTGTTGTGTCTTGCATTGAACATGGATATCTTAATGAGAGATACTGACTTCATGTCACTATTCATTGATATGCTAAGTGAGCTGCCCTGTCTGTGGGAGATTACCCACCCCCATTTCAAAAACCAAGCAAAGAGGAAGGCAGCACTGGAGCAATTGTGTGAAATTGTGAAGCAGGTGATCCCCACGGCAGACATCACCTATTTAAAGATATTAATTGGTTGCCTGAGGAGCACATATCTGAGGGAGCGCAAGAAAGTCCTGGATTCACAGAGATCCGGAGCAGCAGATGACATCTATGTCCCCAGGATGTTGTACTACGACAGGCTGCACTTTCTGGCAGGCCAGACAGAACCCAGGCCATCCCTCTCCAGTCTTCCTTCCACGCTTCCTTCCCCCCCCGGCTGAGGCTTCTGATGCCCAACCTGGGCCTTCCAGGCCATATGTGGAGGAGCCCAGATTGACCCAGGTATAGCATTCCTCTAAATATTTCTGCTTGTCCAATCAATGATGTTAACTAGATGTTAGTTGGGAGTCCTAATTTAGGATTGTGATTGATGATGCAAAAACTAAAACCATGTCCTTTTTTCATACACAGGGAAGTCTCAGCCAGGAGGTGGCCGGGCCGAGCCGGCTGGCTGATCTGCAGGTCCCTCCACCCCCCCTGGAAACAGAAAGTGGCAGTAGGAGGAGTACCCTAGAGGAGGCGGCTATCAGATTTTTTTGGAGGGCTACAGAGGTCCTGGGAGCACCACACACCAGGCAGGAGAACCTTGCTGCATTCATTGCCTATAAAATGCAGAGGATGGAGGAGGGCCAACAAGCCATGTGTCAGGCTCTCATATCAGAGGCTCTGGAGAAAGGTGTGAGGGGCCAAATTACACCTCACACACAGCTTTGGGATGGTCCTCCTCCTCCTCCTGCAGGTCCTCCTCCTCCTCCTCCCTCTCCTCCAGGTCCTCCCAGTCCTCCTCCAGGTCCTCCCAGTCCTCCTCCTCCTCCTCCTCCAGGTCCTACTCCTCCTCCTGCCACATCTCCAACTGCACAGCCACAGCCCGGAAGGAAGTGTGAAAGGAAGACCAGAGAGTAATTGCCCTGGATCCAGTCTGGTCGGCCAAAAGATGCAGCCTCTTGTGGTACCACAGCCTGGGGACACTGATGTCATCTGCTGCTATCCGAATCTCTGTGAATCCCGGACCAGACTGCCCTCCCTTACATATGGACTCCTCAGGCCACCAATTTTGATGTTAAAGAATTGATGTCTGCCGTGGGGGTCCCAGGCTTCACTAATTTCTCCTGTTGATCCAGTGTTGCCTTCCTCTTTGTTTGGTTCTGAGCCCTTAATAAAGGATTTTTGTTTTGAATTATACTCTCCTATGTGTTTTACTTCAAAAATGACAGTTTGTTTGTGAGGATTCAGGTACATTTCAAATATACAATGTGAAATGAACAAGGGACACCAACAACAAAAAATCTCCTGGAGATTAAATAATAAAAGATATCAATGGTGTTGGGGTAACTTGACACACAAAACACACACAAAAATATTCTGGAGTAAAAATAAAAATAACATTGAACAAAGATCAGCCTTGGAAAAAATCCAAACATTAAAGAAAAAAAAGGCTTAAAAACAAAAAAAAAAAAACCTAAAAAATATAAAACTGTCAGATGTGACAACTAATAACAATATATTGAGGGAATCCCACTAAAAAAACAGAAATAAAACTTTGTGAGAAGTGTGTGTGAATATGAGCAGCAAAACTACTTAATTCTTGTCACATTATAAAGAAGAAGAGAGTGCGCTGTATTAAACCATTTTTTACATTGCAGTGTGACGAAAGTGCTGTATCCATTGCGAACACTAAGTTTACCAGAACGAGCTGTCCCGTGTCCGAATTTCTTCTGAGCATGCGTGGCACTTTGTGCGTCGGAACAGGCCACACACGGTCGGAATTGACGCGATCGGATTTTGTTGTCGGAAAATTTAATCTCCTGCTGTCCAACTTTGTGTGTCGGAAAATCCGATGGAAAATGTCCGATGGCGCCCACACACGATCGGAATTTCCGACAACACGCTCCGATCGGACAATCCGACCGTGTGTACGGGGCATTACTGTGAAGAAACCTTTCCGTATTTGGAGATGAAATCTTTTTTCTTCTAGACGTAAAGAGTACCCCCTTGTTCTCTGTGATGACCTTAAAGTGAATAACTTAACACCAAGTTCACTATATTGACCACTTATGTATTTGTACATGTTAATCATATCCCCCTTGTTCTCTTCTCAAGAGGGAATAAATTCAGTTTCTCTAATCTTTCCTCATAGCTGAGCTCCTCCATGCCTTTTATCAGTTTGGTTGCCCTTCTCTGCACTTTCTCTTGTTCCCCGATATCCTTTTTGAGAACTGGTGCTCAAAACTGAACTGCATATTCCAGATGAGGTCTTACTAATGATTTATACAGGAACAAAATTATCTCTCTCTCTCTGGAGTCCATGCCTCTCTTAATACAAGAAACGACTTTGCTCGCTTTGGAAACCGCAGCTTGGCATTGCATGCTATTATTGAGCTTATGATCTACCAAAACCCCCAGATCCATCTCCGCCATTGATTCCCCAATTTGTACCCCCCTAGTATGTATGATGCATGCATATTCTTAGCCCCAAGAATATGCCACTAGGTGATACTGCGACTGGTGTGTCGGTGATAAGGAACACTGTTGCTTGCATACACTGACCTGGTGACACTGGGACTGGTGTGGTGGTCATCGGACAACTGTCACTGGCCGCACTATCAAGTCTCATGCAAATGCAAGGTTGGGAAGTGGTAAAACCAGTTGAGCTGCAGCTCTACCACCCCTTAACTGCTACAAATGCTGCAGTTACATTGCTTTTCTTTGGAGTTGTGCCAAGAAATATGTCCCCTGTATGTCCACTGATCATGACCCATTTAAGTGAATGGGGGTGCTTGTGTGGGGTCCAAGGGGTTAAAACAGGTTTTGAAGAGGCGATAGAATGCCTTCTATCTGCCTGTCAAATTCTTTCTGAAGAGCAATTCTAACACAGATGGCACTTCATAGAGCATCATTCAAGTCCTTATGGTGACACTATGTCTGGTGTGGCAGTGATCAGGGACACTGTGACTGGTGTGGACATGATCAGGGACACTTAGACTGGTGTGGCATTATGCCGATTACCATCATTACAGCCCTGATATGCTCAAGTTTTTTGCTACAGTCTACTCCCCACCTAGAGGTGAACAAGATTTTGTTACAAATTGAAACATTTTCAATCTAAGTGCAGCACTGTGGGGTTTATTTACTAAAGGCAAATCCACTTTGCAGTACAAGTACACTTGGAAGTGCAGTTGTTGTAGATCTGAGGGGGACATGCAAGAAAAATGAAAAACAGCATTTTTGCTTGCACATGATCGGATGATAAAATCAGCAAAGCTTCCCCTCATTTCAGATCTTCCCCTGAGATCTACAGCGACTGCACTTCCAAGTGCAGTTGTAGTGCAAAGTGGATTTGCCTTTAGTAAATCAATCCCTTATGCCGCGTACACACGGGCGGACTTTTTTCGACCGGACTGGTCGGACTTTCCGACGGACTTTTGCCGGACTTCCGACGGACTTTCGAACGAACGGACTTGCCCACACGCGATCACACCAAAGTCCGACGGATTCGTATGTGATGACGTACGACTGGACTAAAATAAGGAAGTTGATAGCCAGTAGCCAATAGCTGCCCTAGCGTGGGTTTTAGTCTGTCGGACTAGCATACAGACGAGCGGACTTTTCGACCGGACTCGAGTCCGTTGGAAAGATTTGGAACATGTTCTAAATCTAAAGTCCGTCAGATTTTCGACCGAAAAAGTCCGCTGCAGGTCCGATGGAGCCCACACACAGTCGGATTGTCCGCCACATTTGGTCTGTTGGACCGGTCCGGTCGAAAAGTCTGCTCGTGTGTACGCGGCATTAGACTCGGATTTACAGATTATACCAGCTATGCCCTTTCTGGATTAATCATATAGGAATGGTTTAATATACATGATTGTTTTCTTCTTTTTTTTTGTTTTGTTTTATATTAATTTTGTTTGCTACACTATTAACCAAAGTGGTTAGTTGGTGTTGTACTCAGAATGAGTTATAGAGGCAATAAGGTGGCTGGATTCAAATGTACGCATTTTTCATAGTCAGATTTGTACATAAACAAACTCATATTTTAAACCTTTCATTAGACAAACATTTAGTTAGCTGTATATTTGCTGCGCAGAATGTCGGACCATTAAAAATTAAATATTTGGCCAAAATAATGTCTGTAACTTTGTCTAATAGCAGGTTGGTGACCACCGCTCCAGGTAACTGGGTTTAAATTTCCCGTCCTCCGCTGGGTGAATGGTTGTGAGAGCTCCAGGTGCTGGCGATTGCTATTCCAATGGTATAGGTGCAATGAAAAATCTGGACTGCCGCACTCCGGATTGGAATAATAAAGGTAAAATCTTCTTTATTGAAAAAATGACATGGTATAAAATGCGTACATTGCTCTGTTGAAGTGATACAGCATAACCGCTGACGCATTTCATGCTCCCATAGAGCGCTTACTCATAGCTGGTTTGTACAACAATGAAAGTCACTTATATACACATTATACGTCTCACACATGACCCCATACTGATTGTATAACTCTGAACAGCTGATCGTTAGATTGTATGGCCTCTTAACATAGAGTTAATTGGGTGTGTGTTTTATGGTGGAGTGTTTATTGAAGACGTGAATGTGCAGACAAGATGTTTCTGTAGAATACAAAAAATATCCATAAATAAAAAGTTTATATTGCTTTTAAAAGTCTTTTGAAGAAGGAAAGTTAGGAAGATATAAAGTTTCCTTTCTTTCCACGGGACTGAGATAGGTGCTAAAACTAGCGCTTAGACGTATAAACATGTAAACCATTATATAAATGAATGCAGGTATACATGAGCCCTATGGCCCAGCAGCCACGGCATAGTGTGAAAGATATCATATGTCTGCTCAGTTTACAAAAATTTTTTTTTTTTTTTTTTTGATATATAAATGAGAATATTGTAAAGGTTATTATGAGGAAACACTATGAAAAACCACTGTGTTTTGTAAACGATAAAGTCTTACATGTGAGGGTCTGTGACAGTATTTGCATGACTTTCAAATTTCATGACTTTATGTGAACTCTGCCAGATTTGAGATGCAAACAAAGTGTATGCATATATGGTGTGTGGGTGCTTTTTTAGTGATCTGAACTCCACAAGGAGAAAAAAAAAAGAAAAAGCATTTTATAAATGCATGTATATGTGCATTTATGTGTATCATAAATATAAAAGGTGAAAACGAAAAATAAACTGGAGATCAACATAAAACGTGAAGGGGGCATGTGTATATATATCTATCTATCATCGTGAAAGTATATATAGAATATATATAAAATGAAACAAAGTGGAAACTAAACCATGTGATTGTAGCTTGACTAAAAAACACGATCAATAAATGGTCTATGTCTAAGTGTATGTTTCCCATGCAATCTCCTACACATATACCTGTCGAGCTTGTGTTACGCATACAGGAAATAAATGGTAATAAAACATATCATACACCAATAATTCTGTGGCTCAAACTCTCGAAAATATATGTCTTTGAAAGCATATGCTTATCCACCTGATAACATTCACTGTGGTTAAACTAAAAAAATGGGCGTTTACTAAACGTATTGTTTTAAAGCAATCTCATCTCTTGGTGTACCGTCTTCATGTGTATGGGCAGAATTATATGAGATAAAGAAGATAAATGTTACGTCTAAATGTGTTATCGTCCCCCTCATCCATCCAGAGTATGGCACTTAAGATACACATATTTCCAAGTAAATACCAATTCAAGTGGATGAGTGACAAGACAGACATGTGGACGGTGTATCTCCTTGCTCACTGCAACCCCTGGTATAGGATGGTGTGTATATAGGCCCCCTAAAGGTGAAAAATGGACTTATGCGTTCAAAATCGTGAGGGCTATTCTTATAAATTAGGTGTTGTAGCTTGATATAGCAACCGTTGGACAGTGGTGTCTGATTGGAGATGAAGAATAAATAACTAACTAAACAGACAAACCAAAAGTTAGTAAATATAACCCATAATGTCCTTTTGGTATGAATGTATAGATATATCCCCAATCGTCCATCCATGTAAAGAAATAAATACAAGAACCTCATCAAGGTTCTGTTTTGAAGAAAGGAAAAGAAGGAATATTTTAGCCAGACTATATGTAGCCAAGCTCTTGGATAGTTGCAATTTAAGCTCTTATTTTTTTGATAGAGGTTGGTGGATAAATGGATGGCTAGAGGGAGCGGTGAGAGGACAGGGGTATAGATATATTGCTGGACATGTCTTTCAGAAATATTATTCGTAAAAATGTGAAACGTCCCACTCAAAGTTTAACCCCCGTGGGATTCTAGTGTCTAATGAAAATATCCAAAGGACTTCTAGTTTACACAAAATCTGGAATCTGTCTCCTCCCCTCACTGGTGTCCTGATTTTCTCAATCCCTTGGATAACTAAACTGGAGGTGTTTTTGTGGTGTGTGAAAATCCAGTGTTTTGATACATTTGTTAAAATCTCTTTCTCAATATTATACAGGTGATCATGTAGTCTGTCCCTGAGACGTCGTGTTGTGCGTCCAACATATTGTACCTGGCAGCTGGTGCATGTAATGACATACACCACAAATTTGGTGTTGCAGTTTATAAAAGCGGGGATAAAAAACTCTTTTTGGCTGCTGCATGATCTTATGTATTGGCCGGTTTTGATGTACCCGCAATAATTGCAGGTTTTTATTCCACATTTGAAATTGCCTGTGAAATTAAGCCAATTTGTTTTAGTATGTTTGGTTGTAAATAGGCTGGGAGACAGTGAGCGTCCCAGCGTGGGTGCTTTGCGAGAAACAACCTTGATCCCTTTGGAGAGGATGTTATTGTATATTGGGTCATTGTACAGTACCGGGAGATGTTTCACAATGATTTTCTTATTATGTTAAATTCTGTACTGTATGAGGTGGAAAAGACTGGAGTCCTGGGGGATGTTTCTCTTTTATGTTGGGTTTTTCTATGTGGTTTCTTGTTTAGAAGCGTGGACCTTGGAATAAATTTTACTGTATTGAGTGCTTTTAATATAGATGCATCTTTGTAACCCCGAGTTTTCGTCTAATAGCACCTTTGCATAAAGCTGCAGCTCTGATATATTGGGATAAACCCTTTCCTGGCAATATTATAATAAACGATAACAATACCCTGCGGTCATGCAGAGATGTCCATAAATCCAAAATATTCTTCTGCTTATACCACTGCACTTACAAGGAAAAGGGGCACATCATTTCACAATCCACACATTTTGCTTTAGATTTCAAAAATAAAAATAAATAAAAACAAAAGGACAAACAATCTGTATATGATGGACAAGAAAGCACTCAGCCACATCAAAAACTATAAAACAACTGGCTGCAGGTGGCATCTATCCTAACAGGGTGTGTGGACTGTGTGATGGGTCTGTTATATTTAAATTTTATTTATTATAACTCTCACATCACGGACCGCACATCAAGTTATTATCAGCCCTTAAGATTTCATTTCCAACCAAAGGTTGTCTAAACCAGTTTCCATATATCTATATTATTAATAAAATCATTAAACTCATATTAGAAATGAATACTCAAATGATAATTTCAATATCACACCCTAATTCTAATATATATCCAGAGATATATTTCCTTAAAGGGGGGCATATTACTTAATTTTACTTAATTTGCCTTTTTTAAATGCACTGTTTCCACTATCAAAGGATATTCAATTTGTGTAATACACGGTTAAATGTAACCTTCATTTTACCATGTTTGGAAAACAGATTAAAAAATAATTGTGATCACATTGTTTATCATAGATTCATTAACCCAGCACATTTTGTTATAAATATTTTGTCTAAAAAACTGAAATTGGCATGGTGTCCTTCCAGCTTATCACTGATCTCTCATCCTAGCCACATTCTTTCATGAGTGCGCATAGGAGGGGGTCACATCTGCATACATGACACACACAAGGGATAGAACTAAAGGTTCCAGCATTCACACACATACATGAATATCTCTCTAAAATCGCTTACATTTTTCCCATTTGTACACAACACATGCACATCATTCTCTCAATTTCTTTTAACTATTAATATATTTCCTTGCTTAACTTCAGCTTTCCTTATTTTGTTCAGATATCCTTTGCATTCAATATCCTGTAATACCATACTTCACATACTGTACCTTCTATGATTCTATGATCAGACGCTCATAGATGATCAGATTCAATGCTCATCCCATCTTCCCTCTCTGACAACATTTAAAGTATTCTGTTTTAACTCTCATTACTCTGTTTCTGACTTTACTAGTTGCAGTGCCTGACTCCAAATTCATCCCACAACTTAACAAGAAAATGTCCCTTCTGTCTAGTGTTAATTGTCACCCTTGATCCATCCTGCTCACATAGATAGCTGTTTCTCTAGATGTTTACTCTGCATGATTCTTAGTCCCTGTGGACTTTGGTGGACCCAGTTACCCATTGTGGATCCCTGTCCACTTTAACCATTAATCTATGGGCTCAGTATAGGCGGAACCGCACCTTCGGTTCATATATTGCGCTCCTCTTGCGCTGGGCATTTTTGAGGGTCTCTTACCCTTCATTCCCTTACTTAATTTAATGCCTATAATAACTGGCCAGTCTTCTCTATGTGTGCCTATGCCCTCTTGCCTCTAAACTACTTTATCTAGCAGAAGTACTACATATACCTGTGAACAGCACTATTCTTCCCTTTCTTATCTATAACACTTCCGATGGACAGTAGACAGTGACAACATAACATATAAACACGAATTAATACAGTTCAATTAAGGGGAGTAAAACAGGTACCCTTTGTCCCGAAAATGCCTTACCGATCAAGGAAGTCTGATAACTCAAATGTAAGCAAAAGGCTTACCTCAGCCAGCTGATTATCAGAAATTCCCGGATCGTCTCAAGCTCCTCATTTTGGATTCTCAGGGTCACCTGTAAAGCCCCTCCTAGGCAAAGCTCGCCGCTTGACCAGGACATTTTATAGATAGGCAACTCCTATCCTCATAATGATTTGTGGTTCCAAATTGATAATAACTACTGCAGTAGGGAACAGACACAAAAGATGCGCTCAGCATCTTTCCAAATAACTGTT
Organism: Lithobates clamitans; assembly: GCA_037952925.1. Lineage (NCBI taxonomy): Eukaryota > Metazoa > Chordata > Amphibia > Anura > Ranidae > Lithobates > Lithobates clamitans. Next base: position 2,683,802 of record JBBGZY010000192.1, on the reverse strand, counting down.
CTGCTTTATTATGACGCAATTGAAGGTTTTTATACACATGATTACGTAGGTATCACATTAATATTACAATTGTACGTTTATGATAACAAGGGGCATTACATAGGCAGGCTAATTCTAATCAGAACTCGAAAGAATGTAAACATGTACTGAAAACATTATTAGTGCCGTGTGCACAGTGAGGGCAATGTGCAATACATACAAAATAGAATACAATTATATTTCTAGTATGTGCGCCATATACCCTTTCTTTTTTGTATTGTTTTGTTTTGCATTGCTTTTTTTTTTTTTTTTTTTGTTCTGTTTTGCTTCTTTTTTTTCTTTTTTTTTTCTTTTTGTGATTGCCATTTGTTTTGCCCTTTGTTTTTCTGTGTTTTGTTTTTGATTCATTGGTGATTTGGTGTCTCCCAAGCCTGTTCTCCCGCATCTTGCTATGGTGATTGTCACGTACCTGGTAGGTTGTGAGCCTGAAGTGCAGGAAAAGACCTCCCTTACAGCTCCCACTCCCGTTCCCCTGGAATGGAGATAGAGGGCCAGGAGTGAAAAGTGGTATGGGTGCCTGGCAGGATCAACAGTTGCTGAAAGTCCAGTAGTGGTGGCACCCTCTGGAGTCAGTAGTCTGAGGAGTAGACTGAGGACAGAGACTGGAATGCAGGACTGGAACCAGGAACAACAGCAGGTAATAGCAGACTGGAAGCTGGACTGGAACAACAGCAGAAGATAGTCTGGAACACTGGACTGGAACCAGGAACAACAGCAGGTAATAGACTGGAACGCTGGACTGGAACACAGCAGAAGATAGCCTGGAACGCTGGGCTGGAACTCAGCAGAAGGCAGCCTGGAACGCTGGACTGGAACCAGGAACAACAGCAGGTAATAGACTGGAACACTGGACTGGAACACAGCAGAAGATAGCCTGGAACGCTGGGCTGGAACACAGCAGAAGGTAGCCTGGAACGCTGGACTGGAACCAGGAACAACAGTAGGTAATAGCAGACTGGAAGCTGGACTGGAACTAGGAACAACAGCAGGTAATAGCAGACTGGAAGCTGATGAACACAGCGGAGGGTCAACAAGCCGGTGGTCAGTAACGTTCGGACAGCAGAGGTACCAGGGGTAATGCAGAGGGATGGTCAGGCAAGCCAAGAGGGTCTGGTGCAGGCAGATAGCAGGATCGTCAAACAGGAAGCTGGGTCAGATAACAGGAAACACAGATCAGATCAGGTAACACTCACAGAACGCTGTAGAGCAGACAGCGGGGATGGAGTGTGACAGGCAGGTTTAAATAGCCCGCCTGACACCAGCGGGAGTGCGCGCGCGCGTGCCCGTGCGTGACCGCACCCGTGAACGCGCGCGCATGGGACCCGTGGCTGGGTTCCCGTGCGCCTGGGACGCCGGATACTGGCAGGATCTTCGTGACAGTGATTCATTTGGCCTCACTGGTGTTTTGCATGTTATGCCTTTCTTTTTGGACTGCATGCACATTTAAGGTCTGCAAGAGAGGGTGTGGTCATACTGCCTCTATCCTTTACTGTGTCTGTCTGTAAACCATCCTTCTTTCCAGATGCGTTCTGGTGTGGTGTATACTCTGGTATGTGTGGAGGAATGTCACTCTGGTGCACTTCCAGTTTTTGCGTCACTTCCAGTGACGTGCTTCTACTTTTCGCATCAATCCTGGTTGCACTTCATGCTTAGATGCACCTTTTCTCCTCTGGTCATGTTGGATGTGATGAAGTGGACTTTCCGCCTACTGCACTCAGCTCCAATTGGACAAATTTTGGCATGCCTTTGGGATCTGTGTTGGCGACTAGGGGCCATGGGCAGTGGGGGGGGGCAGCCATTGAGAGGCATTTGCTATTTCTTGGTTTATGACTCGGCTCAATCCTCTATATGTAGGGATGTGGATGCGCTGCCTATACTATCTATAAGGTCTGTTGGACTGTCTTTGTTGTTCATGGTCCTTTGAAAAACTCCTATATAGGATATTCTCCTAGATCAGGCATCCCTAAATGGTGGCCCATGGTCCAGGCCCAGCCAGCGTCCCTGTTTCATCCGGCCCACCGCGTGTAAATTGGGGGACAGAGATATGGGGGGCAATAAAGTGAGTGGAGGGCAAAGTTGCAGGGGCTGTAATGTGAATGGGGGGCAGAGCTGCAGTGGCATAATGCGAATGGGGGACAGAGCTGCAGGGGCTACAATGTAAATTGGGGGGACAGAGCTGTGGGGGGCTGCAATGTCAATGCCGCGTACACACAACTGGACTTTACGGCATACTTTGTCCTGCGGACTTTTCGACGGACTTTACGACAGACTTTCCGAATGAACGGACTTGCCTACACATGATCAACCAAAGCCTGACGGATTCGTACGTGATGACATACGACCAGACTAAAACAAGGAAGTTCATAGCCAGTAGCCAATAGCTGCCCTAGCGTCAGTTTTTGTCTGTCGGACTAGCATACAGACGAGCGGACTTTTCAACCGGACTCAAGTCCGTCAAAAAGATTTGAAACATGTTTCATTTCTAGGTCCATCAAACTTTTGGGGAAAAAAGTCCGCTGGAGCCCACACACGATCGAATTGTCCGATATACTCCAGTTCGCTGGACCAAGTATGCCGTAAAGTCCGGTCGTGTGTACGTGGCATAAGAGACATCTAGTGCTCTCTGCTAGCAAACATTTATTAAAGTAATAAAAGAATCACACTTACAAATAAGGCACTCCAATAAGTGCCAGCATAAGAACCCTCGTACAAATAACTCATAGGAGACGACCACGGGTGACGTCAACGTAGCTCCTCTCCTCCTGTGCGCATTACATCCCAGGGGGTGGTACTACATCAGCAGAACCAGGGGGCAGGACTTGATCCTACTAAAACATCTACTCATGCTTTTTCTCTATTACATTTAAGCCAGTTCTCCCTCAATAAAAATGTCCTGCTGCAGGCCAATTTACACTGCTGTATCATCTATGGTATTTTAATTACTGGTATTAACAAGAGCTTGACAGAACTTGGTCTTCTATGAGTGAGAAAAGGGACAATCATAGAAAATTACTGGCCAATTTCTTTCTGCTAGTCAAAATGGATCTGTTATTGTTTGATAGATTTAAAAAAATGAAAACTCCTTTGAACACCGCTATACATCCTTACATATTTCCAGCAAAGTTTGGCATAAAAACAGGGATTTCTGTTTTTTGCGATACATGTTCAAGATGTCCTAATGCTTGAAAGTAATCTCTCTCTGGCCCAGTACCAGTATCAAATGCCGACTTGTTTATAGCACATATTAGTGGACACTTTGATGAAAAAGCATGTGTCGCTGCTAATACTATGTGGAAAAAAGGCTTTTATAAAACTGAAATTAAGTAGATTGGGGTGCTGCTTCTGTATGTAAGCCAAGCTAACCGTCAAAGTAAAAACTCCACAGCTCTGTTAGTGTACATTGTCACTGAGACTGTCTGTGAAAATTGGACCGTACCATGATACCAAATTCCATTTTAAGGCTTCCCGAAGACATTATTTAAAGCATTTGTGTATTTTGATGCTGTCTTCAAAAGTATGAGAATACCCTCTCCCTGCTGTGCAGAATTTTTTATTTTTTGCATTGGTACATGTCCGTGTCAGTGCCAAGGTTTCCATGTCTTTGCTTGGACAGCAGTTATCCTATTAACTCCAAAAATGTCCATAAATTAACAAAATTTGTCCCACATAAATAGGCTAAACTTTAACCAGTTTTCTGGTATATGTGTATACGGTACAGTATACATACATACCAGAAAACTAGTTAAAGTTTAGCCAGACGATAAATAACAATAAAATCTAAGAAACAAAGGATTATTAGGTGACACCAGTTATCTGAATCTGGATCTCCCACCATCACAAACCACAAAAACAACATTGGAAATGTATTTAGTGTGCTAATGCAATGTTGAGCCCTGGTACCAAGCCATTGCAAGGAACAGTTGATATATTGTATTGTACAAGTTACAATGCTTTAGCTACATCTGGCACATAAAAGGAGTGGTTAGCACTAGGGATGAGACTGAGAGTTTTCATTTCTTCAAATTTTATTAAATTAATTGTACTTAAGAGAAGGTGAAGAGGGTGAAATTGATGTGGATTTCGGTCGTTTTAAAGGGTGAGCATAAATTGCTCCTGAGTAGGGATGAGCCGAACACCCCCCCTGTTCGGTTCGCACCAGAACTTGCGAACAGGCAAAAAATTTGTTCAAACACGCGAATACCGTTAAAGTCTATGGGACACGAACATGAATAATCAAAAGTGCTAATTTTAAAGGCTTATATGCAAGTTATTGTCATAAAAAGTGTTTGGGGACCTGGGTCCTGCCCCAGGGGACATGGATCAATGCAAAAAAAAGTTTTAAAAACTGCTGTTTTTTTCAGGAGCAGTGATTTTAATAATGCTTAAAGTGAAACAATAAAAGTGTAATATATAGTATGCCTATAAAGGGGCGCATGTTTCCCGTGTTTAGAACAGTCTGACAGCAAAATGACATTTCAAAGGAAAAAAAGTAATTTAAAACTACTTGAGGCTAATAATGAATTGCCGGTCCGACAATACACATAAAAGTTAATTGATAAAAACGGCATGGGAATTCCCCACAGGGGAACGCCGAACCAAAAAGTAAAAAAAAATGACGTGGGGGTCCCCCTAAATTCCATAACAGGCCCTTCAGGTCTGGTATGGATATTAAGGGGAACCCCGGCCAAAATTTAAAAAAAATGGCGTGGGGTCCCCCTAAAAATCCATACCAGACCCTTATCCGAGCACGCAACCTGGCAGGCCGCAGGAAAAGAGGGGGGACGAGAGAGCGCCCCCCTCCTGAACCGTACCAGGGGGAGGGCCGGGATCTGTGGGTCCCCTTGTCAAAGGGGGCTTCCAGATTCTGATAAGCCCCCCGCCCGCAGACCCCCACAACCGCTGGGCAAGGGTTGTGAGGATGAGGCCCTTGTCCCCATCAACATGGGGACAAGGTGTTTTGGGGGGCTACCCCAAAGCACCCTCCCAATGTTGAGGGCATGTGGCCTGGTACGGTTCAGGAGGCGGGGCGCTCTCTCGTCCCCTCCTCTTTTCCTGCGGCCTGCCAGGTTGCATGCTCGGATAAGGGTCTGGTATGGATTTTAAGGGGGACCCCACGCCTTTTGTTTTTTAAATGTTGGCGCGGGGTTCCCCTTAAAATTAATACCAGACCTGAAGGGTCTGGTATAGATTTTGAGGGGGACCACACGCCATTTTTAAAAAAAATTTTGCCCGGGGTTCCCCTCAATATCCATACCAGACCTGAAGGGCCTGTTATGGAATTTAGGGGGACCCCCATGTCATTTTTTTTATTGCGGTTCGGGGTTCCCCTGTGGGGAACTCCCATGCCGTTTTTATCAATGAACTTTTATGTGTATTGTCGGACCGGCAATTCATTAATAGCCGCGAGTAGTTTTAAATGACTTTTTTTCCTTTGAAATGTCATTTTGCTGTCGGACTGTTCTAAACACGGGAAACATGCGCCCCTTTACAGGCATACTATAGACTCCCCCAGGTACGAAATTTAAAGGAATATTACACTTTTATTGTTTCACTTTAAGCATTATTAAAATCACTGCTCCCAAAGTACTGTCCGTTTTAAAAAATTTTTTTGCATTGATCCTTGTCCCCTGGGGCAGGACCCAGGTCCCCAAACACTTTTTATGACAATAACTTGCATATAAGCCTTTAAAATTAGCACTTTTGATTTCTCCCATAGACTTTTAAAGGGTGTTCTGCAGCTTTCGAATTTGCCACAAACACCCCAAATTGTTCACTGTTCGGCGAACGGGCGAACAGCCATTGTTCAAGTCGAACATGAGTTCGACTCGCACTCGAAGCTCATCCCTACTCCTGAGTGTTATGAAAGTTCCTTTTAACAATTGTAAGCCTTTTTTGCACCAAAGAGGTCTCTCATTAGCCACATTATTGTATTTTTTTTTTTTTTCAGAAAGAAAAGAAAGCCATAAAAAAGTGAAATAAAAAAGTGAACTACCCTTAATCTACACACACAAAAAAACACATGCCCTAAATAAGGAAAGATTTTTATTTTTGGTCTTTTTTTGCCAGCAAATTTTGTCTAAGCAGCCTAATGAACCAAACAACTGAGCTCAAAGAGTCTCTGAGCTTTTATATTTTTCCTGATGCTCCACCTCAAACTTACTGCTAGGTCAATTAGGTTCCACACAAATGAGTCCTAGGACATCTGTGTCTGTATGACTATAGTAGGATAATTATGTTTAAAGTAACTTTGGGATGCTTAATTAGTATGAATGCTTTACTGTATTATGTAAAGAGCTTCATAATATTTCAGCTATATATACATAAATTCAATTTAGATTGCTGCAAAACAAAAACAAAATCATTTAAACTAAACTTGGTTTTCATTTGCATAAGTACAGAACACTAATGAAAATTCTTTACTGTACTGTACAATACAATGATGTACAGCGCGTTGCTCGGGTGGGGAGAGCTGGTAGTATGTCAGAGTGGTCGTTAAACAGGTAAGTCGTTAAATGAGGAGTATCTGTACTTCCTTTTTTGTTTATTAAGGTAAGAACTAAGAAAAAAAGCTATAGTAATATATAATTATCTGCCCCACCAACAGCTACCACTCTAGTCCCCTATTCACATCATTAGCATGAGTAATTTTCAGCTGTGCTGAAACAAGCTTGTAGTCTACAGAACTCTATTGAGTCATCACAGCAATGACTCCCTTATCAAATGGCTGAGGTTTTAATCAAAACATATAGTGCACTAGAAACCCTCCAGACCCATTCAGACCAAAACTCTCCATGTGCATTTCTTATACTGCAATTGAATGGGCTGTCAAAACTGGGCTGCATGGGAGTGTACAGGAACGCACACATTCAAATATGCATGTTCCGGTTCAAACCATGCCTTTAATCATTGAAAAGTGCAGATATATAATGTAGTTACTATCAACAGCAAAATGTTGCATTATTCCTTATGATTTTTTGATCTACAATCATCTTACTGATTTATTGACCAAGATCTTTTCATTTTTTTTTTTTTTTTTTTCCAGTTCTGAAATAAATAAGTAGAAATTATGCACAAAGTGAAAACATATAAACCTATAGCCCTAAAAAGAGAACAGTCTAGTGGATTCTTAGGAAATTTATAAATAAAGTTTATTCCTTGGCAACACGTTTACTGAGCACATTTATAATGACATATACAGTATTTAGAAAACAACTAAACTACTGATAGGGTGTTCTACATTTAAATTATTTACCTTTACCTATTTTACATTTATTAGTAATATGTTTTAAAGCCACATATATTTATTTTAATGCATAAACCCCTACTTCTTTAATATGTTTATTCACAGAAAATATTTACAGAAATATCATATTTCAGTAAGTTGCCTTAAAATAATTTGATATAACGTGCATTAAGAAAAAAAAGGAGTAAATAATAATCACTGTACAGCTCCCTAAATATGTAATGAGCAAGAGCAGATATGGTTGCTTACACATAAATGGTAATTAAATCTAAAATAGCTATAAGGTTTAGGTTAGGGTTTGCTGCCACCATGGATTCAAGTTGAACCCTGCATGTTCAAGGTTTGTGATCCCGGTTAATTAATGCAGGAGCTTGCCAGAATGAATTATTTGTAAATACAATGCACTGCCTGGCAGTTGGCCCTTTAGGTCAGCTGGCCTAGGAGGGGCAAGTAATGGGGGCTTTGTTATATACCTACTAGTGTAAAAAGGTTCCCAGCTGCTGCCGATCGATCGTGGGCCCTGGCATTTGGGGGAACGGTGCTCTTTGTGAGCTGTATGCCTGGGGACCCTTGAGGTGGTATTACTGTGGATTCGGGTCCTGGTCACCCAGGACACACAGACTCTGGGGACCCTGGATTTGCCATATTAGAAATAGTGGCTGATTCAAAATGCTGGGACAGATACCTTTAGGAGATACTAATGTAAATTCCAGCCACCTGTCTGTCTTTTGCCTGCTAGAATGTGTATTATAAATAAGTCTCTAGTATGGGATCTAAGAGTCATTAGATCCCCATTGTTATTTGTGTTAATTAACTCTGCTATTATGATAATGTTGATTGGGTTTTCTGAGCTACAAGACGGCCAGTCTGGCCTAAAGGTCATGTCTGAGTCATCTAAGCTGTCTAAAGGGATTAGTTAATTAGCCCATGTTAATTAGGTTAATTAGGTTACAGGTGTATTGTTAGAGTAATATTAGCAGGAGGTCTGCACCTCCTCTTTTACTGTATAAAAGAGACTGTATTCCTGTCAATAAAGGGAGATTCCTGGTTGAACTTACATACAGCCTGCCTGGTGTTTGTTCTGAGCTACACAACTGGATTAGAATGGCACATAGCTGTAGTTCTAGTCCCTAAGCATCGGATGACCGAACCATCAGATGTTGCGATCTGCAATCTGATTCTATAGCAGCAGAGGAGTGTCGGGAGAGTGGAACCGAGCGAGCAAAGGGGCTCGTTACAAATCCACCGCCTGGCCTTTGGCCCTTTAGGTCAGCTGGCTTAGGAGGGGCAAGTAATGGGGGCTTTGTTATATACCTACTAGTGCAAAAAGGTTCCCAGCTGCCATTTGTCAGTGTGTGTTGGAGTAGTTGTGGGAGAGCTGACAGTCTTTATAGAGAGAATGGGTTGCTAAACAGTGCTACACTGTGCTATATTGTACTAAATTACCGTAGATTGTAGTATGGGGGAGCTACATACTTTCATTCCCACAACCACTGTCTTTTTTATTTCCTGTTTATTTTTGTTTTCTGCTAGGTTAAAAAATAGGTTAGGTTTTAGAGCTTAAGAGTTTTTATTTCATTTGAAAGGCACTGAATATAGTATTTTATTTTTGTTTTGCTAAGTATTTTCTTATATAAGACAAAACCAGAGAAAATTCCCAGCTCAACTCGCCAACCAGTCTACTTAACAACCAAATTAACCTAACAGTATGCATTAAAAACAGGGGTTTAGTTAGCACACATTTGCAAACTCATGCGTAAGCTGCAGGGCCCCTTCACGGCACCCTTTATTACCTGCAGTCCTAACCCTTGTTAATTTTGTGAGAGTCTCCAACAGTGGGAGCACATGCATTCTAATGGATATATAGAGGGCAAGTGGGCCTGGAGGCATCCCAGTCCTCCTTAAAGCCAGAGGGGCACACTGAACACTCAGCACATAGCACAATGGCAGCTAAAGGTGTCCAGTATGTCCCCTCACCAATATTACATCAGTATCAAACAAACGGCCCCTGCCCCATCTATAACTGGCCTTAACAGCAAGGAGCACATGGAAGGGCAACCCATACAAGACAAAACTAGAGAAAAATTCCCAGCTCAACTCACCAACCAGTCTGCTTACCAACCGAATTAACCTGTCTAACAGTATGTGTTAAAAACAGGGGTTTAGTTAGCATACATTTGCAAACGCATGTGTAAGTTGCAGGGCCCATTTATGGCACTAACAGTATGTGTTAAAAACAGGGGTTTAGTTAGCATACATTTGCAAACGCATGTGTAAGCTGCAGGGCCCATTTACGGCACCCTGTATTACCTGAAGTCCTAACCCTTGTCAGTTTATGAGAGTCTCCAACAGTGGAAGAACATGCATTCTAATGGATAGATAGAGGGCAGGTGGGCCTGGTGGTAGTATTTTCTTATATAGGGTTTCACAGTGTGTACTTGTTGTTAAACATTTTCAAAGTTAGCCTTTGTTTGCAGAACATCACCACATACATGTGCAGTAAATTAGTATGCACCAAAGCACCACACAGCTATTCCCCCTATTGCCATAGCTGCCATTAAATTTAGTGAATCAAAAATGTCAGGCAGGCAAAGTAGCAGAGGTTCTATACACTGCGGTAGTACTAGGCAAGAAGATTCTGCAGGAAACATTATCGGTCAACGGGTGCTTCCGTCAAGATATAACTTCCTCCAGGCTGGAACCAGGAACCTGAGTATTATCGCTGAGCACGCCAGACTAGGCAACACTAGCTCAGATGCAAACTGGAACTCTCTTTATTGAAAACTCACACAGAATTGATAGCACACCAGGTAGATCACATTACCCTAACAATACAAACTGTAAACAGGAATATAATTACCTTAGCTAAGGAACAGCCAACATAAACATCAATCTAATTAAACTACACCAAGCCTAGGTGACTCAGTGCACACCCAGACAATGCTTTGATTAATCAGAGATCCCACTCCAGCCCAGACTGTCCGGCACCAAGTCCACAATAAAGTACATTACACATTATCATAAGTATAAACATCCAACAATGTTTTGGTATTGAGGTAAAGGGGTCAAAATAATAATCACATCTCCAAGAGATGATCAGACAGAAACAATAGTTGACTCAATTAACAATGGGAATGCACCCCTAGGAGGCACACAATAGGAGAGACCTACTTAGCAATAAACACATAACAAACAGTGATCCCACCCCACCTCAGACTGTCCGGCAACAGTCTACAACAGTTTGAGACAAATTAATACAATGTTCCAGAAGTCTGAAAAAGTGGAATTAATTTATCTTTATAGCTTTCTTGAGGGATATTTTTGACAATTATTTCTGTCCCAAGTGAAGGAACCTCTCCAACCCAGTCTGCAAGAAGGCCACCATATTCCCTCTGACCATTAACCTGTACAATAATAATATTACACTTTTCCATCCACTCCAGAAGGGAAGCTTTATTGTCCTTATTTAGAGAGTTAATCCAAGCCTCGCTCTCACCTGGTTGTCCATCATTAGAGAATGATCTGCTCTCTCCATGGGCCATAATCAGTGGGTAGGAGGCTTGCTCCTAGTCCCCTCCAAAAGCCCCTGTCCTGGTTGGGTCTGTCACAGGTGGATGTCAAAGGACATGTTAAAAGAAAAGAACTGGGGAATTGGCGCTGCCCTACTTTCAATAAATGTTAATTAAAAATCACCAAACCTGTAAAAAGTTGTGCATAAAACAAAAAATAAGAATTATATAGTTTGTGTAACCCTTGGGTAGATTTACCCCTCCGTTTGTGCCAAAATGAATAAAAATGTGTAAATAAATATGTGTTACTTTGACGTGAACGTGCTAGTCCTCTGTGTTACATAAGTACATTACACAGTATGTGGGTTTAATTTAAATTTGCCCCACCTCCACTCTTAGTATCTATCAAACTTATTAGAGAATATTGAGTAGCCTCCTATAGTAATAGTGGGGTTTGTAATGGACCACACTAATTAGGGACTATCAGTAACTAGGTGAGATCCCCTTATATCCCTATTATATCTAGTGACCAAAGTGCACTGTGCATAAAGTGAAACAGAAGTGCATTAGACCCTAAAAATACTACAATGCATATAGAATAAATTCATATATAAAAATCCATAAGAGTATAAATCCAAACCATTAACACTAATGTAAAAAATATAATGAATTAAAATACACATCTATGAAAAAAGTCCCTGTAGTGAACCCAGGCAAGGTTAAAGAGTCTTAATTTTTAGAGACAAAAATAATTAGAAACGTCAGAGTCAGTTGACATGCATATACAAATGAGCAAGGGGTGGTAGTAAGTGACTTCCATGCATGTAGAAGCTGGTGACTCCAAGTGCTCCCCCCCGTGCTTCCCCACTCACCAGATTCCGTCACCCCCTAGGGGGTATTAGGCAAAAGAGTGGCTGTCTCAGGATGGCTGCCTTTAGTGGATGTCCCTCTTAAGCTTTACTCCTCCGTGAGTTTCCTCTTTTACACTGGTGGTAGATTTCCTCTTTTGCACTGCTGGTGAGGGACCCCTTCTGCTGGTCCGGGTCCAAGTGCCTCCACTACTATCCACCTCCGTACTGCTAAATCCTAAATTATGGGTGTCCTTATCTTTACAATTTTGGCCTTTTAGTCCCCTTGCAGTTTGATTGTGGTGACTTTCACACCACAATCAAACTGCAAGGGGACTAAAAGGCCAAAATTGTAAAGATAAGGACACCCATAATTTAGGATTTAGCAGTACGGAGGTGGATAGTAGTGGAGGCACTTGGACCCGGACCAGCAGAAGGGGTCCCTCAGCAGCAGTGCAAAAGAGGAAATCTACCACCAGTGTAAAAGAGGAAACTCACGGAGGAGTAAAGCTTAAGAGGGACATCCACTAAAGGCAGCCATCCTGAGACACCCACTCTTTTGCCTAATACCCCCTAGGGGGTGACGGAATCTGGTGAGTGGGGGAGCACGGGGGGGAGCACTTGGAGTCACCAGCTTCTACATGCATGGAAGTCACTTACTACCACCCCTTGCTCATTTGTATATGCATGTCAACTGACCCTGACGTTTCTAACTATTTTTGTCTCTAAAAATTAAGACTCTTTAACCTTGCCTGGGTTCACTACAGGGACTTTTTTCATAGATGTGTATTTTAATTTATTATATTTTTTACATGAGTGTTAATGGTTTGGATTTATACTCTTACGGATTTTTATATATGAATTTATTCTATATGCATTGTAGTATTTTTAGGGTCTAATGCACTTCTGTTTCACTTTATGCACAGTGCACTTTGGTCACTAGATATAATAGGGATATAAGGGGATCTCACCTAGTTACTGATAGTCCCTTATTAGTGTGGTCCGTTATGAACCCCACTATTACTATAGGAGGCTACTCAATATTCTCTAATAAGTTTGATAGATACTAAGAGTGGAGGTGGGGCAAATTTAAATTAAACCCACATACTGTGTAATGTACTTATGTAACACAGAGGACTAGCACATTCACGTCAAAGGAACACATTTTTATTTACACATTTTTATTCATTTTGGCACAAACGGAGGGGTAAATCTACCCAAGGGTTACACAAATTATATAATTCTTATTTTTTGTTTTATGCACAACTTTTTACAGGTTTGGTGATTTTTAATTAACATTTATTGAAAGTAGGGCAGCGCCAATTCCCCAGTTCTTTTCTTTTAATACTCCCAATTAACTCCTATTAGGAATTAATTAAGGGGGAGGCAGCAGCCCTTCCATCATCCTAAGCGCGGACTTTCAATCCAGTGTCAAAGGACATGTGTCCATTGACACCTGCCGACATCCGATCCGATCCTGTTTGCTAAATACAGACAGATGTAACCCAGACTGTCTGCTAAATACAGACAGATGTAACCTATTCGTCTGGTGGATGGGAATAGATGACAGTCGGATGGAAACAGACAGGCGGTCTGTTTTCATCCGACAGCCCATAGAGGACAGCGGGCTATGTCTGTGCCCACTCTGCATCAGCAGAGCGGACACAGACGTGTCATCTGCCTGCTCAGCGGGGATCAGGGGAGAGATCCCTTGCTGAGCAGGCAGACTCAGCTAGTTTGAAAGGGCCCTAAAAGTGTTAAATGAATCTGTATGAATTTATCACCATTGTGCTTCTTCAATATAACAACTAAGTGCTCAAATCTGCTTTGCCAACACAAATGAGTATTAGTCCGCACTCACCAGACCGATTTCGACCCTTTGCTTACACAAGCAAGTCAGAAATCGCTTGTGCATAAGTCACTGTGATCCAATCTTGAAATTCCTTATGACCTGGAATGGCATCCTCCTTAGTATTCCTGGTATTATTCCACTGGTTCTCTCTTCCCCTTCTGGTCTAGTCTTCTCCAGGTACTCTAATGCCCTGTACACATGATAGGATTTTCCGATGTAAAATGTGTGATAGGACCTTGTTGTCGGAAATTCCGACCGTGTGTGGGCTCCATCACTAATTTCCATAGGAATTTCTGACACACAAAGTTTGAGAGCTTGCTATAAAATTTTCCAACAACAAAATCCGTTGTCGGAAATTCTGATTGTGTGTACACAAATCTGACGCACAAAGTGCCATGCATGCTCAGAATATATTAAGAGACGAAAGCTATTGGCTACTGCTCCGTTTATAGTCCCGACGTACGTGTTTTACGTCATCGCGTTCAGAACGATCAGATTTTCTGACAACTTTGTGTGACTGTGTGTATGCAAGACAAGTTTGAGCCAACATCCGTCGGAAAAAATCCATGGATTTTGTTGTCGGAATGTCTGATCAATGTCCGACCGTGTGTATAGGGCATAACCACTTGTCAGTGTTAAAATGAGAAGGAGAAGCCTTCCATAGTGTTAAAACACTTTATTAATATAAAAAACAAACTAAAATTGCTCACACATTCAGATAATATGGGAATGCATAAAAATGAATATGAAACCAAGAAGAGCAGCCGGTGCAGGTGTCACATGTTGTACCTCAAAGTTTGTGATCTATTGCTCTGGCACTGTAAAAGTGCAACACAATGTTTCTGCAGCTAGACCTCAGCTGTCAAATTTCTAATGTTTGCAGCCTATTGTGTGTGTGTGTCTAGTGTTCCAGCACTCAAAAATATTTGTAACTATTGTCTCTCAGATAACACATTCTAAACTTTTTTTCACGATAATACCTGTCTTGTCTCACCCTCTAAATTTGCAGTCTACCCAAGATGCTTACATGCTGTTCAGCCACTGAACAATATGTGTGGCTATTGTCTTTCAGATAATATAATCTAATTTTTATTGCCTGCCCTACCTCTGTGTCTTTTTCTTTTTCCTGTCTATTCAATTGCTTGTGTACTGTCTTAATGCTAGCTACAGTAGCAACACAAAAATAACACCGCTCTGAACTACGATAACTGGGTAACAGGTAACTGGTAACCTTCATAAAAGATCACAGATGTGATGTATTGATATGGACTGTTAACAGAAAGCACCGTACCTTTCAGTGTTTCTAGACATTGTTTGTCCCTTTAGTCATCTGTGTAATTAGTGACTTCATACTTGTGTGTCCAACAAAGTGAATTATTGGACATGTAGTTCTCCTTCAGACTATTGCTATGCACCCATGTACCCTAAGACTACACATCCCAGGGATCCTTACGGTGACATGAAGGTTGCTGGGAGTGACCATTAAAGGAGCAAGAAGCCCGCAAAGAGGCCTCTTCCTCCTGGGCCTGATGCCAGACAGACCTCTCTGCGTAACAGGGAGAGAGAAGTCGCGGCCTACCACTCGGAGCCTTACTTCCACCCCGAGGCCTAAGGGGCCTAGCTCTGTTATTCGCTATCAGACATCCTGTTGCTAACATCACTTGGATCGCCTGCCTGTCAGTGCGGGTGCGCGGGGCAAGTCACTTCGGAAGACTGAGACAGCTGATCCGCTGCCTGAGTGTCGCTACACATGTTCCTGTCCAGAAGACCTCGGATCGATTTGATCGTTGGTGAGAGGGCAAATTGCTTGACCTTTTATCTATTCACGGCCACCATTACAGAACACTGTGCACAGACATCTTTACCCCAAGAACACTTTACTGCATTGCTTGAACACTGTGCTCAGACGCCTTAGATCTTCACCACTAGGAACCTATTGCTTTACCTACAACCAAATGGATTAAAGTTAACAAGCTCCAACTAGCTAGCGAAGAACATCAGATCTGCAATGTGGAACTCTATTGCCATTACTTATAGGAAAGACGATATATTGCCTTCTGTAGACCTGCTCTTTCATTAGGATAGCCTAGGGTGGCTAGATCAGATCTATCTCAGAGTGGCAACAATAAGTAGTTAACTGAAACATTTGTTAGGAGGCGACTTCAGATCTGAATATTGTGTACATATATGTATATAATATTGTTTGTTACTGAACCATTGTTTGTGTCATTGGGAGGAATTTGTTTACTGAGTTGGCGCTGTTATCCCGGCTAAGCAGATTTATTACCTCTTTCTGTGAAATAACTTTCCCCTTTTTGATTCAAGTAAAATATTCAGAACCTAATACTACTGAGGTGTTTGATTTTTGCCGCACAGTGTTACGAAGATGTCTGAACCCAGAGTGTCAGGTGGGTTGGAAGGTTCACTTGGTTATGGCCGTGCAGATGAGCAGGTAAGTCTCAGCAGTCCCCAAGGGTGCCGTGCTACACTTATATCCAGCAGTGGCGGCTCTTCAGTTTTTCTCAAGAATGCTAGCTACAGTGCCTTGAAAAAGTATTCATACTTTTTGAAATTTTCCCCATTTTGTCATGTTACAAACAAAGACGTAAATGTATTTTATTGGGATTTTATGTGATAGACCAACACAAAGTTAATACTTTGTAGAACCACCTTTCGTTGCAATTACAGCTGCAAGACTTTTTGGGGATGTCTCTAAGAGCTTTGCACATCTAGAGAGTGACATTTTTGCCCATTCCTCTTTGCAAAATAGCTCACGCTCTGTCAAGCTGGATGGAGAACGTTTGTGAACAGCAATTTTCAAGTCTTGCCCCAGATTCTCAATTGGATTTAGGTCTGGACTTTGACTGGTCCATTCTAACACATGAATATGTTTTAATCTAGACCATTCCATTGTAACTCTGGCTGTATGTTTAGGGTCGTTGCCCTGCTGGAAGGTGAACCTCCACCCCAGTCTCAAGTCTTTTGCAGACTCTAACAGGTTTTCTTCTAAGATTACCCTGTATTTGGCTCCATCCATCTCCCCATCAACTCTGGCCAGTTTCCCTGTCCCTGCTGTTTTACGGTGGGGATTGTGTGTTCAGGGTGATGTGTAGTGTTCCTTTTCTGCCACACATAGCATTTTGCTTTTACACCAAAAAGTTCAATTTTGGTCTCTTCTGACCAGAGCATTTTCTTCCACAGGTTTGCTGTGTCCCCCACATGGCTTCTCACAAACTGCAAATGGGACTTCTTATGGCTTTCTTTCAAAAATGGCTTTCTTCTTGCTACTCTTCCTTAAAGACCAGATTTGTGGAGTGCACAACTAATAGTTGTCCTGTGGACAGATTCTCTCACCTGAGCAGTGGATCTCTGCAGCTCCTCCAGAGTTACCATGGACCTTTTGGCTGCTTCTCTGATTAACGCTCTCTTTGCCCGGCCTGTCAGTTTGGATGGGCGGCCATATCTTGGTAGGTTTGCAGTTGTGCAATACTCTTTCCATTTTCAGATGATGGATCGAACGGTGCTCCATGAGAAGTTCAAAGCTCGGGATTTTTTTTATAACCTAACGTTCTCCACAACTTTATCCTTGACCTGGTGTGTTCCTTGGCCTTCATGATGCTGTTTGCTCACTAAGGTTCTCTAGCAAACCTCTGAGGGCTTCACAGAACAGCTGTATTTATACTGAGGTTAAATTACTCACAGGTGGACTCTATTTACTAATTATGTAACTTCTGAAGGCAATTGGTTCCATTATATTTTAGTTAGGGGTATCAGAGTAAAGGGGGCTGAATACAAATGCACGCCACGCTTTTCACATATTTATTTGTATAACATTTTGAAAACCATTTATCATTTTCCTTCTACTTCACAATTATGTGCCACTTTGTGTTGGTCTATAAAATCCCAATAAAATAAATTTACCTTTTTGGTTGTAACGTGAAAAATGTGGAAAATTTCAAGGGCTATGAATAATTTTTCAAGGCACTGTAATTTCTACCAAACATATACTTGAAGTCTACATTTTTAGTATTTTGGGAATAATTTGGATACAGGAACTCTAGGGGGTTTGGGAAACAAGGAGGTGTAGTTTGGAAGTGTTTTTGTTCACTTTTTTTGCATTTTGATTAAGCTTGTAAAACAATGCATTGTGGTATTGTGAAAAAAAAAGCTCACAAACTATACTATTATAAGATTTGGCCCCAGGACAATTTGTACGAAGTTGAGGGCTTTAGCTTAATTTTGTTAAGAATAAATTCTTAATTTTTTTAAGAGTATAGGCTTTTAGATCTGTTGACTTTTTTACTTCCACTGGTCAATTCAATGATTATCACCGTTTAAAGAAAAAACTACCTAATAAAGCCTTTTTTTTCAAATTGAAATAAATCAGATTGAAATGCTGCTGTATTTTGGCCAGCTAAAAATAAACTAAAAAAAAATTTACACATCCAAAATATGTGGTGATGATGATGCTTGTGAAAACCATACTGCTCTTTAACACCACATATAGCTTAAAGTGGACCTTCACACTCTCAAACACCATTGACTATTTTTAGATAGGAAAGTATATCAGTTATATCTTGTTTTCCAGGCCTGGGCAAATGATGTCATACATCTTACGAGTCTTTAGGACAAGAGGGTTTTCCTAGCTAAGCACTCCCTCCTGCCTGCATGCCTGAGCTAAGGGCAGATTGATTCCAGGAAGTAAATGCTACATGAATCATCTGCCCTTACTCAAGATGGTCATAACCAGAAATGCTAGGGGGTGTTTTTCTCATCATCTCATCATCAAAATAAACCATGGAGACATGAATGGGTGAATTTGCTCTGAATGTTAGAAATTAATTAAAAAGAGTTTTAGGTTTGTGGTGCCCAGATGCAGTGTAGTTGTTCTTTAACCACTTCCCGCCCGGCCTATAGCAGAATGATGGCTGGGAGGTGGTTCAGTTATCCTGGCTGGGCGTCATATAACGCCCTGCAGGATAACAATCACCGCGCGCCTGTGGGGGCGCGGATCGCGGTGATCGGTGGTGCGTTGTGTCAGTCTGACACACTGCTACACCAATCTCAGTAAAGAGCCTCTGGCGGAGGCTCTTTACCACGTGATCAGCTGTGTCCAATCACGGCTGATCATATCACAATGTAAACAGGAAGAGCCATTGATTGGCTTTTCCTCACTCGCGTCTGACAGACGCGAGTAGAGGAGAGCCGATTGGCGGCTCTCCTGACAGGGGGGGTCTGTGCTGATTGTTTATCAGCGCAGCCCCCCTCAGATGCCCACACTAGACCACCAGGGAAGCTCCCAGGACCACCAGGGAAGCACCCAGCATGTGGATGGCCAGGTAAATCCCCTATGGCCATCCACATGTGAAAAAATATGCCCAAAATATGTCAATCAGTGCCCACAAATGGGCACTGACTGGCACCTCTGTGGCACATTACAAAACAGGGATGCCCAGCAATGCCACCCATCAGTGTCATCGGTGCCACCCATCAGTGTCCATCAGTGCCACCTTTCAGTGCTCATCCATGCCCATCAGTGCCCACCTATCAGTGCTCATCCGTGCCACCTATCAGTGCCACCTATCAGTGCCAACTATCAGTGCCACCCATAAGTACCCATCATTGCCACTCATAGGTACCCATCAGTGACGCCTATGAGTGCCCATCAGTGCCCATCAGTGCCGCATACCAGTGCCACCTATCAGTGCCCATCAGTGCCGCCTATCAGTACCCATCATCAGTGCCCATCACTGCCACCTCATCAGTGCCACCTCATTGGTGCCACCTCATCGGTGCCCATCGGTGCCGACCTTATCAGTGCCCATCAGTGCAGCCATATCAGTGCCCGTCATTGAAGAAGAAAACATACTTATTTACAAAAAAAGTAACAGAAACAAAGAAAAAAAAAATTTTTTTTCAAAATTTTAGGTCTTTTTTATTTGTTGCGCAAAAAATAAAAATTGCAGAGGTGATCAAATACCTCCAAAAGAAAGCTCAATTTGTGGGAACAAAATGATAAAATATATGTTTGGGTACAGTGTAGCATGACCGCGCAATTTTCATTCAAATTGCGACAGCGCTGAAAGCTGAAAATTGGCCTGTGCAGGAAGGTGTCTAAGTGCCCGGTATTGAAGTGGTTAAAGGCATCTTACAAGCATGTCATTAAAAGAGTGGTGTTTTGCCCTTGAAGTAACTCTCTGCTGTATGGTATTTTTAAAAATGTTATGCTTTGGTAAATCTCCCCTATTGCAGTTCCAATCTCCCTGTGCCATTTTTAGACAATACCTTACCTTTTATTTTTGGAAATTGCTAGAATTTAGTATTAGGATTTGCCCCCATAGACTTTAAGGAGATTTGCAATTAAGTTTGGGTTTCCAGATTTAAAGCAGAATTAAATGACCCCCTTGTGAATCAAGCCCAGGCAGATTCACCTTAGTCTAAACAGAAACAGGTCTAAGTATACACTGAAAAAGACATGTCCCTCAGCTGATCACATTCTTATCTTATATACTGTATATGAGGAGTTTTAAGGATTCCTTTATCCTTCAAGTAAATGGCAGCATTGCTGGATAAAAGACTCAGTTGTTGATTATAAATATACTAGTTTTAAGCTTCTCTACATTATTTCTAGAAGAATACCCTTGTTGTCAACATAAATGTGTGCGGCATCATGTTCCTGTGTTCCATGATACATAATAAAAAAATGCAATGGCACACATCACAACTTAGGTTTTATTACTCTGGTCGATAAAGAAAAAGAAACACAATGTCATTGATAGACTGCAAACTTATTCAAAGGCTATGAGAGAAATACCAGCAGTGATTTCATGCTTGTTTCAGCCCCACAATTCATGTTTATGATGAGCTTTTGTCAAAGCTTCTACAGCATTGACAATAATGATTATCAGCACTGGCGGTGAATTTTATTCTAGACACGTTTCTTCCAATTCAAAATAACAAGAGATAGCTCGGGCTTAAAGTTTAAAGAAGAAATCCGGTAGGCATTTTCATCTAAACTGATTAGATGGCATGCGGACAATGTATGGTACTTTCTTCTTATGCCTCCAACAGTCATGCAAATGTACGTGAATTAAAGCAAATGAAAAGCTGTGTGTGACCACTCCTCAACGCTGCACTCTATATGCAGCGCACTCCTCAACCCTGCACTCTATGTGCAGTGCACTCCTCAAACCTGCACTATATATGCAGTGCACTCCCCAGCTCTGCACTCTATAGGTAGCACCTTCCTGAAGCCTGCACTCTGAATGCAGCCCACTTCTGAAGTCTGCACTCTATACACACTTTTAAACCTACACTCTGTATGTAGCTCACTCCTGAACTCTGCACTCTGTGTATAAAGCACTAAAGCACTCATAGTATTTAACAATGCCCCATTAAGACTCTCCCACTGTTACCGCAAATTGCCCCCACCTACCATTTGATGCAGCATGCTAACCCTCTTCTACAACCCTCAACGACCCTCCCCCCAGGGTGAAGGGGGCATAGTTGAGTTCTTGCATGTAGTCACTGAGAAAAAAGCCATATATATACAGTATATGTATATATATATATGTACAGTATATATATAAACAGTATCTCAAAAAAGTGAGTACACCCCTCACATTTTTGTAAATATTTTATTCTGTGTGGCCACCATTATTTTTCAGCACTTAACCCTCTTGTGCATGGAGTTCACCAGAGCTTCACAGGTTGCCATTGGAGTCCTCTTCCACTCCTCCACTCCTCCATAACAGAGCTGGTGGATGTTAGAGACCTTGCGCTCCTCCACCTTCTGTTTGCCCCACAGATGCTCAATAGGGTTAAGGTCTGGAGACATGCTTGGTCAGTCCATCACCTTTACCCTCAGCTTCTTTAGCAAGGCAGTGGTCGTCTTGGAGGTGTGTTTGGGGTCGTTATCATGTTGGAATACTGCCCTGCGGCCCAGTCTCTGAAGGGAGGGGATCATGCTCTGCTTCAGTATGTCACAGTACATGTTGGCATTCATGGTTCCCTCAATGAACTGTAGTTCCCCAGTGCTGGCAGTACTCATGCAGCCCCAGACCATGACACTCCCACCACCATGCTTGACTGTAGGCAAGACACACTTGTCTTTGTACTCCTAACTTGGTTGCTGCCACACATGCTTGGCACCATCTAAACCAAATAAGTTTATCTTGGTCTTATCAGACCACAGGACATGGTTCCAGTAATCCGTGTGCTTAGTCTGCTTGTCTTCAGCAAACTGTTTGCGGGCTTTCTTGTGCATTATCTTTAGATGAGGTTTCCTTCTGGGATGACAGCCATGTAGACCAATTTGATGCAGTGTGCGGCGTATGGTCTGAGCACTGACAGGCTGACTCCCCCACCCCTTCAACCTCTGCAGCAGTGCTGGCAGCACTCATACATCTATTTCCCAAAGACAACCTCTGGATATGACGCTGAGCACGTGCACTCAACTTCTTTGGTCAACCATGGAGAGGCCTGTTCTGAGTGGAACCTGTCCTATTAAACCACTGTATGGTCTTGGCCACCGTGAGGCAGCTCAGTTTCAGGGTCTTGGCAATCTTCTTATAGCCTAGGCCATCTTCATGTAGAGCAACAATTCCTTTTTTTCAGATCCTCAGAGTTTCTTTGCCATGAGGTGCCATGTTGAACTTCCAGTGACCAGTATGAGAGAGTGAGAGCGATAACACCACATTTAACACACCTGCTCCCCATTCACACCTGAGACCTTGTAACACTAACGAGTCACATGACACCGGGGAGGGAAAAAGGCTAATTGGGCCCAGTTTGGACATTTACACTTGCACTTTTGTTGCCCGCGGTTTAGACATTAATGGCTGTGTGTTGAGTTATTTTGAGGGGACAGCAAATTTACACTGTTATACAAGCTGTACACTCACCAGTTTACATTGTAGCAAAGTGTCATTTCTTCAGTGTTGTCACATGAAAAAATAGAATAAAATATTTACAAAAATGTGAGGGGTGTATTCACTTTTGTGAGATGCTGTATATACACACAAACACAAACACGTGTGTTTGAGCTTTAGGGTGCACACCCTAATGCAATGGACTGCGCACACCTATGCCTAACACCTTGCCATAGGCCTTTCCACAAAAACCCTGGCTATTAGCCATTATACTAATAAGAAAGTAATGTCCAAACAATAGGTTTCTCCGCACTTTACTGATGTTCCTCAAATATGGCAGTGACACATCAGATCACATGGACATGCTAACCGTTGACTCTGGCATACTGTGCCAATCACATTTAGTAGACAGACCATAGCAGTAAATTGCACATAATGGATAAGCCATTTTCACTTAATATTTCTCTCCTCCCCTTGGGAGCACAGCGTTGGGACTGATCTTCCTGTATATTAGATCTGTAGCATTCTGCTCTATTCAAACTGAGATTTACAAGGTGAAGCATCCTGACCTGTCAGCATAGAGTAACAAGGTGCCTTCTATAGTATACCAGTCTCTCTTTCTGTGTCCCACTCCATAGCTCTACCTACATTACCTGATGTTACTCTCCTACTTCCCAGGATCATTAGTACTCACTCAGGTGTCAATTAGGCATTATGCATCCAGCTCACAATTACCTTCATGTTGTTCCAGAGGCAGGACTACTGACTGCAGCTGCACCTCTAGTTTCTGAAAAATTCTCCCAGGATCCCCAGGTGAATTAGCCTCCACGTCACAGGACACTTAGCCTGGCCTAAAAGGCCTCTTTTTACACTGCTCCCAGTCCAGTTAGATTATGTTCCCAGCTCACTTAGAGCTTGTTTGCTGAACCAAGACAAATACAGCTGGTTTTTCTCTGTATTGGCCGATTTCACCCTGACCTTCTGCCCTGTCAAGCTGACTACATTTACAGGTATGTGGAGTGTTTCGCTCCCATGTTCCAACTGCACTAGGATCCTCCCAACCTGGCATATATATTGGCCCTACCTCCGTCCATTCCATCACAACAGGAAGGCTTTGTCACAAAGGGAATCTAACACCCAATTACATAATTCCCTATTACCACACTATTTTGAGACAGATTTGCCAAGTGCCAGAATAGCTACTTACAACGCCTCCTCACTCTAACTTTTGATGAGCCTAATTAGGACTGAATCTCTTTTTTGTCTCATCATAGTCCTGTAACATACATGCTATAAATTGTAACTTTTTCTTGGACATGCCTTAAATACCCGTTTCTCTCAGTGGAAATGCTGATCTCTATTTCCCACTTGAGTAATCTGTGCTAGCATTGCTGGGTAACAGCCACACCTCTCAGCACTAGTATCCTAACACAGATTTGTGTAGTAGCCCATCGCCCCCTGGAGCCCAGTGGGAACCCAGAGGTAGGCTAGTATTTCACCCTAGGGCCATGTGCTTGGCGTGTGGTGGGGGTATGGGCACCAGTCATTTTATCCAGGGTCACAGACTTTAGTTTGCAACATTTCAATAAACAAAGTGAGATATAAGGATTCAGATACATAGAAGTGTTAATAGTTTATTTTTATCAATTAACAAAATGGAAAGTAAATGAACAGAAGAGAAATCCAAATCAAATCAATATTTGGTGTAACTACCCTTTTAAAACCAGCATTAATCCTTCTAAGTATACACAGTGCTTGTGCACACAGTTTTTGAAGGAACATCTTGGAGAAATAACAGATATTCTGTGGCTGTAGGCTGCATCAAATCCTTCTGTCTCTTCGTGTAATCCCAGACAGACTCGCTGATGTTGATATCAGTGCCCTGTGGGGACCAAACCATCACCTCTAGGACCCCTTGTTCTTTTTTACACTGTACATAGTTCTGAATGACAGTGGCTGTATGTTTGGGGTCGTTGTCCTGCTGCAGAATAAATTGGGGCCAATCACACATCTCCCTGATGGTATGATATCATGGATGAATATCTGTCTGTATTTCTCAGCATTGAGGACATTATTGATCGGGCAATGCTGAGAACTGTAGACGCAATGGTTGGCCAAGGAAACTTAATGCACCATATGAAAGACACATCATGCTTACATCCCTTTAACACTGGAAGATATCCAGCTCTGCCTTCAGCACAGAACTGGAGGAAACCAGTGGGACCCAGGTACATTACAAACTATTTTCAGTGTAAGGAAGAACAAGAAGTTCTGGAAGTGATGGTTTGGTCCCCACAGAGCACAGCCTCTTCCTGTGAGACATTACAGCCTTTCCAGAATGAGTCGGGTATTCTTGCAAGCGGAGTTGTGAACCAGGGTGGCAAGGCTGCAAACTCACCCAATCTCTTCATCACTCTGAACTCCAGACCCAACAAAGGAATTTTACAATCAGCCCGTTTTCCTCACCAGGCTTGCCTTTTTGCCTGGAGCCCACTACAGCTCCAATCCACATTGTGGGAAATATCTCCCATCCACCACTTTGTCTGCCATTTTATTCCAGACTCACAATATATATGTGTGTGGTGTGTGTGTGCGTTTGTATGAATTATTTTAACCAGCAGAGTGCTTATGTCCTTTTACATTTTTGTTGATCTCTTTAAAGCCTATTGGCGAAAGCCTGTTATGAAATGACAAATTCCTGGCTGCTTTAGGCTGGGTACACACTATTGCAAACTGGATTCAGGTTTCCCCGCATACAATTTGCATGTCATGACATTGTGACTGGCTCTCTATGAAGCCAGTTCACACATCTCCAGACCGGCTCCGATGCAAATTACACAGGAGTCATGTGCGTCTTCTGGTCCATTTCAGGTCTGAATTCAGTCAAAAGTTAGGACTGAAATTGGACCTGAAATGGTGAATGGGGACGCACTGGACCCCTGCTATGAGCTGCTCCGTGCTTAATGCCGCGTACACACGAGCGGACTTTACGGCAGACTTTGCCCGGCGGACTTTTCGACGTACTTTACGATGAACTTTCAGAATGAACGGACTTGCCTACACACAATCCACCAAAGTCCGTCGAATTCGTACGTGATGACGTACGACCGGACTAAAACAAGGATGTTCATAGCCAGTAGCCAATAGCTGCCCTAGCGTGGCTTTTTGTCCGTCGAACTAGCATACAGACGGCGGACTTTTCAACCAGACTCGATTTCAACGGATTAATTTAAAACATGTTTCAAATCTAAGTCCGTCCAACTTTTGAGAAAACAAAGTCCGCTGGAGCCCACACATGATCGAATTGTCCAACGAAATCCAGTGCGCCGAGCAAAGTCTGCCGTAAAGTCTGCTCATGTGTACGCGGCATAAGTGTGAACCCAACCTTGAAGTGATTGTAAAGGCATGTTTAAAAAATAAATAAAATAGCAAACATGTTATACTTACCCGCTCTGTGCAGGTGGTTTTGCACAGAGCAGCCCGGATCCTCCTCTTCTCGGGTCTCTCTTCGCTGCTTCTGGTCCCTCCCTTCTTTGAGTGCCCCTCAGCCAGCAGCTTGCTATAGGGGACACCCAAGCCGATCCAGAGCTCTGTGTATCCATTCAGACACGGAGCCCCGACCTGGCTCCGCTCCCTCTCTCCCGTGATTGGCTGACTGACTTTGATTGATAGCCGTGGGACCCAATGGGGCCACTGCTCTGTCTCAGCCAATCAGGAGGACTGTACTGGGCGGCTGAGAGGATCGTGGACATCTCTAGAGAGAGAAGGAGCTCAGGTAGGTAATTTGGGGTTCTGGGGAGGCTGCTACACACAGAGGGTTTTTAATCTTAATACATAGAATGCTTTAAGATAACAAAAAAACCTTCTGCCTTTACAAATCCTTTCATAACTGATCCATGGCTGGTACTGCAAACCTCCTGACGGGCTCAGCAATGAACAGCAAATGGAACTTTGCCTAGTTTGCTTATTACTATACCTATAAACAAATAAGTAAAATAACCTTGACCCCAAACCACTATAGCTTCCTTTTAATGTTTGCTTAAAAACAATCATAGCGCAGAAGCAGACTGACAGTCAGTTCTTTTTTTTAAGGTTTTAACACATGAATTGTATATTTTGAATGTACTATATTTTTAGTGTCAGACACCAAGTAGAGGGGCTAGTACTGGCATGCAAGCACATACATATCTAAGAAAATTCAACATATGCACTTTCCAGTTTGATAAAGCTGACTTGCATATCAAGAATACAAATGAATCTCACTTATATGTTATCTTTAAAAATGAAAAAAAAAAAACAAATCAATGAAGATGCAGTGTCCTCCAATACTTTTTCTAACCCCTGTAATGACTACATACAGAAGGTCAAAAGACCTTGTGGTAAGAAAAGAGATTGAGGTCATGCTGAAGGTATCACCAGAATATAGATGAGAAAAACAACAAGCGTATGGGTATTTTTCACTGCACAATTTACTCCTTTTCAGCCATGACTATAAATTTTGAGTCACAATGCAGAAAAATGCATGAATGTTTATTGGCTGTGTTAATACTCTATTAATCGCTACTAAACTCAGTTCATGTTAGCTTCTTTCTAATTACAAAACACATTTGGGCATAATTACAAATTTTTATTGATAATGATACCATGATTAACAGTTGTATCAGTTTAAGAATGCAGTCATGTTTTCCTCTCCCTCTCTCTCTCTCTCTCTCTCTCTCTCTCTCTCTCTCTCTCTCTCTCTCTCTCTCTCTCTCTCTCTCTATATATATATATATATATATATATATATATATATATATATACACAGTATACACACAATATATATCCAGTCTTTGTCCTTTTCATTTACATTTTGCCTCGATCACAAAGAAATTCTTCCACTGCTTACAGTATAATAGAGAAATTTATCAGAGCTATGGGGGGAATTATTGTTTAACTGACTTTTGCTAAATGTTGTCAGAGATTAACTGCAAAAGGAGAGCTTGTAATGAGCAAGTCCACATGCTGAGTTTATTTTAAGTTTCCTGTCCAACTTTGTTCATCCAAAAGTATAGCAAACATTAGGGTTTACCCTCACTTATCATAGTAAATTTTTTGTCATCTTTCTAGCAACCATCCAGCTTCCTGGCTATTTTAGGACTTCAGGTGGTCTAACCGGCTCTGCAGCTGAGAGTGACACAGCCCCTTAATGTCAGATCCTGTTCACTACCTTGGAGAGATCACCAATGTAATGGTATACCTCTCCTATTTAAAAAAAAATGATTGTCTAGTCCATGCTAACACAGTTGCTCTAAACTGACTAAATTATATAATTGATTTAAGCTAATTATTATTGGTCTTACTAGTACCTTATATGATTATTGATTTAGAAGTATGTATCTGCCTCTCTTGGTCTGATGAAAGGCTTGTTGCCCGAAACTATAGCCAAATTGTACCTTTGCTGTCCATTGGACATTTGAATAAACCTTATGTATGCTGTAACCCCCAGTTTTTGATTCCTGCTACATATTGAACCTGGAAGGCAGGTGCTGTCTACCCCTCTTTGAACTTGAATTTGTCTGTGTAGAATAGATCAGCACTGCAGATATGGGGACTAGTGGGGAAACTGCTGCAAGTGGACTGTTCTCTTACTCTGAGGAGGAAGCATCCAAAATATATACAAGCATTTCTGAAGCCAGAGGATTTCTCACTGAATTTGCTATTCAACAAACTACTCACAAGTATGAATGCTTTCTACAAAAGATATCTCACTAGATCTGCATGGATTGACTTTTGATGATTATTGTCAGTTGAAACATATACCATGTGGTTTAAGGGTAAGGATTGTTCTCAGAACTTTGCTCATAATGATGAATTTAAGTCATGGTTAGCTCAGATTTTGACCAAAAGCTATATTGCTATAATGACACTTGCAGTTGGAATTTATCCAGAAGGAGAGACTTCACCTGAAACAACAAAAACAGAAACTACATGAGTCTTTAAGAACATCTTTGAATTCATCTGAGCTTGACAAAATGATTACTCTTCAATTTCCAAATTTTGCTCGGAAGGGGAACAATGCAAAAGAGATTATATGAAACGTGATAAGAATGATTATTTGAAAATGTTGTGTGTATAAGCGGGGATCTGCTTCATGTGGATGGCCTAGATCCCAACCACATCAGGGGGTGTCAAGCACCTTGTGGTAATATTCAGGTGTCAGTTCTTCAGCATCATCTGACTCCATCTCTTCCTTTTTACCCCGTCAGGGGAATATACAACCACACGAAGGAGGAGAGGAGGTAGGTGGCACTGTCAAAAGCTGACAGAGTTGCATTGCCCAACATAACAAACCAATCCCAAAATATCCAAGAGAATCAGGGTTTGGGTTTTGCCCAAAATAATCTATGGAGGCCATTTGTGTTACAACAGGATTTGTATAGATTTTTTTAGACCACTTAAACTTAAAGTTTTTTTCTTATCACATCCTGAAGTAACACAAGTGCATGACCCTGGGGTTATTTCTTTTCAGATTTGGGTTAATGCATAAAAAATAAAATTACACCACCCATCACCTCACCCCCCATGGAGATGTACAGTGCCTTGAAAAAGTATTTATACCCCTTGAAATCTTTCACATTTTGTCATGTTGCAACCAAAAACGCAAATGTATTTTATTGGGATTTTATGTGATAAACCAGCACAAAGTGGCACATAATTGTAAAGTGGAAGGAAAATTATAAATGGTTTTCAACTTTTTTAAAAAATATATATCTGAAAAGTGTGGCGTGCATTTGTCTATCTAGTGGAACCAATTGCCTTAATAAGTCACCTAATTAGTAAATAGAGTCCACCTGTGTGTAATTTAATCTCAGTATGAATACAGCTGTTCTGTGAAGCCCTTAGAGGTTTGTTAGAGAACCTTGGTGAACAAACAGAATCATGAAGGCTAAGGAACACACCAGACAGGTCAGGGATAAAGTTGTGGAAAAGTTTAAAGCAGGGTCAAGTTATAAAAAAAATATCCCAAGCTTTGAACATCTCACGGAGCACTGTTCACATCATCTGAAAATGCAAAGAGTATGACACAACTGCAAATCTACCAAGACATGGCCGTCCACCTAAACTGACAGGCCGGGTAAGGAGAGCATTATTCAGAGAAGCAGCCAAGAGGCCCATGGTAACTCTGGAGGAGGTGCCGAGATCCACAGCTCAGGTGGGAGAATCTGTCCACACGACAACTATTAGTCGTGCACTCCACAAATTTGGCCTTTATGGAAGAGTGGCAAGAAGAAAGCCATTGTTGAAAGAAAGCCATAAGAAGTCCTGTTTACAGTTTGGGAGAAGCCATGTGGGGGACATAGCAAACATGTGGAAGAAGTTGTTCTGGTCAGAAGAGACCAAAATTTAACTTTTTGACCTAAAAGCTAAATACTATGTGTGGCGAAAAACTAAAACTGCACATCACCCTGAACACACCATCCCCACCGTGAAACATGGTGGTGGCAGCATCATGTTATAGGGAAGCTTTTCTTCAGCAGTGGCAGGGAAGCTGGTCAGAGTTGATAGGAAGATGGATGGAGCCAAATACAGGGCAATCTTAGAAGAAACCCTTTTAGAGTCTTCAAAAGACTTGAGACCAGGGCGGAGGTTCACCTTCTAGCACAGTGGTTCTCAACTCCAGTCCTCGGGACCCACCAACAGGCCAGATTTTAAGTATTACCTTGGGGAGTTGCAGACTAGAATACTGCAATCACTGAGCAGCAAGTGATATCACCTGTGATGTATTTCAGCAATCTTGCAAACCTGGCCTGTTGGTGGGTCCTGAGGACTGGAGTTGAGAACCACTGTTCTAGCAGGACAACCCTAAACATACAGCCAGAGCTACAATGGAATGGTTTAGAGCAAAGCATATTCATGTGTTAGAATGGCCCAGTCAAAGTCAAGACCCAAAACCAATTCAGAATCTGTGGCAAGACTTGAAAATAGCTGTTCACAGACACTTTCCATCCAATCTGAGAGAGCTTGAGCTATTTTGCAAAGAAGAATGAGCAAAAATGTCACTCTCTGGATGTGCAAAGCTGGTAGAGACATCCCCAAAAAGACTTGCAGCTGTAATTGCAGCGAAAGGTGGTTCTACAAAGTATTGACTCGGGGGGGTTGAATACAAATGCACGTCACACTTTTCAGATATTCATTTGTAAAAAAATTAGTAAAAAATGTTGACAACAATTTATCATTTTCCTTCCACTTCACAATTATGTGCCACTTTGTGTTGGTCTATCACAGTGATGGCAAACCTTTTTGAGCCGAGTGCCCAAACAGCGACACAAAACCAACTTATTTATTTCAAAGTGCCAACATGGAATTAAACCTACTAGCGGCTCTGTACAGAGGATGGGACTGATCATCCCTCTGAATGAGCCCTAAGAGACCAAAAATGTACGATTCTGCCCAGAAAAAACCTTTTCTGCTTTTTCAAAGAAGTGCATTACGCTCAGAATACAGGGATCAGAGATGCGTTGTGCTCAGAATACAGGGATCAGAGATGCGTTGTGCTCAGAATACAGGGATCAGAGATGCGTTGTGCTCAGAATACAGGGATCAGAGATGCGTTGTGCTCAGAATACAGGGATCAGACATTCGTTGTGCTCAGAATACAGGGATCAGACATGCATTGTGCTCAGAATACAGGGATCAGAGATGCGTTGTGCTCAGAATACAGGGATCAGAGATGCGTTGTGCTCAGAATACAGGTATCAGACTTGCGTTGTGCTCAGAATACAGGGATCAGACATGCGTTGTGCTCAGAATACAGGGATCAGACATGCGTTGTGCTCAGAATACAGGGATCAGACATGCCTTGTGCTCATAATACAGGGATCAGAGATACGTTGTTCTCAGAATACAGGGATCAGACATATGTTGTGCTCAGAATACAGGGATCAGAGATGCATTGTGCTCAGAATACAGGGATCAGAGATGCGTTGTGCTCAGAATACAGGGATCAGAGATGCGTTGTGCTCAGAATACAGGGATGAGAGATGCATTATGCTCAGAATACAGGGATCAGAGATGCGTTGTGCTCAGAATACAGGGATGAGAGATGCGTTGTGCTCAGAATACAGGGATCAGACATGCCTTGTGCTCAGAATACAGGGATCAGAGATACGTTGTTCTCAGAATACAGGGATCAGACATATGTTGTGCTCAGAATACAGGGATCAGAGATGCATTGTGCTCAGAATACAGGGATCAGAGATGCGTTGTGCTCAGAATACAGGGATCAGAGATGCGTTGTGCTCAGAATACAGGGATGAGAGATGCATTATGCTCAGAATACAGGGATCAGAGATGCGTTGTGCTCAGAATACAGGGATGAGAGATGCGTTGTGCTCAGAATACAGGGATGAGAGATGCATTGTGCTCAGAATACAGGGATGAGAGTTGCGTTGTGCTCAGAATACAGGGATCAAAGATGTGTTGTGCTCAGAATACAGGGATCAGAGATGCGATGTGCTCAGAATACAGGAATCAGAGATGCGTTGTGCTCAGAATGCAGAGATGCGTTGTGCTCAGAATACAGGGATCAGACATGCGTTGTGCTCAGAATACAGGGATCAGACATGCGTTTTGCTTAGAATGCAGAGATGCGTTGTGCTCAGAATACAGGGATCAGAGATGAAATGTGCTCAGAATACAGGGATCAGAGATGCATTTTGCTCATAATGCAGAGATGCGTTGTGCTCAGAATACAGGGATCAGAGATGCGTTGTGCTCAGAATATAGGGATCAGACATACGTTGTGCTCCGAATACAGGGATTAGACATGCGTTGTGCTCAGAATACATGGATCGGGGGGTGATGTGAAGGCCAATAGAGGACACTGCTATGGGGATGCCCTTCCTAAAGCATTGTCCTCTGGCCCCTTCACATACCCACCACATAAACAGCAGTGTCCTCTTTGCCCCCCTTTCCCCCATAGCACTGTCCTACCTGTGTATGTGCAGACAGAGTCCTCCACATTGTCATACTTTAGCGCCTTCCGCCCGAGCCCCTGCACAGGAAGCCGCTCTCCTATTGGCCTCAAAGTCCAGGAAGGGAGGAGTCATTCTTCTCTTCCTCTGTATCGTGGCAGTGCTTACAGATGCAGACACTCCGTGTCCTTCCCCCTGGGCTGCCCTCAGTGCATGCAGGGAGGGTTTTGCTTTCATCTGCCGCCCCGCTGCCTGATCGATCGCACTGATTATAAGAAGCGAGCTGACTCCTCCGCGCTTGCACCGCCAGTGCAAGAGGCTACCTTACTGGGAGATTCCCTCCCCTATCCTGGCGGCGCGCTGAGTGCCCACAGAGAGGGCTCAGCGTGCCAGCTGTGGCACGCGTGCCATAGGTTTGCCATCACTGGTCTATCACATAAATCCCAATAAAATACATTTCCATGTTTGGTTGTAACCTGACAAAATGTGGAAAATTTCAAGGGGTGTGAATACTTTTTCAAGGCACTGTATATTAGGAATGTTATTAATTAAATATTTGCTATTATGTCTGATAAACCTTTTGGGACCAATGGTCTGCACTAAAATGTTATTGCTTAGGAAAGATATTGTTATCAAAGGGGGGTGCAGTGCTGCATTTGGATTATATTAATATAGTGGTTACCGGTCTTGTGGAAAAACAAAAACAAAACAACGATATAATAGCTGCCAGCACACTATGAGATATATAAGCAATGTATACTAGTGCAAAATGTGCTGCGCTAGAGTTCCAACAATGAACAAACATGTGACAATTTAAAATGTCCCAAATATACAAGTCTCTTGTAATAAAATTGTGAAAAAGGAAGAATCACGTACGTCAAGATGTGGTGTCAGAACATGGCATGCATGCCATGAAGACGTCATCTGTGTGAAAACACGTAGGGTAGAGCCTGTTGTGACTCCATCACATTTTTACCAAAATTAAGCCGGAATTGCAATGTTTTGGGAGTTTGGTAATTAAATTAACGCTGATTATGTTTTAACAATTTGTAAGTGCAATTTTAATGATTTTTTTTAAAAATCCTGCGGTTTTCACACTATGCATGCCATGTTCTGACACCACATCTTATACCGTAAATCCAGTCATTGCCTCAGGAAATTAGGCTAGCGTAGCCTCATTTTCAGAATTTCCAAGCATTGTTCTGGTTTGGTGGGCATAATAAACTACACTGTCTTAAGGCCCATACACACGATCTGAAAATGGGAAGAAAAATTTAGTCCGATGAACGATCTGTCGATTTTCGGATAGTTAGTATGGTGCTTTCGACAGCTGATTCCGGTTTTCATCAGACAAAAGCTGGATGTGCAGACTATAACATTTTTGACATACGTGAACTCAATTTCCGATTTTTGTTTAATCAGTATAGTTTTCATACGAAAAAAATCATAAGAGGAAGTCTACGCAAGCTCAGAAACTAAAGAATACATACAAAACTAGTCAACACATTACGTCACTTCTGAGGTTGTATTCTGTTGTACGGGAATTTTCGGAGCGGGGATTGCCCACTGTACCAGCTTTCATTTGAATTGCCCGTTGTTCCCTGAGCTCACACAGTCCCACCTCCTGGCCCACCACCTTTGATAGACAGGACACTGGTCCAATACCGGGAAGTGTGATATCATCAAAGGCGCCAGGCCAGGAGGCGGGACTGTGTAACGATGAGTGCCAGGAACACCAGGCAATTCAAATGACAGCTGTTACAGCGAGCAATCCCCGCTCTCTGATGATCTGCCCAGCTCTCCTCCTCCTCTGCACAGGTGAGCCTGCATTGATGGTGAAATAAATACTGAAATTGGAATAACTTTTAAACTAAATAGTATCTGAAGCTGATTACGGATACCCTCTATTTATTCCTTATATGTATTAAATTGTCTATTCCTATCATTAGCTAGTCTATTAAAACTCTGATAGTTACTGTTCATAGCACAATAATATAAGGTTAGCTATGAAAACAAACACACTGCTTAGTAAAACAACATCTTATTTATTTCCCAAGATAATAGAAAAACGCTAACATGAAAATACTAAAGAAAGATATTACAAAGCATATAACAACAAGAAACATCAAATATACTTATCACAAAGCTGTCCTATAGATACGGTATCATTAGCTGGGCTCGACATGGTGACAGAGAGCCATCGGGGACAAGCCAAGAGCGCAAAAGGGATGACTTCCCTCCTGTGTGCACTTTTCATACTTCAATTATACACCGTTTAGATCCAACCCCATTGCCTGCCCATTTAAGTTTCTAACGAATGAAAGTAGTTTCGGGGCAGTCCTTCTCAATATATTATATTACACTCTGTCCTGCTGTATTGACCTCTAGGGGCAGCATTGTCCAGGTATCCTGTCTATATACCCTGGGTCATTTCTTAATGCCTTTGAGCCTTTGATCTTTGTAACCCACCTTCATCAATTATCCTGGCCGCCGTGGCCCTCTTTGAAGTTTGCTTGCATAGCGTTATCACATCAGATGGTCCGGAGCCAAGCAATTGTTCAGTCTTGCTTCTTCAGATGAATAATCTGATATGATACAAAGCTTTAACGTGCAACTTGTTAAATTCCAAAGGATACCTGTCTGCCTCAACCAGGAAGTGAAACTCTAGAAATATGATATTAAACCATGTTGCCTTCCAACAGATGGGCACTGGTCACGCTGCATTGATGGGCACTGGTTACTCTGTATTGATGGGCACAGGTCATGCTGCATTGATGGGCACAGGTCATGCTGTATTGATGGGCATAGGTGATGCTGCATTGATGGGCACAGGTCATGCTACATTGATATGCACTGGTTACCCTGCATTGATGGGCACAGGTCACGCTGCATTGATGGGCACAGGAGGTCACACT
Organism: Lithobates clamitans; assembly: GCA_037952925.1. NCBI lineage: Eukaryota > Metazoa > Chordata > Amphibia > Anura > Ranidae > Lithobates > Lithobates clamitans. Next base: position 2,648,570 of record JBBGZY010000192.1, on the reverse strand, counting down.
ACATTGATGGGCACTGGTTATGCTGCATGGATGGGCACAGGTCAGGCTGCATTTATGGGCACAGGTCATGCTGCATTGATGGGCACTGGTTACGCTGCATTGATGGGCACAGGTCAGGCTGCATTGATGGGCACAGGTCAGGCTGCACTGATGGGCACAGGTCAAGCTGCATTGATGGGCACTGGTGAGGCTGCATTGATGGGCACTGGTCACGCTGCATTGATGTGCACAGGTCAGGCTGCATTGATGATCACTGGTGAGACTGCATTGATGAGCACTGCAATGAAGCTGCATTGATGAGCACTGGTGAGGCTGCACTCATGGGCACTGATGAGGCTGCACTGATGGGCATTGGTGAGGCTGCACTGATGGGCACTGATAAAGTTGTTGTTAAAATTTATTTTTGTAACTTAATTCTTTAAAACATTTAAGTGTCTTATCATGAGATAATTTATGAGGGTGTGCTAATGGGTGGGATTAGGCATGGCAGGGGTTAGGTGGGGCAACTGGTGGCGAGTAACTCTTAAGGCCTGGCTAGTAGCTCATGACTTAACATTTTGAGCCCTGATTTAACCAATAATCTATAAACCATAGGAGCTCATCAGAAATCATCAAAATTGAACAAAAATAAATAATAGTGGAAATCAAAATCAAATAATAACAAAAACAGGACTGTATAATCAACCATAGTTTATAAATGCATTATAGTAGAACTATAGGCAAAACTTTTTTTTTCATTTTGGATAGAGTAAGGGAGGGTTATAACCCCTGCCAGATTTTTTTTTCACCTTCCGTGTCTCATAGCGGAGATTTACCTTTACTTCCTGTCCCATAGCCAAACAGGAAGTGGGAAGAAATCCCTACAAATTAAAGGAATTCCTCAGGGACCCCCAGGTCCTGTCAAAGTTGAGAGATATTAGATTCTTTATATACTGTACATCTATCCTACATGATCTAGTGGTTCTGTCAATTAGTCTGTCAATGTAGATAGGTCAGAACTGTACAATTTACCACAGAAGCAATTTTTGTTAACCCATTGTTTATTGTTTTCCATAATAATTTTTTTGTGTGAAAATGATTATTTTTTGCAATTAAGGGGTGCGACAATGGGTTCCCATGCTGTACCACCTTATGTCAATGCTTTTGTGATGTGGGTTCATAAGAAATATGTCTATCAGCATCTATTGTTTAAACAATATACAACAAAAGTTGAGTGTTTTCACACCCCCCAGAAAGGGATGACCCTTAAATGTATAAAGAATAAAATATCTATATATTAATTCATAAAAATAAAATTGTTATTGTCACATAATATAACACATCAAATAAAAATAACATAGACACATGTTAAAATGATAAGAGATCATATAAACAGCTTGGGTATAGTATTATCATAATCAGATGCATTTCGAGACACTCTCTTCTTCAAAGAGAAAAGATATACCTGTGCTCAAATCCCAATAGCTTGAACATGTATTTGAACTATCAGGTGCTAAAGGGGTTTTGAGCACAGGTACAGTGGGGCAAAAAAGTATTTAGTCAGATACCAATTGTGCAAGTTCTCCCACATAAAAAGATGAGAGAGGCCTGTAATTGTCATCATAGGTATACCTCAACTATGAGAGACAAAATGTGGAAACAAATCCAAACAATCACATTGTCCGATTTGGAAAGCATTTATTTGCAAACAATGGTGGAAAATAAGTATTTTGTCAATATCAAAAGTTCATCTCAATACTTTGTTATATTATCCTTTGTTGGCAATGACAGAGGTCAAACGTTTTCTGTAAGTCTTCACAAGGTTGTCACACACTGTTGATGGTATGTTGGCCCATTCCTCCATGCAGATCTCCTCTAGAGCAGTGATGTTTTGGGGCTGTCGCTAGGCAACACGGACTTTCAACTCCCTCCAAAGGTATTCTATGGGGTTGAGATCTGGAGACTGGCTAGGCCACTCCAGGACCTTGAAATGCTTCTTACGAAGCCACTCCTTCGTTGCCCGGGCCGGGTGTTTGGGATCATTGTCATGCTGAAAGACCCAGCCACGTTTCATCTTCAATGCCCTTGCTGATGAGAGGAGGTTTGCACGCAAAACTCACGATACATGGCCCCATTCATTTTTTCATGTACACGGATCAGTCATCCTGTTCCCTTTGCAGAGAAACATGGTGGTGGTTTCCATCCTCAATTCTAATATCATACATGATCGATCTTCTATCTCCTTTCTGGACACCAGGGTATACCTTCAAGATACCTGCGTCTATAGTGTTCTTTTCATTAAAATAGAGCTAAAGGCAAACATTTTTTTCATTTTGGACTAGGTAAAGGAGGGTTATAACCCCTGTCACTTTTTGTCATTGGGGAGATTTAAATATACAGTGGGGACGGAAAGTATTCAGACCCCCTTAAATTTTTCACTCTTTCTTATATTGCAGCCATTTGCTAAAATCATTTAAGTTCATTTTTTTTCCTCATTAATGTACACACAGCACCTCATATTGACAGAAAAACAAAATTGTTGACATTTTTGCATATTTATTAAAAAAGAAAAACAGAAATATCACATGGTCCTAAGTATTCAGACCCTTTGCTCGGTATTTAGTAGAAGCATCCTATGATCTAATACAGCCATGAGTCTTTTTTGGGAAAGATGCAACAAGTTTTTCACACCTGGATTTGGGAATCCTGTGCCATTCCTCCTTGCAGACCCTGTCCAGTTCTGTCAGCTTGGATGGTAAACGTTGGTGGACAGCCATTTTTAGGTCTCTCCAGAGATGCTCAATTGGGTTTAAGTCAGGGCTCTGGCTGGGCCATTCAAGAACAGTCATGGAGTTGTTGTAAAGCCACTCCTTTCTTATTTTAGCTGTGTGCTTAGGGTCATTGTCTTGTTGGAAGGTAAATCTTTGGCCCAGTCTGAGGTCCTGAGCACTCTGGAGAAGGTTTTCGTCCAGGATATCCTTGTACTTGGCCGCATTCATCTTTCCCTCAATTGCAACCAGTCATCCTGTCCCTGCAGCTGAAACACCCCCCCCCCCCACAGTATGATGCTGTCACCACCATGTTTCACTGCTGGGACTGTATTGGACAGGTGATGAGCAGTGACTGGTTTTCTCCACACATAGCGCTTAGAATTAAGGCCAAAAAGTTCTATCTTGGTCTCATCAGACCAGAGAATCTTATTTCTCACCATCTTGGAGTCCTTCAGGTGTTTTTTTAGCAAACTCCATTCAGGCTTTCATGTGTCTTGCACTGAGGAGAGGCTTCTGTCGGGCCACTCTGCCATAAAGCCCCGACTGATGGAGGGCTGCAGTGATGGTTAACTTTCTACAACTTTCTCCCATCTCCCGACTGCATCTCTGGAGCTCAGCCACAGTGATCTTTGGGTTCTTCTTTACCTTTCTCACCAAGGCTCTTCTCCCCCGATAGCTCAGTTTGGCCGGAGGGCCAGCTCTAGGAAGGGTTCTGGTCATCCCAAACGTCTTCCATTTAAGGATAATGGATTAAGGATTATGGAGGCCACTGTGCTCTTAGGAACCTTAAGTGCAGCAGAAATTTTTTGTAACCTTGGCCAGATGTGTGCCTTGAGTTCTTCGGGAAGTTCCTTTGACCTCATGATTCTCATTCGCTCTGACATGCACTGTGGGCTGTAAGGTCTTATATAGACAGGTGTGTGGCTTTCCTAATTAAGTCCAATCAGTATAATCAAACACAGCTGGACTCAAATGAAGGTGTAGAGCCATCTCAAGGATGATCAGAAGAAATGGACAGCACGTGAGTTAAATATATGAGTGTCAAAGCAAAGGGTCTGAATACTTAGGACCATGTGATATTTCAGTTTTTATTTTTTATTAAATCTGCAAAAATGTCAACAAATCTGTGTTTTTCTGTCAATATGGGGTGTGTACATTAATGAGGAAAAAAATGAACTTAAATGATTTTAGCAAATGGCTGTAATATATATATATATATATATATATATATATATATATATATATATATATATATATATATATATATATATATATATATATAAACTGTATGTACTGTATTTACTATATATATATATATGTATGTATGACAGTGGTCGTCTTGGAGGTGTGTGTCTCCGAAGGGAGGGGGATCATGCTCTGCTTCAATATGTCACAGTACATGTTAGTTCCCTCGATAAACTGTAGCTCCCCAGTGCCGGCAGCACTCATGCAGCCCCAGACCATGGCGCTCCCACCACCATGCTTGACTGTAGCAAGACACACTTGTCTTTGTACTCCTCACCTGGTTGCCGCCACACACACTTGACACCATCTGAACCAAATAAGTTTATCTTGGTCTCATCAGACCACAGGACATGGTTCCAGTAATCCATGTCCTTAGTCTGCTTGTCTTCAGCAAACTGTTTGCGCTTGTGCTTCATCTTTAGAAGAGACTTCCTTCTGGGATGACAGCCATGTGGACCAATTTGATGCAGTGTGCGGCGTATGGTCTGAGCACTGACAGGCTGACCCCCACCCCTTCAACCTCTGCAGCAATGATGGCAGCACTCATACATCTATTTCCCAAAAACAGCCTCTGGATATCATGATGAGCACATGCATTCAACTTCTTGGTCGACCATGGCGAGGCCTGTTCTGAGTGGAACATGTCCTGTTAAACCGCTGTATGGTCTTGGCAATCTTCTTATAGACTAGGCCTTCTTTATGTAGAGCAACAAAAAAATTTTCAGATCCTCAGAGAGTACTTTGCCATGAGGTGCCATGTTGAACTTCCAGTGACCAGTATGAGAGAGTGAGAGCAACACCAAATTTAACACACCTGCTCCCTATTCACACCTGAGACCTTGTAACACTAACGGGTCACATGACATTGGGGAGAGAAAATGGCTAATTGGGCCCAATTTGGACATTTTCACATAGGGGTGTACTCACTTTTGTTGCCAGTGCTTTAGACATTATTGGCTGTGTGTTGAGTTATTTTGAGGGGAGAGCAAATTTACACTGTTATACAAGCTGTACACTCACTACCTTACATTGTAGCAAAGTGTAAGTGTTGCCACATGAAAAGTTATAATAAAATATTTACAAAAATGTGAGGGGTGTACTCACTTTTGTGAGATACTGTATATATATATATATATATATATATATATATATATATATATATATATATATATATATATATATATATATATATATATATGGAGGATCCACTTGCGGTTAACAGTTAAATCTTTGGCCCAAGGAGACCTGGGGCATACTTAACTTGGGTAGTATAACTTCAGAAGCAGCCCATCACAGTAACCCTCCTTTCAGGAAATTCTCTACGGAAGGAATCATGCTGCTGGTGCACATTTGCGAGCCCTGGTGTGCGTGTGCATGCGCGAGAGTCTTGGCACCAGATGAGCTATTTAAACAGGGCTTTTATAAACATTGCCAGTTCTGTCTGATCTGCAGCTTTCCTGTGACCCCTGCTATCTGTAACCTGCTTTAGAGATCTGCTCCTGTGTTTGACCTGGCTTACCTTTGACTCTTCCTGCCTTCTGCCTGCATCCGACCCCAGGTTGTCCTTGGCTTTGATCCTGCCTGCTCCTTTGATTACCACGCTGTCCGCTTGTTACCAACCTGGCCTGTACCTTACCTGCCTTGGCCTCTGCACTTGTCCTGGCATCTCAAGCCTGTGTATGACCCAGTGTGCCTGTGCCTGTCTGTGCTCCATATCCCTCAGGGCTGATCCGCTGTGGGCTGCCGCTAGCATCCAGGTGTATGGTGTCCTGATATCCACTGATCCAGCTCCTAGACTGCCTGCTGTCCTGACCTCTCATCTCACTGGTCCTCATCCCTGTGGAATCAGGAATGCCGGAGCTGCTCCTCTGACAACCAACCTGCCAGGCACTCATACCATTCTGCACTCTCAGGTCCCCTGTCTGCTCTATCAGGGGCCGCAAACCAGATACGTAAGGGAGGACTTCCTCTGCATTATCATGCTCATCCACCAGGTACGTGAGAACATGACAGTATCAGACAGAAGGGTACAAGAAGGGTACGCTCGGCTGTAAAAACAGGTCCAAGCCCTGTCACCCCCTGCCAATCTTTAAGGGGCAGCTCATCCCTCCGCAACTCCTGCCAGTACACCCTCCTCACCTGCCGTAGTCATCCAACCACTGGAACCAAGGGTACCTACACCGAAAGGTTTGCTGGAGAATGCTTCCGCAATGCTTGTGAGCTTTTCTTTGCCTTGTAGCCCTGTACCTTCTCCCTGGAAGCAACCAAGGTGGGGTTTGTCATTTCACTTCTCCAGGGTGAGCCTCAAACCTGGTCACACCGTCTCCTAGAACTAAAAGCTGCATCTCTAACAAACCTTACCACCTTCTTTGATTCCATGTCACAACTGGACTTTCAGCAAACTGCCACCGCTGAAACAGCATTACATTCTCTCCAGCAAGGCCGCCGAATGGCTGAAGACTATGTAGCCGAATTCAGGCGTTGGAGTTGACAAATTGGAATGACGCTGCTCTCCGCTACCAATTCCATATGGGCCTGATCTAGCATGGGTAGGAGTACCTCAAACTCTGGACGCTCTTATCAATCTCCCAATTCAGAACGATCGACATCTGAGAGAGCGTCGATCCGAGAGATATTCAGGACAATATAGTCTAACTTGGATGTTACCCAAAGTTCCCAGTTTCCCCAGTCAGGCTCCTCCAACTCCGGTAGTTCCTGCTCCTGATACATCTGAGCCCATGCAGCTGGGCTTTCTCCGTCCATCTCTCACTACAGAAGAGCTCCAACACCGTCGACAGCACAATCTGTGCATGTATTGTGGAGAACCGGGGCATTACGTGAGATCCTGTCCAGCAAAATTATGTAAGTGCCTATCAATCTCATCATCTCATACTTCTGCCTTATCCAACCAGTCTTCTCACCTCGCTCTTCCCATCCTGTTACAGCTTCCAGGAAAGAACATCTGGGTGTTCGCCATTATTAATTTTGTAGCCTGCAGCTGCTTTATGGAACTGTCCTTTGCAGCTAAACACCAGATTCCGCTCCAAACAAAGACCTGAGGACTATCTGTACATTTGGCCGATGGGACCACCAATAAGTCTTGGCCAGTGCCTGAGGAAACTGTTCCTCTACCAGCCATTATCTCCAACCACCACCAAGAGTTACTTCTCCTGGATGCCATCTCATCACCACTATTTCCTATCATTTTAGGCATGCCTTGGCAACAGGCCCACAATCCTCACATCAACTGGGTCACTGGGGAAATCACATTAACTTCCACTTACTGTCAGCAACATTGTCTACAAAAGGTCACAGGCGACCCTTCACCCTTGCTCTGTCTGGACTCTGATAATAAATTGTGTAAAAAAAAGTAGGGTAGAGGTCAGCTCCAAAAAAATAAACACAAAAAAAAATAATTGTACCAACATCCCTAAAAAATGGTAGAACAGAAAAGTAGAGAGTGTGGGACTTTAAAGGTACATCATTCGAACAGAAACCCAATTATATAAAAATATACAAATATTTATTAGAAAAAAACATTTTAAAAGCAGGGAATACAGTTTACAGTCACAGTTCTGGGTATACACACATTACCTATCACTGACAAATGACTGTAGTGACATACAACTAGATATAACCACGTCCAGAAATTTCAACATGTTTTGCCAAGACAGCTTCATCAGGAAAAGGACAAGGATATGTGGTCAGTAAATAAAAAAGCAAATGATATATTCAACCATAGATGTGTAAAAAAAAGAAAAACAGAAAATGAATATGTCACACTTCACAAAGGGTTAACACAGATATATAGCTTGCACAAACATGGCTCCACCATACTCACAGAGCAAAAACCACCCTTGAGAAAAAAGAAAAAAAACAAAAAAAACACAGATCCTCACACCCCAACTACGCGAACTCCATACCTCATGAATGAGTTCTGGAAAGAGCGCAGCTGGGAGAGTGTCCAAGTGTCTTTTTTTTTTTTTTCTCAAGGGTGGTTTTTGCTCTGTGAGTATGGTGGAGCCATGTTTGTGCAAGCTATATATATGTGTTAACCCTTTGTGAAGTGTGACATATTAATTTTCTGTTTTTCTTTTTTTTACACATCTAAGGTTGAATATATCATTTGCTTTTATATTTACTGACCAAATATCCTCATCCTTTTCCTGATGAAGCCGTTCGGGAGGATCTTTCGCTTAACTGAACTAGAACTGGGCACACTGAGAGAATATATTGATGATAATTTGAAGAAGGGATTTATTCATCCATCCACTTCTCCGGCAGGGGCAGGCATTTCCTTTGTTTAAAAAAGGATCATACCTTACGCCCCTGTGTAGACTATCTAGAGTTGAACAAGATTAATGTGAAAAATCGCTATCCACTGCCTCTGGTACCCAAGTTATTTCAAAGGCTAGGAGCTGTGATTATCTTTACCAAGCTGGATCTCCGGGAAAGCTACAACTTAGTTCGCACAAGAGAAGGGAATGAGTGGAAGACAGCTTTTCACACCCAGTTCAGGCATTTTGAATACCTGGTCATGCCATTTGGTCTATGTAATGCCCTGGCTACTTTCCAACACTTTGTCAACGACATCTTCCAAGATTACTTAGACCTATTCATCATAGTATACCTGGATGATATTCTAATTAGGGATGAGCCGAACACCCCCCCGGTTTGGTTCGCAGCAGAACATGTGAACAGGCAAAAAATTTGTTCGAACACGTGAACACCGTTAAAGTCTATGGGACACGAACATGAATAATCAAAAGTGCTAATTTTAAAGGCTTATATGCAAGTTATTGTCATAAAAAGTGTTTGGGGACCCGGGTCCTGCCCCAGGGGACATGTATCAATGCAAAAAAAGTTTTAAAATTGGCCGTTTTTTCGTGAGCAGTGATTTTAATAATGCTTAAAGTGAAACAATAAAAGTGTAATATTCCTTTAAATTTCGTACCTGGGGGTGTCTATAGTATGCCTGTAAAGTGGCGTATGTTTCCCATGTTTAACAGTCCAAGAGCAAAATGACATTTCTAAAGGAACAAAAGTCATTTAAAAGTACTATAATAAATTGTCGGTCTCGGCAATACACTTAAAAGTCATTGAAAAATACGGCATGGGATTCCCCCACAGTCCATTACCAGGCCCTTTGGGTCTAGTATGAATATTAAAGGGAACCCTGAACCAAAATTTAAAAAAAAAATTGCGTGGGGGTCCCCCCCCCAAATTCTATACCAGGCCCTTCAGGTCTGGTATGGATATTAAGGGGAACCCCGTGCCAAAATTTTTTAAAAAATGGCGTGGGGTCCCTCCAAAAATCCATACCGAACCCTTATCCAAGCAGGCAACTTGGCAGTACACAGAAAAAGAGGGGGGACGAGAAAGCGCCCCCCTCCTAAACTGTCCCAGGCCACATGCCCTGAACATGGGGAGGGTGCTATGGGGTAGCGGCCCCCCCAAAGCACCTTATCCCCATGTTGATGGGGACAAGGGCCTCGTCCCCACAACCCTTGCCGGTGGTTGTGGGGGCCTGCGGGTGGGGGGCTTATCGGAATCTGGAAGCCCCCTTTAACAAGGGGACCCCCAGATCCCGGCCTCCCCCTGTGTGAAATGGTAATGGGGTACAAATGTACCTCTACCATTTCATTAAAAAAGTGTGAAAATGGTCAAAATGACAATACACGGCTTGGGACAAGTCCTTTATTAAAAAATAAAAAAATAAAAGTGTCCCATGAAGTCCATTCATCTTCTTCTTCTCTTGCTCCGACGGACTGAAAAAGAAAAAAAAAAGCCGCACGCCGCCACCGATCTGCCTCCATGGGAGGCACCTGCCGTAATGACCGGCCTCTCAGGTGACAGTTCGTTTATAACTTAGGGGGGCCACCACCCGCCCCCTCTGACGCTACGGGGAAGCCATAGGAATGTCCCTGTGCATCAGAGGGGGGTGGGGTCACCCGGCAATGTCACCATGTGGCTCCGCCCTCAGTTATAAAAGAACTGTCACCTGACAGGTCGGTCATTATGGTGGGTGCCTCCCATGGAGGCAGATCGGTGGCGGCGTGCGGCTTTTTTTTTTGGTCTGTCAGAGCGAGAAAAGAAGAAGATGAATGGACTTTGTGGGACACTTTTATTTTATTATTTTTTAATAAAGGACTTGTCCCAAGCCATGTATTGTCATTTTTACAAATTTTACACTTTTTTGTGAAATGGTAGGGGTACATTTGTAGCCCGTTACCATTTCACACAGGGGGAGGCCAGGATCTTGGGGTCCCCTTGTTAAAGGGGGCTTCCAGATTCCGATAAGCCCCCCACCCGCAGACCCCCACAACCACCAGGCAAGGGTTGTGGGGATGACACCCTTGTCCCCATCAACATGGGGACAAGGTGCTTTGGGGGGGCCGCTACCCCAAAGCACCCTCCCCATGTTGAGGGCATGTGGCCTAGTAAGGTTCAGGAGGGGGGGCGCTCTCTCGTTCCCCCTCTTTTCCTGCAGCCTGTCAGGTTGCGTGCTTGGATAAGGGTCTGGTATGGCTTTTTGGGAGGGACCTGGTAAGGGCCTGGTAATGGACTGTGGGGGAATCCCATGCCATTTTTTTCAATGACTTTTATGTGTATTGCAGGGACCGACAATTCATTATAGCCACGAGTACTTTTAAATGACTTTTTTTCCTTTAGAAATGTCATTTTGCTCTTGGACTCTTCTAAACACGGGAAACATGCGCCACTTTACAGGCACACTATAGACACCCCCCAGGTATGAAATTTAAAGGAATATTTCACTTTTATTGTTTCACTTTAAGCATTATTAAAATCACTGCTCCCAAAAAACGGAAGTTTTTAAAACTTTTTTTGCATTGATACATGTTCCCTGGGGCAGGACTCAGGTCCCCAAACACTTTTTATGACAATACCATGCATATAAGCCTTTAAAATTAGCACTTTTGATTTCTCCCGTAGACTTTTAAAGGGTGTTCCGCGGCTTTCAAATTTGTGGCGAACACCCCAAATTGTTTGCTATTCGGCGAACAGGCGAACACCCGATGTTCGAGCTGAACTTATGTTCGACTCGAACATCGGGCTCATCTCTAATCCTAATCCTTTCATCCTCATTGGGTGACCACCGCAGGCATGTCAAGAGTGTGCTAACCCGGCTTTGGCAGCATGGCCTATATGTCAAACCAGAAAAATGTGAATTCGAGCTACAGAGTATTCAATTTCTTGGGTTAATTATCTCAGTTGAAGGCATCAAAATGGATCCTCAGAAAGTTATTCTGGACTGGCCAGTTCCTACAGACAAAACATGAATCCAACGTTGCATCGGATTTGCCAATTTTTACAGAAAGTTAATTAGGGGTTTTTTTTACCATCATTGCTCCCATCACAGAATTAACCAGACAAGGCATATGATTCCACTGGTTCTCTGGAGCTCAGGCCACCTTTGAAACCCTGAAAAAGTTGTTGACATCTGCATCCATCTTGAAACATCCTGATCTGGCTCTGCTGTTCGTTCTTGAGGTCGAAGCGTCGGAAATAGCAGTTGGAGCAGTATTGTCGCAATGGCAAGGGTCCAAAGCTCTCCTATACTCAGTTGCATTCTTCTCCCACAAATTGTCAACAGCTGAGAGAAACTAAGATGTGGGGGATCGGGAGCTCCTGGCCATCAAAGCAGGACTGGAAGAGTAGGACAGCAAAGAGATTAAAACCACATCAGGCCAGGTGGGCATTATTTTTCTTCAGGTTTTCATTTCATGTAACCTATAGACCTGGGTCGAAGAACACCAAGTCCGATGCATTATCCCGTATGTTCAATGACGCTGAAGAAACCACATCCCCGGACACCATCCTGCCCTCAGGAAACTTTTTTGTATTACTGGAAGACTTACTGTCTCGGATAAAACAAGACTCCTTGGAAACTGCCTCCTCCCCTGAAACCAACTTACAGGTGAAAGACGGTCTATTATGGCACAAGGACAAGATTGACAAGAATGATCTCAATGGATTTTATTGTAGATCTCCCCCCAGCAGAAGGTTTTACTACCATCTTTGTGATGGTAGATAGATTGTCAAAAATGGCCCATTTCATACAAATGAAGGGGATACCCTCAGCTGCGGAAACAGCGCAAGTCTTCATTAAAGAAGTCATAAGGCTTCATGGAGTCCCAGCCAATATTGTATCCGACCATGAGGTGCAGTTCACCTCCAGGTTCTGGAAAACCTTATGTGGAACCCTTGAAATTGAGCTATTTTTCTCTTCGGCATACTATCCGCAGACAAACGGGCAAACAGAAAGAACCAACCAAACCCTGGAACAGTACCTGCACTGCTTTTAATCCTTCTCCCAGGATGACTGGGTCTCCCTGCTTCCTTTAGCCAAATTCGCCTATAACAACTCCTCTCATTCTGCTACTAAACAAGCCCCATTTTTTGCCAACTACGGCTTCCACCCACCCTTCCTACCGTGCACCATTCCAGAATGTTCAGTTCCCCCGATCTCTGAAACAATAAATGTTTTCAACAATAACAACAAACTGCTGCAGGAAACTATGACCAAGACGCAGGAGTATAACAAAAGGATCTTTGGTGAAAAGAAACGAGGTGAATTAATCTTGGAACTGGGCAACCAAGTATGGCTATCCACAACAAACCTAAAACTAGCATGCCCTTCAAGGAAATTGGGCCCAAAATTTGTGGGAATGCCAACAGCAAATGCCTCTAAAGTAAATTAAGAGAAGTGTAAACCAGTGCAGTGAAAGCCGCTTTCTATGGGGACACATGTGAAGACTAGATCCAAGCCACTTTGTCTGCATCTATAGACAGTGGAGCTCAGCCCCCTGCTCCGGAGTCACAGGGTTTGATTGACAGTGGGTCCTGCTGCTATCAATTTGCCCAATGACGAGGGAGAGAGCCTAGAGAGCCGAGAGGGCTACTGCTCTCAGGTGCAACGTTGGATCGAGATGGGGCTCAAGTAAGTATGAAGGGGGGCTGGGGGGATCCTGCAGCACAGAAGGTTTTTTTACCTTAATGCATAGAATGGATTAAGGTAAAACACTTTAAGGCTTTATTACCACTTTAATAATTAGATACTGATTCTCTGCCCATGCACAGGGGTTACATGTTTATGGTGAATATTAAATATGCTGGGAGTGGGAAGGAAGTGAACAAAAAAGCTAACAAACAGATAAATCAGTTTTAGGCAGAAAAGACACACAGAGTGTCTTTTTCCAACCAGCTCTACCAACTTTTAATTTTGCTTCTTTGATTCTACTTGGTTCATTTGTATTCTAGTGCAGTTAGAATCTAGAGACAACTCCATATGGTCACCAGGTGTATGTGTTTCCTAAAGCCTGTCCTGTGTTACTTTACCTCTCTGCTTTCTTCTAACACCAATGGCAATAACTCTTCCAAAGCATTTTTTTCACAAGGGGCATTCTGCATAAAATATACAGCAAAAAGACTGCAGTGAATGTGTATGAGAATTAATCTGCCATGTCATTAACAGAGGTTCACAGATATCAACCAAAAGGGAATGGGGTGGACTGGTGCACCATAGCATTGTCTGAATAAAAAGAATGAAGTGCTATGAGCTTTTCTCCCTGTGTGCATCTGAAAATTAAAATAGTACTAAATCCTTCTCTTTTTTTATCAACAGTACATTCAAACAGATTTTGCTCAGAACAATAAATTATTCCTTTAAGAAAAAAAAAATGCAGAAACACCTACATTTATTCAGGAAGCCTCATCCTCCAGCTTGTGCGACTACCCCGCACTTCCCGTCACAGAAGACGTGCTCAAAATGTAAACAAAAGTCAGATAATCAGTGTGCTAGGGACTACAGTGCCATTATTCATACCCCCTTAAAAACACATTTTGTCATGTTACAACCAAAAAGGTAAATGTACTTTATTGGGACTTTTTTACTTATTTGTAAAAAAAGTTGAAAACCATTTATCATTTTCCTTCCACTTCACGATTATGTGCCATTTTGTGTTGGTCTATCACATAAAATCCCAATAAAATACATTTACGTTTTTGGTCGTAACATGACAGGTAAGCTGAAAGGACAACAAAACAAGACATGCCTATGCTCCTCCTCAGTGAAAGTGCTCTCTCAGGAACTGCTGTTTATCACTTCCTTTGGAGGAGGAGAAAAGGCAAGCCTTCTGTTTGGTGTACTTTAAGCCTGTTTGTGCATGTCAGTGCAGGCAGGGCCCTCATGTAGGGCTGTAGTCCTCTTCTTGGGAGCGCACACGTAAGGGTGACTTCTGGTGGGACCTTGCAAGCCAAGGAACCACCCTTGCAATGGAAATAGAGGCTAGTGATGGGGGGACTGGATGAAAAAGAAGAATAGACCAGCAGAAGCTTTAAAAGAAGCAGCATACAATTTAAGTTCTAGCTTCAACATATAACATAGTATATAGAAAACAGGATTTAATATCACTTTAAACCTTCAGTTTATATATGTCTGTGTACTTCTTTAACTAGATGTGGGAACTGAAAACTGTCCCAACTTGACTAATAACAGTGAGATATTAACAAGTAACCAAACCCATGCAGACAAAAGATACATAAAAATTGTCTGATGTTCAGAATTATTTTTTGAAATGGCATCTTCATGGTTACAGTTATCCCAGATTTGATTTGCTCCTTTTCATATACAGTATATTTCATAGCAGTCAGGTATGCACCGACAAGCTAATTATTCCTGTGCTTTCCTAATAGATGTGACATCTTATAACTGATTAAGTTGTCTCTTCTTAATTTTTCTTTTAAAGCCACATGACAAAGCCAAATGCATAAAGTGTCATAATAAATATTTCTTTTTTAACAGTGACAGTGCCTAAGTGGTTTCTAAGTGTGTGATCAAACCTTATAGCTTGTTTATGAGGTGTAGAATTAAATCATTTGCACAATTATGTTGGAGCAATAATAGCTTGACTACAAATTGCATGGACCATTGTTATGTATTACTGATGTAGTGTTTTGTGTTTATTTAATAACTTGTTTGAATAAGCAATTATTATTCACAAACCCACAGCAGCCAAATTAATACATTATTTGTTATGGGTTACTGCACATACAGATTGCACTTTATTAGTGCCCAATTGTGCTTGGCAGGTGCTTTGCTTGATAATATACAAGCTTAATAGGAAATAGTAGTTCTTCAATGCTCACAAGTTTTAAACAAAGGGCCAGTCAGCTGTCTGTTATGCTGCGTACACACGAGCGGAATTTCCATCAGAAAAATCTTGGATGGTTTTTCGGACGGAATTCCGCTCAAGCTTGTCTTGCATACACACGGTCACACCAAATTCCGACCGTCAAGACTGCGGTGATGTACAACATGTACGATGGAACTAGAAAACAGAAGTTCAATAGCCAGTGTGCCACCCTTTGGGCTCCTTCTGCTAATCTCGTGTTTATCTCATGTTAGCAGAAGTTTGGTGAGAGACGATTCACGCTTTTCAGACTCGTGCTTTTCAGTCCATTACTGCTATTCAGTTTGTGCTTGTGGGTTTGTATCTGGTTTTCAGTGCGTGTAGTTAGTTCGTATCTGTTTCTCAGTGCGTTCTTGTCCACTCGTTTCTGATTTTCAGCTCGCTCTTCACAGGCCTTTCTGTTCTTCAGTGCATTCTGTTAGTTCTTTCTGACCAGGCGACTGTTTTGAAGCCATGTTGCAGGTACGTACTCATCGTAGAGTTCATGCTATGCGGGGTTGGTGTTGGGGTTCTTGCTTTGACCCAAGCCTAGTCCATGAACAGGGTGGGGAGGAGTTCATGGACCAAGAATTGGTTGCTCCAGCTTGACCAATTCTCTCATATGCCTTTGCTGCGGGAGATCCAGGAGAATAACACTGATGATTTCAGGAATTTTCTCCGGATGACGGACCCCCCTTTTTACCATCTGTTGGCTTTGCTGTCCCCTTATATTATGAAGCAGGACACCTGCATGCGGTAAGCCATCACTCCGGAGCAGAGGCTAGTCGCCACATTGCGGTACTTGGCGACGGGGAGAAGACTACAGAACCTCAAGTTCTCTACAGGCATCTCCCCCCAGGCTCTGGGGATCATTATTCCAGAGACCTCTTCTGCCATCATACAGGTCCTGCAGAAGGACTATATTAGGGTAAGTTTTCTCCTTTAATATCTCATTCTATGTATTTAATGTATGCTAATGTTTTGTCTTTCTTACATCATTCCCTAATTACCATGATTGTAATATGCTGTGAATGTCCCCTTTGTGCCCATGCATGCTGTAAGCTTTTAATGCTCCTTTTTTGTCCTTCATGCATATTTGCCTTCACTAACAGCATGCTTTCCTGGGCCCATACACACCTAGCCTAGTCACTTAACAAAGTATTTTGTCAGCTTCATTGTAGTGCTTTACCCTAAACACCCCCTAAAATGCCCAAATGTTATTGTTGTCCCTAAATTCAGGCAAAGTGCCAGAGGCTTTTTTTGGGGTCCAAAACTCATTTATAACCCTCTCCCCCAAAATGTTTCCAATGGGCCATCAGAGGGGGTGAGGAATCTGATAAGTCGACCTTATATTTTTGTCTTTAAATACTCCTTAAAATAAATGTTATACTGATGTTGGCCAAGAGTATTTGTGTCTAATCTGCTTGTAATGTTATGTGCAAAAGTACTAATATTTTTTTTTCTTTTTTGACTCCACTCCTTCAACGCCACAGGAATGGCAGACTGTGGCTTCCCAATTTGCTCATTGTTGGGACTTTCCCAACTGCGGAGGGGCAATCGATGGGAAGCACGTCCACATCGTCCCACCACCCCACGCGGGGTCATACTATTTTAACCATAAGAGGTTTCATAGTATTGTTTTGATGGCAGTGGTGTCTGCGACATACGAGTTTCTCTATGTGGATGTGAGGAAGAATGGCCGGATGTCGGATGGTGGAGTCTTTGCCTAGAGGGAGTTCTACACACGTCTCCAGAGTGGTGGCTTGGGATTGCAACCTGCGGAAGAGAACGTGGAAGGACACCCATTTGTTTTTATCTCTGATGAAGCATTTGGTCTGGGTGATCACCTGATGAGGCCATTCCCCCAGAGGACCCTGACCCCGGAGAAGAGGGTTTTTAATTACCGGCTGGCCAGAGCCAGAGTCGTGGAGAATGACCTTTGGAATAATGGCCAGCCGGTTCCGCCTATTTCTTACGGCAATAAATATGGCGGAGTACAAACTGAACCACATAGTTCTAGCATGCTGCATACTTCACAACTTTTTCAAGAGAAATGCTCTGAATTATGTTGCCTCAGTTGGGCCTGAGGCCGGACTTCCAGAAACTACAATTACGGCCCTGGAAGCTGGCCGTCCTGGCTTGCTCCCACAAAGCGCCCGTGAAGTGTGTCAAAAATATGTCAATTATTTTACGGGTAGGGGGGGCATTGCTATGCCAGCACATTTGTAATTATTTTAGATATTAAAAAAAATTTTGATTTGATAAAATCTTGATTTACTGTTTGTGTTTCTTTTAGCTGTCTCCTAGGTTCTCCTAGTGCACTTGTAGTGTCAAGTGGTTTTTCCATTATTAAATAACATCCATTGTCACTATAAACACCAACTTAATACAAAATACTGGTACTGAGCATTGAAAGAAGAAGCCACACATCATTGAGTATAAAACCTTTTACTCCGTGCACATTCACATGTGCGTTGTAAAACTTTTTTTATAAAACAGAACATCTTCTTTTTATAAAGTTTTACCTTGAAAATATTTGTTTAGTACATAAACAGGCATGTTTCAAAACATAACATATACAACTCAGGAACTTACAAAGTTCAACATTGAAAAACTGAAAGCAATATCAGACATTATAGTGTCAAAAAGGTGTTGATATTGCCTTCATCAGATGGGGTGATGTCACCCCTGTAAAAGCCAAATTTTGAAGATGCACACAAATTGGAAGTCAAAAATTAGTTAGAAATAATTGGTCACCAGAAATAGAAAATTGTGTCATTTGTTGTTATTTAGATTCTTCCTAGTACATCAATCATGTTCTTCAGTTTTTGTTCTATGTCATTTGTTTTTTGCTTTATGATGTCTAAATCCTGACTACAAAACATTATGTCCTGGATTAGCCTTTGTGCACTGTCACTCGTGAAATGAGGAGATTGTTCTTCCACAACATCCACATCACCTAAAAGAAAAAATACACACCATGTATTATAAATATGCAGGCATACATCTATTACCTGAATCTGTGGTCTCAGACACTCACCTGTTGTGGTGACAATTTCAACCACCTCTCCTTCCTCCACATCCTCTGGTTGTGGTGTCCTCTGTTCCCCTTTTTCAGGAGGTGGGGGGTTCCTGTTGTTCTCAGATGTCCGGAGTCTCTTCTCCCCTATGAGAATGAAACAAAAGGTATACTTAGTACACCGATATTTGAGGCCAGAAATAGGAATACGAAACATTGCTTGGAAGTGGGGTACAATTGTCTGTTTTGGCAGAGTTCCAAGCTGAAGACATGATTTTTTCCCTTACCAAAGCTGGAATACTTACCTTTTTTAGACAAGTTTCACACATGGGATAAAGAGGGGCAAAAGGCAAACCTAGGTTATTAAAACAGTGCCACATCCCATGAGTAAGATACATACAAAAAGGGTTCCCCTGGGTGGACTTTAAAGGCACTTAGTAATGTCCTATGTAAAAATATACCAAAGTATGCAACAGTATAATGGTAAACAAATTTTATTTATGAAGAAAAATAATTTAAAAAATATTAACAAAACATTAGCATATCTAAGCAATTCGTTTCTATCACCATACAAGGTAGATACATGAAAAGAACTCTCCTCACACTCAACGCTTTTCGGGATATAGTTTAGTCCTTCTTCAGGGATGCAGAAAAAAAGGAGAGAGGGGTTCATATAGTATTGAATGATGAAGTAGTTGTTACAATGTTTTGTTAAATCACATTAAAAGCTTGAGGTCAAAATAGCACCAGATATTGATGCTGGTGGGGTTGCTGTCTTGCAACAAAGTGGGCAACAGAGAGGTCTGTGGGTGTAAGCTGTATAGTATTATCCTCAAGAGGAGGAGGTTCCCCCCGCACTCCTTGGCAACATGGTGGCCAGAGTAATATACTGAGGCAAATGGAGTCCCTGTTGATGGTAGTGATTTAGTAAGTTTGATGATCTGGCAGGGGGAATAAATCTAATAACTTAGCAGAGAGGGATTGAAAAGACCAGCCACACGTCCCAGTATCCAGCTATCAAGTGACTTAGTTGCCAAGTTTCACACATGGAGACACCCCAAGTATCCACTGGAGTACCTGTGTGGGACACCCTAAAAAGTTTGTTCTTGTGTCCCACACTAGTGCTCCTAAGTCCAGATGTGTAAACAACTGCTGAGTATCCTCTCCTTACATTACACTGAATAAAGTTTGCAATTCTTTCTAGTTTCAAACACATCTAGATAATGTCCTAAACTTCTTTTAATACAAATTAGCATGAACAAATGTAGTTAACCCTGTATCTGCCCAAAACATTGTATTTACTTGGCAAACGAACAATGTTTTCTACGACCGATTACTGTGCCCATGAACATGAAAGTAGCCATTTTAAACTGTAGAACAGTAAAGAAAAGCACATGGAGCAGCATGCAAGTAATAATAATAATAGGAACACACGACAAGTACTTACTTTTTAGAAGCACTTTCTTGATCCTTCTGTACTGATCCTGCTCCCTCAATTTCAGGTCTGACTAGCATTTCCTCAATTGCTCCTTGGATCGTCGTACCCCAAAATTCCTGTGCAGACTCTTCACAACTTTAGACAGGATCTTGGCCTTTCTCACATTTGAGTTTAAGTAAGGTCCATACTTCCCGTCATAGTCAGCACTCTTCAAGATGTCCACCATCTCCACCATCTCTACAAAGGCCATATTTGAGGCCTTAAATCCCCTCCTGGATTGGGACGTTTCTTGTTCTAGGCTTTCCTCCTCCTCGTTACTGCTATTACGCACCTGCTGTGTCTCCGCCATGTTCCTCTCCCACTGTGACGAAAGAGAAGGGGCGGGGAATATTCTAGAAAGAACGTCAGGGGCGGGCGACGCAGGCGGAGTTTCACGCATGCGCAGTGTATTTAAAGCTAACACACGTGTGTCGTACGTACAATCTGTGAGTGGAGGAAGTGCCGATCGTGAGAACGAAGGTAACATTTTAACTTGGGACATCGGTGGCCTATACTGATTTGAGATTGAGGCCTATATTGGGATAAGATTAGGAGAGTATGAAACAATTCAAAGACCAGGAATTCATGGGCCAGTTCATAGACATATACAGGCATATGAGAAATTTGTGGGAGGTTAAAAACCCCTTATATCGAAATAAACCAGCTAGGAAGGCATCGCTGGAGAAACTGCTGCAATTTGTGAAGAAGCAGGTCCCTGACACAGACATCACGTTTGTGGATAAGAAAATTGGCAGCTGGATAAGCACGTATAGGAAGGAACTTAATAAGGTCCAGGCTTCCATGGAATCAGGAGCAGCAGCAAAGGATGTGTATGTACCCAGTCTGTGGTACTACAACAGTCTGCGGTTTCTGGAAGACTAGATTGAAGCCAGGGAATCACTTTCTACACTTCCATCCACCCTTCCCTCAACCCCAGCTGAGGCTTCCGAGGACCAACCTGGGCCTTCCATCCTGGAAGAAGTTGAGGAGCCCAGCTGGAGCCAGGTATAGTATTTTTGAACACATTTATTGTCCGAAAATTATTGTTGTTAACTAGATGTTATTATTAATAACAAATGAATGATTGAACAAAAAGTGTTTGACATGTCAATAGACATTAGGGAACAAAAATGATTGGGACAAGAATGAAAAATGCTCGGCTCAGAATGATAGTCTTTTCTATTTATTAACATTCAATTGGCAACAGTCATGAGCTGAAAATTGTTTGTGATTGATGAACCAAAAACTAAAACTATGTCCCTTTTTCATACACATGAAGACCTCAGCCAGGACAAGGCTCTGGAATGTGTTAGCCAGGAGGAGGCGGGAGTAAGTGTCAGCCAGGAGGAGGCGGGGGTAAGTGTCAGGCAGGAGGTGGCCAGGCCCAGTAGCCTCACCCAATCCCAGGTACCTCCCCTCCGCCTTCCAACAAAAAGGGCCAGGAAGGGGAGTAACGCAGAGGAGGCAGCACTGGGCCTCATTAAGGAGGCTAATGCGGCCCTGAAAACACCCCCCGACGCTGAAGAGGTCTATGGCTGCTATGTAGCTGCAAAATTGCAACAAATGGAGTAGGGCCAACGCTTCATGTGTGAGAATCTTATTTTTTAGTCGGAAGGGGTTAAGGGGCCATATTAGTGAGAACATGCACTTATGTGCGCTTGCCCATCCTCCTCCCCCTCCTCCTCCTTCTGCCACAAGTCCACCTCCAGAGCCACAGCCTCGAAGGAAGGCTGCAGGGAAGGCTGCAGGAAAGCATGGAGGGAAGGCTGCAAGGAAAACATGAAAGTGATGGCCTGGGTTCAGTCTGGTCTGACAGAAGTTGCAGGCTGTGGTACTACCACAGCCTGGGGACAAATATGTCATCTGCTGCTATTCCTGATCTCTAGGAGTCCTGGACCAGATTGTGCTCCCTATTATATGGACTTCTTAGGCTATCAATTTTTAGTTACAAAGAGTTGATGTGTGCCCTGAAGTACAAAGGCTTCGCAAATTCAAGCAGTTTCTCCAGCGTTGCCTTCCTCTTTATTTTGTTATGAGCCAGAATAAATGGAGATTTTTTTATATGAAAATGTTATGTGTTTTTCTTCAAAAAGGATAGTTTGTTTGTGAGTAGGCAGGTACATTTCAAAAATACAATGTCAAATTAACAAGGGACAACAACCAACCTCCTTGAGCTTTAAAAATACAAGATAATAATATTGTTGTGGAAATTTGACACACAAAAAAAATTATGGAGATCACTAGAAAATAATTTAAAAATAATTAAAAAAACAGGAGATCTTGATTAAAAAAAAAAAGATGACTATGAAAAATAATTCTAAACATTATTATGGACATCTGGCTTTAAAAACAAAAATGATTATTCAGGAGATCACGAGAAATAATAAAGAAATAAGTTCGTAAGAACTCTGTGTGAATATCAGCAGCAAAACAAATTCATTCTTCAAGCATTATAAAGAAGAAAAGAATGCGCTGCATTAAAAGATCCAAAAATTTACAGTGTGACGAATGTGCTATCTCCATCACCAACGCTAGTTTTACCAGACGGAGCGCTTCCGTCTCGTACTTGATTCTGAGCATGCGTGATTTTTTGCACATCCGAATTGCATACAGACGATCGCATTTTCAGATAGGAAATATAGAGAATATGCTCTCAATCTTTTGCTAGCTGGAATCCCGCCAGCAAAAGTCAGATGGAGCATACACAAGGTCGCATTTTCCGACCAAAAGCTCTCATCGGAGTTTTGCTGGCGGCATTTCCGTTTGTGTGTACGTGGCATTAGACTGTTTATGGGCTGGACTGTTGTCTATAAGAGTAAAAAAAAGCCACTTGGTTGCTGGTCAGTGTCCCTAACCCAATGATCAGAAGAAGTAATAGGCCCATGTTATTGTTTAGTGGAACTAATACATTCCCTGGCAGTACCAGTAAGATAAATAATTGATCCTGTGTCAGTGGTCAATAAGAGTCATAAATGTTTCTGGATCAGATGTCAATTGTGATAAACAAATTCCCTAGCATCACTGGAAGGAATGATGCACTAGTATTTACGTCAGTGATGAGAGGGAGAAATGGTACCCCAGCATTGGTGTCAGTAATCAGTGAGAGTAATGGCGTCTCAGCATTCATGTCAGTAGAAAGAATGGTAGCCCAGCATTGGTGTCATTGGGAGGAATGGTGCCCCATCATTAATTTTTAGTGGCATTCACTTTTGTATGGGCTCCATGTCACATGCCAACCTGTTACTCTTTGTAGTGATGTCATGACTGGGACTATACAGGCACCATTGGACAGAAGATCACTCCATCCAATAGTGGTCATAATAGATAGCTAGACGCTGATATGCTCTAAATAAATAATAGGCAGTACTCTAAATAGCTAACTTTTCAAATTTTGCATATTTGTGAAAGGAAACTGGTATGTTCTGCCTCTTTATACAATGGATCCCTCCTTTCAGCTTGCAAGGAGAA
Source organism: Lithobates clamitans (assembly GCA_037952925.1). Lineage (NCBI taxonomy): Eukaryota > Metazoa > Chordata > Amphibia > Anura > Ranidae > Lithobates > Lithobates clamitans. Next base: position 2,625,419 of record JBBGZY010000192.1, on the reverse strand, counting down.
AACTCTGCCACTGGGCTGCAGTTAGGACATTGCTGTTTTAACCAGTTATCATTTATTCCTGCCAGCTCTGTTCCTCCCTCCATCCTTTGAACCTCCTACGTCCAAATCTGCAGCCTGTTTATTTTTTGTGAATAAGTAATGGTACTGTGTACCCCTTAATCATTCATATGGAGGGGCTCATATCTGGGTGCTCCCTTAATGTTAAAGGGGCTTCCAGATTTTAATAAGCCACCTGCCTGCAGACCCCTACAACTACTGGGCCACGGTTGTGAGGAAGAGGCCCTTGCTCTCATCAACATGGGGACAAGGTGCTTTGCAAGGGAAGTTGGACTAAGGTTCCGATATAGGTTCTGAGGGCAATCCAGGTATTGTTTTTCGTGGAGGCGTTTCCCCCTTAAAATCCATACCAGATCTGAAGGGTTTGCTTTGGTTCCCCAGGAAAGTACCCAGCTTCCCCAGCCCCTATGCCTTTTATTGACAGTCCCTTGCCTATTAGCCAAGAAAATTACCATTACTGATTTTTAAAATGTGGTTCCTACTTTAGTGGGGTATGAATTTGGCACCCAACCTTCAGTAATGTTCACTGAACCTGCCTGAACCAAACCCAGGTACATTCAGCTCTTCTCTATTTCCCATACCCATACACTTTGACCCCACAAAGCACTGGTACAGTAAACAAACAGGCAGGCATAGAAAATGCCATTATACATTTTATAGATTCTATTCACATTTTTCCATGTGCAGAAAGGCATGTGACACGTTTTTATTCATGTGTTGCCCTTTTGGGCACGATTTGTGCACTTTCCTTGGCCAATGCAGCACACCACACAGAGTACATTCACATCCATGGTGCATATGTATAAAGCAGTAAATGTGACATTTACCAAACATTCACATAATTTATTACACATTACAAAATTTATTAAACATGCACCAGGAAGATTCACCTGCAGAGAATATTTGGTCAGAAAAGTTGGAACTCCTAAAACAGGGGTAAGCAACCTTTTTCCACTTAAGGGCCGGATTCAGTTTATGTGAATGCATGGAGGGACGCATTCAACTGCTAATAAATGAAGATATTAATAATCCTAACATAGTAATAATAACAGTGCAGGTTTACCTCATTTTAAGGTGCTTCACTAACACAAAGCCAGTTCACCCTGCGGGAGCATGAGGCTGGGGATTCGGATGCCAGTTCTGCCAGCCAGCATGGTCTCGAGATGGGGTTCCTGTCCCTAGGGGAGATGGGGGCCCTGTCCCCAGGGGAGATGGGATCCTCTTCCTCAGGGGTGATGGGGGCCCTGTGCCCAGGTGAGAAGGGGTCCCTGTCCCCAGGTGTGATGGGGTTCCTGTACCCAGGGGGTGATGGGGTCCTGTCCACAGGAGAGATGGGGTCCCTGTCCCCAGGTGACAAGGGGTCCCTGCCCCAAGTGAGAAGGGGTCCCTGTCCCCAGGGGTGATAGAGTCCCTGTCCCCAGGGGTGATGGGGTCCCTAACAGGGTCCCCCCCATTGCAGTGTCCTCTGTCCCTCTTCACATCACTCCCATAGTGTCCTCACCCCCCCCCCCCCATAGTGAATTTCCTGTGCCCCCTAAAGCAGTGTCCTCTGCCCCTGCACCCCCCCCCCCCCACTGTAGTGTCTTCTGCCTCCATAGTGTCTTCTGCCCCCATAGTGTCCTCCACCCCCATAGTGTCCTCTTTCCTCTGCCCCCATAGTGTCCTCTATCCTCTGCTCCATAGTGTCCTCTGCCCCCATAGTGTCCTCTGTTCCTATAGTGTCCACTGCCCCCATAGTGTCTTCTGCCCCCCATAGTGTCTGCTGTCCTCAGCCCCCATATTGTCCTCTGCCCCATAGTGTCCTCTGCCTCCATAGTGTCTTTTGCCCCCATAGTGTCCTCTGCCCCATAGTGTCCTCTATCTTCTGCCCCCATAGTGTCCTCTGCCCCCATAGTGTCCTCTGCCCCCATAGTGTCCTCTGTCCTCTGCCTCCATAGTGTCCTCTGCCCCCATAGTGTCCTCTGCCCCATAGTGTCATCTGCCTCCATAGTGTCTTCTGCCCCCAAAGTTTCCTCTGTCCTCAGCACCCATAGTGTCCTCTGCCCCCATAGTGTCCTCTGTTCTCAGCACCCATAGTGTCCTCTGCCCCCATAGTGTCCTCTGCCCCCGTAGTGTCCTCTGCCCCCGTAGTGTCCTCTGCCCCATAGTGTCCTCTGCCAACATAGTGTCCTCTGTCCTCAGCACCCATAGTGTCCTCTGCCCCCATAGTGTCCTCTGCCCTCATAGTGTCCTCTGCCTCCGAAGTGTCCTCTGCCTCCGTAGTGTCCTCAGATCTCATAGTGTCCTCTGCCCCCATAGTGTCCTCTGTCCTCTGCCCCCATAATGTCCTCTGCCCCCATAGTGTCCTCTGCCCCCATAGTATCCTATGTCCCTATAGTGTCCTCTGCCCCCATAGTGTCCTCTATCCTCTGCCCCCATAGTGTCCTCTGCCTCCATAGTGTCCTCTGCCCCATAGTGTCCTCTGCCCCCATAGTGTCCTCTGTCCTCTTCCCCCATATTGTCCTTTGCCCCGTAGTGCCCTCTTTCCTTTGCCTCCATAGTGTCCTCTGCCCCATAGTGTCCTCTGTCCTCAGCCCCCATAGTGCCCTCTGCCCCCATAGTATCCACTGTCCTCTGCCTCCATAGTGTCCTCTGCCCCATAGTGTCCTCTATCTTCTGCCCCCATAGTGTCCTCTGCCCCCATAGTGTCCTCTGCCCCTATAGTGTCCTCTGTCCTCTGCCTCCATAGTGTCCTCTGCCCCCATAGTGTCCTCTGCCCCCATAGTGTCCTCTGCCCCATAGTGTCATCTGCCTCCATAGTGTCTTCTGCCCCCAAAGTTAACTCTGTCCTCAGCACCCATAGTGTCCTCTGCCCCCATAGTGTCCTCTGCCCCCATAGTGTCCTCTGCCCCCAAAGTGTCCTCTGTCCTCAGCACCCATAGTGTCCTCTGCCCCCATAGTGTCCTCTGCCCCTGTAGTGTCCTCTGCCCCCGTAGTGTCCTCTGCCCCCGTAGTGTCCTCTTCCCCGTAGTGTCCTCTGCCAACATGATGTCCTCTGTCCTCAGCACCCATAGTGTCCTCTGCCCCCACAGTGTCCTCTGCCCCCATAGTGTCCTCTGCTCCCGTAGTGTCCTCTGCCCCGTAGTGTCCTCTGCCCCCGTAGTGTCCTCTGCCAACATAGTGTCCTCTGTCCTCTGCTAACATAGTGTCCTCTGCCCCTATAGTGTCCTCTGTCCTCGGCCCCCGTAATGTCCTCTGCCCCCATAGTGTCCTCTGCCCCCATAGTGTCCTCTATCCTCTGCCCCCATAGTGTCCTCTGTTCCTATAGTGTCCACTGCCCCCATAGTGTCTTCTGCCCCCCATAGTGTCTGCTGTCCTCAGCCCCCATATTGTCCTCTGCCCCATAGTGTCCTCTGCCTCCATAGTGTCTTTTGTCCCCATAGTGTCCTCTGCCCCATAGTGTCCTCTATCTTCTGCCCCCATAGTGTCCTCTGCCCCCATAGTGTCCTCTGCCCCCATAGTGTCCTCTGTCCTCTGCCTCCATAGTGTCCTCTGCCCCCATAGTGTCCTCTGCCCCATAGTGTCATCTGCCTCCATAGTGTCTTCTGCCCCCAAAGTTTCCTCTGTCCTCAGCACCCATAGTGTCCTCTGCCCCCATAGTGTCCTCTGTCCTCAGCACCCATAGTGTCCTCTGCCCCCATAGTGTCCTCTGCCCCCCGTAGTGTCCTCTGCCCCCGTAGTGTCCTCTGCCCCATAGTGTCCTCTGCTAACATAGTGTCCTCTGTCCTCAGCACCCATAGTGTCCTCTGCCCCCATAGTGTCCTCTGCCCTCATAGTGTCCTCTGCCTCCGAAGTGTTCTCTGCCCCCGTAGTGTCCTCTGCCAACATAGTGTCCTCTGTCCTCTGCCAACATAGTGTCCTCTGACCCATAGTGTCCTCAGATCTCATAGTGTCCTCTGCCTCCATAGTGTCCTCTGTCCTCTGCCCCCATAATGTCCTCTGCCCCCATAGTGTCCTCTGCCCCCATAGTATCCTATGTCCCTATAGTGTCCTCTGCCCCCATAGTGTCCTCTATCCTCTGCCCCATAGTGTCCTCTGCCTCCATAGTGTCCTCTGCCCCATAGTGTCCTCTGCCCCCATAGTGTCCTCTGTCCTCTTCCCCCATATTGTCCTTTGCCCCGTAGTGCCCTCTTTCCTTTGCCTCCATAGTGTCCTCTGCCCCATAGTGTCCTCTGTCCTCAGCCCCCATAGTGCCCTCTGCCCCCATAGTATCCACTGTCCTCTGCCTCCATAGTGTCCTCTGCCCCATAGTGTCCTCTATCTTCTGCCCCCATAGTGTCCTCTGCCCCCATAGTGTCCTCTGCCCCTATAGTGTCCTCTGTCCTCTGCCTCCATAGTGTCCTCTGCCCCCATAGTGTCCTCTGCCCCCATAGTGTCCTCTGCCCCATAGTGTCATCTGCCTCCATAGTGTCTTCTGCCCCCAAAGTTAACTCTGTCCTCAGCACCCATAGTGTCCTCTGCCCCCATAGTGTCCTCTGCCCCCATAGTGTCCTCTGCCCCCAAAGTGTCCTCTGTCCTCAGCACCCATAGTGTCCTCTGCCCCCATAGTGTCCTCTGCCCCTGTAGTGTCCTCTGCCCCCGTAGTGTCCTCTGCCCCCGTAGTGTCCTCTTCCCCGTAGTGTCCTCTGCCAACATAGTGTCCTCTGTCCTCAGCACCCATAGTGTCCTCTGCCCCCACAGTGTCCTCTGCCCCCATAGTGTCCTCTGCTCCCGTAGTGTCCTCTGCCCCGTAGTGTCCTCTGCCCCCGTAGTGTCCTCTGCCAACATAGTGTCCTCTGTCCTCTGCCAACATAGTGTCCTCTGCCCCTATAGTGTCCTCTGTCCTCGGCCTCCGTAATGTCCTCTGCCCCCATAGTGTCCTCTGCCCCCATAGTATCCTATGTCCCTATAGTGTCCTCTGCCCCCATAGTGTCCTCTATCCTCTGCCCCCATAGTGTCCTCTGCCTCCATAGTGTCCTCTGCCCCATAGTGTCCTCTGTCCTCTGCCCCCATAGTGTCCTCTGACCCATAGTGTCCTCTGCCCCCATATTGTCCTCTGCCCCCATAGTGTGCTCTGCCCACATAGTGTCCTCTGCCCCCATAGTGTCCTCTGTCCTCTACCCCGATAGTGTCCCCTGCACCCCACAAACACAAAAACACACAATGTGTAGGTAGAACTCTTCTACCTTACACAGGTGTAGAGCACAGCAGAGAGCGGCTGGTATCACAGGGCTAGATGGGGGTGGGAACCGCTGAAGTTAACTTTTTACATCAATAGGCTGGTGATTGGTTGCTAGGATCGCCCGGCAACCACTCACCTGCTGTTTAACCACTTCAATACCGGGCCAATTCTGACACTTTGCTCCTACATGTAAAAATCATAATTTTTTTGCTAGAAAATTACATAGAACCCCCAAACATTATATATGTTTTTTTAGCAAAGACCCTAGAGAATACAATGGCGGTTGTTGCAACTTTTTATCTCACACAGTATTTGCGCAGGAATTTTTCGAACACGTTTTTTTTGGGAAAAAACTGTTTTGTGTTTAAAAAAGAAACAAAACAGTAAAGTTAGCCCAATGTTTTTGCATTTTGTGAAAGATGAAGTTACGCCGAGTAAATAGATACCTAGCATGTCACACTTCAAAATTGCACACGCTCGTGGAATGGCGCCAATGTTCGGTACTTTAAAAATCCCCATAGGCGACGCTTGAAATTTTTTTACTGGTTACATGTTTTGAGTTACAGAGGAGGTCTAGGGCCAAAATTATTGCTCTCGCTCCAACATTCGCGGCGATACCTCACATCTATGATTTGAACACCGTTTTCATATGTGGGCGGGACTTACGTATGCGTTCGCTTCTGCGTGCGAGCACACGGGGACAGCGGCGCTTTAAAAAATTTTTTTTTTTTATTGTTAATTATATTTTATTTTTTTTATTTTGACACTTTTTTGAAAAAAAAAATTGATCACTTTTATTCCTATTACAAGGAATGTAAACATCCCTTGTAATAGCAATATGACATGTCAGGTGCTCTTAATAGTGAGATATGGGGTCAATAAGACCCCATATCTCACCACTAGGCTGGGAAGCCTGAAATAAAAAATAAAAATAAAACGATCGCCACTTCCCAGCCGAAGCGGCGCCGTTTTTTTTGAATGGAGAGGCCGGGTGTGACGTCATAACATCGCGCCCGGCCTCCGACGATCATAGAGATTCCAGGGGCCCATCTGGTCCACCGGAAATCTCAATGATCTACATCTGGTGCCGGCGGATCCACTCTCCGCCTCACCGATCGTAACGGTGAGTCGGAGCAAGCACCGGAGGGCGTCGGGAGGGGGGGACGTCCCCTCTCGCCTCCCATAGGAACGATCAAGCGGCGGAACGGCCGCTAAGATCATTCCTATGGTGTAGAGATTCGCCGGCTGAAACCGGCAATATCTGAATGATGTCTGTAACTACAGGCATGATTCAGACATACCTGCTCAAAGCTCAGGATGTCATATGACGTCCGTGGGATTGAAGTGGTTAATGTAAAAAGTTAGCTTCCACGGTTGCTGCCCCATCCAGCCCTGTGATTCCAGCCGCTCGCTGCTGTCCAATGAAGAGGACAGCGGTGAACATGTCTGCTGGCCAGGTGCCTGTGAATTAATCACGGGCACTGACGGGCCGGACAATTAGCGGTGGCGGGCCGGGTGTGGGTTGACGACCCCTGTCCTAAAATATGCTATTTGGTTAATTGTCTGCTGTCTAAATTGACCCTAGTATATATGCAAGATAGAGACCTTTCATTGTAAACGCCTTGAGGATATGGACTGATGTGAATAAACAACATGTAAGTACTGTGTAAATTGTCAACGCCACATTAACACCTACAATAAATTGATTAATAATATTTTTTTCTAGCTAGTGCTCAATGACAAATAGAAAATGCGAAAACTGAGCTTTCATACACTGTGTACAAAAAATAATAAAAGTACAAATACAATTTTATCTACAAAAGTAACAGTGATAACTATTTAAATACAGTGATAAAAACAAATTGAAGCACATTGTTGTTTTGCAACTTGTTCTCTGTAGTGTGCCTTACTGCAAGTAGGAGCATTCAGAAACTAGAAAAACATAAAGGCATAAAAAACACCACTGTGCATTGGCATAGTATAGCACAAAATTGTAATGTTAAAATGGTACTGTTTTCACATAAGTGTACTAGAAACAGCTTATCTGGCTCCAAGAGTTTTTATACAATTAACTTGCTTTGGCTAGTGCAGAAAAACACAGACTCAGGTGTTTATATAATGACTAGCTTTAGTTCTTCACTGAGATAATTTGGTGACAGTGTATCAAGATTACACTGGATTTTTAATTTTTAAAGCGGAACCCAAAGCCAGACTATAAAGGGTCAAGAAGATTGATATCACCAAAACAGGTGTTCAGATTATTGTAGCATAGGCATTCTATGTTATAGACATCTAGAGGAAATGAGTAGCAAGTAATTGTTCTGAGTCCAACTAGTGGGCTTCAGGCTTTTTAAGTATAGGGGTGACCAGTGCAAGTTTTAAGAGGGGAGAAACAGATGCCAATAGAGAGGAAGAGATTGATGGGAGTTAGAGAGCAAAAAGGGTGACTGAAGTAGTTGTGAGGGATCAGGGTGCAGAGGATAGGTGGATAGGTGGGTGTTAGTGAAAAGTTTAGCGAGCTTCTCTGTAGTAATTGGTTTAAAAGAGGAAAGCATTGAATGCTGTGGTAGATATGACTATTAAGTGGGGGATATACCCGGACAGTTGAGATTTCATTACCACCAGTTGCTGCAGTCGCCACACTAATTCTGTCTGAAGTGTGTCTACGTAGGAGTGAGCTGTTGTAGACAGAATTGGGCAGGTTAGAAGCAAGATAGGGGTGAGATTTTTTTAAAGAAGTAGTCTGCAGCGAAATAGAGAAGAGTGGTGTTTCAGTGGTGAAGGTTTCTTTGGGTAAAGGATTAGTGGTTTGGAGGGAAAACTGAATACAAAGTGTGAAACAGATAAGGTTGTGGTCAGAGAGAGCAAAATGTGTGTTGGAGAGATTGCAAGAAGTGCAGTGGCAGGAGAATACAGGGTCAAGAATACAGTATAGCATACAAGTATAGGCGCACACTGTATTCATCTTCAGTGTGAAGTAAGTGAAAGACAGGTTTCAGCTAGAATCCCCGCCCATCGGTAACGCCCCTCTGACATGTTTCACCCACATTGGGCTTAGTTGTAGTGGTCCTCTACAATTCCTCATCAAAAGAGCGCCTTGATTCTCCTAGAAAAAAACAGCATATGTATTACATTCTTATCTTAAAGTGGATGTAAACCCCATTCATGTAATCTGACCTGGGCACATATATCTGTAGGCTAGACATTGGCTAGCTGAAACCTGTCTTTCACTTACTTCACACTGAAGTTGAATACAGTGTGTGCCTATACTTGTATGCTATACTTATCTCTCCCCAAAGCCCTAAGTCCTGTGTCTTTCTCCTGCTCCGTTCCTCTGTTATCAGCATGATAACTTCTGACAAGTTCTCCGACACAGGAGATAAAAGCAGCTGGAAATTTGTGTCGGGGAGATAGATAAGCAGAGAGCTTGTCTATTCAAAGTACAGCTTTGCAAGTTTATTCTTTCGTCTGCCTATGTGAAGGGGGGTGATGTATGCCTTTCCTCCAATCAGCTCACACACAGTGTATGCCCAGACTCCTCCCCCACTGCTGAAACAGGAAGAACATTTTCTAACACAATTTGTACTTTCTAAAGAATGTAGAAAGGTGAAGACAGCAGATATACATGTAAAACTTATGTAGGAAGATTTGTTTCTTCACTGTGTATCAGCTGAGGCTGTTCACTTCACTGGGTATATATGAGGGTTTACATCAACTTTAAGTAATGACAAAGTTATTGCTGAAATCAGAAGGCCCTCTGGTCTATAAAGGGTATTATGGGTGTAAAGCTCTGTACACAGGGGCCAAATGTCGGAAGACGGTCGGTCTGACAGAAGCCGACCATTTGGCCAGCTTTTGTCAGATGAGCATGCTGGAAAACCAGCAGCCGACCAGCTCCTGATTAGCATGGCTGAGAGCACTGATTGGAGTGTTCTGGTGGGGGGGTCCCCCTGTCAGAACACAACAGCTGTCAGTGGGAGAGATCACTGTACTAAGGTCAGATTGTTAGTACAGCAGCTCCGACCGTAGCTGTCAGTTTTTTTTCCTTCAACCCACTGGTGTGAAGAAAAAAAAACTGTAATGCCTCATACACACGATCGGACTTTTCGACAACAAAACCGTGGAATTTTTAGAAGGGTGTTGGCTCAAACTTGTCTTGCATACACACGGTCACACAAATGTTGGCCAACAATTACGAACGTAGTGACGCGCTAGACGTACTTTGTGTTCTTTCAGCTCTTTAGCACCACCCTTTGGGCTCCTTCTGCTAATTTCGTGTTAGTAGAAGTTTGGTGAGCGCTGATTCGGACTTTTCTTTTCGTGTTTTTTTTTATTTAGCACTTTTCACTTTGCGATTTTCATTTCGTGCTTTACAGTTCGTATCTGAACGACCGTCAACCAGACATGTTACGGAATCGGAGGAGATACTGTGTTATTTATTGTTGGCCTTGGAGTTATTGCTTTGACATTTTTTTTTGGTTGAATAATGATTTGATTTGGTATATTTTTTATATTTTTGGATGCATAGAATGCACTTTTTGGTTAAGTTCTATTGGCAGATAGCATGTCTAATATTTTTTTAATGCACAATAAAAAAATTGTGGAGAATAATACTTGGCTATGTGTTTTACTTCAAATGACAGTGTGGGAGTAGGCGGGGAGTAGTACATTTAAAAAAAATACAATGTAAAATTGACAAGGGGCACCAACATAGTTGTATCTTTGAGCTTATTATCTTTCTTATAAACTAGGGGCTAATGGTGTTACTTGCACAAATAAAAAAAAAAAACATAATAATATTATTCTTGATATCACTAGAAAAAAAAAGCCTTTGAAAATTTGTTTGCAATAACTCCATCAGTATCACCAGCAAAGCAGCTTCATTATTATCCCATTAAAGAAGAAGAGAATGTGCGCTGCATTTCACTTGGTGATATAACCAATTAACCATGAATGTCTTTGTTTAGGCACCTGAGGTGGCAGTTTGTGCTCCTGTGCTGTAATTCTGTCACATATCTGTGATGGAGACTGCAGGTTGCCATTCCAAGACATATTGCACAGCTATGGTCCACTTTTTTCAGTATACCAGTCCAGAGCAACGATGTGCAGCTGTCACTGTAGCAAATGCATTTATACAGGAAGTGGATGAAAAAGTCTGAAGGAGATCAACAGCACCGAGGGGCAAAAAATAATTCAAAAAAGTAAAAACAATATTTTATTTTTATTGATACACAGTGTTTCACAAAATAAAATGTCATTCATTTAGGGTTTAGGTCTACTTTAATCTATCAACCTAGACTGCAATGTTTCCACCCCACTGATAATATTCCAAGCTAGAAACAATCTAATAACCTTTTACTATAGCTCGCATTTATGTACAAAGATTTTTAATGGTTAGTTATCAAATATTTTCACCATGCACTCCATGCATAATGAAGAGGCACTTGAGATGTTAAGATAGGAGTGATAAAAAAACAGTATCAAACACACTTGAATCTTACAGACACTATGTGAATTATATCAAATAAATGTTGAATATAGTGACTATGACAGCAGTTTTATTATGTGCATAGTGATTGAAGAATGTTTTTCACATTTGAATTTTTCTATCCATTCTGAATAGCTGTCTGTATTTCTACTCTATGCACAGATTCTAAAGCCTCATACACACGAACGGACACGAGGGGAAATCTGTGATGACAGGCTGTTGGAGGAAAATCCGACCGTGTGTATGCTCAATCGGACAATGGTTGGCCAACTTTCCGTGGACAAATGTTGGATGGCAGGTTTATATATTTTCCGCAGACAAACGTCTGTTGTCGGATTTTATCCTCTGTGACATCCTGTGAAGCTATCAGTGGTGAGGCCAGATTCTCATCTTTCCCTTCTAGAATGTGTTTTTTTATGTTGGCAGGAATGAAATGGGCGGGAGAAACCGACGGGAATGCTGCTAGAGGGGATGGAGCTGCCACAGGTAATGATATGGCAGGTGCTGGTGAAACCTGCCCTCTGGCTGCCTGGGCTTTCATCACCTCCATCCTATCCTGCATCTCCAACATGGACGTTGACAGAGTATTTAACAGGGCATGAATCTGCGTCAGCGAATTGTGAACTGACACCTGCCCTGAACTGGTAGACGGGAGTGGCTGCGAAGGATTGGGAACAGTAATCTAAATAACTCCGCTTTCCTCACTGTTGCGGGGAATGCAATGCCCCTACGACAAAGTTCAGCCGTGAGCCTGGGAACAGTCCAACTCCTTAGAGATGGGGTGCTGCCATGCTCTGAACCCCCAGCTAATGATGGAGGAATAAACGCAAACTCGTCACTTTCCGACACGTGAGACATGATCGTATCTAAGATGAAAAAAAAAATGACAAGAAAAACCTTGAAGAAATACTTATGGACCACAACACCCCTACCTCTGCCAACCTAACACTGAATATGTGGGTGCAGTAACGTGTCAAACCAGCGCGTGAATGAACCTGATGCCCCGCCCACCCTACATGAATGCAATGAACACTTGGGGCTGCGATACCCACAGAGCGTGGTGGGTAACAGATAAGCGTAAGAAATGATCATGCAGCGTATGACATATGAACTACTGGCGAGAATTTGGATGACACTTACAAATACATCCCAGACCGTATGGATCTATGGATGTGATAAATCCTGAGATGTGACCCAACTACCCGGCACCCGAGAGCCCTGAATGACATGTAGCTCCTGCGTAAAAGCTGGACCAACGTGAATGAATCACCTGCGAGGTGATGCACCTGAAAACGGTAAAATACAACAGAAAATAACTAACTGGAAGCACTTACCATGCCAACCATACCCCGTGCCTGAACACCAAACACTGCTGGTGGGCGGCATCCCCCTGAAACCAACACCCACTAAGCAGCAACCAGCTGACTGCCTGCGCAAGAAATGACCTGGATGCACCTGATGCTCGTGCGTAAATGCAAGGATCCACACGAACAACACACCTGTACAAATGATGCACCTGAACAAAAATCTGACAAAGAAACGCACATAAGAATAGACCCTCCATGCAGTGATCATTAATACCCCATGGAGTGATGCTTGAACAGTAAGATGTGACTGGATGCATACCCACCCCGGCAAAGCCTCAATAACCCCTGTGTCAAAATGGAAATGATGTCATATGATGGGGAACAACAAGTCCCAGCCCAGCCTAATGACCCCCAATACCCCCCATGCCCGTGCCACCCCCGCCAGAGCAGTCCACCCACCAATGTGCCACAACCACACAGGGCAGGATCCGCAGGGCCCACCAATAGCCTGGCCGGACAGCCGGACAGCTGCAATGCCCCCCCAGCGGTGACCGCGGTGTGCTGCACAGTGACACGGAAACCTGGCCACACTGTCAGCCATGCTGCCAACCCCCGCCTGGAGCCTGCCCCCCCGGCCATGACAGCGGCGTGCTGCACAGTGCCTCTGAAACCTGGCCACACTGTCAGACATGCTGCCAGGCCCCCGCCTGAAGCCTTCCCTCCCCCGGCCGTGACGGCGGTGAGCTGTACAGTGCCTCGAAACCCGGCAAAGACTGGTCAATCTGCTGCCGCCCCCCGCCTGGAGCCAGCCCCCCTAATGGTACCTGACACCTGCCACACGAGCGGTGATGCGAGGCCCCTGCGACTGGCGATCCCCCAGTCCAGCAGCCTGAGATGTGAGCAGGCGATGAAATGGCCCCCACGAGATGGATGAGATGGCCCCCACTAGGTGGATGAGATGGCCCCCACTAGGTGGATAAGATGGCCCCCACTAGGTGGATGAGATGGCCCCCACGAGATGGATGAGATGGCCCCCACGAGATGGATGAGATGGCCCCCACGAGGATTTCCTCCACAGTACAGACGACCTGAAGTGAGGTCCGACGGTTGCACAGGAAGTGATGCTTTGTCGACTGTAACCCGGGAAACCAGAAGCACGAGCCGACACTGGCCTGGCAGGGGAGAAGGGCTAAAAAGTCCCAGACTCCTCGCACAAATACAAACTGGCCTTTGGTCAGCCTTCCAACATATATATATATATATATTAATAGATAGATATATATATAGATTTATATATATATATATAGTATATATAGATATAGATATATAGATATAGATATATAATTTTTTTTTTTTTTTTTTTTTGACAGTTAGTGCTGTCTTGTGATCACTGTGCCCTATTTACATAAGTGATCAGTGGGAACAGTTTTACAGGAGATGCAACTGCTGCAAAAGAGTGAAGAGGATCAGGAGGATAAGTGACAAAAGCTGTGGGTTCTCAGATATAAAACAACTACAATGGATAACCATTTAGGAAATATATCCCAAATATCAAATAAATTTGTTGTTGACAGTCGTATTACCATTTCCATCTCTTATTGTACCAAAAAATGAAAACCCATGAGATAAAACAAGATATCATAGTCTATATATTCCCCCTAAAAGCTAGCATAAATCAAAATCTTTCCCATAAATATACATAATAGCCCTGATTGATGCTCAGAATTAGCATGAAAAAAAAACAGTAGGAAAAAACTATAAATAAGTTATATATCCTTAATAGCCATCATATATTGAACATAATGGGGTTGATTTATTAATGGAAAATAGCTTAGTGAATGAGGTAAAGAACTAATGACTTTCACCATCAAATCATATGCAAACAGAACATTCTTTGCAAAGTGAATATTTACCACATTTAATAAGCTGAGTAAAACTTCCCTAGCAAAGGGAAAATTTACTTTGCAAAATGAACATGCTCTACCCCTAGTAAATTCCTATAATCCTCATAGGATGACAATGTGGGTTGCATTTTAAATCATTATCAAAATGTGGCACAACCTGTCTGTTAAACCAATTTTTTATATATCTGAATAACTTCTGTTACAGGTTGTTAATGTGTGTGGCACAGTACATATTACTACATCTTTTCTGTAAGATAAGTGTTTTAAAACTTCCTGTTATGCCGTATACACACGATCGGAAATTCCGACAACAAAATCCTGGATTTTTTTCCGACGGATATTGGCTCAAACTTGTCTTGCCTACACACGGTCGCAAAAATGTTGTCGGAAATTCTGATCGCCAAGAACATGCTGACGTACAACACGTACAACGGCACTTTTAAAAGGGAAGTTCAATACCAAGTGCGCCACCCTTTGGGCTCCTTCTGCTAATCTCGTGTTTATCTCATCAGAGGCGTAACTAGAACCTTCAGGGCCCCTGGTGCAAGGAACCATGATGGGCCCCTCTTCCATCCGAGCCCCGGGCTTCCAATTTTGGGGGGGTGTCCATGGGCATCCTCCCAAAACCGTGCTTCCCGCATGACTCCTGGGACATGCATCCAGCGCAATCACAACGGCCTTTTACCATGTGATCAGCTGATCACATGTAAACAGACTTGCCGGTTATCCGCAGCCCTTTCCTCCCACGCTGTGTCTGTGTTAGAAAAGGACTGCCGTTAACTGTCAAGAATGTCAGTAAATTGTTTACACTGATAATCAGTGCCTCAATCATCAGTGCCATCTATCAGTGCCCATCAATGCTGCCTATCAGTGCTCATCAATGCCGCCTAACAGCGTCCATCAGTGCCACCTATCAGTACTCTTCATTTCTGCCCATCAAAGCCCATCAATACTGCCTGAGTTCTGCCTATCAGTCTTCCTCAGTGCCCATCAGTACCACCTATCAGTGCCCATCAATTCCAGCTATCAGTGCAGTCTCGGTGAATGCTATTAATTTCTTCGGTGAATGCTATTAATTTCCATCAGTGCCGTCTGCCTTCTCAGGACAGCACGGCTCTGAGCAGAGAACACAGGAGAGGGGAGGGGGGAGTTCTGCCTATCAGTCTTCCTCAGTGCCCATCAGTACCACCTATCAGTGCCCATCAATTCCAGCTATCAGTGCAGCCTATCAGTGCACATTAGTGCCTCCTATCAGTGCCCATAATTGCCTCCTATCAGTGCCCATTAGTGCCTCCTATCAGTGCCCATCAGTGCCTTCTATCAGTGTCCATCAGTGCCTTCTATCATTGACTATTAGTGCCTCCTATCAGTGCCTTCTATCAGTGTCCATCAGTGCCTTTTATCAGTGCCTTCTATCAGTGCCCATCAGTGCCTCCCATCAGTGCTCATAAATGCCTCCTATCAGTGCCCATTAGTGCCTTCTGCTCATCAGTGCCTTTTATCAGTGCCCATCAGTGCCCTCTATCAGTGCTCTTCGGTGAATGCTATTAATTTCCATCAGTGCCGTCTGCCTTCTCAGGACAGCACGGCTCTGAGCAGAGAACACAGGAGAGGGGAGGGGGGAGTTCTGCCTATCAGTCTTCCTCAGTGCCCATCAGTACCACCTATCAGTGCCCATCAATTCCAGCTATCAGTGCAGCCTATCAGTGCACATTAGTGCCTCCTATCAGTGCCCATAATTGCCTCCTATCAGTGCCCATTAGTGCCTCCTATCAGTGCCCATCAGTGCCTTCTATCAGTGTCCATCAGTGCCTTCTATCATTGACTATTAGTGCCTCCTGTCAGTGCCTTCTATCAGTGTCCATCAGTGCCTTTTATCAGTGCCTTCTATCAGTGCCCATCAGTGCCTCCCATCAGTGCTCATAAATGCCTCCTATCAGTGCCCATTAGTGCCTTCTATCAGTGCTCATCAGTGCCTTCTATCAGTGCCCATCACTGCATTCTATCAGTGCTCATCAGTGCCTTCTATTAGTGCCCATCAGTGCCTTCTATCAGTACTCATCAGTGCCTTCTATCAGTACTCATCAGTGCCTTCTATCAGTGCCCATCAGTGCCTTCTATCAGTGCTCATAAATGCCTCCTATCAGTGCCCATTAGTGCCTTCTGCTCATCAGTGCCTTTTATCAGTGCCCATCAGTGCCCTCTATCAGTGCTCTTCGGTGAATGCTATTAATTTCCATCAGTGCCGTCTGCCTTCTCAGGACAGCATGGCTCTGAGCAGAGAACACAGGAGAGGGGAGGGGGGAGTTCTGCCTATCAGTCTTCCTCAGTGCCCATCAGTACCACCTATCAGTGCCCATCAATTCCAGCTATCAGTGCAGCCTATCAGTGCACATTAGTGCCTCCTATCAGTGCCCATAATTGCCTCCTATCAGTGCCCATTAGTGCCTCCTATCAGTGCCCATCAGTGCCTTCTATCAGTGTCCATCAGTGCCTTCTATCATTGACTATTAGTGCCTCCTATCAGTGCCTTCTATCAGTGTCCATCAGTGCCTTTTATCAGTGCCTTCTATCAGTGCCCATCAGTGCCTACCATCAGTGCTCATAAATGCCTCCTATCAGTGCCCATTAGTGCCTTCTATCAGTGCTCATCAGTGCCTTCTATCAGTGCCCATCAGTGCATTCTATCAGTGCTCATCAGTGCCTTCTATTAGTGCCCATCAGTGCCTTCTATCAGTACTCATCAGTGCCTTCTATCAGTACTCATCAGTGCCTTCTATCAGTGCCCATCAGTGCCTTCTATCAGTGCTCATCAGTGCCTTCTATCAGTGCCCATCAGTGCCTTCTATCAGTGCCCATCAGTGCCTCCTATCAGTGCCCATCAGTGCCTCCTATCAGAGCCCATCAGTGCCTCCTATCAGTGCCCATCAGTGCCTCCTATCAGTGCCCATCAGTGCCTCCTATCAGTGCTCATCAGTGCCTTATATCAGTGCTCATCAGTGCCTTTTATCAGTGCCCATCAGTGCCTTCTATCAGTGCTAATCAGTGCCTTCTATCAGTGCCCATCAGTGCCTTCTATCAGTGCTCATCAGTGCCTTCCATCAGTGCCTTCTATCAGTGCCCATCAGTGCCTTCTATTAGTGCTCATCAGTGCCTTCTATCAGTGCCCATCAGTGCCTTCTATCAGTGCCTTCTATCAGTGCCCATCAGTGCCTTCTATCAGTGCCTTCTATTAGTGCTCATCAGTGCCTTCTATCAGTGCTCATCAGTGCCTTCTATCAGTGCCCATCAGTGCCTTCTATCAGTGCTCATCAGTGCCTTCTATCAGTGCCCATCAGTGCCTTCTATCAGTGCTCATCAGTGCCTTCTATCAGTGCCCATCAGTGCCTTCTATCAGTGCCCATCAGTGCCTCCTATCAGTGCCCATCAGTGCCTCCTATCAGTGCCTCCTATCAGTGCTCATCAGTGCCTTCTATCAGTGCTCATCAGTGCCTTTTATCAGTGCTCATCATTGCCTTCCATCAGTGCCTTCTATCAGTGCCCATCAGTGCCTTCTATCAGTGCTCATCAGTGCCTTCTATCAGTGCCCATCAGTGCCTTTTATCAGTGCTCATCAGTGCCTTCCATCAGTGCCTTCTATCAGTGCCCATCAGTGCCTTCTATCAGTGCTCATCAGTGCCTTCTATCAGTGCCCATCAGTGCCTCCTATCAGTGCTCATCAGTGACTTCTATCAGTGCTCATCAGTGCCTTTTATCAGTGCCCATCAGTGCCCTCTATCAGTGCTCTTCGGTGAATGCTATTAATTTCCATCAGTGCCGTCTGCCTTCTCAGGACAGCACGGCTCTGAGCAGAGAACACAGGAGAGGGGAGGGGGGAGAAGGGGGAACCGTGAGATCAGCTGTATGTCCTCTCTCATCCCCTGCCAGAGAGGGCGGACGGGCAAGTAGAACGTTAATGCTGCCGGTGCTTCTATCAGTGCCACTGTTTCATGACAGTCATGATCTCCACTCAGAGCCGTGAATAGCAATCCCGCTGGGCCCCCCACAGTGGCGGAATGCCGGGCCCCGTCGCAAGTGCAACTGTTGCGACCCCGGTAATTCCGCCACTGTATCTCATGTTAGTAGAAGTTTGGTGAGAGACGATTTGCGCTTTTCAGCCTTGTGCTATCCAGTGAGTTACTGCTCTTCAGTTTGTGCTTGTGGGTTTGTATCTGTTTTCAGTGCGTGTGGTCAGTTCATATCTTGTTTTCAGTGCGTTCTTGTACTCTCGTTATTGATTTTCAGCTTGCTCTTCCCAGGCTTTTCTGTTTTTCAGTGTGTTCTGTTAGTTCGTTCTGACCAGCCGACCGTTTTCTAGCCATGTTGTGGGTACGTACTCATCTTAGAGTTCGTACTGTGCAGGTGCTTGGTGTTGGGGTTCTTACTTTGACCCAAGCCCAGTCCATGAACAGGGCTGGGAGGAGTTCATGGACGAAGAATTGGTTACTCCAGCGTGACCAATTCTCTCATATGCCTTTATTGCGGGAGATCCTTGAGAATAATCCTCATTTGGAACCCTCCCTCCCCCAACCGCTAAGTCAACCGACTCTATCTGCTGACTTTGCCAAACCCATACACACTATAGCTACCTCTTTTGTGGTCATATTTATGGATGAATTCACCAAAGCATGTAGTGAAAGGGCCTGCCTGAATACTTTTAAATGCTATTGTTTTAAGTTTTGTTCTATTGTCTTGATAGGTAAAATTGTGCTTCAATTTGGACAGTGTGTATTTATATTTTTGCATTATGACACTTCTTACCTGTCCAGTGGGCTGCCAATAGTGTAAGTAAGAAGGGGCTGGCCAAAGTAACGCACATTATGTATGCATTCAGCTCTCAATGAAGTGGAGGGTTACCTGTCCACAACATTTCCCCCCTCCCCCTAAAATTTTTACAATGGGCCATCAGAGGGGGTGAGGAATCTGATAAGTGGACCTTATACTTTTGTCTTTAAATGCTCCATAAAATAAATGTTATACTGATGTTGGCCAAGAATGTTTGTGTATAATTTGCTTGCAATGTTACGTGCAAAAGTAGTAATTTCTTTTTTTATTGTTTGACTCCACAGTTTCCTTCAACGCCACAGGAATGCCAGACTGTGGCTTCCCAATTTGCCCAGTGGTGGGACTTCCCCAACTGCGGGGGGGCAATCGATGGGAAACATGTCCACATCGTCCTACCCCCCAAACTCGGGGTCTTACTATTATAACTTTAAGGGGTTTAATAGTATAGTGATGTTGGCGGTGTTGTCGGTGGTGTCAGCGACATACGAGTTTTCGGCTGTGGACGTGGGGAAGAATGCGGCCGGATGTCGGATGGTGGAGTCATCGACCAGACCGAGTTCTATAGATGGCTCCAGAGTGGTGGCTTGGGATTGCCACCTGTGAAAGATAACATGGCAGGGCTCCCATTCGTTTTCGGCATTGATGAAGTGTTTGGGCTTGGAGAACACCTGATGCAGCCATTCCCCATGAGGACCCTCACCCCGGACCAGAGGGTTTTTAACTACCGGCTGGCCAGAGTCAGAAGAGTGGTGGAGAATGCTTTTGGCATAATGGCCAGCCGGTTCCGCCTATTCCTCACTGCAATCAACATGGCGAAATATAAACTAAACTATATCGTACTTGCATGCTGCATTATGCACAACTTTTTAAGGAAAAATGCTACAAACTATGTGGCCTCAGTTGGGCCTGAGGCCAGATTTCCCGATCAGTCAACCCTGACGGCACTTGAACCTGGCCATCCTGGCTTGTCCCCCCAAAGCGCACGAGAAATGCGGCAAAAGTATATGGAATACTTAGCGGGTAGGGGGCCATTGATATGCCAGCAAATGTCTGAGATATTTTTAAAATAAATCTATTTTTGAAACAGAACTAATATTTCATTTGATTTACTGCTTGTGTTTTTTTAGCTGTCTCCTAGGTTCTCCAATGGGCTTTTCTTTTTGCCCATTTTCTTCAATAGTGCAAATGTAATTTTTTGCATACATGAGGTGACAATCTCTTCTTCAGCTAACTATTATGTTGTGGGTCTGCTACACACCACATTGTTTTTGTTGTTAATGTATGTAATGCATTAATGATAAAGAAAATCATCCTTTTCAGTACCATGAATTAATTGTTTTGAGTCCTGAAAATGTATTGATTGGGGCAAATTTTAAAGCACTGTGGTGGTTATTTACTAAAGAAAAATCCACTTTGCACTACAAGTGCACTGCAAGTGCAATTGAAAGTGCACTGACACCTAAAAAAAAAAAAACACACCATGTATTATAAATATACAGGCATACATCTATTACCTGAATCTGTGGTCTCAGACACTGATCTGTTGTGGTCACTATTTCGCCCACTTCATAAACATCTCCCTCCTCATCCTCAGGTTGTGGTGTGGGGAGTTCCCCTTCTTTAGGAGGTTAAATTTAATTTTTAAAATGATGCGCTGCCAAACGTAAGGTATAAAGGTAAGTTAATACCCCCTTTACCACATCCCGACAATATATTTGCAAAGATAAACAGAAGAGACCCTGGGATTGTACGGGTGAGGGGGGGAGTAGGAGTAAATAGCCAAAAGCAAGGGGGGGGGTTTGGGGGATAGTATGATTGGTATAACAGGTACCCAAGAGTAGTAAAAAATATACTTTATTAGAAATATACAAAAGAAATATTTAAAACAGTAGACAGTTCATACAAAATACCTAGACCATATACATGAGTGTTCTGGTTGAGGAAAACATACATATACATGGTACATGGGAACCCAACACTACCCAACACTAATACTATTGTGAGCATCACATGTGATATATACTGTATAAAGGCGTTTATGTTACTACTGTTACCTTTACAAATATGTCATATTATATCATGGTATGGTATATGTATTATTTGCATGTATTGGTATGCACTTTATTCATGTATGTCTCATGTATTCATGCATGGCATATCCATGCGCGGACTTTGCTTGACATGTTGTTGCCCCTTTCTTTAGCCCACAGCATCAGTTTGCCCAGATATATGATCAATCGCTCCACTGTGATATGTTGCCCCACTCAGGATCGATTGCCCCAGGGTGAGTCTATCCACGTTTATCACTGGCACTATGTCCCCCGGCACGGGTAGGCCCCACATCTCCTGATAGTGGGGCCTTACTCAGGACTCTTGGCAATCCACCCGATCCGCCGTTCGCACATGTGCGATACGGCTGCTCTCTGGACCGGCCTTCACTGAGCCCTCTTCTCCCGTGTCGGCGGCACCACGACGTCTGACGTCATCGCGTCTTATGACGCGTTGGTGCTGGGTTGCCGCCGTGCCGAGGAAACAGCCTTCGGCGCACATCACCTCCTCTGCTGACACTGATCAGCTGAGGGGTTAGTGACGCCGATTTTCGTCCACCCCCCATTGTATCATCATCTCCTCCGCTGACACTGTTCAGCTGAGGAGCTGGTGATGCTGAACTTCGTCCGCCCCCTAGTGTATTACACAACATACCAACAGTACACATTCCCCGCCCAGTATAGGCGGGGTTTTTCCTACTCAGCTGATTTTTAAACCTCCAGGTGCAGACACACTTCTGTGCTGCACACCTAGACTGCACATCCAGGAGGAGGTTGATGCCCTTTCTGACAGTCTGACAATTCAAAGTAAGTACTAGATTTTACCACATTAATATGGCGAATCTTTCCATGCAATATTCACATCCTTACTATCTGCCATGCTAACAGAGATTTATATATATATACTGGGGTAAAAGCCACTGATCCACTTTGCAAACACAATTGTTTAAATGGATTGGGCATATCATAGAGCTAACCCCATACAGGTTAGCCCACTGTTACCTCCCCATACCTCCCTTGCTACACCACTTTATATATCTGTATGGCTATATTACACCTCTGTTACCTCCCCATACCTTCCTTGCTACACCACTTTATATATCTGTATGGCTATATTACACCTCCACGATTAAATTCTAGCATGATAGGAGGGCTCAGGTAGATGCATATATACTCATAGACGCATGTAGACGCATGTATACTCATTGCACATTGGCCATTTTATGTGTTGATGTACTCTGTCCATCAATTTACTTTTTGATACTTATATAATATCATATATTTACATTTAGGGTTGAACATTCCCCTCTTCCTTTTCTTGCTGTTCCTTGTGGACGCTGGTGACCTCTCGTGTTTGACTCATCTGTGGGGCTCTAAGGTCCCCCAGTTATATATACCACAGAGATTCCATCTAATCCTCGACTTTTGGCTCTCACTATATAAGCCTATATGCGGCTGTATATATTTAAACACGGTGTGTAACTGATGCGGGGGTGACTGAGATTTGAAGCATCATCTGTTAAGCTACCAAGTTACAGTCCGGCCTGGATATGCACATAGTTCTGTGAACGAGTAAGTCCTCTCTCTTATGCTATATACATATATATATATATTTTTCGCTTTCCCAAGTTCTTATCATTATTGTTTGCCCTCACAAGCTCCTATTATCTACCATTTATATTTATACTGCATGTCCATTGTATATATGTACTAATGATTGGTATATTTTACCTATGTACCCCCCCAGATCATACAATAATCCTTACAGGAAACCCCTGAAGAAGGAATTGCATTTTTAATCCGAAACATGTTGGGTTCCCATGTACCACGTAAATGTATGTTTTTCTCAACCAGAACACTCATGTATATGGTCTAGGTATTTTGTATGAACTGTTTACTGTTTTAAATATTTCTTTTGTATATTTCTAATAAAGTATATTTTTTACTACTCTTGGGTACCTGTTATACCAATCATACTATCCCCCAAACCCCCCCCCCGCTTTTGGCTATTTACTCCTACTCCCCCCCTCACCTGTACAATTCCAGGGTCTCTTCTGTTTACCTTCTTTAGGAGTTGGGGGTCCCTGG
Organism: Lithobates clamitans; assembly: GCA_037952925.1. Lineage (NCBI taxonomy): Eukaryota > Metazoa > Chordata > Amphibia > Anura > Ranidae > Lithobates > Lithobates clamitans. The sequence continues at coordinate 2,602,503 of JBBGZY010000192.1, read as the reverse complement.
TGTCCTCACATGTCCCAAGTCTTTTCTCCCCTATGTGAATTAAAAAAATATTAATATTAAAATTATACTTAGCACACAGATATTTGATGTCAGAAATAGGAATATGAAACATTGCTTGGAAGTGTCATACAATTGTCTGTTTTGGCAGAGTTGGAAGCTGAAGACATTATTTTTTTCCCTTTCTAAAGCTGGAATACTTAACTTTTTTGGACAATTTTCACCCATGGAGACACCCCTAGTATCCACTGGAGCACCTGTGTGGGACACCCTAAAAAGGGTGTTCTGGTGTCCCACACTAGTGCTCCTGCGTCCAGATGTGTAAACAGCTGCTGAGTGTCCTCTCCTTACACTGAATCAAGTTTGCATTTCATTCTAGTAGCGATTACTGTGCCCACGAACCTGAAAGTTGTCATTTTAAAATAAATGTACAACAGTAAATAAAAGCACATGGAGCAGCATGCAAGTAATAATAATAATAATAGGAACACAGGACAACTATTTACTTTTTAGAAGCAGTTTCCTGATCCTTCTGTACTGATCGTGCTCTCTCAATTTCAGGTCTGACCAGCGTTTCCTCAATTGCTCCTTGGATCGTCGTACCCCAAAATTCCTGTGCAGACTTTTCACAACTTTAGTCATGATCTTGGCCTTTCTAACATTTGGGTTGCTGTATGGTCCATACTTCCCATCATAGTCAGCCCTCTTCAAGATGTCCACCATCTCCACCATCTCAACAAAGGCCATATTGGATGCCTTAAATCTTCTCCTCCGGGATCGGGATGTTTCTGGCTCTGGGCTTTCATCGTCCTCGTTGCTGAGATTATCATGCACCTGTTGTCTCTCCGCCATGTGCTCTCCCACTGTGCTGAAAGAGAAGGGGCGGGGTATATACTAGAAAGAAGGTCAGGGGCGGGCGGAGTTTCACGCATGCGCAGTGTATATAAAGCGTAACACGCGTGCGTCGTACATACAATCTGTGAGCAGAGGAAGGAGTAGCGGAAGCGCCAATCATGATAACGAAGGTACAATTTTAACTTGGTGCATCAGTGGCTTATACTGCTTATAGATTGAGGCCTATATTGGGACAAGATTAGGAGAGTTTAGCCTGACATTAGGGTTTGTCTTGTGTTGTGTCTTGTAGATAAAATGGATTGCTTCAACGATCAGGACTTCCTCCCCCTATTCATCGATAAGTACAGGGAGCTGCCCTGTCTGTGGCAGGTGAAACACCCCTTTTATACTAATAAAAGAAAGAGGAAGGCAGCGCTGGATCAATTGCTGGAATTGGTGAAGCCGCAGATCCCCACGGCAACCATCCCCTATTTGAAGGCCAAAATTGGTGGCCTGAGGAGCACATATAATAGGAAGCGCAAGAAGGTCCAGGATTCCCAGAGATCAGGAGCAGCAGCAGATGACATTTATGTCCCCAGGTTCTGGTACTATGACAGACTGCATTTTCTGTCAGACCAGACTGAAGTCAGGCCATTACTCTCCATTCTTCCTTCAATGCTTCCTTCCACCCCAGCTGAGGCTTCTGAAGTTCTACCTGGGCATTCCAGCCAAGAAGGTGTGGAGGAGCCCAGCTTGAGTCAGGTATAGCATTGTTCAACATATTTATTGTCAAAAAATGAATGATGTTAGCTAGATGTTATTATTGATCATCACTAATTTCTAATTTAATAAAGTGTTTTACATATCAATAGACAGTAGTAGCCAAAAAATGATTGGGAATGAAAAATGCTGGGGTCAGAATGATAGTCTTTTCTATTTGTCAACATTCAATTTGCAACAGTCATGAGCTGAAAATTGTGTGTGATTCATGACCAAAAAACTTTGTCCCTTTTCCATATACAGGAAAGCCTCAGCCAGGAGGAGGCTGTGGAATGTGGCAGCCAGGAGGTGGTGGGGGTAAGTGGCAGCCAAGAGGTGGCCGGGCCCAGTAGCCTGACCGAATCCCAGGTCCCTCCCTGCCGTCTTTCAACAAAAAGGCCAAATAAGGGGAGGGACGTGGAGGAGGCAGGGCTTGTGTTAATTCGGCAGGCTAAATCGGCCCTCAGAACCCCCCTAATCTTCAAGAGGCCTATGCCTGCATGGCAGCCTGCAAAATGCAGGAAATTGAGGAGGGCCAATGCCTCTTCTGTGAGGAAGTGATCTATCTGGCCCTAAATGAGGGGTTGAGGGGCGAACTCACAAGCAAGAGCCATGTTTGTGAGTTTGACCATCCTCCTCCTCCTCCATCTCCTGCCACAACTCCAACACCAGAGCCACAGCCTGGAAGCAAGCCTGGAAGGAAGCGTGGAAGTAAGACAAGAAAGTGATGGCCTGGGTTCAGTCTGGTCTGACAAAAGATGCAGGCTGTTGTAAGACCACAGCCTGGGGACATATATGTCATCTGCTGCTGTTCCTGATCACTCTGAGTCCTGGACCAGATTGTGCTCACTATTTTATGGACTCCTCAGGCTACCAATTTTGCCTGTCAAATAGTTGATGCGTGCCTTGGGGTACAAAGGCTTCGCCAATTTCACCAGTTTATCCAGCGTTGCCTTCCTCTTTATTTTGCTATGACCCACAATAAATGTCTATTTTTATCACAAATACTTGCCTATGTGTTTTACTTCAAAAAGGACAGTTTGTTCGTGAGTAGGCAGGTACATTTCAAATGCAATAACAAATTAACAAGGGTTACCAACACCAACCAGTGATAACTTGACACACAAAATGACAAAAAATATTAGGGAGATCACTATAAATTTATAAAAAAAAAAAAAACAGGAGATCTTGATAAAAAAAAAGAATAAAAGATCACTATAAAAGTAAATTCTAAGCGATATTATGGAGATCTGGCGAAAAAAAATAAAGATTATTCAGGAGATCACGAGAAATAGTAAAGAAATAAGTTTGTCAGAACTCTGTGTGAATATCAGCAGCAAAACAACTTCATATTTCTAGCATTATAAAGAAGAAGAGAATTCGCTGCATTAAAAGATTTAAAAATTTGCAGCGTGATGAATGTGCTATCTCCATTATGAACGCTAGTTTTACCAGACCGAGCGTTTCCATTTCGTACTTGATTCTTAGCATGCGTTGAATTTTGTGTGTTGGAATTGTCTACACACGCTCAGAATTTACGAGAACGGATTTTGTTGTCGGAAAATTTGAGATCCAGCTCTCAAATTTTTGTTGTCGGAAATTCTGACAGAAAATGTCCGATGGAGCCTACACATGGTCGGAATTTCCGACAACAAGCTCTCATCGAACATTTGTTGTCGGAAATTCCAAGCGTGTGTATGCGGCATTAGAGTTTCACTGGCACTCTAAAATATTTCTGACATATTTCTGAATCTCTTTATAACTACAGTCCAAGGACATTACCTCCCATGATGGACATTTTATATTGCATTTCCCTTTTGAAACAATGATGCTGACTGTAACATAAATGTAATAAAACTGTCCTCAAATCAATAAGCACTGTTAAAATACATGTTACTACAAGTCAGCTATGTTTTGTAAAAACAACATTATTTTTATGCTAGACTTACAAGTATTTTAAATTGTATATTCAGTATCTTTCTTTAATTAAAGCCTAAGTGCTGCCAAAATACCAAAAACACAAGAATCAGCACAAGGGACAAAACATACAGCCAGGAAGAAGTGTCCCTTGTGCTAATGCCTCTTCTTTTAGTTAAAATCCGTCTCAAAATTGGCTTAACTTAATTTATCATAATCTTCTCTTTCACCTGGCTGCTGGACCAATCTTTTTTAAACAATTACCTAAAATCCCCAAAACATTTTTGGTGCAAAATATTTGCACAAATGTTTCCCAAAGTGCTCAAATCTATTTTAGTGCACAGAAGCACAATCTAATCTCCATTTTTTTTAAGGATTAGACTGTGTCAAGTTAATAAAAATCAAATATGTCAAAGCTCAAAATCTTATAGCTCCACAAAGTGGCAAAAAAAGCCCCAAAAAACCTTAATTTTTATTTAGTTGATTCATTAAAAAAAAATGTTTCATTGCCTCAGCTTAGAGTTATCCAAAATGAAGACTCTAAATTTATTCTTATCCCTCTTGCATGCACAGGGATAACTATGCATTGTGCAAACATGTTGTCCATGAAGTTGATGTTTTCAAAGCAGAAAAAATGAGCTTTGCAGTATGTTGTGTATGGGGCTGTGTAGCCGTAGACCCATCAGGGTGTCCATCCCGACTCATAGGCACATGAGTACCAGAACTGGATCACAAGCAATGGAAGAGGCCTGGTCCAATGAATCACGTTTTCTTTTACATCGTGTGGATGGGCGGGTGCATATGCATTGCTTACCTGGGAAAAAGATGACCCCAGGATGTAGTGTGGGACGAAATCATGCTGGCGGAGGCAGTGTGATGCTTTGGGCAATGTACTGCTGAGAAATCCTGGGACCTGCCACTCATGTGTGTGTTACTCTTACACGTACCACCTACCTAAACATTGTTGCCAATGTACCAAGTACACTCCTTCATGTAAATTATGGCAGTGACCTCTTTTAGTAGGATATTGTGCCCTGCCACACTGCAAAATGTTTCAAGAATGGTTTGAGGAACACAGCACGTTTGAGGTATTGACTTGGCCTCCAAATTCTCCAGATCTCATTCCAATCAAGCATCTCTGGGATGCGCTGGAAAACAAGTTCCATCCATGGAGGCCTCACCTCACAATGTACAGGGCTTAAAAGATCTGCTATTAATGGCTTGGTGCCAGATACCACAGAATACCTTAAGAGGTCTAAAGGCATTCATGCCTCGATAGGTTAGGGCTGTTTTGGTGACAGAAGGGGCCGTTTTAGCAGCACAAAGTGAAACCTACTCATATTAGGTGGGTTGTCATTAAGTTATGGCTGATCTGTATATATACACTATATTACCAAAAGTATTGGGATGCCTGCCTTTACACACACATGAACTTTAATAGCATCCCAGTCTTAGTTCAAAGGGTTCAATATTGAGTTGACCCACCCTATGCAGCTTTAACAGCTTCAACTATGCTGTTCACAAGGTTTAGGAGTGTGTCTATTGGAATGTTTGACCATCACGCGCTTCTGGAAAAATGGTCAAACATTCCCATAGACACACTCCTAAATCTTGTGGCTAGCCTTCCCAGAAGAGTTTAGGCTGTTATAGCTTCAAAGGGTGTGCCAACTCAATATTGAACCCTACAGATTTATGCCCCGTACACACGGTCGGACTTTGTTCGAACATTCCGACAACAAAATCCTAGGATTTTTTCCGACGGATGTTGGCTCAAACTTGTCTTGCATACACACGGTCACACAAAGTTGTCGGAAAATCCGATCATTCTGAACGCGGTGACGTAAAACACGTACGTCGGGACTATAAACGGGGCAGTGGCCAATAGCTTTCTTCTCTTTATTTATTCTGAGCATGCGTGACACTTTGTCCGTCGAATTTGTGTACACACGATCGGAACAACGGATTTTGTTGTCGGAAAATTTTATATCCTGCTCTCAAACTTTGTGTGTCAGAAAATCCGATGGAAAATGTCCGATGGAACCCACACACGGTCGGAATTTCCGACAACCCGCTCCAATCGGACATTTTCCATCGGAAAATCCGACCGTGTGTACGTGGCATAAGACTGGGATGCCATTACAGTTCATGTGCGTGTAGAGGCAGGTGTCCCAATACTTTTGGTTATATTGTGTGTGTGTGCATATGTATATATATATATTTGTAGAAAAAGGTATGATGGTATGGCACCTGTACAGAGCCCAGCACATTATATGACTGCATTTTTAAATGTACATTAGTTATTATTTAGCTATTTGTATTTCTTTTTAAATCCCTTTATTTCAGTATACTGTAAACTATAAACAAAACCTTTTGCTATATTACTGTATTGCATTCATGTATTTAAATGGTAGAATAAGACTAATACGGTACAATTTCTTTCCCTTGGAGTGTTTTGTTCTCTATTGTCATACTTTACTTTTGCCCCTTCTTTTCATACAGTTAAAACAAATGTCTTAGTAGCATTGGGGAACTTGTTACCACTTACCATCTGTGACTTGCCATCTGGACAGTCTCTTTAGCATTGGCAAGTCCGATCACATGCAGATATATGTCTCTAGAAATAGAAAAACAGCTAAGTTTGATAATAAGTTAACAAAAAAAAAAGAAAAAAGAAAAGAAAACAGAAATGCTCTATCCACGCCATATGTTTCCTTTGGAATTCAAATGACCACTAAGTCCCCGAAAGAAACATTCAGATTTGTGATTCGTCCAAAAAATGTTTTATGAACTAAAAAACTTTTGCAGCTGAAAAGCTGAAAAACATCAAACAAATGTCCAATATCCTTGGTCATAACAGCACCAGGTAACACATAATCTAATGATCCATAATGTAAATGTAATACTGCTTGAAGTAACATATTTAAGAAAGAGGTCTCATCTAAATTTAGCAGGTTAGGGCTTCATGCAGGGCCATATTTAAATGCTGCCTTTATGCCATTATACTATTTTATAACTAGCAACAAATGAGGAGGTCTATTTATAAAAGTCTCATCATGCATGCAAACATAAGGAATAATCAGCATAATGTTTGTATTGTGGGTGTAATGTCAGCTTCTATTCGTAGTCATTCGCTAGGTGAATGTAACATATCCTAACATTCGCTACATATGTTACAGAAGAACATTCAGTCATAAGGGTTAAAGAACTTCAATAGAGAAAATAGCCTAACACTACAGACTAAGAACCTTTGGTCAGCAGGGGAAATAATATGAGGAAGATCTCAACTTAGGGGTTTATTTGCTAAAGGAAAATCCACTTTGCACTACAAGTGCACCGCAAGTGCACTTGGAAATGCACTTGGAAGTGCAGTCACTGTAGATCTGAGGGGGACATGCAAAAATAAAATAAAAAACAGCATTTTTGCTTGTACATGATTGAATGATGAAGTTAGCAGAGCTTTCCCTCATTTCAGAATATCCCCTCAGATTTAAAGGGACTGCACTTCCAAGTGCACTTGCAGTGCACTTGTAGTGCAAAGTGAATTTGCCTTTAGTAAATCAACCCCACTGTGTGCAGTCTATGAAGATTCCTTTGTGAACAGCTGAACAAATGCGTACACTGCAGAGTGAACCTCGAGCTGTAATGTGAAGTGAGACATTTGTGAAGTGAGACACAGTGGGGGTTATTTACTAAAGGAAAATCCACTTTGCACTGCATGTAAACTTGAAAGTGCACTGAAAGTGCACTTGTAAGTAAAGTCGTTGTAGTTCCGAGGGGGACATGCAAGGAAACTAAAAAACAGCATTTTAGCTTTCACATGATTGGATGATAAAATCAGCAGAGCTTTCACTAATTTCAGATCTACCCCTTAGATTTAGAGCCACTGCACTTCCAAGTGCACTTTCAGTGCAAAGTGGATTTGCCTTTTGTAAATAACCCCCAGTATCATTACTACTGCTAAATGTATCAGTTTTCTGGTGTTGGCTTCTGGTTGTAAGGGAGCTGGCACCCACAAGCATCTTAACAACCGGCTAGGCACATTCAACTGTCAGTTGGGAATTATCAGCTGATAGGTAAATGTATGACATGCTCCCCCCCCCCTTCCCCTCAAAATTGATTTACAAAACTTTTCTGGCAGTATGCCCTCTTAAAATGGACTGCGCCTGTACCAGATCTTAAAAAAAAAAAAAACATGTTTGGTAGCTTTACTGGCATGTACGACAGATTCAAGTAGTTCTTAATAGTGCCACACTAACTTAAAAGAGAATTGCCTCCAGTTTGTAGATAATGAAACTAGAGGTATTTAAGAACAAAAGTCAAGCAGAGTGCCTGTCTCTATACATTGTGTACCAGGATGGCATTTTTGCTGCCTCCAGACACTCCCCACCTGTCACAGCCAACCGTGTTCTAGGATTCAGTGATGTTGACAGTGGGCAGAGCCTGATAGAGAAGCTAAGAGGACTATTATCCCATCAGTTCAACTCTCCCCTTGTGATCGACAGCAAGCAGTGGGCAGATTCTATAGCCAATAGCACTGTGTCTGTTGGCTATGGATCTGCTTACTGCCTGCTGTCAATCACAAGGTGATAGGACTTGATGAAGAACTAAGACCCTAGCTCCCCCGTCAGGGTTTGCCCACCACTCCTTTGTTGCTGTACTGTCTGTGTGACAGCTGCAGTTGTGGGAACAGAGCTCAGCTGCACTGAGGATGGACATATGAACACTCTGGCCTCAGTGCACTTTGTGAATAGTGTTTGAATCTACATAAATCTCTCACCTACACTGATATTTGTGGTGTGGGGGATCAAAATAATTTTAAGGAGTGTCAGAAACACTTTTCATGAATTCCCCAGATAGTGTTTAAGGAGTGCTGGTTATCTCTTTCATTTTGATTTATATAGTGCCATCATTGGCCATGCGCCCTTCTATACTGACTGTAGGCGAAAGTGTAGGACAGGATGTTAAATTGTAATTCATTTGGCTGCAGCTCACTCTTAGGACATTCTTACAGTGTTGAATTCATTTGCTGACTGGCTGATAAGTTTGCTGGCAATGCGGACCTTATTTTACAAAGCTAGTTACTAATTGCTGAGACACAATGCTATTGTGCTATGTTGGGCTTTTGGTGTGTCTCTGCACCTTTATGAAGGGATTAGTTACCTTCTGGCAGACCTACCTTTATTCTCTCTTTTTTTGCTGTATATGTCCCAGGTTGGGAGCTCTTTTAGATTAGAGTTAGGAACCACACTACATGGAGGGTCCTTGATGTGATATTTGCATAGATCTGCAAATACCTCTGTTTTTAATACACAGTGCTGGCTGTTTCCTTCATTTGTATGCAGCTTTAGTTTAGCAACCTCAAGCTCTAATTTTCTTTGTCACAAAACATAAGAAATGTAGTGCTAAACACTGTGCAAACCTTTTTTCAAGCCACAGAACAGACCTCATAATAAGGAGCTGAATAAAAATATCAACTGCAATTGGTATCTTTTTGTCACAAAACATAACAAATGTAGTTCTAAACACTATGCGAAATTTTAATCCAGCCAAAGGACTAGCCTCATAATAGGGAGCTGGTCAATGATTTGAACCCCAATCCGTATTTTTATTTTTTTCAAAGCACTTGTGTAGTGCTTGTTCCCTACACATTAAACATCTATTCTAATGCAAGATCATTTCTTACACTGGGTAAAGCATAACATGTATAATTAAATATGCATGCTAACCATTCTTTCAAATTTAGTATTGGTTATTGGTGGTATTGTTTCAAGGACCCTACTGTTCTATTTATTTTTTCCCAGTTGGAAGTATTGAATCTGTAAGTTATTATTGGAAAGTTGAAGCTAGCAGAATATAGATAGAACATATGCCCAGCAAAGAGCAGCATACCAATGACCATTCTATGTTACATAGTTAGTCTGGCTGAAAAAGACACAAGTCCATCTAGTTCAATGGATGTGGTCTTGGTCTTGTCTTGTATGTGGTCTTTGTCTTGTTCTTCTTTTTGCTGATCATTGTGGGAGGGCTTTGAAAAAATATTGCATATCATTATAACCAGGTTATTTATCAAAATATTCTACCTGCCAGAATATACATAGTATATAGTACACCTATACTGCATAGGCTGAGAGAAACATAGGACCATTTTCTAGGCCAGGAATAAAGATATTACCTATAACTTATTTGATATCTTGGGTGAAATTATAGCTTTAGCAAAAATATGTAAATCGGAAAGTTGTTCCTATATTTTAAGTATGACTCAACAGAGGCATAATTCAGAACATTTATAAGTTATTTTTAACTAGTAGGAAACATATTGTATCACAGCCCAAACTCCTATGCAGGGCTCCAAATATCTGTCTGTGAAGTGGTACTAGCAGGGCTTTTTTTCAGCGGGAATGCGGGGGAACGCAGTTCCGTCACCTCCTGGACTGACTGTATGTAATGGCAAGGGGTGCTGGGGTGTGCTGCAGGGTATTGATGCTTACTGCTGGGGAATCTATTCTAGCTGGAGGGGATCTATTTTTGCAGGGGGGTCCATTGTTGCTGGGAGGTCTATTGTTGCTGGTGGGGACCTATTGTTGCTAGGGGTGCATCTTATGTTGCTGGGGGGTCAGTTGTTGCTGAAGGAGATCTACTCTTGGGGGAGGGGTCTATTGTTGATGGCTGCCAGAGTGTCTACTAATGCTGGCTGTGCGGAGATCTGTTGATGCTGCCGGGAGTCTATTGTTGCTGGGGGGGATTTTGTTGTGGGTGGTACATTGTTGTTAGGGGGATCTATTTGTGTTGGTTGAATGGGGTCTATTTTACTGCCTTTCTTGATATCATTACCAAATTCCATACAAATTACTTAGCACCACAAAATGATACTTGGTTCTGTATTGTCTAAAATGGGCGGTACTGGGAGGTGGGTAGGGAATGGAACCAAGGGACGGTGCTCGGAGGTGGGTAGGGGCGGGGAAAGGGGAAGTTCCTGCACCTATTGTCAGAGAAAAAAAGCCCTGGGTACTAGACTGAAGACAAATCACACTTCTGAGGTTTCACACAAAGTGCCATTCATGCCCTAAAATTAGCATCTCTTCCAGAAGTCAGACAATGGGGCCATTCATGGGATCCAAAGCTGTGACACCTAACAGACATTCTGACAGCTTCCATTTAGATAACTGCAAGAAGAGGATTGAACTTATGCCTACAATGGTCGTGTATACGATCAGGAGAAAATGGGGATTTCCATTTTAACAAGAAATTAAAATAAAACATATAGCTTTTACATCTTTAATCAAGAGCTCAGAATGAACTTGTTTCTTTGTTATGTTATCTGCTGTCACCGAATCAGAAATCATCCAACAGTATGTGAAACCAGGATTGAAAATATTGATTATGCTCAATAAACATTTTACTTTTAAGGATAATGGAAATACAATACACAAGGCACTGCAGCAGGCAGGCTGTTTGGCAAGAAGCCCAAACATTCATTCTTATTTATTTCTTTGTAGTTGACACTTTCCATCATAAGCGATGTTACTTTGACTTTGACCTATGTTAAGAAATACAACATCCCATGAACTTTTATTACAGAACTTGAGAAGTGAAAAATAGCAAAATTAAGAGATTTACCTTCTGTAACATTTCCTGACAGTGCTCTTAAACCAAACACAGAGAGGTTTGTGTTTTGGGCTCTTAGTCAATGAACAAAGCTCCTTTTATCTGTCATCCAGACATCGAATGAGTTTTTCTCCAGCATCATTGAAGCCTAAGGGAACAATCATTAGCTGTGATATTAATCAACATGGAAATAGCTTCCTCTCCTACAGGAATGCTTATGCTTTGCCTGCCTTTGATGGCAGACGAAATTTGCAAGTGTCCCAGATTTCACCTCACTTTAAAATGTAATTTGTATTAGACGGCACACAGCTAATCTATTAATTAATATTTAAGATGAATATCCTGCTTGCATGCTTGATACTTAATAGCATAACTCATTGTGTTGATAAGATACTGATCAAAATGTTTATGTATTCTTTTACGGCTGATAGACAGTATGCACTTTTGCCTGCGTAAATGTATGTCCCCACAGGCAAGAAAGGGCTCTTTAGAATTATTCCTAGGTAAAAGTCAAATGTAGTGATTTATCAAAGTTTTATTACAGTGCTGTGCTCAGATATAAAGCTGCCTACTCATTTTAGTTGACATATTCTACCATATTATCATGTCATGTCCCTAAGGTAGAGCTCAGCTTGCAAGTTATGAGGACTGGGAAAAAATGAAAAAGCTGATGTCCACGCAGAAATAAAAACCCAAACCAATCAAAAGCACATCCTAAGTCTTTAAAAAAATCAATAATATAGTGCCCGAACTGCCAGACTTTCCTTTGGACTGGATTTTACCTTGCTGCCTCAGTTGGATCTGTGATCAAAAGCATTAGAGCACATAAAGTGGATTTTGGTCATTTATGCCTATTAAAGAATGTATATTAAGTGAAAGTTTTTGAAAGTCCAGGAGTCAGCTTTAAATGTGACAGAGGAGAGACAAAGCTTTAAGTCATTCTAATAGTCTTGCATACATGTAGATCAAGCGCCACCATTCAATGCAGAGCATATCATCAAGTGAAAATAGAGTCTCTATAAACTTTAAGCATCATATATGTTTTTAGGAAGGAAGGAGTTTCTATAGCATAAACTTTTTTTAGTTTTTGATATAGTGGGAAGAAATGGGGAGCGGTTGTGATTGCGCAGGTGAAAGTGGAAAAATGAAAAACAAAAAGCATGAAGGAGCAAGCTGCTGGCAATTACACAACAGAACAAATTGTGTCAAAATACATATAAACAACAATTGCCACACTAAATAAAAAAATAATAATATAACATGTGAGATGAAATAATATGACAGTAATCAGCCCATAAGATTTCCATATAGGTCCATACAGAAATAAAGTGATATATTGTTGCAACACGTGTTTAAATGATAGTGAGCGACCGTACACCCAAGTGCGCCTTCCACCATGTAGATAAAAGATGTGCCCTTATCAGATACCTATACTCCACATTATAGGAGTAGAATCACGCATGGAATCACACATCATAAAGGATCCATCCACTGGAGGTAGAGAAGGGTAGCGTCATGTCCGTTGGTGCTGATTAATCACTTTTTCTCATGGAGGTTTATGTAAAAAAGGCATAAAGTCGCCACATATCGTAAAACCAGGGTGGTTTTATTTGAAAAAAATGCCATTAAAAGTGACCAAAGGTCCAATACAATGTACCAAGTGGATAAAAAGGTCCTCACATAAAAAATCTGCAGATCAGAGTAGCGTGGTATCGCTGGACATATACTCTGCCCTACTAGTTTCATCATACATGATATCATCAGGGGCATGATGTCAACAGGATACATGATGTCATCAGGATACCCCTGATGACATCATGTATGATGAAACTAGTAGGGCGGAGTTTATGTCCAGTGATACCACACTACTCTGATCTGCAAATTTTTATGTGAGAACATTTTTATCCACTTGTTACATTGGTCACTTTTAAAGGCATTTTTTCAAAAAACCACCCTGGTTTTACACTATGTGGTGACTTTTTGCCTTTTTTAAATAAACCTCCATGAGAAAGAGTGATTATTCAGCACCAACGGCAATGACGCTACCCTTCTCTACCTCCAGTGGATGGATCCTTTATGATGTGTGATTCCATGCGTGATTAGACTCCTATAATGTGGAGTCTAGCTATCTGGTAAGGTCACATCTTTTATCTACATGGTGGAAGGCGCACTTGGGTGTACGATCGCTCACTATCATTTGGACACATGTTGCAACAATATATCAGTTTATTTCTGTACGGACCTATATGGAAATCTTATGGACTCATTTCACATTATATTATTATTTTTATATTTAGCGAGGCAATTGTTTTTGTTTTTTTGATATAGTGGGGAAGGCTTAGAACTCTTACCAGGTTTTATTGGCATTTGAGGCTCTGTTAGAGAGATTCCATCACTTCCCTTCTCCAGAACAGTGCATTCAAAACTAACAGGGTTTTTGACTTACTGTAGAATCCTTTTATTGGAATTCATTAAGGTACACAGGGTCAGAAGGGATTCTAAAACAACTGTGTTATACTGCTGCCTACAGGAGAATTGGACACTAGAAAAAAGCTGTTAGTCAGACAGGTATTTCTACTCTCATCATGCATCCAGTTCATGCAAAGGTAATAGTAGGAGTGATTATAAGACAAAAGGGTGGGACCCATGCCCCCTAATAAACTCCAAAAAATGTTTTTTTGCGGTATGTAAAAAATCATGTAGCAGTCCAACTGGGGAGTGGGTAGTGCAGCAAACAAAATGCTAACAAGCCTACAAATGAAGGGTAAACTAGGGGCGAATTGCATCTTAAGGGCCCGAAGGACAGTAAGTCTGAAACTGGAATAAGATGAAGCCTGAACATCTATCTAGTAAAACTTAGAGAACTTTGAACAGAAGGTCAGGTGGCAGCTTTGCAAATCTGGGAAACAGGTGTCTGACACTGAGCAGCCCAAGAGGTACTGTACTTAAAAACCTAGTGGAGTGTGCCTTGAAAGAAAAAGGTGGAACCTTGTCCTTAAGCCTATAGGGTTGTATAATGAGCTGTCTAAGCCACCTAAAAATGGTGCAATGAGAAGCAGACTCTCCCTTATGAGGACTTCAGGAATGGCAAAGAGAGAGACTGTCAGCGTTAAAGCAGAAGTGCCAAATGGATAGACTCTAATACCACACCCAAACAATGGAGGGAAATCTTCTTGGATTGAACTGGGACAGGACAGAGACTTCAAAGTGCAATGTCCTTGTTAAGGGGAGATAAGAAAAGTACCTTAGGGAGAAAAGGAGCTCTAGGGCTCAAGATAACCTTATCTCTATGTAAGACAAAAAAGGTTCTCTACAAGACAGGGTTGCCAGCTTAGAAACTCACCCCCCACCGGTGATAATAATTAGGAAGGGAACCTTGTGGGTAAGTGTTGACAGAGAAATATCTCATATAGGTGGAAAAGGTCATTTTTGAAGACACAACAGAACCAGGTTGAGATCCCACAGGTGGAAGTACAGGTAGAATTATATGAGCAATACCCTATGCCCTATAAAAAGGTTGTTTACCAAAGAATGAGAGGCAAGCCGTCTTTGAAAGAAAACTGCTAGAGCTAAGACGTCGATCTGTCCCTTAATAGTACGCAGGTTAAAATGCTGACCCATGGAGAAAAGTAAATTTGCATCCCACAAAGTATTTCCTAGAATAAAACTTCCTTGCCTCACACCATGCAAAGTACCCTTTATAGCAGCAATGATAAATCTTATGACAGGTTTATCAAAGAAATGGAGGGGGGAAGTGGGACTTTAAATGAGGCACATATGCGGTGTGCCTCCATCCCTATGATATATGGAAAAAGAAGGGAAGGTGGGACTTTAAATGGGGAGGGGGGGGGGGGCACGTAGAAAGCATCGCAGCTCCCGGGTGCGGACCAAAATGGGGGACCCCGAGTAGCCGAGGCAGCAGAACACCAGCAGTGGAGTGGCGCAATGGTGCTGTGTAGTAGCAGGGATACCACATTGTGTACCCTGTGCAAGAACCGGGGTAAGGTAACATTGCCACCCAGGATCTGCAAGCCTCTCACTTGGGCGGCAGGGGAACACTGCTTATCCAGTCACCACATCTCCATCCCTAATTGGTTTACAAAGAAATGGAGGGGGGAAGTGGGACTTTAAATGAGGCACATATGCGGTGTGCCTCCATCCCTATGATATATGGAAAAAGAAGGGAAGGTGGGACTTAAATGAGATGGATGACTTTGTAGGGGGATTTACCCCCTTCCTGACCAGGCCATTTTTTGCGATACGGCACTGCGTCGCTTTAACAGAAAATTGCACGGTCGTGCGACATTGTACCCAAACAAAATTGATGTCCTTTTTTTACCAGAAATAGAGCTTTCTTTTGGTGGTATTTGATCACATCTGCGGTTTTTATTTTTTGTGCTATAAACAAAAAAAGAGCGACAATTTAAAAAAAAAAACAATGTTTTTTACTTTTTGTTATAATAAATATCCCCCTAAAAAATGTAAAAAAAAACTAATTTCTTCCTCAGTTTAGGCCAATATGTATTCTTCTACATATTTTTGTTAAAAAAATCCCAATAACATATATTGATTGGTTTGCGCAAAAGTTATTGCGTCTACAAAATAGGGGATAGATTTATGGCATTTTTGTTTTACTAGTAATGGTGGTGATCTGTGACTTTTAGCAGGACTGCGACATTGCGGTTCCTAATCACTAGGAACAGACAATCTCACTCCACTACCCTGACAGAATGGGGATCTGTTTGTTTACACTGGCAGATCCCCATTCTGCCTGTCTGTGGAGCGATCGAGTCCGTCAGACCTGCTGATTGGCTCCCCCTTTAGCGAATGAGCCCACAGATCATCGTGCATATGCCCGACATACAATGACGGCGATTCACCCAGGAGAGAGCCAACCTGCCACAGTACAACTGTGATGGCTGGTCGAGAAGTGGTTAAAACGGTAACAACCATTTCAATCAAGCAATGTAATAACACGGATACAGATAAAATAGCTCTAATTTTTGCTTTACCCATAACAAATAATTATTTAGAGTCAATACAGTAAAAGATCCCAGTGTGCTTTTGTGATACATCCACATACCATGTAAAAACATCTTTATTTAGGCTAAATGCAACAGCATTGTCTGTGTGGGAATCACCTGTGTAGCCCAAAGGCTGATGCCTAAGGCAAAGCAGATATGAGTACATTTGCTGAAAATCCATACCTGATTTAATGCAGACACCATTTCTACACAGTAACTTACGGGTTTTTTTTACAATTCCCTGGAATACAGACTATACAGTATGCTCTTACTATAATACAGAACTATTAAGTACATCACTGCACTGTAGCAAATTGTTTATTCTTATTGTTATTATTGATCTGACTTGCCCTTATAATAAAGCAGACTGGTCCACATATATCTTCATGATAAATTTGAAAGTACATATCAGTGCAAAATAAAATAGAAACATTTGCAGTGCACTTATGCAAAACATGCACATTTCCTTATGTTTTATCCCTTTTACAGACCCTCCAAGTATAGAAAAATACCCCCTGATATGCCAGAAATGCACATTTTCCTGGGTTGAAATAATTGTGAATGGTGTCAGCCCAGCTCAGTTGTATTTTTTAACCACTTCAGCCCCGAAAGATTTGACTGCAGAATGACCGGGCCAGCTAAGTAACCACACCATCACCATCTATGGCAATTTTAATATAACCAGTAGGTTGATACTGTTTTGCTACCATGAAATGTCTTCTTTAACCACTTCAGCCCCGGAAGGATTCACCCCCTTCCTGACCAGGCCATTTTTTTGCGATTCGGCACTGCGTCGCTTCAACTGACAATTGCGCGGTCGTGCGACACTGCACCCAAACAAAATTGACGTCCTTTTTTTCCCACAAATAGAGCTTTCTTTTGGTGGTATTTAATCGCCTCTGTAGTTTTTATTTTTTGTGCTATAAACAAAAAAAGAGCGACAATTTAAAAAGAAAACACAATATTTTCTACTTTTTGCTATAATAAAAATCCCCATTTTTTTTTTAAAGCAAATTTTTTCTCAGTTTAGGCCGATATGTATTCTTCTACATATTTTTGGTAAAAAAAATGGCAATAAGCGTATATTGATTGGTTTGCGCAAAAGTTATAGCGTCTACAAAATAGGGGATAGATTTATAGCATTTTTATTATTATTTTTTTTTTTACTAATAATGGCGGCGATCTGCAATTTTTATCATGACTGCAACATTATGGCGGACACATCAAAAAATGTTGACACATTTTTGGGACCATTAGCATTTATACAGCGATCAGTGCTATAAAAATGCGTTGATTACTATATAAATGTCACTGGCAGTGAAGGGGTTAACACTAGGGGAGATCAAGGGGTTAACTATGTTCCCTGGGAGGTGATTGTAACTGAAGGGGGAGAAGACTGACTAGAGGAAGTGACGGATTGTGGTTCCTAGCTAATAGGAACACACGATCTGTCACTCCTGTCAGAACAGAACAGGGAAGTGTGTGTTTACACACACTCGTCCCTATTCTGTGTCTCCTGCTCACGATCGCTTGTGGCCAGCGGTCATCGCGACCATCAGCCACGAGCATCGGCACCCCCGCTGTGCAGTGGGCGCCTGATATCCCAATCCTGCAAGCTGACGTATAGCTACGACGGTTCGCGGGATCGTGTCGACCTGCCGCAGTATAATGACGATGGTTGGTCAGCAGGCGGTTAAACTATTGAAACCCTTACATTCTTCTGAGCTCTACAACATAAAAAACTGAAAATGTATTATCAATACTTACCGTAATTTTCCTTTCGTGATGGACTCCATGGCAGACTACGTGTGGGTTAACCCCGCCTCCTCTCTAATGCTATAGGACCCCACTCCCATAAATTTGAGCTCACCACTAGAGACTGCGTTCCGTAACTAACCAACTCTTTGACCGATGGGTGGGAACTCCGTCTGCCATGGAGTCCATCAGGAAATGAAAATTACGGTAAGTATTGATAATAAATTTTCCGTTTTCCTGACAGACTCCATGGCAGACTACGTGTGGGAAATAACTAGCCAATCCACACCAGTGGTTATTCTGTTCAATAGAAATTCAATTTAGCCCATCAACTGACAGGACTCTTAAACCAAAGCTCACAGAAGATAGAGACGCAGGCTCTACGCAATAATGTGACATAAAGGTATTAATGGAGGCCCAAGAGGCCGCTATACAGATGACATCTGGAGCCAGATGCTTGGCTGCTGCCCATGAAGCCGCCATACCCGTGGTGGAATGTGCCGCCATCGCCTCTGGAGGAGCCAAGCCCTTGGCTCTATAAGCTTGCTGGATGGGCTGAACGATCCAGGCCGCAATTGTTCTGGACGAAGCTCGCTTCCTTCTGTTACTGCCAGAGTGCAAGATAAATCGATAGTCGGAGCGTCTAAAGGAGGAAGTAACTTGCAGGTATTCCTTCAGCATTTCACCCACATCCAGAGGATGAACTTCAGAGGATTTCTGAATGTTGGTAGGACAATTTATTGGTTCTCATGGAACACTGAAGTAACTTTCGGTTTGGGCCGAGCATAGGGATGAGGACCACCAGGTCCAGAAAGAAAGTCTGGAAAGGTCATCATGACCCAAGGACCCGATCTCCGAAAACCCCTTTGGCCGAAGTGATGGCAACTAGGAAGGCAACTTTTTCGGGAAAAATCTTTAATAGAAAGCGGAGCGGATCCTGTGGTACTGAGACCAGCGAGACAAGAACAAGAGGAAGATCCCGTTTGGGGAATCTTGGTCTTCTTTGGGGCCTGAGTTTTGTTGCCCCATTAAAGAACTGCCGGGTTAAAGGGTGAACCACCCATGATGTTCCGGAGAAGGCTGACAGAGCTGAGACTTGAACTCTGAGAGAGCTGATGGATAGAGAAAGATCTAGGCCAGATTGGAGAAAGCCGTGGATATCCTAGACTTCTGGATCCCTGAACGATCTGCCCCTAGAGGATGAAGATTCGATGAACTTGGCTCATATCCTCTCATAGACTTTATTCATGTTCGCTTTTCTCAAGCTCATGAGGGTGGAAATCATTCTTGAAGCGCACCCAAAAGATTCCAGCCTTTCCCTCTCAAGAACCAGACCATCAGTCTTAGTGACACCGGACACGGGTGCAGGACTGCCCCCTGAGAAAGAAGATCCGGAATGGTAGGAAGAGGCACCGGGACTCGAAAGTTGAGCTGGGTCAGGAGGGGAAACCATGGCCTGTTCAGCCAGTAAGGTGCAATCACTACCACTTCGACTGGTCCTGCTTGGAGTCTCCATAAGAACCTGAGGATGATTGGAAGCGGGGGAAAGGCATATGCCCTGTTGAAGTTCCAATGATCTGTCAGTGTGTCTACTCCGAAGGCCTGGCTGCAACAGCCCCGAGTGTAATACTTCTTGATTTTGAAGTTGCAGGGGGATGCAAATTTGAAGAGACCACTCGTTGTTGTCTAACAGTGTGCCAGACAGGAAGTCCGCTTGGACCTTCTGGGGACAAAGACCGCTGAAATATTGGCCAGGTTTTCTCTGAGCCCAGGACATGATGGGCTCGACTTCTTGGAGCAGTGTGGAGCTCCGAGTGCCCCCTTGCCTCTTCACATAAGAGACCGCTGTGGTGTTGTCCATTTTCAGTAAAACTGACTCCCCTTTCAGGAGATTTGTGAAAAATTACAGGGCACACCAAGCTGCCCGTAGTCCCGGGTTGTGAGGACGTGCATCCAACTTTCCTTGAGCAGGTTCTGGATCATCATATGCAGACAGCTGGCGGCGGAACCTCCTGATGTCCACTTAGCATAGCGGAGGGCACTTAGCAGCCTGAACTCTTCTCTTGCCACTGCTGCTACTGTTAAAACCCACAGCAAAGGGCAGGAGATGCAGAAGGGTGGATTCCTCTTCTTTATATATATTTTCATAAATATATATAAAGAAGAGGAATCCACCCTTCTGCATCAGGAGGTTCCGCCGCCAGCTGTCTGCATATGATGATCCATCACTGAGGAAGATATATGAGTATTATAAAGATGATCTGATCTACATCCTGGAGAATGTGGACACTGAGGCCCTCCTGAAAAAGCTAAAATCTCGGAAAGTCCTAAACACAGATAAATACCGGTCAATAATAAGAGGACCGGGGGTTGCTTGCTTCTCTCACACCTTGTTACAAGATATTCAGGAGCAGGGAAGAAAAGCTGTGATTGGACTTTGGGAATGTCTCTATGCGCTACAGGAAGATCATCCTCATCCTAATTTATTGTCAGCTCTGGATAAGATCAGACAGACAGGTGAGGGTCTGGTGGATCAGATTCAGTTGGATGAACTTGGACACTCACTTACTTCGGAGCTGAAAGCAGGAAGCGGGGATAGTTATTAGAAGATCCAAAGCCTGGGATTATACGAGCTTGGCGCTCGTGGGTTGAGGCGTGCGCTCATTTCTTACAAGTGAGTGCAACCCCCCCCCCTCCCCCCCCTGTGTCCTTCACATCAAACGGAATTATACTATACGCTGCTCGTTTTTTTGTCTCTGCATATGACATACTGCATCCTCAATCAACGCCATCCGCTGTACCTTTGGATTTCCTTATTTGCTGGGCCTCCACTACATATGCTGTATACCTTACAGCTATAAGGTAAGGGGCCTGGGAACACGGAGGTGCCCCCATTTGAAGAACACTCTCCTTCCTCCCCCTTGTCCACCATTAGCATTTAATCTGCATCTAGAAGTGTCACATTTGCTGGTGGGACTGTTATCACTTTATTTTTACTTTCTTCATTTTTGGATCTTATTTTTAAATCACCAAGTGTTGGCGTGTTACCAACATCGACCACCGGGACTACTTAATGTATTTTTAAAAATATTTTTTATACTGTATTCACTCTCTTTTTTTCCTGATTAATTACCCACTTGTTCTATTTACGCCATCAGTTGACCATAATATTAGCATATTTATACATGGTCCAAGCTATTTTATTTGATAGTTTATGTGATATTTGATATACTTTGGATTTACGTATTTTTTGGAATTTATTCACATACCTTTGTACACTGTTTGCTGGTATATATTTTTATTTCTTTATTTTGATTATAGCACTTTTGTTATGCACTACTAAGTGGTATTTTTTGTGCTTATATTCTACCTTTGCATTTATATATTTGCATCTGTGAGTCCTTTTTCACATATTTCACTTATGTATCTAGGTCATCTGATATTTTTTGTATTCACTATAGTTTAGTCCCCCGCCCCCCCTCCCTTATCACAGCGCAACCACCACCCCCTATTTATATAAAGGAGGAAGCTGAGGCCACTGACAAAATCCTCTCCCTCCAAATTGCTATCTGAAGAGCTGGGGGAGGCATTATAAGGCTGGAATGGGCCCGGATCCTCCTGGGCATCTTCAGCCAGGGAGCCAGATAGAGTGAAGGACTGGGGGTTGTATCCCACTCCTTTAGGGATTGCTGCACCACCGTCTTAACAAGAGACACCATTTGTTGGTTTTCCGTCTCTTTTGCCCCGACCGCCTGGGCATAACATGAATCACATAGTGACTTGCCCTCCGGGACTCGTGTCTCACATCCTCAGCAGGCTCTGTGAGCAGAGCGGCTGTCATGGTTGAGGGTGCGGTGTCTGGAGGAGGAATGGGAACATCTCCTCTGCCGGTGGGTCCTAGATGGAGAGTTATGTCTGGACCTGGATGAGGAAGGTTGACGTTGCGGCCTGGCAAGGTCCCTGTCATTTTGGACAGTACACTGACGGTCTAATCTGGAAGCGCTAAAAAAGAGAAGGGCAAACAAAACATGACGTTAGGGGATATGTCCATACCAGTATGAACCCGACCACCCCTTCTCACACCCCACGTCCCCAGAGCGTGAGGGCTGGCCACATGGAGGCGGTGACCTGTCCATGACAACCTGGCGGATGAATAGGTGACCATCCTGCAGCTTTGTAGGAACACTCACTCATCCTGGGAGAAAGGAATGCAAAATGCAGTGTAGCTTCCCCTTTAAGCGCCATCTCACCCTGCACCATAGCCTCAGGCTGGAGTTTACCTTCACCTGGAAGCCTGGTGCATGGAGGAGCTGTAACAAGTTGCCCACAGGAATCCCCAATATGACAGGGGCTGACAAGGATTTAAATTCGCCACCAAAATGATGTCACTGCCGTGCTCCGTCTGCGCAATAGTGACCTGCTGTAGAGCGCCTGCTCGACCCTGGTCCCCAGTCGTACCTAGCATGCACAAAACCAAGCCTCAGTTTCGCCTGAGGATCTTGCATGCGCGGAAACGCATCGGGTCGCAAGCCGGAAGAGGCAGCCGTGTCCTGGAACGCACCTGCGTTCCAGGGGCCACAGAAGCAAAAAGCAAAAGAAACAAAAATTGCAGGAAAGAGGGGATGTGAGGGGCAGACAGACAATCAGATACAAAAACTTTCTGCCACGGAGGAAAGATAAATCTTCAGACCTGCCAGCCGATCCACCGCTTCCTCCTGGGCATACGAATGGCGGTCCCCACCACTGGACATAGGGGTCTGGAACTGCACACCCATCCATGGCTGGGCCCTGGGCTAGCTTCACACAGCTAGGACGTATGCCTGGCAACAACCTCAACCGATTTGGACGTCCGAGAAACATAGGTGCATTGTTTGTAGGTCCAAAGAGGAGGACAAAAAGGAACGCAGTCTCTAGTGGTGTGCTCAAATTTATGGGAGTGGGGTCCTATAGCACTGGAGAGGAGGCGGGGTTAACCCACACATAGTCTGCCATGGAGTCTGTCAGGAAAGTAATTCTTTTTTAGTCCAAGTTAAGAACTAAAGGAACTAAGATCACTCTTTGAGATAACACAGCTCTGATATTCTGACATGATCAACAGTTATTTTATTTTTACTTTTATCAAACAGATTTAACAAAACATTTTCAACAGATCAAAAAAGGTGCAAATAAGAGAAGTTCATTGCTTAGGTTTATTGCTAGGGTTTACAAATACTTTAATGAAGCCCAGCAAAACATTGACATAGTTACCCATTAATCATTTTTCCAACTACAGCAAGTGTGGGTTCCAAACAATCATATTGACAATGTACTTTAGCCATGATAAGGGAAGTATACAAAGTCCTACTGATAAACTGCATAGGGATAGATTAGTATAGGGTTTGTAGGAACTGTCTGGTCTCTTAAAGTAGATGTAAACCCTAGCTGAATGTCCTGTGGGTAGCACAATGCTGTGTATCTTGAAGAGTGTGGGTGGGAGAAGGGAAGGGTTTTTATATATAAATGCTGCTAATCTCCTGGATTCTCTTTAATACCTGTCCTTGTCTACATGCACTACAGTGATAACAGGCTGCTTGTGTTTTTCACAGGGCATGTTTCCTAATTGTTGCTGGCTACAATTGTCTTTTTACAGAACTTTATTGGTGACAACATATAAGATGCCTTATGCCGCGTACACACGAGCGGACTTTCCGGCGGACTAGGTCCGACGGTCTTTCCGACGGACTTTCTGACTAGGTCCGACGGACTTTCCGAACCAACGGACTTGGCCACACATGATAAGACTAAGTCCATTCATAAGTCCGTTCGGTTTCAACTTGATGGCGTAAATGGGACTAAAAAAGGAAGTTCAATAGCCAGTAGCCAATAGCTTCCCTTGTATTTGGTCTGTAGGACCAGCACACAGACGAACAGTTTTCCCAATTTTAGTCCGTCTGACTTTGAGTCCTTTGGACAGATTTGAACCATGTTCTATTTCTAGGTCCATCAGATTTTTATCCCGAAAAGCTATCGGACTAGCCCACACACTATCGGATTGTCCGCCGGACTAATCCCGTCGGACCTAGTCTGCCGGAAAGTCTGCTCGTGTGTACTTGGCATTACATGTTGTCACCTTAAAATGGTGACAACAGTGTAAGATACCTGGACAATATGCATCATTGATGAAGCTTACAGTTTTATGTGGGAAGTAGGGATAAAGCAATGGTATCCCATAAAACAAAATGCCCAAGCAAGAGCCTTTATATTAATATCACCAGATGTTATTTTCATAACATTATTCATTAGAATAAAAATAGGCTTTCCTATTATATTATCATGTAGAAACCTATATGAGATTTCAGTTGTTTGACATTCACTTTAACAAACAGTGCTTGAGTTCTTTGAACTGTAGTGCTAGGGTACTTTTTTATGTACCTTGTCTGTGTGCACAGATAAGTATACCCAGGGCTTTTTTTCTCAGAGAATAGGTCCAGGAACTACCCCCTTCTGAGTTACTTCTTATCTCCGCCCTCTACCCACCTCTGAGCACCGTTCCTTGGTTTCATCCCCTATCCACCTCTCAGTACTGCCCTTTTAGAGAGTACAGAGCCAAGTATAATTGTGTGGTGCTAAGTAATTTGTATAAAATGTGGTAATGATAGCAAGAAAAGTAGTAAAATAGATTCCCCACAGCCAGCAGCAATAGACCCCCCCAGCAACAATAGATTCACTCAGAGACAATAGACCCCCCCTAGCAATAATGGACCCCCACAACAAAATACCACCCAGCAGCAACAACAGATCTCCCAGCAGCCAGCATCAATAGACTATCCAGCAGCCAGCAACAATAGACCCCCTCCATCAATAGTAGATCTCTTCCAGCAATAATTGACCCACAAGCAACAATAGACCGCCACTCAAAAATAGATCTGCTCCAGCAACAATAGACCCTCCAGCCCACCCCGGCACCCCTTGCCACTACATACATTCAGTGCTGGAGGTGCCAGAACTGCGTTCCCCTGCGTTCCCGCTGAAAAAATGCCCTGAGTACACCAAAGGACCAATATCAGTCTGCAACAACTGAATGATAGCTAGCTCTTAACTTTTCAACAACTTAGCTACTTTATTTTTATAAAATAAGGTATTTTCCCTATTTTTGTTTTTATTTGCTCTTGCTAAGGTTTTAACTTATGATTGCATCGGGTAGTTGTTGCTAACAGTCATTTAATTCAAGAGCTGCCTTTTTTGGTAGCACCTCACTGCACTTTTAAAGAAGAAACAAAAGAAAAAAGAACAACACTGCACATAATACACCAACCATCCTTGCCACAGTATTTTACCATAGAATTTCCCCTAACTTTCTGAGTATGAAGCAACAACTTCACCTGCTGCTCCACCTCAGTAACCCCTTGGGGTTTTTTTGGACTTTTTTTTATGGATAGTCTTTTTCTTGTATTTAAGATTTTAAAAAAAGGGGCTGGCTTTTAATGTTTGTTGGAAATAATGTAAAGACTGCTCATGCACTACTCACTAGAATATCTTGTGTTCTTTTTTGCCAGTATAAACATACACAGGATTATTGATTTTGTTTAGTAACAAACTAGTTGCCGTGAGTCCTGGTAATATGTAGCTTGATTAAAAAGTTGTCTAGTAAAGGTACTTAACCATTTCTCTGCCATAACAGTTTTTGCGTTTTTATTTTTAATTTTTTTTGAACGTGTGTTCAAATGCAAATTTTGGGCCTTATGATTACATAAAAACCCCAAAACATTATAAATTATTTTTAATTGCTAAAAAGTATATATTACATTTTATTTTCTCAAAACAGAGACCCTAGAAAATAAAATAATGGTAGTAGTTTCAATATATTAGTGCATTAAATTGTTTATTTCAGTAAAAAATACACTGGAGTTAATATTAGTGCACACAAACAAAATTGCACATGCCTGTGAAATGGTGACAAACTTTGGTAGAAAAGTCTTTGCAGATCATGAATTTGGAATTAACAGTGACTGATGACCCCGCATTATTGTTTGCTGTCTGTCATGTGGGGCAATATATAACATGCATTTACATAGTGTATATACATGTGTACGTGGGGGCTTTAAAAAAATGTTATTTAAAGTTTTAAGGGTATATAGGATACGTAAAGAGGAAAGAGCGAGGGGGAGGAAAAAAATATAGATGTACGAAGATCATTTGGGAACAAATACAGGAATGTCACTAAATATAAAGTGCCTTGAAAAAGTATTTATACCCCTTCAAATTTTCCACATTTTGTCATGTTACAACCAAAAATGTAAATGTATTTATTGGGATTTTATGTGACACACCAACACAAAGTGGCACATAATTGTGAAGTGGAAGGAAAATGATAAATTGTTTTCAATTTTTTTTACAAATAAATATCTGAAAAGTGTGGCGTGCATTTGTAGTCAACCCCCTTTACTTTGATACCCCTAACTAAAATCTAGTTTAACTAATTGCCTTCAGAAGTCACCTAATTAGTAAATAGAGTCCACCTGTGTGTAATTTAATCTCAGTATAAATACATCTGTTCTGTGAAGCCCTCAGAGGTTTGTTAGAGAACCTTAGTGAACAAACAGCATTATGAAGGCCAAGGAACACACCAGAGAGGTCAGGGATAAAGTTGTGGAGAAGTTTAACCACTTCATATCCGGGCCATTTCTGACACTTTGCTCCTACATGTAAAAATCATCATTTTTTTGCTATAAAATTACATAGAACCCCCAAACATTATATATGTTTTTTTAGCAGAGACCCTACAGAATACAATGGCGGTCATTGCAACTTTTTATCTTGCACGGTATTTGCGCAGCAATTTTTCAAACGCGTTTTTTTTGGAAAAAAAACAGTTTCATGCTTAAAAAAAAACAAAACAGCAAAGTTAGACAAATTTTTTTGCATTGTGTGAAAGATGAAGTTACGCCGAGTAAATAGATACCTAACATGTCACGCTTCAAAATTGCACACGCTCGTGGAATGGCGCCAAACTTTGGTACTTAAAAATGCCCATAGGCGACGCTTTAAAATTTTTTACTGGTTACATGTTTTGAGTTACAGAGGAGGTCTAGGGCCAAAATTATTGCTCTCACTCTAACGTTCGCGGCGATACCTCACATGTGTGGTTTGAACACCGTTTTCATATGTGGGCGGGACTTACGTATGCGTTCGCTTCTGCGTGCGAGCTCACGGGGACAGGGGCGCTTTAAAAATTTTTTTTTTTTTTTTTATTGTTAATTTTACTTAAAATTTTTTATTTTGACACTTTAAAAAAATATTTTTTTTTTTGATCACTTTTATTTCTATTACAAGGAATGTAAACATCCCTTGTAATAGGAAACTGACACGATCAGTCCTCTTTACAGTGAGATATGGGGTCAATAAGACCCCACATCTCACCTCTAGGCTGGGAAGCCTAAAATAAAAAAAAAAAATAAAACGATCGCCGCTTCACAACCGAAGCGGCGCCGTTTTTTTGAATGCAGAGGCCGGGCGTGACGTCATAACATCGCGCCCGGCCTCCGAACGATCATAGAGACTCCGGCGACCATCTGGTCCGCCGGAAATCTCTATGGTGAACATCCGGCGCCGGCGGATCCGCTATCCGACTCACCGATCGCTGAGGTGAGTCGGTAGTAGCACCGGAGGGCGGCGGGAGGGGGGGGGTGTCCCCTCCCGCCGCCCGTAAGAACGATCAAGCGGCGGAACAGCCGCTATGATCGTTCTTATGGTGTACGGAATCGCCGGCTGAAAATGCCGGTATCTGAATGATGTCTGTAGCCTCAGACATCATTCAGATATAAGCCCTGAAAGTGGAGGCCGTCATATGACGGCCTCCGGATGTCAAGAGGTTAAAGCAGGGTTATTTTTTTTTTAAATATCCCAAGCTTTGACACATCCCACAGAGCACTGTTCAATCCATCATCCAAAAATGGAAAGAGTATGGCACAACTGCACACCTACCAAGACATGGCCGTCCCCCCAAACTGACAGGCCAGGCATTAATTAGAGAAGCAGCCAAGATGCCCATGGTAACTCTGGAGGAGCTGCGGAGATCCACAGCTCAGGTGGGAGAATCTGTCCACAGGACAACTATTATTCGTACACTCCACAAATCTGGCCTTAATGGAAGAGTGGCAAGAAGAAAGCCATTGTTAAATGAAAGCCATTAGAAGTTCCATTTGCAGTTTGCAAGAAGCCATGTGGGGAACACAGCAAACATGTGGAAGAAGGTGCTCTGGTCAGATGAGGCCAAAATTTAACTTTTTGGCCTAAAAGCAAAATGCGGAAAACTTACACTGCTCATCACCCTGAATACACCATCCCCACCGTGAAACATGGTGGTGGCAGCATCATGTTGTGGGGATGCTTTTCTTCAGCAGGGACAGGGAAGCTGGTCAGAGTTGATGGGAAGATGGATGGAGCCAAATACAGGGCAATTTTAGAAAAAACCTATTATGCTGCGTACACACGATCGGAAATGCTATCAGCAAAACTCTGATGAGAGCTTTTTGTCGGAAAATGCGACCGTGTGTATGCTCCATCGGTCTTTTGCTGGCGGAATTCCAGCCAGCAAAAGATTGAGAGCGTGCTCTCTATTTTGCAGTCGGGGAAAGTTCCTATCCGAAAATGCGATCGTTTGTATGCAATTCGGACACGCAAAAAATCACGCATGCTCAGAATCAAGTACGAGACGGAAGTGCTCGTTCTGATAAAACAAGCGTTCGTAATGGAGATAGCACATTCGTCATGCTGTAAGTTCTCACAAACGTATTTCTTTATTATTTCTCGTGATCTCCTGAATAATCTTTTTTGTTTTTAAAGCCAGATCTCCATAATAATGTTTAGAATTATTTTTTATAAAGTAATTTTTTTTATTCAAGATCTCCTGTTTTTTTCATTATTTTTTAATTATTTTCTAGTGATCTCTATTTTTTTGTGTCAAGTTTCCACAACAACATTATTATCTTGTATTTTTAAAGCTCAAGGAGGTTGGTTGTTGTCCCTTGTTAATTTGACATTGTATTTTTGAAATGTACCTGCCTACTCACAAACAAACTGTCCTTTTTGAAGAAAAACACATAGGCAAGTATTTTCATATAAAAAAATCTACATTTATTCTCATAACAAGATAAAGAGGAAGGCAACGTTGAAGAAACTGATTTAATTTGCAAAGCCTTTGTACCCCAGGGCACACATCAACTCTTTGTAACTAAAAATTGGTAGCCTGAGAAGTCCATATAATAGGGAGCATAATCTGGTCCAGGACTCCCAGAGATCATGAACAGCAGATGATGACATATATGTCCCCAGGCTGTGGTACTACCACAGCCTGCATCTTCTGTCAGACCAGACTGAACACAGGCCATCACTTTCTTGTCTTCCCTGCAGCCTTCCCTCCACGCTTCCCTGCAGCCTTCCTTGGAGGCTATGGCTCTGTCGGTGGACTTGTGGCAGGAGGAGGAGGAGGATTGGCAAGCGCACATAAGTGCATGTTCTCACTAATTTGGCCCCTTAACCCCTTCCGAAGGGACTGTAAAATAAGATTCTCACACATGAAGTGTTGGCCCTCCTCCATTTGCTGCAATTTTGCAGCTACATAGCAGCCATAGGCTCTTCAGTGTCAGGGGGGGTTTTCAGGGCCGCATTAGCCTCCTTAATGAGACCCAGTGCTGCCTCCTCCACGTTACTCCCCTTCCTGGCCCTTTTTGTTGTAAGGTAGAGCGGAGGCACCTGGGATTGGGTGAGGCTACTGGGCCTGGCCACCTCCTGGCTGACACTTACCCCTCGCCTCCTCCTGGCTGACATTTACCCCCGCCTCCTCCTGGCTGCCACATTCCAAAGCCTGGATAAGGCCTTTCTGTGTATGAAAAAGGGACATAGTTGTAATTTTTGGTTCATCAATCACACACAATTTTCAGCTCATGACTGTTACAAATTGAATGTTAATAAATAGAAAAGACTATCATTCTGAGCCCAGCATTTTTCATTCTTGTCTCAATCATTTTTGGCCCCTACTGTCTATTGATATGTCAAACACTTTTTGTTCAATCATTCATTTGTTAGCAATAATAACATCTAGTTAACACCAATAATTTTCGGACAATAAATATGTTCAAAAATACTATACCTGGCTCCAGCTGGGCTCCTCAACTTCTTCCAGGGTGGTAGGGCCCAGTTGGTCCTTGGAAGCCTCAGCTGGGGTTGAGGGAAGGGTGCATGGAAGTGTAGAAACTGATTCCCTGGCTTCATTCTGGTCTTCCAGAAACAGCATCCTGTTGTAGTACCACAGACTGGGTACATACACATCTGTTGCTGCTGCTCCTGATCTCATGGAAGCCTGGACCTTATTAAAGCGGAGTTCCACACAAAAATGGAACTTCCGCTTTTCGGAACCCTCCCCCCCTCCGGTGTCACATTTGGCACCTGTCTAAGACAGGTATTTGCACCCACTTCCGGCATAGACTCCCATGTGAGTCTATGCCTCTTCCCATCCCCACCGCGCTGTCTGCTGGGAACACACAGCTCCCAGCAGAGAGCGGGGACCACTTGGGTTGGGAACCGTAACGCTTCACTTCCTGATTCCCTCACCTAGGATGGCGGCGGCAGCTGCTGAGAACCGAGCGGGTTCTCAGTGTCCCCTGCCGACATCGCTGGACCCCGGGACAGGTAAGTGGCCATGTATTAAAAGTCAGCAGCTGCAGTATGGCCTCAATCTTGAATCAGTATAGGCCACTGATGTCCCAAGTTAAAATGTTACCTTCTTTATAACGTTTGGCGCTTCCGCCACTCACAGATCGTACATACGACACATTCGTGTTAGCTTTATATACACTGTGCATGCGCAAAACTCCGCCGCGTCGCACGCCTCTGATGTTCTTTCTCGAATATTCTCCGCCCCTTCTCTTTCGTCACAGTGGGAGAGGAACATAGTAGAGACACAGCAGGTGCGTGATAATAGCAGTAACGAGGAGGAGGAAAGCCCGGAGCCAGAAACGTCCTCATCCCGCAGGAGATTTAAGGCCTTAAATATGGCCTTTGTAGAAATGGTGGAAATGGTGGACATCTTGTAGAGGGCCGACTATGACGATAAGTATGGACCGTACCTAAACCCAAATGTATGAAAGGTCAAGATCATGTCTAAAGTTGTGAAGAGTCTGCATAGGAATTTTGGGGTACAACGATCCAAGGAGCAATTGAGGAAACGATGGTCAGACCTGAAATTGAGGGAGCAGGATCAGTACAGAAGGATCAAGAAAGTGCTTCTAAAAAGTAAGTAGTCGTCGTGTGTTACGATTATTATTATTACTTGCATGCTGCTCCATGTGCTTTTCTTTACTGTTGTACAGTTTAAAATGGCTACTTTCATGTTCATGGGCCCAGTAAGCAGTCGTAGGAAACATTGTTCTTTTGCCAACTAAATACGATGTTTTGGGCAGATACAGGGTTAACTACATTTGGTCATGCTAATTTGTATTGAAAGAAGTTTAGGACATTGTTGTCTAGATGTGTTTGAAACTAGAAAGAATTGCAAACTTGATTCAGTGTAATGTAAGGAGAGGACAATCAGCAGCTGTTTAAACATCTGGACTCAGGAGCACTAGTGTGGGACACAAGAACAAACTTTTTAGGGTGTCCCACACAGGTACTCCAGTGGATACTTGGGGTGTCTCCATGTGTGAAACTCGTTCAAAAAAGGTAAGTATTCCAGCTTTGGTAAGGGAAAAAATCATGTCTTCAGCTTGGAACTCTGCCAAAATAGAGAATTGTACCCCACTTCCAAACAATGTTTCATATTCCTTTTTCTGGCCTCAAATATCTGTGTGCTAAGTATACCTTTTGTTTCATTCTCATAGGGGAGAAAAGACTCCGGACGTCTGAGGACACCAGGAAACCCCCACCTCCTGAAAAAGGGGAACAGAGGACATCACAACTTGAGGATGTGGAGGAAGGAGAGGTGGTTGAGATTGTCACCACAACAGGTGAGTGTCTGACACCCCAGATTCAGGTAATAGATGCATGCCTGCATATTTATAATACATGGTGTGTATTTTTTTTTTAGGTGATGTGCATGTTGTGGAAGAACTACTACTCATTTCACGACTGACAGTGAACAAAGGCTAATCCAGGACATAGTGTTTTGTAGTCAGGATTTAGACCTCATCAAGGAAAAAACAAATGACATAGAACAAAAACTGAAGGACGTGATTGATGTACTAGGAAGAATCTAAAGAACAACAAAATTACACCATTTTCTAGTTTTGGGGACCAATTTTTTTCATTTTTTTACGCATTTTAAATGACAAATTTGACACAGTGTGTCAACATGTGCTATCTGCCATCAGGTATGCGTTTTGTAGGTGCAACCTCTTCCTCGTAACTCAAGTAGGTGAGAGGAAGTGGTTGCACCCCCAAAACACGTCCATTGATTCCCCATGATGGAAGATAGCACATGTTGACATTAGGCATGGGATCAGGAGGAAAATCCCCAGTTTGACTCCCAATTTGTGTGCATCTTCAAAATTTGGCTTTTACAGGGGGACATCGCCCTATCTGATGAAGGCAATATCAACACATTTTTGACACAATAATGTCTGATATTGCCTTCAGTTATTCAATGTTGAACTTTGTAAGTTCCTGAGTTGTGAATGTTATGTTTTGAAACATGCCTGTTTATGTATTAAAAAACATTTTCAAGGTAAAACTTAAAAAAAATATATGTTTTTTTTTTTAAATAAAAATTTTTTACAACGCACATGTGAATGTGCATGGAGTAAAAGGTTTTATACTCAACAATGTGTAGCTTCTTCTTTCAATGCTCAATACCATTTTTTGTATTACGTTGGTGTTTAC
Organism: Lithobates clamitans; assembly: GCA_037952925.1. Classification (NCBI taxonomy): domain Eukaryota; kingdom Metazoa; phylum Chordata; class Amphibia; order Anura; family Ranidae; genus Lithobates; species Lithobates clamitans. The sequence continues at coordinate 2,569,759 of JBBGZY010000192.1, read as the reverse complement.
AGTGACAATGGGTGTTATTTAATAATAGAAAAACCACTTGGCACTACAAGTGTACTAGGAGAACCTAGGAGACAGCTAAAAGAAACACAAGCAGTAAATCAAAATCAAGATTTGATCAGATCAAATTTTTTCTATATCTAAAATAATTACAAATTTCCTGGCATAGCAATGGCCCCCCTACCCGTAAAATAATCTACATATTTTTGACGCACTTCACGGGCGCTTTCGGGGAGTAGGCCAGGACGGCCAGTTTCCAGGGCCGTCAGTTGATTTTCTGGAAGTCTGGCCTCAGGCCCAACTGAAGCAACATAATTGGGAGCATTTTTCTTCAAAAAGTTGTGAAGTATGCAGCATGCTAGAACTATGTGGTTAAGTTTGTACTCCGCCATATTTATTGCTGTAAGAAATAGGTGGAACCAGCTGGCCATTATCCCAAAGGCATTCTCCATGACTCTTCTGGCTCTGGCCAGCTGGTAATTTAAAACCCTCTTCTCTGGGGTGAGGGTCCACTGGGGGAATGGCCTCATCAGGTGATCACCCAGACCAAATGCTTCATCAGCGATAAAAACAAATGGGAGTCCTTCCATGTTTTCTTCCGCAGGTGGCAATCCCAAGCCACCACTCTGGAGACATCGGTAGAACACGGTATGGGCAAAGACTCCACCATCCGACATTCGGCCATTCTTCCCCACGTCCACATAGAGAAACTCTTATGTCGCCGACACCACCGCCATCAACACATTACTATGAAACCCCTTATAGTTAACATAGTATGACCCCGAGTGGGGTGGTGGGATGGTGTGGACGTGCTTCCCATCGATTGCCCCTCCGCAGTTGGGAAAGTCCCAACGATGAGCAAATTGGGAAGCCACCGTCTTCCATTCCTGTGGCGTTGAAGGAAACTGTGGAGTCAAAAAAGAAAAAAAATTATTAGTACTTTTGCACATAACATTGCAAGCAGATCAGACACAAACATTCTTGACCAACATCAGTATAACATTTATTTTAAGGAGTATTTAAAGAAAAAATATAAGGTCCACTTATCAGATTCCTCACCCCCTCTGATGGCCCATTGGAAAAATTTTAGGGGGGGTTATAAATGAGTTTTGGACCCCCAAAAAAAAAGCCTCTGGCACTCTGCCTGAATTTAAGGACAACAATAACATTTGGACACATTTTAGGGGGCGTTTAGGGTAAAGCACTACAATGGAGCTGACAAAATACATTGCTAAGTGACTAGACTAGGTGTATATGGGCCCAGGATAGCATGCTGGGGAGGTTAGTGAAGGCAAATATGCATGAAGGACAAAGGGGACATTCGCAGCATATTACAATCATGGTAATTAGGGAATGATGAAAGAAATACAATACATTACATTAGCATTAGGGATGAGCTTCGAGTTCGAGTCGAACATCGGCTGTTTGCAAGTTCACCGAACAGCGAACAATTTGGGGTGTTCGCGGCAAATTTGAATGCCGCGGAACACCCTTTAAAAGTCTAATGGGAGAAATCAAAAGTGCTAATTTTAAAGGCTTATATTCATGGTATTGTCATAAAAAGAGTTTGGTGACCTGGGTCCTGCCCCAAGGGACATGGATCAATGCAAAAAAAAGTTTTAAAAACTGCCGGTTTTCCAGCAGCAGTGATTTTAATAATGCTTAAAGTGAAACAATAAAAGTGTAATATCCCTTTAAATTTCGTACCTGGAGGGTGTCTATAGTATGCCTGTAAAGGGGCGCATGTTTCCCGTGTTTAGAACAGTCTGACAGCAAAATGACATTTCAAAGGAAAAAAAGTCATTTAAACTACTCGCGGCTATTAATGAATTGCCGGTCCGACAATACACATAAAAGTTCATTGATAAAAACGGCATGGGAATTCCCCACAAGGGAACCCCGAACCAAAATTTTAAAAAAAAAATGACGTGGGGGTCCCCCTAAATTCCATACCAGGCCCTTCAGGTCTGGTATGGATATTAAGGGGAACCCTGGCCAAAATTAGAAAACAAAATGGCGTGGGGTCCCCCTCAAAATCTATACCAGAGTCTTCAGGTCTGTATATACATTCGTATATACAGTATATACTGTATATCAATATATACAATTATATCAATTTTGCAACAAGGGGACTGGTTAATATCAGTCGATTTAGCAGATGCCTACCTTCATGTCCCAATCAACAGGCATCACCAAAGATACCTAAGATTCATGGTAGGGGAAGATCATTTCCAGTTCAAATGTCTGCCCTTCGGAATCAGCACAGCACCTCGAGTCTTTTCCAAGATCTTGCTAGCTACCATCACTGGCATAAAAGTTTTCCACTACTTATACAACATCTTGGTAGTGGCCCGCGCAAGCGAAGAGTTAACGGTACAATGCAAGGTGGTGCTGAAGATTCTATCCGAATTCGGCTGGATTATCAACAAGCAAAAGAGTCAGTTGATTCCCTCCCAAGAGATGGAGTACCTAGGGCTTGTTTTCAACACAAGCAAAGGGCAGGTCTCGCTACCACATCGCCACATCTACCACAAATAGCCGAGCTAGTAGGCTGCGTAAACAGCGTGATTGAGTCCTCGTTGCTGTCGGCGAGTGACTGTATGACGCTTCTGGGAATGTTCACCACAGCAACCTTAGCTGTTCCCTGGGCAAGATTCCATACAAGATCATTCCAAACGTCCTTCCTGAACCAGTGGGATGGCGTATCACTCCACCAAAAGATCTTCATACCAGGACGGATCCGCCTGGGCTTGGCGTGGTGGATAGCTTGCCACTGCAGCAGTTGGCTACCAAGATATTCGTCTGGGCTGATGCACATGTGGAACAGTGACGGCAGCCTACATTCCGGGCAGTCAAAACGACATAGCAGACCATCTGAGTCGGGATTTTCCCGACAAAAACGAGTGGGTACTCAACAAGGACTATCTGAAAACAATCTTTTACAGGTGGGGTACACCCTCAGTGAATTTGATGGCGACCCCATGGAATACGCAGGTACCCCGGTTCATATCAAGATTCCATTTCAACGAAGCACTAGCTCAAGACGGATAGTAAATAAATAAATGTAGTGCTGTGTGTAAAATTATAAATATAAAGTGCAAATCTCTAAAATAAATAAATCATACATATAAATGAATAGTCCATAAAATGAAAAAATAAAGAAATAAAACATGAAAAACTGTTCTTGTGATCAGTGTATCCACACTAGGGATGAGCTTCGAGTTCCAGTCGAACTCATGTTCGACTTGAACATCGGCTGTTCGCCAGTTCGCCGAACAGCGAACAATTTGGGGTGTTTGCAGCAAAATCGAAAGCTGTGGGGAAATCCCATGCCGTTTTTATTAATGAACCTTTATGTGTATTGTCGGACCGACAATTCATTAATAGCCGCTAGTAGTTTTAAATGACTTTTTTCCTGTAGAAATGTAATTTTGCTGTCAGACTGTTCTAAACACGGGAAACATGCGCCCCTTTACAGGCATACTATAGACACCCCCAGGTACAAAATTTAAAGGAATATTACACTTTTATTGTTTCACTTTAAGCATTATTAAAATCACTGCTCCCGAAAAAAGGGCCTTTTTTAAAACTTTTTTTGCATTGCTCCATGTCCCCTGGGGCAGGACCCAGGTCCCCAAACACTTTTTATGACAATAACTTGCATATAAGCCTTTAAAATTAGCACTTTTGATTATTCATGTTCGAGTCCCATAGACTTTAACGGTGTTCGTGTGTTCGAACAAATTTTTTGCCTGTTCGCATGTTCTGGTGCGAACCGAACAGGCGGGTGTTCGGCTCATCCCTAATCCACACAATTCCACCACAGTGATTGTTCATTCTCAAAAGGAGTGCACACCACCACCAGTAAAAATGCACACTCAACTCCCAGATGAGTCAAAACTCATATGCGGATCTCCCCACAAGCTCTTTGCTCTCACTTCCTCTTCCCAATCAATGGTGGGTAATCCAGATGGCTCTTTTCTTAACCACTTGCCGCTCGCCATATAGCAGAATGATGGTGGCAAAGTGGTTTCAATATCCTGACTGGGCGTCATATGACGTCCACAGGATATTGAGCCGCTGCGTGCCCCCATCAGTGCCGCCTACCAGTGCCAATCAGTGCCGCATATCAGCGCCCATCGTCAGTGCCTGTCAGTGCCCACTCATTGGTGCCATATCATCGGTGCCGCCTTGTCAGTGCTGCCTTATCAGTGCCCATCAGTGAAAGAGAAAACTTACTTATTTACACATTTTTTTAACAGAAACAAAAGCAAAATTATTATTTTATTTTTTTCAAAATTTTTGGTCTTTTTTTATTTGTTTAGCAAAAAATAAAAACCGCAGAGGTGATCAAATACCCCCAAAAGAAAGCTCTATTTGTGGGAACAAAATGATAAAAATTTAGTTTGGATACAGTGTTGGATGACCGCGCAATTGTCATTCAAACTGCGATAGTGCTGAAAGCTGAAAATTGGTCTGGGCAGGAAGGTGTATAAGTGCCCTGTATTGAAGTGGTTAATGGTAACTCAGCTCATTAATATCCAAAGAAACGGATCATCTCCCAGCTTGGCTCAAAATTTCATGAGTTCAGGACATGTAAATAATAAGTATAGAGACCATAGTGTTCTCCGTATACAAATTTATTCAAAGCCCCCAAACAGACAAGTTGCATTTACAAGATAAAAACTTTTAAAATCACATAAAAACCTCCAGAGTAGCACCGCCGTGTCCACATACACAGTGCCTGGCTGAACGTGACTATCAGCTCCTCCCTTCTAGGCGCGTATCAGCCAATCACGGGCCTTCCTCAGTAGAATTCTTCATTTTTTCATTTTATGGACTATTCATTTATATGTATGATTTATTTATTTTAGAGATTTGCACTTTATATTTATAATTTTACACACAGCGCTACATTTATTTATTTACTATCCATTTTGAAATTAGTGTGGTGTACGACTTGGAATGTTTAGTAGCTGTGCACGTTTATTATTAGGTTATCTTATTTAAACATCACAATATTTTTTACTTGTGGCGATGATTGTTTCATCTTACAACTAGCTCAAGACGCATTCTCAATTCCGTGGGAATTTCCCCTAGTCTACCTTTTCCAACCGGTACCTCTTAAAAATTGCGAGGGAGAACATCTATGCAATTGCAATCCTACCCTTCTGGCCACGAAGGCCATGGTTCCCACTGCTCCTTCAGCTGGCAGCAGTTCCCCCAATATGGCTGCAGCTAAAGAGGGACCTTCTACAGCAGGACCAGTGGTATCACCCCAACCCTGGCAGATTGCAACTGACAGCATGGCTGTTGAATCAGCCAGACTGCAGTCTCAGGGCATCTCAGAAGAAGTAATCTCGACACTATTGAAGTCAAGAAGGGCTACAACTAATGCCACACCCGAATTTGGAGGAAGTTTACAGCATTCGCTTTACAACAGAATTTCTCCCCATTGTCCGCAAACATTGCGCAGGTGCTGTATATCAATATATACAATTATATCAATTTTGCAACAAGGGGACTGGTTAATATCAGTCGATTTAGCAGATGCCTACCTTCATGTCCCAATCAACAGGCATCACCAAAGATACCTAAGATTCATGGTAGGGGAAGATCATTTCCAGTTCAAATGTCTGCCCTTCGGAATCAGCACAGCACCTCGAGTCTTTTCCAAGATCTTGCTAGCTACCATCACTGTTATACATCTGAGGGGCATAAAAGTTTTCCACTACTTAGACAACATCTTGGTAGTGGCCCGCGCAAGCGAAGAGTTAACGGTACAATGCGAGGTGGTGCTGAAGATTCAATCCTAATTCGGCTAGATTATCAACAAGCAAAAGAGTCAGTTGATTCCCTCCCAAGAGATGGAGTACCTAGGGCTTGTTTTCAACACAAGCAAAGGGCAGGTCTCGCTACCACATCGCCACATCTACCACAAATGGCTGAGCTAGTAGGCTGCGTAAACAGCGTGATTGAGTCCTCGTTGCTGTCGGCGAGTGACTGTATGACGCTTCTGGGAATGTTCACCACAGCAACCTTAGCTGTTCCCTGGGCAAGATTCCATACAAGATCATTCCAAATGTCCTTCCTGAACCAGTGGGATGGCGTATCACTCCACCAAAAGATCTTCATACCAGGACGGATCCGCCTGGGCTTGGCGTGGTGGATAGCTTGCCACTGCAGCAGTTGGCTACCAAGATATTCGTCTGGGCTGATGCACATGTGGAACAGTGACGGCAGCCTACATTCCGGGCAGTCAAAACGACATAGCAGACCATCTGAGTCGGGATTTTCCCGACAAAAACGAGTGGGTACTCAACAAGGACTATCTGAAAACAATCTTTTACAGGTAGGGTACACCCTCAGTGAATTTGATGGCGACCCCATGGAATACGCAGGTACCCCGGTTCATATCAAGATTCCATTTCAACGAAGCACTACATTTATTTATTTACTATCCATTTTGAAATTAGTGTGGTGTACGACTTGGAATGTTTAGCAGCTGTGCACGTTTATTATTAGGTTATCTTATTTAAACATCACAATATTTTTTACTTGTGGCGATGATTGTTTCATCTTACAACTAGCTCAAGACGCATTCTCAATTCCGTGGGAATTTCCCCTAGTCTACCTTTTCCAACCGGTACCTCTTAAAAATTGTGAGGGAGAACATCTATGCAATTGCAATCCTACCCTTCTGGCCACGAAGGCCATGGTTCCCACTGCTCCTTCAGCTGGCAGCAGTTCCCCCAATATGGCTGCCGCTAAAGAGGGACCTTCTACAGCAGGACCAGTGGTATCACCCCAACCCAGGCAGATTGCAACTGACAGCATGGCTGTTGAATCAGCCAGACTGCAGTCTCAGGGCATCTCAGAAGAAGTAATCTCGACACTATTGAAGTCAAGAAGGGCTACAACTAATGCCACACCCGAATTTGGAGGAAGTTTACAGCATTCGCTTTACAACAGAATTTCTCCCCATTGTCCGCAAACATTGCGCAGGTGCTGGAATTTGGACAGTCAGCTCTAAGTATGGGCTTAGCATACAACACCATAAAGGTGTAGGTGTCAGCCCTGTCTTGCCTCACAGGCCACAAGTGGGCAGACGAGCTGCTAATAAAGCAATTTCTTAGAGCGGCCATAAGAATAAGACCACCAAGGAATTCCCTGTTCCCAGCCTGGGACTTAGGCACAGTGCTAAAAGCTTTGCTCCAACATCCATTCGTGCCTGCGGAGACATGCCCACTATGGTTCTTGACAGTCAAGCTGATTTCCTCACAGCCATAACGTCAGCAAGGAGAATTTTAGAGCTGGCAGCTCTATCTTGCAAAGATCCTTTTTGCATCATTCTCCCAGACAAAGTGATTCTTAGGCCCTCGCCGGCCTTAACTCCTAAGGTGGTTTCCAAGTTCCATGTAAATTGGGAGGCGGTCCTACCCAGCTTCATGCAATCGCCGAGAGAGTGGCGGAATTACCAGAGTCGCACCAGTCGCATTTGCGACTGGGCCCTCGGGTTCTGCCACTGTAGGGGGGCCCGCCGCCGCTTGGGAGATAGTACAGTAGTGTACACTCATGGTGTACACTACAGTTATTCACGGGGAGTCCGCTCCGCCCATCCTCTCTGGCCGCTCTGCCCATCCTCCCTGAGCGCACTCACGGTCACACTGCACAGGCTCCGCCCATCCTCTCCACCCATCCTCTCATCCCGTACTCAGGGGCACAGTCCCTGCCCGTTTCGCCCATCCTCTCCACCCATACTCTCTGCCTGTACTCACGGGCACAGTCCCCGCCCGCTCCACCCATCTTCTCCAGCTCCGCCTGCACTCACAGGCCCCGCCCATTCTCCCTGCTTGCCCAAGCAAGACCCAGCAAGACCCAGCAAGGAGGGGGAACCAAGTGATCTGCAAGTAAGTGGCACCCATCCCTCTATATCAACACCGCCACTGATCCCCACACCACCACTACTGCACTGATTCCCCCCCACACCACTGCTGCCACTGATACCCCCCACACCACCACTACTGCTACTAATACCACCACCACCACTACTGCCACTGATACCCCCCCACACCACCACTACTGCCACTGTTTCCCACACCACCACTACTGCTACTGATACCCCCACACCACCACCACCACTACTTCCACTGATACCCCCCCACACCACCACCACCACTACTACCACTGATACCCCCCACACCACCACTACTGCCACTGATACCCCCCATACCACCACTACTGCCACTGATACCCCCCACACCACCACTACTGCCACTGATACCCCCCACACCACCACTACTGCCACTGATACCCCCCCACACCACCACTACTGCAGCTGATCCCCACACCACCACTACTGCCACTGATACCCCCCACACCACCACCACCACCACTACTGCCACTGATACCCCCACACCACCACCACCACTACTGCCACTGATCCCCACACCACCACTACTGCTACTGATACCCCCACACCACCACCACCACTACTACCACTGATACCCCCCACACCACCACCACTATTGCCCCTGATACCCCCCACACCACCACTACTGCCACTGATACCCCCCACACCACCACTACTGCCGCTGATCCCCACACCATCACTACTGCCACTGATACCCCCCACACCACCACCACTACTGCCACTGATCCCCACACCACCACCACTACTGCCACTGATCCCCACACCACCAATATTGCCACTGATACCCCCCACACTATGACCACCACTATTACCACTGATACCCTGATACCACCACTACCACTACTGCCACTGATCCCCCACACCACCACCACTACTGCCACTGATACCCTGAACCCCCCACACCATCACAACCACTGCTGCCACTGATCCACCCCACCATGACCACTACTGCCACTGATACCCTGAACCACCCTCCACACCACCACAACCACTGCTGCCACTGATCCAACCCACCATGACCACTACTGCCACTGATCCCATCCTTGCCACTGATACCATTCCCTTCCCCACCACTTATCCCATCACACCCCCCAACCATCACCCTCACCATGGATCCAATTCTCCCACCACCGCTGCCACTCATTTCATCCAATGTCCACCACCGCTGCCACTTATCCCATCCAATCCCCCCTTCCACTACCACTCATCCCATCCCACCCTCCTCCAACCATCACCCTTGCCACTGATCCCATTCCCCCACCACCTCTGCCACTCATCCCATTCAATCCTCCTACCACTAATCCCACCCCCCCAACCACAACCCTTAACACTGATCCTATCCCCCCTCACCGCTGCCACTCATCCCATCCCCCTACCACCACCACTGCCACTGATCCCATCCCCACCCAACCACCACTGCTGTCACTGATCCCATCCCCCCACTGCTGCCACTCATCCCATCTCTCCCTCACCGCTGCCACTCATCCCATCCCCCACCACTGATGCCATTGATCCTATCCCTCCCCAACCACCACTGATCCCATACCCCACCAACACTGCTGCCACTCATCCCAGGGGCGTAACTACAGGGGTCACAATTGCAATAGCACACATGTTGCCCCTGAACACCTGGATGGGGGGGCATTTAGAGGAACAAATCCCCTCCATTTTTCTCCTGCAGCCACTAAAAATCTGCTTCTCGTCCTCTCCCTCTGATAGGCATTCAGTGGCTGCAGGAGAAAAATGGAGGGGATTTGTTCCCCCTCCTATCCTGGTCCCACTGCCCCTGGGATCAGTGGGAAGGGCCCTGGCCAGAGCTCAGGGGGGCCCTCCATGGTTTCTTGCACCAGGGCCCTGAAGGTTCTAGTTATGCCACTGCGCCGAGACAAGAGGAGGAACTAGATCTCAGACCATTGGACATGGTCAAATTATTTTCAACTTACTTACGCCGCTCTCTGCAGTTGCGCAAAACTGATACCTTGTTTGTCCTGCCATCAGGACATAGAAGAAGAGAAGCGGCATCAGCTAGAATCATAGCTACCTGGATCACCAAAGTGATAAGCATCAGTTGGAGCTCCTGAGAAACCTTCACCAAACATTACAGTTTGGATGTCACAGCGGCTAGCGCAGCAAATTTTGGAAACGTAGTGGTATCAGCACCCTTCCAAGCAAAATAAAATATTCACTAAAGCAGCATTACTATTTGTTTTTCAAGTCTTTTTTATTATCCCACCCTATATCAGCTAAATCAAATCCCATTGTGTGCTGACTTGAGGCTGGCAAGGAAAACGGAAAAGTGTTACCAATACTTACTGTAATTTTCCTTTTCTGGCCTGTCCTCACATCAGCACAATCTTTTTTCCCTCCCTACAAGCATGTCCTCCACTAGTTATTGGAACAAGGGCAGGGGAGGAAGGGCTCCCTTTTTATCAGCTAGGAGAAGGTGGTCCTGAGAGACTGGAGAGAGGGGTTAACCCATTGTTTGCTGACAAGACGACAGGCTAGGAAAAGAAAATGACAGTAAGTATTGGTAACAATTTTCCGTTATCCAGCATCTTTGAAATTTTTTGTTTTGTTTATTTGTTTGTTTTTTATTTACATAGGGTAATAGCTCCCTATGTGATAGCATATTTATAGTGACAGGTTCTTTTTATTGAGACATCAGGGGTCTATTAGATTGCTGATATCTCCCTCTACTCTCCACTGAAGCTAATGGAGCACAGATCATGCAGATACTACCACAGCAGTCGGCTAATTACAGTTCTGAACCAAGAAGTGATGTAATACACGCTGCTTCTGGGTTCAATCACCAAAGGGAGGATCAGCAAATAGGGGTTTATGTAAATTCTGGTGCTGCAACCAAAGTAAACCTTATGACAGTGGCAGTAAAAGGGTTACAGATGGTGCACATACTAAGTAAAAAATGTAGTTTGATTTTTTTCTGGAAAAATATGAACATTGACTCCGACTTACAAATGACTATTAGGGTTTTAATAAAAAATGGTGCCTGAGCTTAGATATGTTAAACCTGGTAATATACTGAATACAATGTTTAGGGTGCTTTTTCTGGGAATATATGATGCTGTAAAATGGTTGCTGATGGTTCTATTCAAATTGGGTGGCTCGAAAAGCTCAAATAAATTGGGAAGTGTAGTAGAATTTCATATTAACCAATATATTTTATATTATTCATATTAATTTGCATATGTTTTATTGATAATATAATTATTATTCATTATTATTCATATTATTATTATATAGTAGTGGTCTTATCAATATTATTATTCAATAGTAAAGCAAGCATTATTAATCTTTATTAATGTATACTATGTTATTCCATAAATATAGAAAGAGTCTTCATTTTTAAATGTTGAGCTTTAAATGACCTCTCTGCTTCTTTCTGATATTTTTAAAAGATAGTTTACTGGGTGAAAGTGTATTAGGATACTTCATAGTTTTTAAGTAAGCGCTAATTAGAAAAGAAACACTTTGACAGCAGTTGAATTATAGTCTTATAAGATAACATTCCTTAAAGGTAATACATAAACATTGTCAAGTATAAGAAGTTATATGTGGAATATATTTATTTATTTATTTATTTATTTTATGTAAATAATATTGTACCTTTTTGTGAAACTAACATATGAATATATATATACATAGGATTGTATAGTGAAAAACAATAAGACATAACACATAAGGTGGAGTTATTGCAAGTTCATTTTCCCAAAGTGAGTTGGTAAAGTCTTATCAGGACAAGGAGGGTTTGATTTAACATGACTGGGTGCCATATTGTCTCTATACAAGTATTTTAATGGGTAAAGCCATAGTCAAAACCAGTTATAAATCAATTTAATAAACATGTAGGAATTCTGGGAATGAATACGTTTGTCTGGTTGTATGACAGGTGTCAGATTTATGGTTAGTTACATTGACGTAGATCTTAGCAACCAATAATGTTGTACCTAATATGCTTGCATTGTAAGAAACTGTATAAATTAGACCTGCATCTTGTAATACTTTGAACATAATCCTGTATGCTCCCAGCTGTTAATAAAACTGCATCACTGAGGTCCTGCCTGGTTCGATATGTTATTATTCTACTTCATTTGGTGGCCCGTACGGGGACAGCATCACCTCAACTCCCATCTTGCCTAACTCCATGCTGGTGAGGCACTAAGCTCAACACAATATTGCGCAATTTATATCAGGTTAGCAGACACCTATTATTGAAAGTTCTGCATTGTGTTGTGCCGTGTTTTGCTAGCGCTAGGAGGGGCAGGTGGTTGTTGTTGGGGTATCGCTGTCCACCAGGCAGATCTTTGTGATGGCAGGTTGGGTTTTCTCAACTGTGGGTGCCTTAAAGTGCATTGTACAGGATGAGATACCCTGGGTGGAAATTTTTCAATTTTTTTTTCCAAAGGGGTACCCCTGTATAGGGTTAGTTACTCTCTATGTAAACCTAGGATTTACATGCATGTTAGTTCCATGGACTGCAAAAATTAGTCAGCAAGAGGTTTTGGGCATTTAGGTACCCTGGAGAACCTACGTTTACATGCATGTTGGTTCCCTGGACTGCAAAAATTAGTCAGGAGGAGGTTTTGGGGATTTAGGACCCCTGGAAAACCTACGTTTACATACATGTTGTTTCCCTTGACTGCAAAATTTTGTCTGGATGAGGTTTTGGGGATTTAAAGACCCCTGGAGAACCTACGTTTACATTCATGTTGTTTTCCTTGACTGCAAAATTTTGTCTGGATGAGGTTTTGGGGATTTAAAGAACCCTGGAGAACCTGCACTTACATGCATGTTGGTTTCCTGGATTGGCAATCAATCTGGAGGAGGCTTTGGGGTTATCAGACCCCTGGAAAGCCTAAGTTAAATATTTTTTAGGATGAGTACTGATATGTAGTTACTAGTAGAAAAAGGTACCTTTTTTATTGTCTGTGAAAAGATAACAGAGCATAAAAATTTTGGTGTAAAACAATACTCATTAGTTTAGAAATTTAAGGAAAGGTAAGTCCTAGCAGTTAAAAATAAAGGTTTTGGAGCTCTATTTGTTAACAAAGTTAAAAGGTATGTATCATCTTTGTAATATAGGTATGTTGGTGATTATATGTATCTGGTATAACAGTCTTTGTTGTCTGGGTACTAACTGAGTTAAGATCAGGTTGAGATATTCCTGATCGCCGTGGCAATCAGGGCTTGGCGGTTTTTTGTGTCTTGAGACAAGCGTTTTTGTAAGGAGACGTATGTGCGTACGGTGCCTATTGGCTTTACTTTGAGCACTGCTGTCCATAAGTAATTACTAACTAACCTGTCAGTTTTAATCATTCTGTGAATATTTGTATATTTATATATAGTCAGGAATTTGTGTTCATATGTATGCATACTTTGCTAGGTGGAGTGACTGTGTCTTGCTACAGTATATAGAAAACAGAAGATAATGACATTTTGTTAATGAATGTTCACAAATGTAAGTTCATTTCTTTGTAATCTTTGTAGACTCTTAGGGAATATTGTATGTATGATTAATGGAGGGAGACTGATCATCTCCCAAATGAGGTTAGAATAAGTCTGTAGTGGTTGTAAAGACGTTGGTGTGGAAGGACCCTGTGTGTTAGTTCTATAAGTGAATTGCAAGAAATATGCAACCAATGCTGAATTCTGCATATTGTATGATGAATATGGAAATGGTATGTATCTACCATACAAATACAATTAGAACGTTCTTTTTCATGTCTTTGATTTTGTGACACTTGTTAGTATTTGATAGGAGGATTTATATTTATATGAGCTAAATGTGTTGTTGTGTGTGTGTTTTTTTTGTATAAGGTGTAAAATTGATCCCTATATGAATGATTGTATGTGACTTTCGTGGAGAGGCTAGGGATTAAAACTTCTATGGTGACTGATTGACTTTAGCGTCAAAGTTCAAAATGTTATTGCCAGTGAGTGTGTGTGTGGAAGGCATGATTCATTCATCTTTGTCATATTCTTTTGAATATGTACCTCAGCTAGATAGAGCCATGAATGGGCTGAGGGAGTTAGAAGTTATTTAAACTGTAGAAAAAAGAAAGTTGTTCGTTTTAGGTAATTTACGACACAAAATTCACCCATATTTTTTTGTATCTAGCATCATGCTTCTGGAAGGAAAATGTATGTAGGTAATCATAGCATAAACTGAAAAGAGGGTTTGTTTTGTTTTATAGTCATTAGCCCCTTTTTCTTGCTGAAATACTGCAAAAGGGAGATGGTTCAATGTGACATAAATAATACTAAAGTTTATAGTCATAAGAATTTTAGATGTTTTGATATTACAGATGACTGTAATGATCTCTCTCCTGATTGGATGCTTAGATACAATTTGTGTATATCTCATTGTTGTAGCTGCTCTCTGAGTACTATCTGTTGTAGAACCACATGTCCCACCATAACTTGAATCTGTAGATTTAATACTGCTAATGTAATTAATGGCATGCTAAGAAAAAATAAAAAAATAAAAGATTTTTACAGTTGTAAGTTTTACATGTTAGACAAGATAATGTATTTCTTTCAGTGTGTGTAGGAGAGTAGAAGGTATAGCCACCATTTTAGAAATAGCTGTCTGCACGTATGTGCAAAAACAACATTAAATCACTTTTGTGACAGTTCGTCTCAGTACTTTGTATCTCTCTAAGGGGCACGTTTAGGGAGTTATGTCTGGTATATTTAGACAGAAACTTGATGAGCTGACCAGAAAAATCTCAGAATACGTTCTTTTTCTTAAACATTTGTTAATTTTTATTTTTAATGCTTCTAAAAAGGAAAATGTCTATCATGGCATAAGGTCTCAATTTTATTAGAATATAAATTGTAGATTATAATAGGTATTCTGTCTTTTATATTATGGACTGCAGTAGTGAAAGGTGCATTTTATTTTTAGTGTATCACTCTTGTAAGCAGGGTGCTTATTCTCCCTTGTAGCTTTTGTTGTTTATTTTGTCATGTCCCTATCTTATTGTACAGTGTTATGTATACTGTCATCTTTATATATTTGCCTACTTAGTAGTATTAACAAAGATAGCAATGGGATTTATTTATTTGGTAAAAGGGAATTCCGAATTTATATTTGTTTCTTATTCTAAAAAAAAGAATATGAAGAGTGATGCATGGTAAAAACAGTGCTACCATCCTATTATATGTGCTATTTGTAGCACATACAGGGGGGTGAGTTAGATAATTAGAGTCTTAATTTTTAATATTAGCTTGTAAGCTCTGGTGAGCAAGGTCCCTTATTGGTATTGGCTATAACTCATTTTGTCCTACCTGATTACAATATGTAGTAATCATCAGGCTGATTATTAATTTGACTAAAGTAATAATTTGTTTCTTTAGTCCAGGAGCAGCCAGCACTTTTCATATGTAAAGTTATACTTTGTAAAATTTCACCCCTTTTGATTTTCTTTATTATTCGAGTTCCTAGTTATGCTACTACAGGTGGCAAAGTCAGTTTTTGGATTAAGGTCACTCTGCATAACTATGATCTAATTAACAATAAAATGTGTATATATATATGTAGTGTGGGCTCAATCTATAGTTTTGTTACTTTATTAAACATTTTGTTAGCCTTATCCCAGATATGTAGCTTGTTTTTGGTCACCAGTTATAAGTGTTACATTTATTGATGTGGGGAAAAATGTTTTTTGGAGACATGAGAACAATGTGCTAATGTGTCAAATGTAATTAAATAAACTGTAATGACATTCTATTTACTTATGGCCCTTGTAAAGGACATATGATACATTTAATCTTAAATTTAGATCACATCAAATTACATCATATCTTAAATTTAGAAAGTTTTACTGACAACAGAAACTGTGTCTTATAAAATTGTGAAGCTTTCTTTCGCTCATAAACAGTGGTATTTTTTGCTAGTGATGGTATACTCAAATATTTAGATATTTTAAGTTTGTATGCTGTTTATTTAGGCATTGTTCCATCATTGATAATAACACTGATTAATGTTTTCAGGTTTTATTTTCTTCTTTCAGATAAGTAGGGACATAGTAATGCACATTTTATTAACCTCTTTGGATATAATAGATGTTGCAAGTGACCGTGTAGTTTCATAAAATGTAGTTCTACAAAGTCTATTTTGTGTGCCTGCATATAGACTATATTGCAATGAAAGAACAAAGCTGTAGAAATAAATATACTTGTCTGCTCCTTTTTAAAGTAAATCAAAGTTTTTCATATGGTCATGCAAATGTACAAGACAACAGCTAAGTGTCTGATGTGGGAAGTTTTTCCCAGGATTGGGGTGTACACAGCACTGATATCAGATAATTGTACCCATTTTTATGAAAAATCAGTTCCATTCTGTTCTATGTTTGGCATAGATGATAGAACCTTGTGTCCACACTCATATTCATTGGTGGACAGGATGTATGGGCTGTTGTAGACCAAATTAAATACAATTTACTGGGCCATATGAAACCTTGGATAGATTTGTCACTAAGTTTAGGAGTTCTAGAGGCAAATGATAGTTGCTTAGACTTAATGCTGTACAGTGGGAGATAAAATGTTCATGTGTTTAAAAGAATTAACTAAATTGGTGTAGTTTTGTTTCTAAACAGATCCCTGTAGATGTGATCTCTTGTTCCAATCAAAGCCACTAAAGCAATGTATGTCAGTAACTCTTGATGACTGCAAATACATTAAAGATCATAAAAGGAAGTGTAAGAATTCACAATTCAAGTGTCCATTTAAATCCACATTTGTGACAGTGACATTTTCAGTTTTTATAGTATTCAAAGTCTGAGTGAGAGCAGCAGGAGTGTTATTCACATAAGTGCAAGTGGAATGCATACAAGAGACTGTTGCAGAAAAATACATTAGAAGTATTTCAGTAATGGACAATTCTAAATAATTGTATGTGATACTCTGTATGTAGAGAATTGCAGTTGTTTTGATTGTTATATACAGTGCCTTGCAAAAGTATTCACCCCCTTGGCATTTTTCGTGTTTTGTTGCCTCACAACCTGGAATTAACATGGATTGTTTGAGACTTGCATCATTTAATTTACAGAACATGCCCACAACTTTGAAGATTTTTTTTTATTGTGAAGCAAACAACAAATAGGATAAAATAACAGAAAAAGTCAATGTGCATAACTATTCACCCCCCTAAAGTCAATACTTTGTAGAGCCACCTTTTGCGGCTATCACAGCTCCAAGTCACTTTGGATAAGTCTCCTATGAGCTTGCCACATCTTATCACTGGGATTTTTGCCCATTTCTTCTTGCAAAGCTGCTCCAGCTCCTTCAAGTTGGATGGTTTGCGCTTGTGAACAGCAATCTTTAAGTCTGACCACAGATTTTCTAT
The DNA here is from genome assembly GCA_037952925.1 of Lithobates clamitans. NCBI lineage: Eukaryota > Metazoa > Chordata > Amphibia > Anura > Ranidae > Lithobates > Lithobates clamitans. The sequence continues at coordinate 2,552,462 of JBBGZY010000192.1, read as the reverse complement.
TGGATTGAGGTCTGGGCTTTGACTAGGCCATTCCAACAAATTTACATGTTTCCCCTTAAACCACTCAAGTTTTGCTTTAGCAGTGTGTTTGGGGTCTTTTTATGGGCTTCATAACAAAGGGGGTGAATACATACGCACATGCCAATTATCAGTTTTTTATTTCTAAAAAATAGTTTTATGTATATATTTTTCTAATTTTACTTCTCCAACTTAGACTTTTGTGTTCTGATCCATCGCATATAATTCAGATTTAAAAAACATTGAACTAAAGGCTGTAATGTAACAAAATAGGTAAAAAGCCAAGGGGGGTGAATACTTTTGCAAGGCACTGTATGTCCTAAGTAGGGATGAGCCGAACACCCCCCAGTTCGGTTCACATCCAGAACATGCGAACAGGCAAAAAATTTGTTCGAACACGCAAACACCGTTACTAATACCAGGGACGGACCTGGCTCCGGACCTGCCCATGTTCTAAGCTGACCAACTCTCTACCCTTCTTTTTCTCTGTCCTCCCCTCTCCCACGTTCTTTCTTTCCTCTCTCTGGTTATTTTTAGCCTCTCAGGCTCCTTTTGACGTACCTAGATATCTTTACCCCATTGGTTGGGGATATCTTGGATAAGGTTGGTCGGGGCGTCGGGGGAATACCATCACCGCTAGATAAATTTAATTTCCTCATACATACTGGCCTAGAGGTAGAGGGCACCATCATTTTGCCCTCTCTCTTGGACCTATCATTACTGGAGGCAGCGAGGGATGCTGGGGAGACCCTTATCACACAGGAAGATCCCATGGGATAGTTTGTGTGGGCCCCGGTATGTCCTGGCATGCTCTCATCAAGAAAATTCACTTTTACATGGTATCCCTTTCGGGCGGTGTGGGATTCCCTCCGACAGCCCTGACCTGAATATGCTGTCCGGTTTTATGGTACCTAGGCTTATTACCGGGTAACTCTCTACCATTTACCCCAGTAGTTTTTATGGTTTAGTGTTACCCTTATATAGCCTTTATGTGTTCTCTTTTTTTACCTAAATAACAGCCTTATCCTTTTTGATCTGGTCGACTGTAAAGCAATTGCATGTAGCTGTCTCAGGAATATATTGTATTCTGAATTTACGCAACTTTATGTTTTTATGTGAAATATCTCAATAAACTTCTTTAAACTTAAAAAAACACAAGAGACGGTTTTTGACCTTTATTAATTTCTTCTTTTTTCATCTTCTTTCTTCTGGTCTTCCTTCGGTTTTCTTCTTCCTCCATCTTCTTCTTCCTCCGCTCTTCTCATCCTGCATCTTCTTCTGGCGGATCGTGCGGATGGAGCGGAGAAGAAGCCAGAGGAAGATGGAAAAAGAAGAAATTAATAAAGTACTTGTCAAAAACCGTCTCTTGTGTTTTTTAATCTTTTTGACACTTTTTTTGTGAAATGGTAGGGGTACAGTTGTACCCCATTACCAATTCACACAGGGAGGGCGGGATCTGGGGGGCTTCCAGATTCCAATAAGGAATATTACATTTTTATTGTTTCACTTTAAGCGTTATTAAAATCACTGCTCCCGAAAAAACTGCCTTTTTTAAAACTTTTTTTTGCATTGATACATGTCCCCTGGGACAGGACTCAGGTCCCCAAACACTTTTTATGACAATACCATGCATATAAGCCTTTAAAATTAGCACTTATGATTTCTACCATAGACTTTAAAAGCGTGTTCTGCGGCTTTCGAATTTGCCGCGAACACCCCAAATTGTTCGGTGAACAGGCGAACAGCCGATGTTCGAGTCCAACTCATGTTCAACCCGAACATAAAGCCCATCCCTAGTCCTAAGTATTATTATTGTGAACGCCTTAAAAGTAGAACTTTGGTCAGAGAAAAAAAAAAGAGAAAGAGAGCGCACCAGCCTAGTGCATTATCCTTGATGAATTTATTAGTTAAAACCAAGATAAAAATCTACTCACAAAGGTAGGAGAAAAAAATCACATTGTATACAGGCACAGGAACAATTGGTCCAATGGTAGCAGTTTTTCCAAGTCCTAGGAAGAGGACGTACGGACTGCTGCTGGCTAACGCATTTCGAAGGTGTCCCTTCTTTATCAGAGCCTTAGTGGTGCTAGTCTCCTGTTAGTCTTTATACATGTGTCCATCTAAAAAGCACTCTTCAAATTGGTGCTGAAACCCCTCCCTTAATTGGTGGGTGGTCCTACGAGAAGGATGGGCCTTGGCTTCATTGTTGTAAGACAGTAGAGTATTTATATTTTAATTTTATTTTGATTTAAATTTGAATTTTAGTATTAATTTAATTTAAGTTTTAGTTTTAGTTTTGATTTTAATTTTAATTTTAATCAGCAGCCATACATATATTCAAAAGTATACGCATCCAATGGCAGGCAGGTCGAGGTTGTCCTGCAAATGTCACTATGTGGTATGCAGTTTTCAGTCAATAGAAATGCATCCTGACCATTGCGAATGGTATCCTAAGGCTTTAAAAACAGATCCTGAGACGAGCAGACAAAAATGATGATGGAAAACTGTCCTTTGAAGAATTCAAGGCTTACTTTGCTGATGGAATCCTAAGTGCAGAGGAGCTAAGCAAGCTTTTCCACACCATCGACACCCACAAAACTGACCCTCCCTTTCTTTTTTCCAATGATGACTACACTATGCTGAGAGCTGAGCCTCCTTGGGGATCCATCCATTTCCATCACAGTCCTTGACGTCCTTCCAATCTTTACCCTCATCCCTGGGAGTTCCGGACTAGCAGGATCTCAATGCCCATCTAGACCCTCTGTAACGGGGGGTCATGGGGTTCTGGTAAGCGGCCAGGCTCCCTCTTTTGGTGGTGGACCCACACATTTATGACCTTACATACTCTGAATCACCTGGGACTGTCTATCATCTTTTGGGTTTCCTCCCATATGGACCTTCATGACCTACTCCCTGGTTTACATTAATCACACATGGACTCATTTTGAAGTTTGATTGCACTGTTTGTGTTATATTACTGCACTGCTCACCAGAGGGGCTTATGTATTTCCTTATACTTTCTTACATTGTGCGTGGTACAGTTTGGTACAACATTTAATTCATGTATATATTTTACTTTCTTTGGTGTGGCACTCTTTAGCCACATATTCACTAGTTTGCTAAGTGCGAGTCAATATTTTTTCTCTTTCACTATGTGGGTGAGCCAGGGCATATCTGACATTGTTTGGAACCCCCCTCTTCTCTTTTTTGGATTGCAGGCATCAGTGGACAAAGAACAGAAATCAAACATCATACCTTGTAGTGTGAAGGGCAAATGGCGGCTCTTTAGCTCAAGCAGGGAGCTCTTGTGGGGAAAACCCAAACAACAAGAAATCTCGATACCAGACCACTTCTGATATCCAACAGGCCTGCTTCTCTACCCAATATACCAATAAGGCATTCGAAATTCAGAATATTATTAAAAAGAACTGGAATATTCTGAAGCATAACCCAGTATTGGGGAAGACACTCCCCGACCACCCTAACATTGTTTTCCGGAAACCCCGAGACCTTAGGAGCCTGGTAGCCCCAAGTAGAGTAAAGATATCTACCAATAAACCAACTAATAGTTGGACAACAATATTTGACCAAAAAGGGTGCTACAGGTGCGGTGTAAAGAATTGTGGCACATGCATGTACATGTGGCATAGAAAGAAACCTGTGGCAGGGAGAGATGGGAAAGTCCATAAAATTAAACAATTTATAAACTGTGGAACAGAGTATGTGATCTATGGCATTGTTTGTCCATGTGGGCGCCTGTATGTTGGCCGTACACAACGTCCAATGCGAGTCAGAATAGGAGAACATAAATGTAGCATCATAAATCTAAGAGACTAATACCCAGTCCCTCGACACTTTCTAGAGGCCCACCAAGGAGACCCTGCAGGCATGAAAGTATTCGGTATTGAGTCTATTGGAGGAGAGCTGGATACAGGAAGAAGACACCAGAGGCTATGCAAGAGAGAAGCCTTCTGGATCTTCACCCTTGGCAGCCTCGCCCCCAGAGGCCTAAACGAAGACCCGGAAATACACAAAATAGTATAATGCTAGCATTAAGCTACTGTAGTGGGCTAATTTCATATCCATCCAATATATTTATTATTATCAATTATCTAGTTACCACCAGGTTCCCTTGTATTATTATATCTATAGCGCTTTAGGTTATTATGTAATATTCAATAATCTATCATTTATATTCTACTAGGTCTTGGATCAATTGTGAGATTTTAGTTCAAAGATCATATTAGTCTAATGCCCTTTTTGCAGAATAGCCCTCTACAAATATGGTAAATATGCATCGACCATAAGATTAGACCACAGCATGCATAGGTCTATACATATGTATGTATATACAATCAGTGGCTTTATCCAACTTTATCTTTTTTTTTTTATCTTTTTTTTTATTTATTTTTTTACTTTAATTCAATCTAATTTAATTTATTTCAATTTAATCTAATTTAATTTAATTTTATTTTGTTTTATTTTTATCTAATTTAATTTATTTCAAATTAAATTTAATTCATCTATTATTTATTTTATATACCTATTTTACTAAGAAAGTATACTAAAACTAGTGTCCATATTCTCACTATAAATGATTATCATCATTATTTTATTATCATCATCATTCTTTATTCAATTTGTTGTTCATCATTATCTAATTAGTTAATTTGATATAACGATTCTGTTATCTCTTTCTTTGGTGTTTATTCAATAGCCTCTGTATGTACAGGTAGGGGCATTCGAATTATAGTTACACCTGAAATAATGTGCAAAATTATTATATGTATTTTATATACGTGGTTATAACAAACCCTTTTAAGTTACATGGTAGTGTACGTAGGTAGTGTACTTTTGAGACGGTACTTGGTCACGCAATTACATCACATCCGGCTTCCGTGGTTCGTCTGTCTGTCGAGGGTGGAATGTACGCTGCTGCCGCGATCATCTGGGAACTTCTTCTACAGAGCAGATTCCCCCATTCGAAAGACACGCTTCCTAGCCTCAGTGCCGGGCGATGGCACCTTATATGTGAGTAGCCACTTGGCTATGCTTTGTTTTTATTAAATTTTTAAATAAATGGTGTTACATTATGTTTGGTTCCTCTCCATCTATTTTATATCCCATGCGTGAGACCCTGTGATGTGAGGACAAGAGTTCGGTTTAATTTTCTCCATTGCAGCAAGCATTATCTTGCTAAAGCCTATTTGACCTTTTTTTCATTAAATTAGTCAACTTCATCTGGTAAGCGGACATCCATTCCCATGAGCACATTGATGTCTTTCAGTGATGGTGAAGGGATTTTGCTGCTCACGTCTTGATACCAAGATTTACATCAGGATTCTATACAATTTATTTTTTACCTTTGATGGACTTCTTTATTATATTACACATCTGATATTTATTTGACATTATATGTTACGGTTGCACAATTATTATTGAACACAATTATTATTTTTTGCTTCCAGGTTTATGACTTTGTTTATCCAATTTCTATGCACACAGGCAGGCTGGTTCTCATTATTTGAATGTATTATTTTTAGCTCACATTTAATGGGATTTTTTGTGCATTAGCTTCTTTGACAATTATCTAGCGCTCCCCAACCCCCCCTTTTTTCACAGTGTTCGTAGGGACCGGTTCCGACAATTTACGGGAGTCCAAGTACACATACCCCTGTATCTATATACGGACATTTTTTACTGCATTTTTTACTATACTTTTTTCTCTTAAATAATCTTTATTGACAATTCTTAATTTACATACATCATATTGTATTAAAACACCTACATGTTCGCGTGGACATACTCCACTAGAAAAGGGACATACATCATATGGTACACTAAGGCGATCGGAAGTTTTTTTTGTTTTTTTTTTCCCCCCAACCCTCCCACCCTTCCCTTACCCACCCCCTACCTTGGGCCACATCCTTCCTTTTATTCCTGGCACCCTAGGCTTTCCAACCACGGGTTCCACATCTTTTCAAACTTCTTAAGGTTCCCTCTTCTAATATATAGGGCTCTCTCCTTCCATATTACCTCATTTATTGTTTTAGCCCACTCGTCCACTGCAGGGGGAAGGACTGTTTGCCATCTCTGCATAATGAGCTTCCGGGCCTGGTATAGACACCTCAGAACGGCTAGTTTAGCTGCTACCTCCTCCCGTCTCCATACCCTGTATCCAAGAATACAGAATCTGACGTCTATCTCCAGGGAAAGCCCCCATTTGCCCTCAATAGAGCCCACAACCCCCCGCCAGTAACGTACTAGCTTGGGGCACCTCCATACCATGTGTATCAGATCGCCCTCTTCCCCACACCTGGGACACTTAGCATCAGTTCTTACACCGAAACGGAATAATTTTTTTGGGGTGTAGTATGCTCTATGTAGCAACATTAGGTGGGAGAGTCTCTGTGCAGGTGAAACTGAAACCTCCTGTCCCACCTCCAGTATTTCCTTCCATTGTGTATCAGTCAGCTTTCCCACATCCTTTTCCCACCCCTCCCTGCAGCCCAGATGCTCTGATCTGACAATGGTTTCCTTGCACAGCTGCGCATACATTCCAGAGATAAAGCCCTTCATCTCCCCGGACTTGATCACCCTTTGGAGGAGTGCAGCGTCTGTCCAGGCTGGGGGATTTACCCTAAATTTTTTACTATACTTGAATCCTTTAATTATACATACATGTTTATATATATGTGTATTTTTTTACTATCCTTAGTGCACCTCTTGCTCGTCTTCTAATACATGTGTCCATGAGTATTTAACAGCTACAGAAAAACTCCTAGTTTCCAGTTACAGCTATGGAACCGTTTTCCTTTTTCCGTCTTTTATAATAGTCCTTTTTTATATCTTTTTATATTTTACTATCACCAATATTTGCTTAATGCTATTTACGCCCAGCATTCGGCAATTATATTCTCTCTCTCTTTTCCCCTCCCCCCTTTCTTGTATAATTATCATGTTTCTTATTCCCCTTTAGAGGCTCCACTGTGAATCAGGAACCCATCGCCTAGATGCTTCTGTCCAGCTTTTGGCCTCTATCTTCGTCTTTGACAAAATGGAGACTATTGTTTACTATAGTTTGTCAATCCCGTGCGCCGATGGGCGCACGGAAAATGATGTCATGACCGCACATCCGCCCCGTGGACCGCAACCCGGAAGCGGTGGAGCGGCGTGCATTCCACTCGGCTCTATGGAGCATTGGGACATGTAACCGGCCTAAAACTGCCAGCAATGGATGCCAGAACAGCCATAGTCCCCACAAGGGCTTCCTGCTTGAGCTAAAGAGCCGCCATTTGCCCTGCACACTACAAGGTATGATGTTTGATTGTTGATCTTAGATTTTAGATTTCTGTTCTTTGTCCTCTGATGCCTGCAATCCAAAAAAGAGAAGAGGGGGGTTCCAAACAATGTCAGATATGCCCTGGCTCACCCACATAGTGACATTTGCAGGACAACCTCGACCTGCCTGCCATTGAAAGCGTATACTTTTGAATATATGTATGGCTGCTGATTAAAATTAAAATTAAAATCAAAACTAAAACTAAAACTTAAATTAAATTAATACTAAAATTCAAATTTAAATCAAAATAAAATTAAAATATAAATACTCTACTGTCTTACAACAATGAAGCCAAGGCCCATCCTTCTCGTAGGACCGCCCACCAATTAAGAGAGGGGTTTCAGCACCAATTTGAAGAGTGCTTTTTAGATGGACACATGTATAAAGACTAACAGGAGACTAGCACCACTAAGGCTCTGATGAAGAAGGGACAACTTCGAAATGCGTTAGCCAGCAGCAGTCCGTACGTCCTCTTCCTAGGACCTGGAAAAACTGCTACCATTGGACCAATTGTTCCTGTGCCTGTATACAATGCGATTTTTTCTCCTACCTTTGTGAGTAGATTTTAATCTTGGCTTTAACTAATAAATTTATCAAGGATAATGCACTAGGCTGGTGCGCTCTCTTTCTCTTTTTTATCATTACTACTAGGATAATCCCATCCTGAAGAGCAGCAAGGCTAAAACCCATAGTCCTTCTTGAACCCTGGGGATCATTTAGCCAATACACCTGTGCGCAAGAGTATTTTGCATTTATACTGTACATTTCGCTAAGAATGTATGGTATTGATGCTTTATAAGATACGTTGTGTTATTTATCTTGATATTTGGATGATGTGGGCCAAGAACTCTCATTTATATGTTGGGGGATACTAATAAAAAAAAAAAAGCAAGCTATATGTGTGTGTACAGATTTATTTAATATGATGTTTTATAATTCATGTTTTAAGGCATAGGAGAGGTAAAAAATAAACCATAAAAATTAAAATTAGGCTACTGACTTAGACAGTATAGCAGTGACTGACAGAAGAGACCCATGCTGACTGTTATTGTATAATATTCTGCAGTATAGTGTGTGCAGGGATGGACAAAAATTGAAATGGTTTTGGGTTTAGCAAACTTTGTGGGAAGACTACAGAATTAAAACTAATGAAATATCGGGACTGACTATATTGACCTATGACATGACCAGGATAATAGTGACTGGTAGGTGGAGTCAAGGTTAAGAAATTATAAGAATTTTAAATGTATTGTATGGGAAATAGTATTGGCTGGAAACTAGGAAATAAAATGTAGAATAATAATCTATATAAAATACTTCATACTGAAAACATGTACTAATAATGTTGAGGAATATTCTAAGTATTGTGTTGTGATAAATCTATATAGATATATGTATATTATTTAAGCGGATGATGTAGAAGTAAAAGGAACGCACTAAATGAAGTTATTAGATAACATGACAGTGTAGGAGCCATTGCTTTGTAGGTTGCCCTGAAATGCTTGCCAGAGACCTATTGTATCCTGACACTGACTATTTTTTATTTTTTACAATCATTTTAAAGTGTAGTTTATATCCAGACAAATATCGGGTGATCGCAGAAGACATGATGTTACAACTTGTTACAAATGTTAATTTCTACAAAGGAAGCATTTCATGCAATAAAGTAGGAAGTGGAAAATCTGAGCCTTGTATCTTTGCAGAACAGGTATGCAGGTATGCACAGAACAGGTATGCACTGAACTTGTGTCTTACAGTATCCAAAGCAGCGTGTGCTATGATACTGAACCAGAAAATGATGATGAAGGAGATCTCTCCAAAAACATCAAGCACTTGGCTAAGCTGAAAAGACCTATGCAGAGCCTTATGGGACTGAGTCTTGGAACCACATATTTGGCTTTCATTCACTAGCTAAATTAATTGTTCCTCTTCCCTTTTATCCTTTATGTGATGTTGCTGAGTAACTGTTGTCTGTTGCAAGAAGTTTGTGGCAAGGATGATCACGATGCCACTGAGACTGACAACTATGTCTTCTGTGCCACATATGGAGAAGACTTTGCAGCTACAGAAGAATATTCAGTGTGTTTTTGATTGGACTGATTTTTTTTGTGGATGATTTATGTGATAAGTGTCGGGTGCATGGGGTCTCTGAAGGGCATGGTGGGTGATCTGTATTGTAAGTGCTGTGAGGCTTATGCCCCAACAAGGGGTAAATGTAGTAGAGGTTCATATTAACCAATATATTTTGTTATTCATTTTAATTTGCATATGTTTTATTGATAATATCATTATTATTCATATTATTATTATATAGTAGTTGTCTTATCAATATTATTTTTCAATAGTAAAGCAATAGTTATTATTCTTTATTAATGTATACTATGTTATTCCATAAATATAGAGAGAGTCTTCATTTTTAAATGTTGAACTTTAGATGACCTCTCTGCTCCTTTCTGATATTTTTTATAAGATTATAAGTTTACTGGGTGAAAGTGTATTAGGATACTTCATAGTTTTTAAGTAAGCGCTAATTAGAAAAGAAACATCTTTGACAGCAGTTGAATTATAGTCTGATAAGATAACATTCCTTAAAGGTAATAAATAAACATTGTCAAGTATAAGAAGTTTTATGTGGAATATGGGAAAGTTATGTACGCTCATTTAGTATGACAGGTTGTGTCCTCATTAAAACTGTTAAAATACATTAAATAAGATAACACTGATGTGTATGTATATATTAATAATTAGACAATATTGAATAAAGTAGTTCGCTAATATTGTACCTTTTTGTGAAACCAATATATGAATATATATATACATAGAATTGTATAGTGAAAAACAATAAGATATAACACATAAGGTGGGGTTATTGAAAGTTCATTTTCCCAAAGTCATAAATCTGTTATGCTTGAGTTGGTAAAGTCTTATCAGGACAAGAAGGGTTTGATTTAACATGACTGGGTGCCATATTGTCTCTATACAAGTATTTTAATGGGTAAAGCCATAGACAAAACCAGTTATAAATCATTTTAATAAACATGTAGGAATTCTGGGAATTAATAAGTTTGTCTGGTTGTATGACAGGTGTCAGATTTATGGTTAGTTACATTGACGTAGATCTTAGCAACCAATCATGTTGTACCTAATATGCTTGCATTGTAAGAAACTGTATAAATTATACCTACATCTTCTAATACTTTCAACATAATCCTGTATGTTCCCAGCTGTTAATAAACCTGCATAACTGAGGTCCTGCCTGGTTCGATACGTTATTATTCTACTTCAGAAGCTCAAATAAATTACATCTGGGAATGTACTCAGTACAATATTTAGTGATGGATTTACTAATAAATGACACTGTAATTTCTACTTTTACAAATGACTTTTCCCGGTCTTTTTTAAATTGTGGCTTGTATGCCAATAAATTAATACAGGGAACATACTCACTAAAATGTCTATTTTGTCTGAAAATAAATTATACTATAATGTTTATGTTTATGGGTACAAATGGCTGTTAGTGGTCCTATTCAAATTAGGGCTGGAGCAGAATAAAATTAATACTTTGGAGCATATCCAATAACAAATTATACTGTAATATTGATATATAGATTTAAAAATGTCTGGAAAGTAAACAGCTTTCTTCAGCAAAGAAATATAAAAACAGTCCACAGTTCTGGTATCATGAAAAAAGAATACAATGGCTCGGAACCAATATACCAGTCTCATACCAAGATTTAGAGTTCCTGTCTGTTTCAGAGTTCGACAAAGGCCACAGGAGCTCAGAAAACACTGTCCAATTCATACTTCACAGACATATGATGGTTGTTTCCTGTTCTTTTTCTGGACTCATATGCAGATGGAATAACCTTTCTGGGACCTAAGTCCCTGTAAGTAGGATTTTAACAAAATTCTCTCCAAGCCTCCAAATTCCAGATTCCAAACAAGGACTTACCAATCCTGGGAGCACTGTAAATCAATCGTCTCCTCTCCAAACAGACTACCCCGGAATCCATTCACTCTGCACAGGTGAAAACTGTTGAATACCCAAAAATGCATACAAGTCATTCCCCCTTAAATTTTTCCACTTTTTTACATAAGATTAGATTTTTATGTTTGTGCCTGCATAGTCCCAACCAAAGAGGCATTTTGTTTTTGTTCCTCATATGATATTCTAGGGATGGTGGTACCCTCCAACACCAGGTCAGCTCTTTATGCTATTCCTCTTAAAGAGACCACAACTCAAATAACAGGGAAACATACCTGCCACCCAGAACACATTCCTGGCATCCTGTAATAGTTACTGTAAATGCAGAAAGTTTATACATGTCTTTTGCCTTCCTTTGGAATTACTTTGATTTATGTTGTTTCTAACATTTATGTATGTGACGATTTGTATAAATTATTCCTGCGCTACCTTGGAAAACAGTGGTGCACATGGACAGCTGCAAACACTGAGTGGGATCAAACAAAGCCCATGGGTAGTGTAAAAATGTATGTGACGAATTACCCATTTTTTGTTTTTTCGTTCCATATATAGTATACATATATATATACATACCTCACATTTTTGTAAATATTTTATTATATCTTTTCATGTGATAACACTGAAGAAATTACACTTTGCTACAATGTAAAGTAGTGAGTGTACAGCTTGTATAACAGTGTAAATATGCTGTCCCCTCAAAATAACTCAACACACAGCCATTAATTCTAAACCGCTGGCAACAAAATTGAGTACACCCCTAAGTGAAAATGTCCAAACTGGGCCCAAAGTGTTAATATCTTGGGCATGGAGTTCACCAGAGCTTCACAGGTTGCCACTGGAGTCCTCTTCCACTCATCCATGACAATGTAACTGAGCTGGTGGATGTTAGAGACCTTGCGCTCCTCCGCCTTCCATTTGATGATGCCCCACAGATGCTTAATAGGGTTTAGGCCTGGAGACATGCTTGGCCAGTCTATCACCTTTACCCTCAGCTTCTTTAGCAAGGCTGTGGTCATCTTGGAGGTGTGTTTGGGGCCGTTATCATGTTGGAATACTGCCCTGTGGCCCAGTCTCCGAAGGGAGGGGATCATGCTCTGCTTCAATATGTCACAGTACAGGTTGGCATTCATGGTTGCCCTAATGAACTGAAGTGCCGCCAACACTCATGCAGCCCCAGACCATGACACTCCCACCACCATGCTTGACTGTAGGACACACTTGTCTTTGTACTCCTCACCTGGTTGCCGCCACACGCGCTTGACACCATCTGAACCAAATACGTTTATCTTGGTCTCATCAGACCATGGACATGGTTCCAGTAATCCATGTTCTTAGTCTGCTGGTCTTCAGCAAAATGCTTGCGGGCTTTCTTGTGGATCATCTTTAGAAGAGGCTTCCTTCTGGAAAGACAGCCATGCAAACCAATTTGATGCAGTGTGTGACGTATGGTCTGAGCACTGACCAGCTGACCCCCCACCCCTTCAACCTCTGCAGCAATGCTGGCAGCACTCATACATCTATTTTCCAAAGACAACCTCTAAATATGATGCTGAGCACGTGCAATCAACTTCTTTGGTTGACCATGGCGATGTCTGTTCTGAGTCGAACCTGTCCTGCTGTATGATCTTGGCCACTGTGCTGCAACTCAGTTTCAGGGTCTTGGTAATCTTCTTAGACAAGACAAGGATTCCCCAGGGGGGTTTTTTAGGCAGCAATACATTATTGTAATAATAAAGTAAATAACGTTCATGAGGTATTTAGAATATGTAACAATTTTATTAAAAAATACAGACTCTGGTTAACATGTAACAAAAATCGACATATAACATCACCCATGGTTAAAAAGCGTATCATCAATAATATCCATATGAATACCCCGATGCATTTCGACCCATTGGTCTTCTTCAGGGGGGTTTTTTATTCTAGGGAAATATGTCACAATTAGAGTTTGAACTTATAACTTTGGTCAATATGTAAAACATTTACACAGCATTTAGCGTTGATAAATAATTGTATTACATTGTATCTATGGAGGTATATTTACCATTGGGTGGATGATAAGATGGAGATACACCACACGAACCAGATTGTTTAAAAACATGAAGGCCCAGAGATCCCAGAGACCACACATATCCCTCCGTGCCCCACAGGCACATCCGCAATCCATTGGACTTACAGGGGGTCACACACTTGGACGGGGGAAAGGACGGGGGCGAGGCACCTGCCATTGTGTATAAATAAAGACTTGGTTAGGAACCTTAGTGGTATTATTCAAAAGTATCTAGTGTCGTAGGGCAATAGCTAATTAGCCCTCACTGAGGTGATTACTTGTATATATATATATATATATATATTAATGTTAGTCAAACCTACTAATTGGGAGTATGTATTTTATTGATAATATAATAATTATGGGATACAGATTAATGAGAAAGTGTGTCTAAATGAGGCATAATGGGTGATGAGTATATATTAGTGCATGGATGGAAAAAGTGAATGTGCTGGTGGTGCCACAGTGATGAAAATGGATGTGAAGTGATCGTGTGGGAATGCGCTGTGAAGGATGGGTTAAAAACCAAAGTGTTAAAAGAAGAAAACTAAACCAAACTGCGATGAAAACTAAAAAAGTGTATGAGTGCCAGTGAACAAAAAAGCCAAATGTTGAGAGTGTATGGGGTGAATGTAACGATTGGAATGGTGAGCATGTGTGTGAGTGATGATGGCTAGAAGTGAAAAAACAATTGTACCTAGTGAGTATATCCAAAAAATAGTGAGTTAGTGATGATATTATTAGAATCGATGTCAACTATAGTAAGTATATTAAACATAGCACTTACCTAGTGCTAGATGCTTCTCAGTATAGTGGCAGCTTGACAAGGATGCAACTACAAATCATCCAAGAACTGCCAATTATATGATCCCAGGGGGCTAACCTACGACTTGCAGGTGATGAACTCCTCCCCCAACACGCCAACCCCCACATGTCCATGGCGCCGATTAGCAGCGTCTGTGTGGCCCCCTCGGCGTTCCGGAAGGCAGACGCCCCGACAACCGCCGTCACCTCCGACGCAATTGCGTGACGTCGCGACGCCACGCGCGTGCGCAAAGGAACCCGCACGCACGTGACGTCACTGACAGTCCGGCGGTGATCAAGGGACGCCGCCGGCACGGGAGAAGCTCCCCACGACTGCACTTAGACAAAAGTCTTGTCGTGGAGATCACAAGGGGGAGGATCGCAAGGTATAATGCGTCTCCCCCCCCCCCCCCCCCCCGTGCCGGGAAGTCAAATGGAGATGGGAATGCTACCCCGGGATACACAGCGGACACCGCAGTCCATGGGCAGTGAGCCCTACATGCCAAAACAAAGTGTTGTGGCCACATGTAATGTAATAGTTCATAAATTTGGAGGTAATAATGTATATCTAATAATATATGTCTAGATGTTAAACAATTCATTGAAAAAGCCAGGAACATATAAAAAACCAAAGAGGTCCAAAGATGGGGAGGGAAAAAGAAGTGTTTTCCTTCATCCCAGGAGCACTATTCTCCCATGCTCACATGGTAGATATGTTCTACACCAGGCAACATTCTTAAACCATTGGAACGAAAAACCAATTGGAGCAAGGATGGGGAGGGGGAAAAAATAATTGTTTGCCCCCATCCCAGGAGTAATGTTCTCCTATGCCAATTGTTGGTGAGTGCAATCATACCGAGCAACATCTTCAAACTGTTGGAGTATGCCCTGGCTCATGTAGGGTCTCTCATGTGCTAAAAGGGGAAACGGGTGTTTAACCACCCAAATGGAAGAAAAACAATGGAAAAAGCACATATGTGAGAGCACCCAGGCTGCACAACCCAAATGTATACAGAAAAGACAACACAAGGATTCCCCAGGGGGGGTTTTTAGGCAGCAATACATTATTGTAAAAATAAAGTAAATAAAGTTCATGAGGTATTTAGAATATGTAACAATTTTATTAAAAAATACAGACTCTGGTTAACATGTAACAAAAATCGACATATAACATCACCCATGGTTAAAAAGCGTATCATCAATAATATCCATATGAATACCCCGATGCATTTCGACCCATTGGTCTTCTTCAGGGGGGTTTTTTATTCTAGGGAAATATGTCACAATTAGAGTTTGAACTTATAACTTTGGTCAATATGTAAAACATTTACACAGCATTTAGCGTTGATAAATAATTGTATTACATTGTATCTATGGAGGTATATTTACCATTGGGTGGATGATAAGATGGAGATACACCACACGAACCAGATTGTTTAAAAACATGAAGGCCCAGAGATCCCAGAGACCACACATATCCCTCCGTGCCCCACAGGCACATCCGCAATCCATTGGACTTACAGGGGGTCACACACTTGGACGGGGGAAAGGACGGGGGCGAGGCACCTGCCATTGTGTATAAATAAAGACTTGGTTAGGAACCTTAGTGGCATTATTCAAAAGTATCTAGTGTCGTAGGGCAATAGCTAATTAGCCCTCACTGAGGTGATTACTTGTATATATATATATATATTAATGTTAGTCAAACCTATTAATTGGGAGTATGTATTTTATTGATAATATAATAATTATGGGATACAGATTAATGAGAAAGTGTGTCTAAATGAGGCATAATGGGTGATGAGTATATATTAGGAATATTGAATCCAATTTGTGCATGGATGGAAAAAGTGAATGTGCTGGTGGTGCCACAGTGATGAAAATGGATGTGAAGTGATCGTGTGGGAATGCGCTGTGAAGGATGGATTAAAAACCAAAGTGTTAAAAGAAGAAAACTAAACCAAACTGCGATGAAAACTAAAAAAGTGTATGAGTGCCAGTGAACAAAAAAGCCAAATGTTGAGAGTGTATGGGGTGAATGTAACAATTGGAATGGTGAGCATGTGTGTGAGTGATGATGGCTAGAAGTGAAAAAACAATTGTACCTAGTGAGTATATCCAAAAAATAGTGAGTTAGTGATGATATTATTAGAATCGATGTCAACTATAGTAAGTATATTAAACATAGCACTTACCTAGTGCTAGATGCTTCTCAGTATAGTGGCAGCTTGACAAGGATGCAACTACAAATCATCCAAGAACTGCCAATTATATGATCCCAGGGGGCTAACCTACGACTTGCAGGTGATGAACTCCTCCCCCAACACGCCAACCCCCACATGTCCATGGCGCCGATTAGCAGCATCTGTGTGGCCCCCTCGGCGTTCCGGAAGGCAGACGCCCCGACAACCGCCGTCACCTCCGACGCAATTGCGTGACGTCGCGACGCCATGCGCGTGCGCAAAGGAACACGCACGCACGTGACGTCACTGACAGTCCGGCGGTGATCAAGGGACGCCGCCGGCACGGGAGAAGCTCCCCACTACTGCACTTAGACAAGAGTCTTGTCGTGGAGATCACAAGGGGGAGGAATCGCAAGGTATAATGCGTCTCCCCCCCCCCCCGTGCCGGGAACCCAAATGGAGATGGGAATGCTACCCCGGGATACGCAGCGGACACCGCAGTCCATGGGCAGTGAGCCCTACATGCCAAAACAAAGTGTTGTGGCCACATGTAATGTAATAGTTCATAAATTTGGAGGTAATAATGTATATCTAATAATATATGTCTAGATGTTAAACAATTCATTGAAAAAGCCAGGAACATATAAAAAACCAAAGAGGTCCAAAGATGGGGAGGGAAAAAGAAGTGTTTTCCTTCATCCTAGGAGCACTATTCTCCCATGCTTACATGGTAGATATGTTCTACACCAGGCAACATTCTTAAACCATTGGAACGAAAAACCAATTGGAGCAAGGATGGGGAGGGGGAAAAAATAATTGTTTGCCCCCATCCCAGGAGTAATGTTCTCCTATGCCAATTGTTGGTGAGTGCAATCATACCGAGCAACATCTTCAAACTGTTGGAGTATGCCCTGGCTCATGTAGGGTCTCTCATGTGCTAAAAGGGGAAACGGGTGTTTAACCACCCAAATGGAAGAAAAACAATGGAAAAAGCACATATGTGAGAGCACCCAGGCTGCACAACCCAAATGTATACAGAAAAGACAAGACAAGGATTCCCCAGGGGGGTTTTTTAGGCAGCAATACATTATTGTAATAATAAAGTAAATAAAGTTCATGAGGTATTTAGAATATGTAACAATTTTATTAAAAAATACAGACTCTGGTTAACATGTAACAAAAATCGACATATAACATCACCCATGGTTAAAAAGCGTATCATTAATAATATCCATATGAATACCCCGATGCATTTTGACCCATTGGTCTTCTTCAGGGGGTTTTTTTTTAGCCCTCACTGAGGTGATTACTTGTATATATATATATATATATTAATGTTAGTCAAACCTATTAATTGGGAGTATGTATTTTATTGATAATATAATAATTATGGGATACAGATTAATGAGAAAGTGTGTCTAAATGAGGCATAATGGGTGATGAGTATATATTAGGAATATTGAATCCAATTTGTGCATGGATGGAAAAAGTGAATGTGCTGGTGGTGCCACAGTGATGAAAATGGATGTGAAGTGATCGTGTGGGAATGCGCTGTGAAGGATGGATTAAAAACCAAAGTGTTAAAAGAAGAAAACTAAACCAAACTGCGATGAAAACTAAAAAAGTGTATGAGTGCCAGTGAACAAAAAAGAGGCACGGAGAGATATGTGCGGTCTCTGGGATCTCTAGGCCTTCATGCTTTTAAACAATCTGGTTTGGTTGGTGCATCTTCACCATATCATCCACTCAATGGTAAATATACCTCTATAGATACAATGTAATACAATTATTTATCAATGCTAAATGCTGTGTAAATGTTTTACATATTGACTAAGGTTATAAGTTTAAACTCTAACTGTGACATATTTCCCTAGAATATAAAACCCCCTCACAGGCACATCCGCAATCCATTGGACTTGCAAGGGGTCACACATTTGGACGGGGGAAATGACGGGGGAGGGCACCTGCCATTGGTAATCTTCTTATAGCCTAGGCCATCTTTATGTAGAGCAACAATTATTATATTATTATTATAGAACTCAGAACCTCTGAGTTCTTTGCCATGAGGTGCCATGTTGAACTTCCAGTGACCAGTATGAGAGAGTGAGAGCGATAACACCAAATTTAACACACCTGCTACCCATTCACACCTGAGACCTTGTAACACTAACGAGTCACATGACACCGGGGAGGAAAAATGGCTAATATGGCCCGATTTGGGCATTTTCACTTAGGGGTGTACTCACTTTTGTTGCCAGCGGTTTAGACAATAATGGTTGTGTGCTGAGTTATTTTGAGGGGACAGCACATTTACACTGTTATACAAACTGTACACTCACTACTTTACATTGTAGCAAAGTGTCATTTATTCAGTGTTGTCACATGAAAAGATATAATAAAATATTTACAAAAATGTGAGGGGTGTACTCACTTTTGTGAGATACTGTAAGTTATTGTAAGGATATAGGCAAATTTTCTCCTCTGAATCCCCAGTCAAATAAATATAGATAACAGCCCTCAAAAATTTCACTCGCCTGCTCGCAATTTGCGAGTAGAATTTAATGCAGGACGAGTGAGGAGTACACAGACTGCCCTGGTGCCGCTTTGAGCTGCAGCACTCCCCTCCCTCTCTCTCCTCCTCTTGTCTTGTGTATCACACATACAGCGGGAATGTCCCACTGTGTGTCACGGAGCTAGCTGAATCTGTGTAGGGCGTGCGGTGTAACCAGGTCCGGCCCCCCTAGACCGGCTCGTGTGATAGTATCAGAATTCCGCCTATGAAACGAGCCGGTCTAGGGTGGCAGGACCTTGTTACACTGTGCGCCCAACACAGACCCAGCCAGCTCCATGACACACAGCGGGGCATCCCCGCTATGTGTGTGATCCATCCAGGGGAGTCCAGGTGAGTCTGCATTGATGATGGGGCACAGCAAAGCTGCATTAACGGGGCACCGAAAAGCTGCATTAATGGGTCACAGTCAAGCTGCATTGATGGAGCACAGAGACGTTGCGTTCAGGAGCTCAATAAGGCTGCGTTCACAGGCACAGAGAGGCTGCGGGTACAGGGAGGCTATGGGCACAGTGAGGCTGTGTTCACAGGCACAGAGAGGCTGTGGGCACAGTGAGGCTATGGGCACAGTGAGGCTGCGTTCACAGACATAGAGAGGCTGCGGGCACAGTGAGGCTGTGTTCACAGGCACAGTGAGACTGCGTTCACAGGCACAGAGAGGCTGCGGGCACAGTGAGTCTCCATTCACAGGCACAGTGAGGCTGCGTTCACAGGCACAGAGAGGCTGCGGACACAGTGAGGCTGTGTTCATGGGCACAGTGAGGCTGCATTCACAGGCACAGAGATGCTGTGGGCACAGAGAGGCTGCGGGCACAGTGAGGCTGTGTTCACAGGCACAGAGAGGCTGCATTCACAGGCACAGTGAGGCTGCATTCACAGGCACAGTGAGGCTGTGTTCACAGGCACTGTAAGGCTGTGTTCACGGGCACAGTGAGGCTGCATTCACAGGCACAGTGAGGCTGCATTCATGGACACAGTGGGGCTGCAATGATGGGCACAGTGAGAGTGTATTGATGGACATAGTGAGGCTGCATTCATTGGCACCGTAAAGCTGCATTTGATGGGCACAGTGAGGCTGTATTTGATGGGCACAGTGAGGCTGCATTGATGGGTACAGTGAGGCTGCATTGATGGACACAGTGAGGCTGCATTGATGGACACAGTGAGGCTGCATTGATGGGCATAGTGAGGCTGCATTGATGGGCACAGTGAGGCTGCATTGATGGACACAGTGAGGCTGCATTGATGGGCACAGTGAGGCTGCATTGATGGGCACAGTGAGACTACATTGATGGGCACAGTGAGGCTGCATAGATGGGCGCAGTGAGTGTGCATTGACGGGCATAGTGAGTGTGTATTCATGGGCACTGTAAAGCTACATTTGATGGGCACCGTGAGGCTGCATTTGATGGGTGCTGATATGCTTTATGTTAATATTTTTAAAGTTGCTGTTATTTATTTTTGGAACTTAATTCTGCTTAAAACATTTAACAGTGTAATTTCATGAGATAATCTACAAGGGCGTGTTTAAGGGCGGACTTAGGGATCGGGCAGGGAAGAGGTTGGGTGGGGCAACTGGTGGCGAGTAACTCTTAAGGCCTGGCTAGTGGCTCAGGACTTGAAATTTTGAGCCCTGTAGATAACATGTTTTTAGCTTTGGGTAGAATAGAGAAGGTTTAGAAACTCTGTCTAATTTTTACTGGAGTCCATGTTACATTTTAGGAGATTTGCCCTCATTTACTTTCCAGATGACCCTTTCCAGAAAAACAGAAAAGAGAGGGGAAAACATAATTTGTACAGTTTTTACCAGACTTGCAGTGTGTAGAGGGAATGTCTACTAATGGGGACAACTGTTTTGGTGAAAACTGCCAAAGGTGACATTTCCCCTCATTGCTATGTCCTTGGAACAGAAAGTGAGGAGAAATCTCCATAATGCGAACACAGACAGCAATAATAACCTGTCAAATGGATCTAAATTTTCTTTCAAAACTAGGAAATGTGTTGCAAAAGTTCCGCTTTAATTTCTGTTTAGTTGCGGCCAGATGCTAGTCTTCATTGCTCATTTATTGTTTAGATTCAGATAACAACAGTCCTGAGCATTTAAATTGCTGTTTGCAAGGGTATATACTGTAGATTATATTTCAACCTTTATGACCCAAACCACAGAACTATAATTAAAAATCATACCTGAACTCTACCAAGTTCACAACATAACATCTAGGTTATTACACTGCTTAGCAACATTCCAAAGACTGAGATAAACAGCTGAAAAACATTTTAACAATCTGTGCATTAAGGGAAGGACAGGTTTGCATCCTGATGTTATTTCTTACAGCGCTTTCACCAAACATTGAATCAAGGTATACTCTCAAAACCAATTTCACAAAAATACAAAAAATGGAGAGGAAATAAATAAATAATGTTAAACAAAAGGCATGGTGTGGTATTGTCTGATTATTTTCCTAGCTAAAACATTTCTTCTGAGTGACAGATAATTCATCTTTTTGCCACTTCCTTTTTCCCTTGGGATCACTCAAAGCACAGTTATCAGCTAAACCTACATAAGATTTTTCCTACAAGAAGCCAGATGTGATGGGGTCTCAACCCTTCCCTGTAACAAAGGAGTTTGGGTTAATTATGATGGATGCTGCATCACATGTCATATAACAAGCACATTTTACACCAGGTATTTTTCTCTAATTCATTAAGTTGGGCAAAAAAAAGCCAGACTGCTGCGTTATAAGCTCAAGGAGAAAAGGACGAAGTGTAAAATATCCAATTAAGTCCTGGAAAGTTTAGCAGAATTAGGTCGCCTTGAATTCAGATTCTTGTTTCATACACCTACAAGACCCAGCTACTAGATCTGAATGTCATATTTTAGGAAAAAGCTTTATTAGGCTCACAGAACATTTTTTCTATGTCCTGCATTATTTTAGCAAGTAAAAAAGGTTTTGTTGCAGATGCACTACATTTTACATAATGTACTAAGTTTATTCAACAGGATAGTATTTAAAATGTATGTTAATCTCAAGAAGCCAGTCAGTTAGCAGTTTTCTGTCAACTGCTGCATTTTGCACATTGTTCTTTGTCTTGATAGCTATGCCCATACACCTTCTTTAGAAAACATTAAAGTACTACGTCATCTCCACTATGTTGGAGAAAATGTCAACTAGTTGGTAATCTTTTTCCTTTTTTTCTGGCAGTGCCCAAATATACTTAGTATTTGGAATTCAATTTCAACCTTTCTGTGTTCAATAACGGGAATAACTATCCCACTTACTCCTGCCTTAGCTTTACTAAGTCTGGGTCTGGACACCTAGCCCCCATCCCTTCGCACAGGGTAGCCCACACATTATATGCTGTTCGAATGACCATTACTAAAAATTGGAAATTGGTATTACCGCCTAATTTATCATTGGTAATCTCCAGATTAAATATACAATGCCAGTACGAGATAATGTTAACCTATAAGGAGAAGAAGGCTTATACATTTCTTAATAACTGGTTGCCTTGGTTAGGACATCCTCAGGAATTGGTATATGACTGATGAAACAATAATGCTCTGGGATAGGATAAAAGTTGTCTCCAAAATATCTTTCTATGTCTATTTCCAACTCTACGCAGGGGTGAACCCACTACCCTGGCCCGGGTTTGCCCATAACTACTGACTTCTGGCTACAGTTATTTGCTGTGTTTAGGAACTAGTTGAGTGCCAATCGTTGGAATACCTTGGGGGGGTGGCATCCTCCCCACAGTCTGATCTCTTTGGGGTAGCAGGATTGAACTCTATTAGGTGTTCCGATGTGGTTCTAATGTTTTGAACTTGTATATTTACTTGATTTGTACAGTATCTGACAAAAGTGAGTACACCCCTCACATTTTTGTAAATATTTTATTATATCTTTTCATGTGACCACACTGAAGAAATTACACTTTGCTACAATGTAAAGTAGGGAGTGTACAGCTTGTATAACAGTGTAAATGTGCTGTCAACTCAAAATTACTTAACACACAGCCATTAATGTCTAAACCGCTGGCAGCAAAAGTGAGTTCCCCAGACGACGTCAGTTATAGATGAATTGTACGTCGAGAGGTTGACGCACTGACGTCATCGCAACCCGGATGTGAGCGGGTGTATGCAAGCCGGCCGGCAAACTTTTTTATGGATGCCTTTTTACTGCTTAATTCCTGTAAGTGCAATTTTCTTTTATATAGTAAATTTGTTATACGGATTTACACTATGGTTGGTTTCCTTCCATTCCCATGAGCCGGTGATTGGTGTGTGTTCCGTATACCTGCTGAACTTCTGGCTTACCCTTGATGCTGACTACAGAGAGGTGACGCTGTTGGTTTGGTGTCTGGATGTCCGATTTTTATACAGGCTTATCATGCTTGCCCTCGGGTAAGCGCAACATTCATGTGGTGGTGGATCACATTAGGTGGTGTTTATTCATCCAGAACTTCTACACAATCTTCACTTGGATTGATTGGATTTTCTTTTGTTTGGACTATTCTATCCTTATTGAGTTTTGGTCACAAATTGTTATACATTATTCACACATTTTTTTCACTAGTTTGTTTTTTTCACTAGTAGCCTTGGTTTTATTTATTTTTTTTGCGCAGCTTTTTTCTCCTTTTATGTTTATTTTTTGTGTATATATCACAATTTAAGCTGCTGCCATTAGGGTTCACTTGGTTAGCGCTGTATTTTTTCTATTTCATTAAAATAATAGCAAATAATTACTGATGTTATTATTGAGTAAAAAATAGTACCTGCATTTGCACTGCTATTGTCTAATGTCAAAAAATTCTAAAGTCTAAAAATTCTTCCTATAAAACATTAAGAAATCTATTTCACACATATTAGCCTGCAGGTAAAATTATTATTACAGCTTTGTTCTTTACCACTCAACTAAGGGCTTGTTCATACCATGTCCATTGAGCTCCATATTTCTGCATGCCACTGAACATACTGTATATGGTGTGAACAGTGCAGATCGAAAATCCTGTACAATCAGGCCCTCAAAGTCTGTGCCCCAAGGCACATCAGCTGGTGATCACACTGTGATTGATTAACTAAAATTGGAGAGTGCAAAATCTGGTGTATCAAAGCTTAATTGAACAAGCTTAGTTAGAAGCTGATTGGCTACCATGCACAGCTTGCACTAAATTTTGCACTCTCCAGTTTTAGTAAATCAACCCCACTGTGACATCATCACATACAATACAGGACCAATAGTCCTGCATTGTGCATTTGGATTAGCAAGGGTCCGCTCACATCCCAGAGCACTGGAGAGAAGAGGTAAGCACCAGAGGCTTACCATAATGAAGAATAAGGTAAGTATTACAGCTCTACCCTTACTTCCTCTACCCTTAGTCTTAATAAAAATTAACCACTGCAGTGTGGAGGAGCCCACTAAAAATGATTTTTTTTATTCCCAGAGATAAGTTTTAAGGCAAACCTGCTGCTTTACCCTTCATGGACTTTCTTTTTTTTTTTTTTTGCCATGTCAGCGAATCCTATTTTAAGAGACGTTGTTTCAACTTCCAAAATCAAAATCTATCCCATCTCTTTAATTCACATCATTGTGGCCACTCTTTAACATTGCTTTATTTTCATTTACTCAAAAAAATAACTTCTGACTTAAAAAAAGGACTGAAAACAGCAGATCTTCGACCGAGCAGATATTATAGACAGTGAGCATACATTTTACAGTGGCCTCTATAAGCCTCCAATTCTCCCCTCCCGCCCCCGTCCTCCCCCACTCCCCCCCAGCGCTCCATCCACCCCCACCCCCTCCCTCTCCCAAATACACCCCCCCTAAACACCTAATACTCTTACATTCTATCTATCCCTTTCATACTCCAGCCATAATTTCCATACACTCTTATACTTTTTTAAGCTACCTCTCCTTCTATACCAGAATTCCTCCTTAATGATCGTATCCTGGACCTCTTTTCTCCATTCTCCTATCGTTGGGGTGTCTTTTTTCTGCCATTTCCGTGCTATAATTTTCCTACCCTGAAACAGGCACCTTATAATTGCTGTCTGGGTGTCCTTCAACATGTCATTTGTCTCAAATAGGCTCAGAAGGCAGGTTCGAGCCTCCATTACCAATGAGGATCCGAATACTGTGTTAATTTCCTCCACTAGATTTTCCCAGTATCTATATAGCTTGGGGCAACGCCAAAACATATGTAGCAAATCCCCTCTCGCGTCCCCACAACGCTGACATTTCGCATCCTGCCTCTTTCCGAACCTGAATAATCTTACTGGTGTATAATATAGTCTATAAATCAAATATAGATGGGAGACCCCTTGTGATGGTGAAAGAGATACTCTTGATCCCAATGCTAGGTTAAATTTCCACTGTGGAACTGTGCTGGTAAGTGGAAATGTATTCAAATATACACACTCCCAGATAGCAAGGATAACTTGCCACAAATTCGTGGCAGTATTGAATTGTAAGTCTTGTTAATGCGCTGCATATTTTCACTGGCAAGTTGTACACTTGCAGAGCACTTGAAGCACAAGCTCTAGTTGACACTTTTCCAATTTGCACCAAATTTGCTTGGCAAGTCTCTATCAAGAGCAAAGCTGCAGTGGTGAGTCTACAGCAAGAACTCTGCCAGTCACAGTGACCCCTGTGATGAGATGACTATTGCATAACATAACTGAACCAAAACTTGCATCAGACTTGCAGAATGTTTGCAGAGAAAGTTGACCAGGAGTCATGCAATGCGGACTTGCTGCAATTGTGCAACAAATGTGGGAAGCTCGGCAAGTCTATCAGTAGCTTAGCAAGTCATTTTCAAACTTGCAGCTCAATTGCTTGCTATCTGGGCTGTGGATTGTTTCAGATCCAGATTTGGATAAACTGATCCACTGATGAAGAATTCCAGTGGATATTGTTGCAAGCATGGCAAACCACTTACTTTCTGGTTTCTAGAATAACAACCGCATCATCAACATAAATTAACCTCTTCAGCTCCGGAAGGTTTACCCCCCTTCATGACCAGGCCATTTTTTGCGATACGGCACTGCGTTACTTTAACTGACAATTGCGTGGTCGTGCAACGCAGTACACAAATAAAATTGATGTCCTTTTTTCCACACAATAGAGCTTTCTTTTGGTTGAATTTGATCACCTCTGTGGTTTTTCCGAAAACACCAACAATTTTGGGAAAAAAACAATATTTTTTACTTTTTTGCTATAAAGCACATCCAATAAAAAAATTTAAAAAATATTATTTCTTCTTTAATTTAAGCCAATATGTATTCTGCTGCATATTTTTGTTAAAAAAATCCCAATAAGGGTATATTGATTGGTTTGCACAAAAGTTATAGCGTCTACAAACTATGGAAACATTTTTATGGAATTTTTATTTATTTATTTATTTTACTAGTAATGGCCGCGATCAGCGACTTATAGTGGGACTGCAACATTCCGGCGGACAAATTGGACACCTAACTGACACTTTTGACACTTTTTTGGGGACCAGTGATACCAGTACAGTGATCAGTGCTAAATAATATGCACTGTAACTGTACTAATGACACAGGCAGGGAAGGGTTAACATCGGGGCAATCAAAGGGTTAAATGTGTTCCCTAAGAAGACAGCGATCCATGTTCCTGCTTAGTAGAAACACAAAATCTCTGCCTTTTCCTGTCACAGAACAGCTGTCTGCCTTGTTTACATAGGCAGACCTCCATTCTGTCAGCCTCAGGAATGATCTGTGGGTCCCAGAGGACATCAGGTCTGCAAGACCTGCTGATTGGCTCCCGCTGTGTCCAATCACAGCGGGAGCTGGTTGCTGGTGGCGCACGTGCCCCAGACCCAGGAAACTAAATCACAAACTGGTACTTGATTTTGCACTGATGGGCCGCCCTGCAGCAGAGGGGGGGGGGCGGTCGCGAAGCTGTTAAAGGGGAAATTACAGGGTAGGGTGGATATTTTAGAAATATTGAAAAACCAATGCATTTTTAATAGATGCGCAGGCAGTGAAGCTAATTTAGGATTTATTCAAACTATGTACACAACTTCCCTCACCTCACCCTACATCATAACATCATGCCTGAACTGCTATCTGGCCCAAGAAGGTTACTTAAACTTTATGTGAACTCCCACCTTGTAAAACAACGCATTCAACAACCCATTTATTTTAAAATAGAAATGAAAAGCAAAACATTTGTGTATAGATATAAAAAAATATATAAATATCTTTTTTCCTTTTTTATAAGTGATCACATATCCTTTGTTCTCAGCTGCATTAGGAGCTCAGGGAGCTAGGGGAGGGAAAGCAGCAGCATACTGGTCTTCCCATTGAGGCAAGCAGGCTAAATTCCCAGCACAGCCAGAAAACTGACTACACTGTGCGCGCATGCCTAGCATGGTCAGTTTTTATTAGGAAAGCAGAGGGACTGGCAGGAACACCAGGGTTTTCACATAAAGGAAGCAATACAAAGAGAACAGGATACTTTTTCATACAAGTACATGGTACAGCAGGCACATATCAGGAATATGACATATTGGGGTTACATATTCTTTATATCATAAGTTATTGATCTTTATACTGGCCCTCCTTCCCACTTGCTACTAGTGCTTTTGCTGATTCAGTTATTGCTCCACAAAAAAAATTAACAATACTTCCATTCATGCAGGCAGCTAGTCATACCACCTCTAGATTGCGCAGTTCCTAAAAAGACATGTTTTAGGGACTCTGGTTACAGTTGTTTAGCTAGCCAGCAAAAAACGAAACACTCTTTCAATTATTGCACACTATAAAAAAAGTTTTTGAATACATTTGAAACTAAATGTAAAGCCATACTGTTGCATTGAGGCATCTCTAAAAAATATGGTCCCCAACTGTGGGACATACAGTATATGGCAATGCAAAAATTAAGCAGTTTTACATAGAGGCAGCCCCTTACTCCTTAAAAGTACAGAAACACACCAAAAGCACAGCATTGCTCAATGCCACTGAGGACTTCCAGAGTGTTTCAGCCCCGAATCCAACAAACATTAAATTCTACAACAAACAGCAAACAGTTGTTCAGGATAGACTATTTTGTTTTATCTTTTTATAAAGACCCCCCTCATTGGCTTACCTTTAAATAGGCTTACCTTTAAATAGACTATCCCCCTGCAGTACATCATGAATACTGCTGCCAGATCATCCCCCTTACAAACCATTCAGCGTCTGCTACCCCTCTCTGCCAATCCCTCCATTGGCTGCCACTCACCCAACGAATTCAATTCAAAATACTAACAATAAGTTACAAAGCCATCTACAACTCTGCCCCCAGCTACATCACTAGCCTAGTCTCAAAATACCAACCTAATCGCCCTCTTCGTTCCTCCCAAGACCTCCTGCTCTCTAGCTCCCTCATCACCTCCTCCCATATTCGCCCCCAGAACTTCTCCCGAGCTTCTCCCATCCTTTGGAATACTCTACTCCAATCTGTCAGATTATCTCCAAATCCATATACTTTTAGGCGAACCTTGAAAACTCTTCTCTTCGGAGAAGCCTACCCTGCCTCCACCTAACGACTGTTCTTTTATTTTCTTCATCAGCTCATGCCCCACAGTTATTACCCTTTCATTGATTGTAAGCTCTAACGAGCAGGGCCCTCTGATTCTTCCTGTATTGAATGGTATTGTAACTGTACTGTCTGCCCTACTGTTGTAAAGCGCTGCACAAACTGTATAACGCTATATAAATCCAGTATGGTAATAATAAAGAAGATAGTGGGTCCTCCTCTTATCAAGCATCCTTGATAAAGGGAAATATCGAAAATATCTAAAGTTCTAAAGTGGTAGCACACTAATTCCACCATGGCCAAAGTTTCAATACACATGACAGAATTTACTGTCAAATACTGTATATGAATTGTATTCTCTCTCGCCCATGTTAAGTCACAGAGCATAAGCACTACCCAGTACTCCTGCTGCCAACAAAGAGGGATAGAATGGGCAAGGCAACTAAAAGAACACTATTCTTGGTCACACTTTTGACAGCTAAAAGTTAGAATAGTGGTAATTTGTGTTTATTATGTTGGAATTAGGTGTCTGAATGAGGTGTTGGGATTTTAGCATCCCTTTTTGCTTTCAGGCAACTGCTCTGCTACATTTATAAACGAGATTTTTGATAAATATAATGTATTAGGTTTTATATGGTTTGGTGTTACCCGTGTACTTATTACCTACCATCCATTTGCTCTTTTGAGTGTTCTTTTGTAAGTATGAATTTAGGTAGATGGTGCACCCACTGAAATAAAGTGAGTCTACACCAATCCTTGGAAAAATATATATAATTGCTTACCTTTTTTATTTGTTAATTTGCTAGTATAAGATTAGTGGCAAGACCTAGTACCAAACTATAAGGTACAGACATTTTTGAGTACAGTCTAGGGTTCAGTGCAGGCCATATGGTCAAGGAACCAGATAGAAGATCTGGAACATGCCACACAGGAAATGGTAACCATGACCTAAGCCAACTTATAACAAGGTTAGGAGATTAGAACTGATACTGAGAAGACAAGCCAATTGAAAACCAGAACATAAGAAAAGTCATACCCAAAATAGCTAATCAGGATTTTTTCCTAATTATTTCCCAAACCACTTTGCTCAGACAGTCAGTGCTCTGGGCCAGATTTAGATCTAATGCCTACATCAAGCTATCAAGTAAGGTATCCATTCTGCAGTGTCACATATCTCTCATCTGATAGCTCATCAAAATCAGACGACAGCACCTGCCTATATCAAAGACTACTCAAAAGTGAGAGGTGAAAGTGAGGGACACTTACTATAATGGTCATGTTGATTGGAAAGGATATACAATATTACTGTATAAGCCAAGTTATTTATTGTTTAGAAGCAGAGAGAGAGCATAAATAACTAGCCTTTGCATATTTGAAGTATGTGTTATAAATTAACATGCTATAGATATGATTTGAAATTAAACTAGAAGGATTTCGTGGGAGATCCTGGTTTCTAATTGACAGCCCATAAGTATGAAATTTACCACGTCCTTTATATTCTCAACAGAAAAAAGAATCAATTAATCAATCAAAGGTATCTAAAAAAAAACAGCTATTTGTTACCAAGTTAAGTTACGCCCACCCCACCCAGCTGGGAGTGTCTATGAGTGTGTTCGAGCATCTCAGAGCGCCTCAGAGTTCTCCAGCGCCCCCGGACCTCTGACCACATATGGTAATACATACACCAGTGGCTTGAGTCCTGCTCGTCTTGCGAGACAGCACTCACAAATCAAGTCAGGATTTAAAAAATATATATATAGCTGGTCTTGCGAAACGCTCGTATACCGCGTTACTCGCAAACTGAGATATCACTGTACAGGGATTTTATTTTCCCAAAAGCTGCTTAAAGCAGAACTCCACCCACATTTGGCATTTTTTGAGGGGGAGGGGGGAGGAGGTACCTGGTTTTGACAGGTTCCCTCTTCCACTTCTGGGTCAGATCGGCATGGCAATGTAAGATGATTTTCGGCCCCTCCTCCTTCCCCCGCAGCCTTCTGGGACACACACAGGTCCCAGAAGAGTGCAGGACCAATCACAAAATGCAGCGGAAGGCTTCACAGCCGGTTTACTTTACCTAAGATGCCCGGCGCCTGCAACTGAATCTAATTAAGAATCAGCTCGGGTGCCAACATCACTGGATCCCTGGACAGGTAAGTGTATTTGTAGCTGCTGATTTAAATTTTTTTAGTGGGGAGACTGGAGCTCCTCTTTAAGCTGATAAATTGATGTTTTAAAGGGCTTAGGTACATGTAACCACAGAGAGGTACATTTTAGCAAACCCAATACTCATGTGCCAAAGTAGAGTGCTTACCTATTCAGTAAATTGCAATCCAGACAAAACAGAATGAAGTTTTTATTTATTCATTATAGAAGCATGCATGTATGGCTTTCAAACAGCAAAATCCATGCATGTAAAAATGTTTTACATCCCTATTATTTTTAAATATCAATTTAACAAATTTGAAATAAAAAATATATATATATATATATATATATATATATATATATATATATATATATATATATATATATATATATATATATATATATATAAATGAAAGAAGAAAAAGCAGTGCTAAATTCAATCCTTCCAAAGCATACCCTACATCAGGAGTAGGCAACCTTTTGAGCACAGCATGCCGAAAAATGTTTTCAAAGTAATTGAGCGTGTCGGTTATATAACAAGAAAATTTCAACACTCTCAATCACAAAAAGATATTTTTATAAAGTAAATGCTGTAAGCTACTTTAGCAGTGAGAAATTAACGCCTCAGATCAGACCCAATTCCTGCAACTCCACACCTCATATCAGCCCCAATTCATGCACCATCACACTTCAGATCACTGTCCTCCCTGCAAATCTGTTTCACCACTGTACCCCCCTGCTCATCTGATCCACCACTGTAACCCTCTGCACATATGCCCCACCGCTGTACCACCCTGCTCTTCTGTCCCACCACTGTAACCCCCTGCTCATCTGCCCCACCAATGTGTCCCCTTTCTCATCTGCCCCACCACTGTACCTCCCTGCACATCTGCTCCACCGCTGTACCCCCATGCTCTTCTGTCCCACCGCTGAAACATTTTCTCAACTGTCCTAACACTGAACTTATCTGCTCATCTGCCCCACCACTTTAACCCCCTTTCTCATCTGCGCCACCACTGTACCTCCTGCACATCTGTCCCCCCTCTGTTCCCCCTGCTCTTCTGTCCCACCACTGTAACCCCATGCTCATGTGTTCCACCGATGTACCTCCTTTCGCTCTGCACCCCTCTGCACATCTGCCCCACCTCTGTACCCCGCTGCTCCTCTGCCCCACCTCTGTAACCCCCTGCTCATCTGTCCCACCAAGATACCTCCTTTCCCCGCTGCCCCACCCCTGTACCCCCCTATATATCTGCCCCACCTCTGTACCCCATGCTCTTCTGCCTAACCACTGTAACCCCCTGCTCATCTGTCCCACCAATTCACCTCCTTTCACATCTGCCCCACCACTGTACCCCCTGCTCTTCTGTCACACCGCTGAACCCCCTTCTCATCTGCCCCAGTACTGAACCCCCCTGCTTATCTTTCCCACCACTGTAACCCCCTTCTCATCTGGCCCAGCACTGAATCCCCCCTGCTCATCTGTCCCACCACTGTAACCCCCTGCTTATTTGCCCCATCACTGTACCCCCCTGCTTTTCTGTCCCACCGCTGAACCCCCTTCTCATCCCTTCCACCGCTGTACCTCCTGCACATCTGCCCCACCACTATACCCCCTTGCTCTGCTGTCCCACCACTGTAACCCCCTGCCCATATGCCCCATCAATGTACCTCTTTTGTCATCTGCCCCACCACTGTACCTCCCTGCACATCTGCTCCACTGCTGTATCCCCATGCTCTTCTGTCTCACTACTTAATCACCTTCTCATTTGTCCTAACACTGAAACCATCTGTTCATCTGCTTCACCACTGTAACCCGCTTTCTCATCTGTGCCACTAATGTACCTCCTGCACATCTGTCTCACCTCTGTACCCCCCTGCTCTTCTGCCCCAACTTTGTTCCCCCTGCTCTCCTGTCCCACCACTGTAACCCCCTGCTCATCTGTCCCACTAATACACCTCCTTTCACATCTGCCCCACTGCTCTACCCCCCTGCTTTTCTGTCCCACCATGGAACCCCCCTGCTCATCTGTCCCACCACTGTAGCCCCCTTCTCATCTGGCCCATCACTGAACCCCCCTGCTCTTCTGTCCCACTGCTGAACCCTCTTCTCATCTCTTCCACCACTGTACCTCCCTGCACATGTGCCCCACCGCTGTACCCTCTTCTCATCTATATGTGTGATATGCAGAGTGGTGAAAGGAAGCAGAGATGAGACACATCTACCTGTCCTGGCACACTCATCCTGCTGATCCATCTCTTGCATCCAATGCACGTGCTTGTATGTGATGTATGGGATGTATGTGATGTACAGGATGTATGTGATGTATGTGATGTACATGATGTATGGGATGTATGTGATGTACGTGATGTACGTGATGTACGTGATGTATGGTATGTATGTGATTACGTGATGTATATGATGTATGGAATGTATGTAATGTATGGGATGTACGTGGTGTCTGTGATGTATGGGATGTGTGGGATGTATGTGATGTATGGTATGTGTGAGATGTATGGTATGTGTGAGATGTATGGTATGTATGTGATGTACGTGATGTATGGGATGTACGTGATGTCTGTGATGTATGGGATGTATGGGATGTATGTGATGTACGTGATGTATGTGATGTCTGTGATGTACATAATGTATGTGATGTATGTGATGTACGTGATGTATGTGATTATGGGGTGTAGGTCATGTATGGGATGTATGGGATGTATATGATGTCGCATACAAGCATCTTGAATGGATGTGCAATAATGAGCTCAGGTCAGGGGCATTTCCTGAAAGCAGTGGGCCTGTGTGCAGGATCATAAGTTGTGCCCTCGCAGCTGAGAAAAAGTGATTGGGTGTGATTTTCATTGCTCTGAACACTGGCTCTGGCTTAAAGGGACACAGAGTGCAGGGGTTCAGTAGTAAGTGACACAAAGGTTCAGAAATCATTTCAACAAAGTTCCCAGAAGCTCAACAGTAATTGCACAAACTGTCACCTGATTGTGGTTTTCTCAATCACAGTGAAATCCCTTCTTTCTGAGATTGGAAATGGCAACCAAGCGAGTCATCTTCCTCCGGATGGTGGACATGGATAGCAGGACTGTGATTGGCTTTAGCAGTGGCCAATGACAGTCCTCCTCCTCCTGGAAACAGGGACCATGCCCCCTAGCAGAACTGCACACAATCTCTTCCCCATCACAAAAGCTGACGATCGCAGCTACAGCAAAGTTAGAGAACCAAACAATATTTCCCATCTTTTACAATGTGTGAGGGCACAGTGCCTCCCCCTCAGTGCAGGTGCGGCGTGGGGAATTCTGAAATTGGAATAAATTAGTGTCTTACTGACACTTCCCTGCGCTGCTCTGCTGATGGGGAGGGAGTCAAGTGCTGGCAAAAGAGGCTTTGCGTGCCGCTTGCGGCACCAGTGCCGGGGGTTGCCTACCCCTGCCCTACATCAATTCCAAAAATAAATTCTTCCTCCTGCAGTAAAACATCAGAAGCGAAAATGCAGTAAAAAGAAAACTGATACTTTTCATATGTTGTGTTTAAAATATTGTTTTAATATTTTTGTGTATTGTACACAGCTAGAACAGATGATTCACTGTAAACAGCTGGTTAGGGATGATGATATTTTCCTGTAAATATTTCCCTTTATCATTATCTCATGATTTTGTTTTATATTTTATCATTCAGCTTTGTAATCTCTGATTCTCCCATTTTAGCACCAATATCAACACTTTGTAAAATTTATAACTAGCTCTGCACGGGAAGAAACGTAGTGCTCTTCTGAGTCTTCACTGTAGAACAACTGATGGAACATATCCTTCAGAAGTTAGAGAAGCAAGAAGCTTATTAATGTTAGCTGTCTGACAAATCAATTATTCATGCTTTAATCTTCTTGGAGGGACCTTTACCTCTCCATCTTGTTCTCGAAATGAAAGTGTATGATGTATTTTGCAGGTGGTTCCATGCAGGAGAAGCAGCAATCATCAAAAAGTGTATTTTTCAGAGTTGTATTAAAAAACAATGAAGTTCAATGCTCTTTCTACCACAGTGGAGCTCCAGTTGTGAGCTGCTAGTGTTTATTTTACACTACAGAGAGCGTGTTATAGCTTGTGGGTGTACAGATTTTGACATCTCTATTTAAGACATGGTGCATCAGATCAGATTTAACTAGCTCACTGCAGTGCTCAGTATTTTTTAAATATATATATATATATATATATATA
The DNA here is from genome assembly GCA_037952925.1 of Lithobates clamitans. Classification (NCBI taxonomy): domain Eukaryota; kingdom Metazoa; phylum Chordata; class Amphibia; order Anura; family Ranidae; genus Lithobates; species Lithobates clamitans. Next base: position 2,517,597 of record JBBGZY010000192.1, on the reverse strand, counting down.
TATATATATATATATATACACATACATAACGTTCAATCAAATATATATACCAAGATACAAAATAATTGTAATAATACATGTAAACCACGTACATATTTTTTGTGGTGCTTTCTCTCTTTGCGGCAGTTGCCCACTATCCAAATGTGTCATCAATGTTGTAAACCTGACTATATACATTAAAGTGGTGTTCCGGCCCAAATTATAATTTTTAAATAAAAATACCCCTATAATACACAAGCTTAATGTATTCTAGTAAAGTTAGTCTGTAAACTAAGGTCTGTTTTGTTAGTTTATAGCAGTAGTTTGTTATTTTATAAACTTACAGCAGGCCGTGGCCATCTTAAGTCTGGGCATCTAAAGCCAGACTGTATTTCTTCCTGGATCTCATCCTTGCAGATCTCACACATGCTCAGTGCAGCACAAGCAGTGTAATGGGTTTCAGGTCAGGTTTCCATAGCAACGGCAGGGTCAGAGGAAGTTGCCGCCCCTTCCCAGAAGGCATTGCAAACAGGAAATGATGCGATGGGCCGCGGCCAGGAAGGAGGAAGTGAAAAATGAATACAGCAGATATACAGTAAGTGCTGAGAAAAAAAATGTAAAAATATCCAATTTGTTTACAGTGCACAGTTTAGTGAGGGATGCTGAAGAGTTGTAAAAGTGGGTGGAACTCCACTTTAAATCTGCTTGTACAAACTCCTTTACCCACTCCCCCCCCCCAGAAGATTTGCCCCCTTCATGACCCCCCAGCATTATGGCACCACGTTATTTTAACTGACAATTGCACAATCATGCGATGCTGTACCCAAATAAAATTAATGTCCTTTTTTTTCCCACAAATAGAGCTTTCTTTTGATGGCATTTGATCAGCTCTGCGTTTTTTATTTTTTGCGCTATAAACAAAAAAGAAACAACAGTTTTGAAACAAAAAACATATTTTTTTTTACTTTCTGCTTTAAAACTTATCCAATATAAAAAATTTAAAAATCTAATTTCTTAATCAGTTTAGGCCAATATGTATTCTGCTACATGTTTTTGGTAAAACAAAATCCCAATAAGCATATATTGATTGGTTTGTGCAAAGGTTAGAGCATCTACAAACTTTGGGATACTTTTTTTTACTAATAATGGCGGCGATCAGCGACTTATAGCGGGACTGCGATACTGCGGCGGACATTATGACACTAACTGACACTTTTGACACTTATAATACAGTGATCAGTGCTAAAAAATATGCAGTGTCACTATCCTAATGACACTGGCTGGAAAGGTGTTAACATCAGGGGAGATCAAAGGGTTAACTGTATGCCTAGCCAGTTTTTTACTATACTGTGTGAGGTGCTTTTACTAGGGGAAGAGATGAAATTTATTCCCTGCTTTGCAGAGACTCAAATTCCATCCCTTCCCTCCTGTCCGAATTGAGATCTGCCTTGTTTACATAGGCAGATCGCAGTTCTGGCTCTCTGCCTAACCACCAGTGGGTGCCAGAGGACATCGGGTACCATGCACCTTCTGATCGGCTTTCACTGTGTGTAATAACAGCGGAAGCAAGCTGCCAGCAGCGTCCCCTACCCAGAAGTGTCGGATCATGTATATATACGTGATATGGCGCACAGGTGCCGTCCTGTAGCAGTAAACCTGCTATATGATGAATATTAAGTGGTTAAATCTATCAATAACTATTATATTAGTGCAAGGACATTTTTACTAGAAATAAACTGATCAGATTATGGGTATGCTCTCACATCACTAAGTTTTGGTAAATCTAAAATAGATTTTACAGGTATTGCACAATCAAATTGCACATTGTATATTGAATGGCTTTATTTAGCGATATCTAGGTATAGTATAGGTAAGGAGGGCAAGCACTCGTGTTTGTTCAATGACAGCTACTAAAAAAAAAAGAGTGCTCTCATCCATGAAATTTCCTGGAAAAAAGTCAGGTTTCAATCTTCATTTTAAATGAACACCAGAGGGTGCCAATCTGAGTGTAGTAATGCAAAAAACTTTAATGAATAAAAGCAAAAGTGGCAACTCACATGAAGTAGTAAAAATGAGCGTATATAACAATGATGTCAGCAGCTGGAAAAGGTACACATAGTTATGGTAAGTTTGCTCCAGAAGATGAAGGACAAAGGGGCTGGGCGGCTCTGAAATGGATAGCCACACCCCCTTCTGGCCCCCGGTGCTTCTGTCATTTCCTGTCGACTCTACTACCGACTTCCTGGTTGCTGATGCTTTCTAGTCTAACGCAGCTAGCAGTGGTGTCCGTCATCTTCTGGAGCATACCCACCATACCTGTGCACAGAGTTTCCAGCCACTGGTGACATAATTGTGATATGCTTTCATTTTTACTACTTCATGTGAGTTGCCACTTTGCTTTTATTCATTAACGTTTTGTGCATTACTGCATTCAGATTGGCACCCTTTGGTGCTCATTTATTTATTCCCAGATATTTCTTCAGTCTCCAAGAAACAACCTCAAGTGTGTTAACTCTTTATAGATATTAATGGACCATATTCCCCTGTCTCTATTAAACTATATGTAGCAGGCATGTTGTAATGCAATTTCTCCTTTTAGGCCACAAGATGGAGACAGAGAGATGCTGACTGATCCTTCCAGAAAACTGAGAGAGAGAGAGAACACTGCGAAAAAGGAAGATACCAAGGCTCAAAAGATCCTTTGCTGGGACACAGTGACACTTAACAGTGAGAAGAGGAGGAGTGTGTGAGGGGAAGGAACTGGGGTGCCAGAGCGAGGAGAGAGACACACGCTGACACCAGAGACTGTGTGCCCCAACAGAGGAGGAGGGATATCCTGAAGCCCGGAAAAAAAGAGTCTGTGAGGAGAATAAGGAGAGCAGGCTGAGGAGAGAGAGAGGGAGAGAGGGAGAGAAAGAGAGAGTGTGGTGAGGTGACAGGTGGGAGGAAAACCACTGGGGGTGAGGAGACTGAGAGAGAGAGACACTGCCAGCATCAGAGGGGGAGAAAGCCAAGCTTTTTCCAGAGACTGCCAAGAGAGTGTTACCTGGAGATGGAGGAGTGAGGATGCCTGAGGGGAGCCAAGAGCAGAGACAGCCATGTGGTCCACTATTATTTAGTCCAGGACCCTACTCAGCAGCCCAGCACCACTCAGCTGAGCAGAGATGACCCACGCCTTTCAGGGATCAAGATACCCATCCGGGTATCAGGTCGGCCGCTGCCTGTTCACCTTGCGAGTTTTGCTACCAGTCATCTCGATCGGCCATCAGCAAGAGATCCAGTGCATTACAACATCGCTAGGAGCATCTGGAGCCTGAACCAGCACCTGGGACTATTGTTGTGTCATCGCACAGAGGACTGGTAAGCGGGTGTAAACCCAACATCCTTCTTGACACCATACAGACACTGCATGCAGACACCAATTTCCCTTTTTAGTGTCACGGGATGCTTGTTTGGAGCTGCCATCTCTAGTAGTTTGCCCTTTTAAATCTGTACCTGACGGAAAATTCTAGAGGATTACTGCTCCATGCAAGCTTGTTTAAACCTTCTCTTAAAACAAGGGACCCACCGTTTGCTAGCAGAAGACACTAGTATTCTTCACCTCAGGACCTGTAACATTACAGAACTGTGCTTACTGTACTTGTGTAACCCTTTTCTTTTCATTGTGTGTTTGCCTCTCAAAGATATTTGCATCCCAGAAGGAGATGAGAAGTTGACAAGTCTTCTCTCCTCCCTCTCAGCGCCTGTGTTAAGGGCATATAGATTACTGCCCTTTCTATACCTGCAGTTGCTAAATATTGAAGGTTGTCTTTTCTAATTTATTAGTTTTTTGTAGCAAAGTTTAACAGTGTTGTAATTTTCCATATACTTTAAACAGTGCTAATATATTCAACTTGTTTATCACTACCAGGTGTGTGTCTATTTATGGTGATAATCCACAGCCAGGTTAATAGTATTTACCAAGTGTCCTTAAATGTGTTTGCAGTAATTATATTTAACCAGGTGTGTCAGAGGGGCTGAGGTCATCCTTGGAGTTGAGGCGGAGATCAGAGAAATTCACCAATTCTCCTTCGGGGGTGGCGCTACATATATAGCTGCCATTTAATTTACATGGGTGCCATTTAGGTTTTTTCTCTCATTACATCCACTCTTCAGTTTAGGCTTGAAAGACGTCCATAAGTACAAAAACACATAAAAATCCAGAGGAATCCATTATCACCCCTAATATAGCTTATGTGATTTCATTCAATTTTATTAAGTGGGACATCAGCTGACGTCCCTGAACAGCTCCAGGCTTTGCAGGGATTCCAACAATAATGTTGGGATCTGCCCAGATGCCCGATCGGCAGCTGTCTTAGCTTCACAGTGCACAGTTGGGAACCTGAGCCAGCTGCTCCCACTCCCTCCACAGTCTGGAATTTCAGTGAGTGCTGGAGAGGCAGAGCACAACGCAATGACTGATAGTTACAGATCTGTGTTCAAAGAGGACCTACAACTGAGCGATCAGCAGTCTTTGATCACTCAGTTCTCAGTGTAGAGCCGGAGGGAGGCAGCTGCAGCATTGAATCAATGCTGAATCTACACAGATGAGTAGCAATGTTTGTATTTTTAAAACCCATACTTCTCTTTTAAATTACAATATGTAATTTCTATTTTCTAAGATTTTTGTGATGCATTACACATGTCTGCACTTACAGTATTTCTGTCCAGAAATTAGCTAGGTTCAAACATTATAACTGAACATAGCTGATCCTGTGCAAGCATAATCACTTGCTCAGCAGTTTGAATTGCAAGCCAACTTTTGTTCTTCAAAACAATGGGGTCATGGCCAATTTTGTTTCTACTTTTATATGCATATTTTCTCCTACTTGCTTTCAGCTAAAGATGCAAAAGGTATCATTTAAATAGTCAAGATGCCTAATAGTGACAATAACACAGTTCAGCAAAATAATCTCAATATATTGTACTGTCTCTACTTAATTTTCTAATCTTTGACTAATATAGCAGCAAACGCAAGGGAAATGGTTCTCTTATTTTGTGTGTTGTCTTCTAATTTATTTATGTTGAATCTTGTTATATTTTCCATTACACTAAAACTCCAAAAGAGGAAAAAAGCACCTTAACTTTGTCCATGATTAATGGTAGCAATATTATTCATGTTGTCAATGGCTGAAAAGTATTATAATACACTTTGAAAAAAGTAGCTATGCTGGAAAAACAAAATGTTGTTAAGAAATAAATCTGTAATACATGTCTTTTCCAGTTAGTTCTAGTTAAAATAACTTTGTAAACTAAAATCAGAGTACTATGGAACTGTAAACATGTGTTGGTTTGCAATTATTAATTGGTGCACACATCACATGGCATAAGATTGTATTCCTAAAAGTGATCTAAAACTGGTTTACCTAATGTACCTTCCACTACTGTAAACATGTAGTTAAAAAAAAAACAAGCAGCCATTTCCTCTTTCAGTATCTAGTTATGAATTTACTATTATTATCAAACACTGAGGTCAATTTACTAATGCTTATCTCATGTGATATTTGTGTTTCATGCAAAATATCGCACACAATTGCAGAGATAAGTCACAGGCAAGTGCCGGCTTCCTGACAACCAGTATCCCTGAGCAGGAGCTATACTGCTGCTAAATCTTTCACTTTCTAGTGTAGCCAGAGGTCCAGTCTATAATAAAATAAGGCGTAAAAATGCAGTAAATACAGTACCGCAAAAACCTAAAAATTAACACGTGTATTAATTACCGCAGACTTCTAGGGAATTGCCTGTTTCTGGGATACATACTGTATGAGTTATTTTATCGTAAACATTCATGCATTATTTAAAGCTGTTATAAGGGCTACATTTTTCTTAAACAACAAACATGTTATACTTAACTGCTCTGTGCCATTGTATTGCTCCGCCCTGCCCCCACTCCTTCTTAACAGCATTTGATTGACAGCAGCAGGAACCAATGGATCTGAGCCTGTGAGAAGGGAGAGAGAGAATGCGCTGGATTGGTACAGGACTTTGGTAAGTATTTATTAAGGGGGGTGGGGGGAGCAAATAGAGGAAGGTTTTTTTTACCTTAAAACAAGTAATGCATTAGGGTAAAAAAAAACTTTTGTCTTTAGAACCACTTTAACTCTTAATGAATTGACCTCACGGAGAGAGGTACAAGAGGTGGAGCATCTGCATGACCTTCTGCCTGAGACAGAATGATCTTGAAATATACCTTGATTATATAATACATTATGCACAAACTATAAAGTTTACAAACATGATACCTGCTTTGTCCTTTTAATTGTGTATCTTTCCTTTGTTTGCCCATTAAAGCTCAATGTAGTCCTTTTTCAAGGATCAATAAAGAGATGGTTCGATTGCTCTTTGCTATCCATACCTTGGATGTAATCAATAGCAGCACTTCAAAGTACTCTACAAACATAAAAAGTGAAAACATTCCTATGTGATCCAACAAATCCCCCAACACATGAAGGCAGTTGGTTTCATACGCTTTGAGCCGATAAAATATATTTTAAAGACATTTGGTAAAAGAAGTATCATAGGTATAAATTTCTATTGAAATTGATGCACATGATTAAAGAAGATTTCAAAGAAAATGGAAATTCAATTTCTGACAGAAGCCCTTCCATGCTATTTCCAAGCTTAAGCGCAAAAGCAAGCCAACCATACTGTTGCTGGTTAAAGTGTTTGGTGGACTAAAATAAATCCACTAAACTATATTTTTTATATTTAGAAAACTAATAAAATGTACAGTATGATTGTATCAGAAAAAATATAGTCTTGCAAGCTACCAAATCAAAATTCCCCTATCTTATAATAGTATAATGACAGCTGCTGGCACTAATTACATCCCATAGCAACGTGAGAATCACAGATAAATATACTAAATCATGTGCTGCACTATCCCCTTAATGATCTGCTAAACCTGCAGCAAAAACCTAAAAAACTAAATTGTTAATTAAAGTGATCTGGCTATAAATCAAATCCAAGAATATAATAATAATATATAAGCGACTAAAGTCGTCATTCAGCTTACAACATCATATAGCGTGACTGTAGACACATATCATAAAATATAAGTATTGATACAAAAGTGATCTATAAAGTGCTCAAGTGCATATAAGTCTGTGATACTCTGACCACCCAGGATCAGTTTTCAGTGTCCTTAATACAGAGATAATAAATGTGACTTGATAGGTGACCCTGATGAAGATACGATATTTCCCTTGTATAGACACAAACACAATTACATATTTGGAAGAAAGGATTAAAGTAAAACTATAGGCAAACTTTTTTTTTTCATTTTGGATAGAGCAAGGTAGGATTATAACCCCAGATTTTTTTTATTGATCATCTGTGTCCCATTACAAAGTCTTTCCTTCATTTCCTGTCCCATAGCCAAACAGGAAGTGAGAGGAAATCTCTGCAATCCAAAATGTTAGATTTTCTTTACTTTCACTTTCAATGATAATATGAACCACTTGACCTTCGGAAGATTTACCCCCTTTCATGACCAGGCCACTTTTTGCAATATGGCACTGCGTTATTTTAACTGACAACTGCATGATCATGCAATGCTGTACCTAAATAAAATTTATGTCATGTTTTTTTTCCCACAAATAGATCTTTCCTTTGGTGGTATTTGATCACCACTGTGTTTTTAATTTTTTACACTATAAACAAAAAAGACCGACAATTTTGAATATAAAAATTAATAATTTTTTACTTTCTGCTATAAAACATATTCAATATTCTTTTTAAAAAAATCTAATTTCTTCATAAATTTAGGCCAATATGTATTCTGCCACATATTTTCGGTAAAAATTCCAATAAGCGTATATTGATTGATTTGTGAAAAAGTTATAGTGTCTGCAAACTATGGAATATATATTGTAATTGTTTTTTTTTATACTAGTAATGACGGCAATCAGCGACTTGTAGAGGGACTGCAATATAGCGGCAGACATTCTGACACTATTGACACTTTGAAGGAACCAGTGACACTAATACAGTGATCAGCGCTAAAAATATTCACTGTCACAGTACTAATGACACTGGTTGGGAAGGGGTTAAACAGCTAGGGTGATCAAAGGGTTAACTGTGTGCCTAGCCAGTGTTTGTGTACACTGTGTGTGGTGCTTTGCAGGGAAAGAAAATCTATCACTTCCCTCCTGTCAGGATGGAGCTCTGCCTTGTTTATATAGACAGAGCTCCATTCTGTGTCTCTGCTTGACGACATGGTCATAGAGCACCTTGGGGATTAAAGTCTCCCTCCAAAACACAAGCCTCCTCCACTGGAATCAACAGCGGTTGCACCACCAGGTAACACTCAAAAATGGAATATAAAAAAAGACTTCCATAGTGTAAAACTGCAAATCAAGCATTTATTAAAGTATAAAAAGTATGCACTCATATGATAAAAATGCAACAACTTTGCACAAAGATTTAACAGCCGATGGCATTCCTACGGGCTTGCAGCGACTATGTCTGGAGCATCCAATAGTGTTTGTGTGCGTAGTGACATCACGGGGCGTAGGCCCCACTCTATGGATTTCGTGCCGTTGTCTGGGGACCATCATCTACCTAGAATCTGACTTGAATCTTGGTGCAGACTTCAGGGAAAATTAGTGAGCTAATCACACAAGCAGAAAATTTGGAGGATATTCTGTACACCAATGATTTATGGAACAAATCCAGGTAGCCATATTTCATTGAATTTTGCAGAAACTTGCAGAAACCGAAATGTAATTTTTGATAACATTTCATTACAATATGGCTTGTGTAGCAATAGTATATGCTATTTTTTTTTTTCATGAAAGTGGATTTACCCTTTAGGCCTCGTGCACACTGGACTTTAAAATAATGTTATAAAAACACCAGTAGCTTTGCAGTGAGTTTTTCAACATTTTTTTTAATGTTTTTGCAATAGCGTTTTTTAGCGTTTTTCCACATTAGCGTTTTTTAGCGTTTATATATATATATATATATAATTTATTTATTTTTTTCAATGGATCAAAAACGTTAAAAAAACGCTGGTGAGCCGTGTTTTTGATCGCTTATCGGCGTTTTTTGAAGTTAGATCATTTTTACAGCTGAAAACAGCTGAAAAACTCTTCTCAGAACCCACTAGTTTTGGGGTTTTTTAAAGCCAAAAAATGCCCCAGCCAAAAACTGCTGATAACAGCCTATTTGTGCATGGACACATAGGATTACATGGTGGGGAGTTTAATGACTGTAGAGGCTTAACTGCTGAACCTGAAAAGGAACTTCAAGCTCCATTTGCTGGATGGAAATTGTAAATTGTAAATATGAAATCTTAATATTAAATTAATTTTTAACTGACTAAACAGTTTTAAAAAACGTATTTCTTTAGTGCTATACATTCGAAAAAAAGTACTGCAGTATACGTGTAAAACACCATAAAATCAAACTACAAGCTAAAAACAGATTTTATCAATTTGAAATACAGAGCTGTTTATATTTCAGCATTATGTATTAACAATTGTATCCCAGATTCTGTGGGTGGAAATGATGCCCATAAGCAGAATACCCTAAACTTGAAAGCAAAATATTTTTACGGCCATTTTTTGTTTTTGGATCATTGGTTATCAGAAGGTGTCATTATGGGAGCTGTGCCTTTTGCACTGGAATGGCTACATGAGCATCAATGTAGGTATTTTTAGACAATTACATTTATTTTCAAGATGGATATCTTCACAAGTTCTTTCTGTCCTGAGTTAGTGCCTAGACATGGCTCGAAAGTTGTGCCTTTTCTAAACCTAACTTACAACAACCTCCCCTCTATTGTCCCATAACCTACTAAAAGTGATTGAGGTCATCCTTGTACGATAACACCTGCCTGTGCTTCCTGTCTCTACTTTTGGGTCTGTTTTTTAAAGACTATCCTGCGGCTGGACAAAATTATCACAGCTATAGACCATACCAGTGATATAGGAGCATACAAGTACATTCCTAACAAAGCGGCTTCAATACAGTGAAAATGTGGCTGCTCTAACCCCCCTCCTTTTATAGGGAAAGTACTTGGTTATTTTTTCTAACCCATTTATTCCAACTCTGATGGTCTTGGATCAAAAGCTTTGCAATGCATTTTGGGTTATTAAAAATTCACTTTGATCCCCAAAGCTCGTATGACACTCTACCGTAAGGTGACTGTGTCCATCTCCTCCGGTAAGAGTATCCACTTCTGCCACTTAAATGTTGATCCGAATGCATGAGGATTTTTTCCTGAATTGAAATCATCATCTGCACTCGCTCTTTGCCCTTATTTCACTTTAAGAACACTGCACTGCACATGTCAACGGATTTTTAAATCACCATGGACATTTTTTAGTTACTTGGGACTGTCTGTTTATTTTATTTTGTTTATTTTGTCCACTTGTAGTTTATAAGCATCACCTGCAATAACTACCATATAAATTTTATATGGGATGTGAGCACGTCATTCTGTCACCTATTATATCTAGCGCTGCATCTACTTACCATTTATATATGCTTGTACTTGGCCGCAGTCATCTTTCCCTCGTTTGCAACCAGTCGTCCTATCCCTGCAGCTGAAAAACACCCCCACAGCATGATGCTGCCACCACCATGCTTCACTGTTGGGACTCTATTGGACGGGTGATGAGCAGTGCCTGGTATTCTCCACACATACCGCTTAGAATTAAGGCCAAAAAGTTCTATCTTGGTCTCATCAGACCAAAGAATCTTATTTCTCACCATATTGGAGTCCTTCAGGTGTTTTTTTAGCAAACTCCATGTGGGCTTTCATGTGTCTTGCACTGAGGAGAGGCTTCCGTCAGGCCACTCTGCCATAAAGCTCTGACTGGTGGAGGGCTGTAGTGATGGTTGACTTTCTACAACTTTCTCCCAACTCCCGACTGCATCTCTGGAGCTCAGCCACAGTGATCTTTGGGTTCTTCTTTACTTCTCTCACCAAGGCTCTTCTCCCCCGATAGCTCAGTTTGGCCGGACGGCCAGCTCTAGGAAGGGTTCTGATCATCCCAAACGTCTTCCATTTAAGGATTATGGAGGCCACTGTGCTCTTAGGAACCTTAAGTGCAGCAGAATTTTTTTGTAACCTTGGCCAGATCTGTGCCTTGCCACAATTCTGTCTCTGAGCTCTTCAGGCAGTTCCTTTGACCTCATGATTCTCATTTGCTCTGACATGCACTGTGAGCTGAAAGGTATTATATAGACAGGTGTGTGGCTTTCCTAATCAAGTCCAATCAGTATATTCAAACACAGCTGGACTCAAATGAAGGTATAAAACCATCTCAAGGAAGATCAGAAGAAATGGACAGCACCTGAGTTAAATATATGAGTGTCACAGCAAAGGGTCTGAATACTTAGGATATTTCAGTTTTTCTTTTTTAATTAATCTGCAAAAATGTCAACAATTCTGTGTTTTTCTGTCAATATGGGGTGCTGTGTGTACATTAATGAGGAAAAAAATGAACTTAAATGATTTAGCAAATGGCTGCAATATAACAAAGAGTGAAAAATTTAAGGGGGTCTGAATACTTTATGTCCCCACTGTATTACTCCTGTCCAGTCACTCTCTTAAAATAACTGGCGCTTATTAGCTATTGTTAAAAGAGTGGATGGAGATATGAATTGGCCATCTCTTACTGCAGTTGCTCTATAGAGTGGCGGAAACCATGGTCAGGCCAAATTTTACTGAACTGAAATGCCTGGCTGGTACAGACATTCTTATTCTTGTGTATTGTGACATGATAGACCATGGAAGCACTATAATTCCTGACTTAACCGGTTCCCGACCGGCGCATGCCGATGTACGTTGGCAGAATGGAACGGCTGGGCAAATGGGCGTACCCCTACGTCCCTTTAAATTTGCCGCCATGCCATTGCGTGCACACTGGCTGGGAGCTCCATGAGTCGGGTCGCGGGTCCCGCAGACGTGATTGCCACGGGGATACCTGCGATCGCCTTACAGGGAGGACGAACGGGGAGATGCTACTGTAAACAAGCATCTCCCCATTCTGCCTAGTGACAGTGTCACTGATCTCTGCTCCCTGTGATCGGGAGCAGAGATCAGTGACATGTCACACGTAGCCACGCCCCTCCACAGTTAGTAACACTCCCCAGGACATACTTAACCCCTCCCTAGCCCCCTAGTGGTTAACCCCTTCACTGCCAGTGTCATTTACACAGGATAAATTGTTGTATAAATGACAATGGTCCCAAAAATGTGTCAAAAATGTCCGATGTGTCCGCCATAATGTCGTAGTCATGATAAAAATCGCTGGTCACCACCATTACTAGTAAAAAAAAATTAATAATAAAAATGCCATAAAACTATCCCCTATTTTGTAAACGCTATAACTTTTGCGCAAACCAATCAATAAACGCTTATTGCGATTTATTTATTTTTTTACCAAAAATATGTAGAAGAATATGTATCGGTCTAAACTGAGGAAAAAAAATGTTTTTTTAAATATTTTTTGGGGATATTTATTATAGCAAAAAGTAAAAAATAATTTTTTTTTTTCAAAATTGTCGCTATTTTTTTGTTTATAGTGCAAAAAATAAAAACCGCAGAAGGGATCAAATACCACCAAAAGAAAGCTCTATTTGTGGGGAAAAAAGGACATCAATTTTGTTTGGGAGCCACGCCGCATGACCGCGCAATTGTCAGTTAAAACGATGTAGTGCCGAAGGGGGTAAATTCTTCCGGGGCTGAAGTGGTTAAAGGACACCCAGTAATGCTGACAGCCTAATTTTTGATTCAACACCTAAAGTACTATTTGTGATAAACTCAGTGTTGTGACCTTTGTATTTATTCAACTTAGTTAGCTATATAGAGACTCCTAGATGCCAGTATAAAATATCTGAAAATCATTATCAAATAATCTACAAATAAGTTGATATAGCATCTATTTGAAATTTGCAATCTGTTACTTCCCCTTTTTTTAAATTTTAAGCCACAGAACTGCAGGGAGCCAGATAAAAAAAAGTATTTTTTAAATCTTAAAATTTGTAATAGTAGCAGTAGGGATGGGCCCATCAACCCCCTGTTCGGTTCGCCCCAGAACTTTCGAACATCCTGAAAGTTCGGAACTGAATAATGAACCCCAATAAAGTCTATGGGACCCGAACTGGAAAAATCAAAAGTGCCCATTTTGAAGGCTTTTACAGTGCATCCGGAAGGTATTCACAACATTTCACTTTTTCCACATTTTGTTATGTTACAGCCTTATTTCAAAATGGATTATTTTTTTTTTCTCGAAATTCTACAAACAATACACCATAATAACAACTCGAAAGAAGTTTGTTTGAAATCTTTGCAAATTTATTAAAAATAAAAAACAAAATAAAATCACATGTACATAACTATTCACAGCCTTTGCCATGACACTCAAAATTTAGTTCAGGTGCAACTGATTTCCACTGATCATCCATGAGATGTGTCTACAAATTGATTGGAGTCCACCTGTGGTAAATTCGGTTGACCACCAAGACAGGATAGTATTGATGCACAGATCTGGGACAAAAAAATGTCTGCAACATTGAAGGTCCCAATGAGCACAGTGGCCTCCATCATCCGTAAATAAAAAAGTTTGGAACCACTAAACTTAGCGTTTGAGGAAAAAGGGCCTTAGTCAGGGAGGTGACCAAGAACCCGATGGTCCCTCTGAAAGGTTCTCCAGCGTTTCTCTGTGGAGAGAGGAGAACCTTCCAGAAGAACAACCATCTTTGCAGCACTCCACCAATCAGGCCTGTATGGTAGAGTGGCCAGGTGGAAGCCACTCCTCAGTAAACAGTACATGACAGCCTGCCTGGAGTTTGCCAAAAGGCACCTGAAGGACTCTCAGACCATGAGAAATAAAATTCTCTGGTCTGATGAAACAAATATTGAACTCTTTGGCCTGAATGGCAAGCGTCATGTCTAGAGGAAACCAGGCAACCCTCATCACATTGCCAATACATCTCTACAGTGAAGCATGGTGGTGGCAGCATCATGCTGTGGGGATGCTTTTCAATGCAGGAGCTGGGAGACTAGTCAGGATCAAGGGAAAGATGAATGCACCAATGTACAGAGAAATCCTTGATGAAAACCTGCTCCAGGATGCTCTGGACTTCAGACCGGGGCAAAGGTTCATCTTCCATTAGGACAACAATCCTAAACACACAGCCAAGATAACAAAGGAGTGGCTATAGGACAACTCTGTGAATGTCCTTGAGTGGCCCAGCCAAAGCCCAGACTTGAACCTGATTGAACATCTCTGGAGAGATCTGAAAATGGCTGTGCGTCAATGCTCCCCATTCAACCTGATGGAGCTTGAGAGATCCTGCAAAGAAGAATGGGAGAAACTGTCCAAAAATAGGTATGCCAATCTTGTGGCATTATACTCAAAAAGACTTGAGGCTGTAATTGGTGCCAAAGGTGCTTCAATAAAGTATGGAGCAAAGGCTGTAAATACATGTGATCTTTTTTTGTTTTTTTGTTTTTTTTTTAAATGCAAAGATTTCAAAAAAATGCTTTCACTTTGTCATTATGGGGTATTGTTTGGAGAATTTTGAAGAAAATAATGAATTGAATCCATTTTGGAATAAGGCTGTAACATAATAAAATGTGGAAAAAGTGAAGCGATGTGAATACTTTCCAGATGCACTGTATTCAAGTAATTGGGCACACAATGGTTATGGGGGTCTAGGTACTGCCCTGGGGGACATGTATCAATGAAAAAAGGTTTGTAAAAAACGTAATTTTTAAATGATCAGTGATTTATTGATGCTTAAAATGAAAGCATAAAAATGAAAAATTCCTTTCAATATAGCGCCTGGGGGGTCCCCGTAGTCTACCTGTAAAGTGGCACATTTGTATTGTGTATAGAAGCTGCTGCAACAATAATTGCATTTATATAGCCTAACAAAAATTACATTTTCCCTGCAAGCTTTCTTTATTTTGTAAGCAATAGCTCGGGGAGCCAGTCTGTATGATGAAGCCACAATGTAGTGCACTGGGAACAAGATTAGAGATTTTTTGGATAAATTCTGGTGTTTCTTCCACAGACTTTGAATAGAAGTAACAGTTGCCGAAAAATTGGTCTTTGGTTGTTGGTGGCACCTTCACAACGTAACCCCATAGAGGTACTGTTGATGAAAGCAATAATTGGCCTTGCTGTAAAAAAAATTTAATGATAAGCACCTGTCAAAGACGTGTGTGAAAAATTGGTCTTTGGGTGTCTGTGGCACCTTTACACTGTAACCCTATAGAGGTACTCTTGATGAAAGCTATAATTGGCCTTGCTGTCAAAAATGTAAATGATATGCACCTATCAAACAGGTACAGAAAAATTGGTCTTTAGGTATTAATTGTGCCCATGAAACCTACACCAAAAAAATTATTCCCGATGAAATCAACACCCCCAATGCTAGGCAGCCTAGACGTCCTGAAGAGATTCCACATCCCAAAAACACTTAATCATCGGCATCAAGGGTAGGGATGAGCTGAAAACCCCCCAGTTCATACACCGTTAAAGTCTATGGGACACGAACGTGAAAAATCAAAAGTGCTAATTTTAAAGGCTTCTATGCAAGTTTTTGCCCTAAAAAGTGCTTGGGGACCAGGCCCTGTATGAATGCAAAAAAAAGTTTTAAAAACTGACGTTTTTCGGGAGCAGTGATTTTAAGAATGCTTAAAGTGAAACAATAAAAATGAAATATTCCTTTAAATATCGTGCCTGGGGGGTATATAAATACTCCATGGAAATGGGGCAATTGTATCCCCGGGACTTTAACGGTGCTCGAAATGATTCAGGGTAACTAAAGCTACAAAAAATATATATATGCAACTATACATATATAAAACCACAATTTTTATTTAGAAAAATACATAATCACATATATTTAAAAGAGATCCACTTTTTGAAGGGGCACACAAGCCCATCATGTTAGAAATACCAATTAGCAACTCGACAACTTCTTGAGCTTCATCAGGAGTTTATGGTACATAAATGGTCTCAACTGTGGATGATAAAAAAATATATATAGGTGTAAACCAACAAAGTAAATGCAAACCATGCTAATGCCCCGTACACACGGTCGGATTTTCCGATGGAAAATGTCCGATCGGAGCGTGTTGTCGGAAATTCCGACCGTGTGTGGGCTCCATCGGACATTTTCCATCGGATTTTCCGACACACAAAGTTGGACAGCAGGAGATAAAATTTTCCGACAACAAAATCCGTTGTCGGAAATTCCGATCGTGTGTACACAAATCCGACGGACAAAGTGCCACGCATGCTCAGAATAAATAAAGAGATGAAAGCTATTGGCCACTGCCCCGTTTATAGTCCCAACGTACGTGTTTTACGTCACCGCGTTTAGAACGATCGGATTTTCCGACAACTTTGTATGACCGTGTGTATGCAAGACAAGTTTGAGCCAACATCCGACGGAAAAAATCCTAGGATTTTGTTGTCAGAATGTCCGAACAAAGTCCGACCGTGTGTACGGGGCATAACAGTGCATGGGTCAGAGACAATAGTTGCATTTGGTTATTACAAAAATTGCATCAAAGTAGTTAATAGATATTTATAAAGATTGTTACACTGTGACAATAAAATCTCAATGTCTGAACATAGTATTAAAGAACACATGAATTTCACAAAAATAAATGAAAATACAACTATCTTACCAAGCCTGATTAAAAAAATTTTAATCAGGCTTGGTAAGATAGTTGTATTTTCATTCATTTTTTTTTCATTCATAATTCCGCAACTATGGGGGGGCGCCGCTTCTAATTTTGACTGTCCTATCATCCTGGACCACAAACCTTCCTCACTGTGCCATGTTTTCCGCTGCACAATTGGCATGATTATATCTTCTTAGTTCTCTCCATAAAATTATCAGAAATTTGTGCTTAAAGTAGAACTATAGGCAACACCTTTTTTTTAATTTTGGATAGAGTAAGGGAGGGTTCTAGCCCCTGTCAGTTTATTTTTTACCATCCCTGTCCCATTGCAGAGATTTCCCTTCACTTCCTGCCCCATAGCCAAACAGGAAGTGAGAGGAAATCTATGCAAATTAAGGGAATCCATTGCTCCCTCCCAGGCCCTCAGAACTAGCGTCCGCCACTCAAAAATTTCAGGGCGGGTGTTAGGCAGCAAGGGGTGTGGCCTTGACAGGAAGGGGTGGGTCATATTTAAATTAGAGGGTGCACAAGTTTAGTTAGGCCTAGGGCAGCACAAAACCTAAGTACACTACTGGGCCACGAGGATGGTGAGCAGCGACAATGCATGCATCAGTGATACTGTCCCTCTTGTCTTCCTGTTGGAGCACACAATTCCTGGAATGATGGACAGGGCACTTGAGGCAGAACAGCGGGAGGAAGAGGAGGACTTCCTTACCTCTCAAGGCCCCCTTTATCCAGATATTATTCCTGCGGTCCTGCCAAACACACAGGAAGAAGAGGAGGAGGAGGATTGTGTCAGCATGGATGTGGAGAATAACACTCAGCAGCAGTCTTCAAGGGATGGTTTTCAGTCCCCAGAAACCCAAGGAGTTGAACGTGGCTGGGAGGAGGTTGTTACGGATCATGTGATCCTTAGTGACCCAGAGGACTCAGAATCGAATGCCTCTGCAAACAGGCTTTGCAAAATCAGGGAGGCCATGCAGTGTAAGGACCCTAGGATTCGTGGTATCAAAGAGACAAAGAGAGGGATCATTACTTGTTGGCAACCCTTCTTGATCCACGTTACAAGGGTAAGGGTAAGGTTGCAGAACTCATAGACTAATTATGTGGGGGTCTTGTGAGCCAAAGATGGACTGACGCCTCTGTGAGGTGAAACAAATATAGATAAGCTGCAAACACTAACCACGTTTCATTGCGTGCATAAACCAAAAAATATAAATAAACATGCCTGCGCTGAAAAAACAGATATATCCCAATAGTTGGGAGGTGCATATATAGTGTAAAACTATACTACAAAATTTCAATATAAAAAAAAAAAAAATGCTAGTAATATATAAATTATAGAATGAATACAATCCTTATATAAAAGTATCCCATAAAGTGCAACATGCAAAAAAACTATATATATATATGGTTATAAATATAAGATCAAAGTGCAAAATCAAGTGTCCACATTTAAAAAGTTAAATTCATTGATATCAACACATAAAGTGCAAGTAAGTGGTGTCCACAAAAAACAGTGTTCCTCATGCTCCTCCTTAATGGTGTTCACAATCCAGCATGCTTCAGTGCTCTCCTGTGACCCCCCACTTGTGCTTGTGCTCACCTTTGAGCGTGTGACACGGTAATTAAACGGTGTCTAAACACGCATTGGAGCCACCCCTTGGGCTCATACAGGGTATGCTGGTATAAACTCCACCATTCTTTTAAAAATCAGACAATGTGATTGTCTGGATTTGTTTCCACATTTTGTCTCTCATAGTTGAGGTATACCTATGATGACAATTACAGGCCTCTCTCATCTTTTTAAGTGGGAGAACTTGTACAATTGGTGGCTGACTAAATACTTTTTTGCCCCACTGTATAGAGGGGGGGAGAGGTGGGGGGGGTTAGGTTTTTGTTTTTTTTTGTTTTTTGTTTTTTTTTCTTTTGTTTGGGGGGGGGGAGTAATATGTGATCTCAATAAGGATTGTTAGTGGTTTTACAGATATTATTGTATTTTTTGTATTTCATATAATATAATAAAATAAAGAATATAAAAAAATTGTAATTACATGCCCCTGTTAAACAGGCACAGAAAAATTGGGCCTTAGGCAGTGGTGGTGGTGCCCTAAACCAAAAATATTGTTGGAAGCTAGCATCTTTAACCACTTCAGCCCCGGAAGGTTTTACCCCCTTCCTGACCAGAGGTCTTTTTCCAATTTGGCACTGCGTCGCTTTAACTGCTAATTGCGCGGTCATGCAATGCTGTACCCAAACGAAATTTGCGTCCTTTTCTTCCCACAAATAGAGCTTTCTTTTGATGGTATTTGATCACCTCTGCCGTTTTTATTTTTTGCGCTATACACGGAAAAAGACCGAAAATTTTGAAAAAAAATGATATTTTCTACTTTTTGTTCTAAAAAAAATCCAATAAACTCAATTTTAGTCATACATTTAGGCCAAAATGTATTCGGCCACATGTCTTTGGTAAAAAAAATGTCAATAAGTGTATATTTATTGGTTTGCGCAAAAGTTATAGCGTCTACAAACTAGGGTACATTTTCTGGAATTTACACAGCCTTTAATTTATGACTGCCTATGTCGTTTCTTGAGGTGCTAAAATGGCAGGGCAGTACAAAACCCCCACAAATGACCCCATTTTGGAAAGTAGACACCCCAAGGAATTTGCTGAGAGGCATGTTGAGCCCATTGAATATTCATTTTTTTTGTCCCAAGTGATTGAATAATGACAAAAAAAAAAAAAAAAATTACAAAAAGTTGTCACTAAATGATATATTGCTCACACAGGCCATGGGCATATGTGGAATTGCACCCCAAAATACATTTAGCTGCTTCTCCTGAGTACGGGGATACCACATGTGTGGGACTTTTTGGGAGCCTAGCCGCGTACGGGGCCCCGAAAACCAAGCAACGCCTTCAGGATTTCTAAGGGCGTACATTTTTGATTTTACTCCTCACTACCTATCACAGTTTTGAAGGCCATAAAATGCCCAGATGACATAAAACCCCCCCAAATGACCCCATTTTGGAAAGTAGACACCCCAAGCTATTTGCTTTGAGGCATGTTGAGTCCATGGAATGTTTTATATTTTGACACAAGTTGCGGGAAAGTGACAAATTTTTTTTTTTTTTTTTTTTTTTTGCACAAAGTTGTCACTAAATGATATATTGCTCACACAGGCCATGGGCATATGTGGAATTGCACCCCAAAATACATTTAGCTGCTTCTCCTGAGTACGGGGATACCACATGTGTGGGACTTTTTAGGAGCCTAGCCGCGTACGGGACCCCGAAAACCAAGCACCGCCTTCAGGATTTCTAAGGGCGTACATTTTTGATTTTACTCCTCACTGCCTATCACAGTTTCGGAGGCCATGGAATGCCCAGGTGGCACAAACCCCCCCCAAATGACCCCATTTTGGAAAGTAGACACCCCAAGCTATTTGCTGAGAGGCATGGTGAGTATTTTGCAGCTCTCATTTGTTTTTGAAAATAAAGAAAGACGAGAAAAAAAATGTTTTTTTTTCTTTTTTCAATTTTCAAAACTTTGTGACAAAAAGTGAGGTCTGCAAAATACTCACTATACCTCTCATCAAATAGCTTGGGGTGTCTACTTTCCAAAATGGGGTCATTTGGGGGGGTTTTGTGCCACCTGGGCATTCCATGGCCTCCGAAACTGTGATAGGCAGTGAAGAGTGAAATCAAAAATTTACGGCCTTAGAAAGCCTGAAGGCGGTGCTTGGTTTTCGGGGTCCCGTACGCGGCTAGGCTCCCAAAAAGTCCCACACATGTGGTATCCCCGTACTCAGGAGAAGCAACAGAATGTATTTTGGGGTGTAATTTCACATATTCCCATGGCATGTTTGAGCAATATATCATTTAGTGACAACTTTGCGCAAAAAAAAATAAAAAAAATAAAAAATTGTCTCTTTCCCGCAACTTGTGTCACAATATAAATTATTCCATGGACTCAACATGACTCTCAGCAAATAGCTTGGGGTGTCTACTTTCCAAAATGGGGTCATTTGGGGGGGTTTTGAACTGTCCTGGCATTTTATGCACAACATCTAGAAGCTTATGTCACACATCACCCACTCTTCTAAGCACTTGAAGACATAGCCCTTTCTGACACTTATTGTTTACATAAAAAAATAATTTTTTTTTGCAAGAAAATTACTTTGAACCCCCAAACATTATATATTTTTTTTAAAGCAAATGCCCTACAGATTAAAATGGTGGGTGTTTCATTTTTTTTTTTCACACAGTATTTGCGCAGCGATTTTTCAAACGCATTTTTTGGGGAAAAAACACACTTTTTTACATTTTAATGCACTAAAACACACTATATTGCCCAAATGTTTGATGAAATAAAAAAGATGATCTTAGGCCGAGTACATGGATACCAAACATGACATGCTTTAAAATTGCGCACAAACGTGCAGTGGCGACAAACTAAATACATTTTTAAAAGCCTTTAAAAGCCTTTACAGGTTACCACTTTAGATTTACAGAGGAGGTCTACTGCTAAACTTACTGCCCTCGATCTGACCTTCGCGGCGATACCTCACATGCATGGTGCAATTGCTGTTTACATTTGACGCCAGACCAACGCTTGCGTTCACCTTAGCGCGAGAGCAGGGGGGACAGGGGTGCTTTTTTTTTTTTTTTTTTTTTTTCTCTTTATTATTATTATTTTTTTATCTTATTTTTAAACTGTTCCTTTCATTTTTTTTTTTTTTTAAATCATTTTTATTGTTATCTCAGGGAATGTAAATATCCCCTATGATAGCAATAGGTAGTGACAGGTACTCTTTTTTGCAAAAATTGGGGTCTATTAGACCCTAGATTTCTCCTCTGCCCTCAAAGCATCTGATCACACCAAGATCGGTGTGATAAAATGCTTTCCCAATTTCCCAATGGCGCTGTTTACATCCGGCGAAATCTACGTCATAAAATGCTCGTAGCTTCCGGTTTCTTAGGTCATAGAGATGTTTGGAGCCACTCTGGTCTCTGATCAGCTCTATGGTCAGCTGGCTGAATCACCGGTTGCATTTTCAGGTTCCCTGTTGAGACAGGAGAGCCAGAGAAAAACACGGAAGATGTTGGGGGGGGGGGGCATTCCCTCCCACTGCTTGTAAAAGCAGTCTAGAGGCTAATTAGCCACTAGGATTGCTTTTACATGAAAGCCGACCGCTGGCTGAAAAGAATGATACCAAGATGATACCTAAACCTGCAGGCATCATTCTGGTATAACCACTCAAAGTCGTGAATGGCATACCTGAAGACAAAAAAATGGTTAACAATAAAGCACAGTAAACGGTAAAGTATAAATAATTACATACCTGAAAAGCAAACGTGATAAAACATAACAACAATAAAACATTGCAGAATAGAATACAGTAAAAAAGAGCAGAACAATAGAGAGAGAATAGAGAGAGAGAGAACAATAAAACGACAACTATTTTTATTTTATATTTTTGTTTGTGTTTTTTTTTTTTTTTACACTTTTTTTTGTAACTAACTTTTATAACTGTAACCGGTTCCAGGTTCGGGTCTCTCAAAATGCGATGGCATCTTGGGAGACCCTGTGAAAGTGTGCCTAGTCTGTGCAATGCTGTACTCTACGCTAATACTCAACTAGTGTATGGTAGCGTTCAAAACATTCACCAATGCAAAGACCAGGATTATCAGGACAGGAGGGACAATAATAGCGGGTGTCACGCCTATATCCGCGCTTTCTGCAGACACGACATCTTTTTTGGGGGGGTTCGTTGGGTAGGGGTACTCGGGAGGACATAAAAATGCCTCTCATGCAGCCGACTGCATTTGGTTGGGGATGTGAATGGGGGAAGTACGGGCGCTGCAGAAGCGGTGGGTTCCCAATTAGGATTGGCGAATGCAGCAGGAAGGGCACTATGGGCACGACGGGCCTGTGTTTGTCTTTTTGGTGGCAGCGGGACACTACTTGTGCTTGCCACCTCACCAGCTTCAACTGCACTTATGGGACTCGCCACGTCACCAAGTGTTACTGCAGTGCTGGTTTGACTACGACCGGGGTGTACTAGGCCGCTGGCGCTTGCCAGTTCACCAAAACGCTACAAAAAAAACTGTTAGCGATCACAGGGATCCGGCCTGACTCTGCGAACGCTGCAGTTATGCGTTTAGTGTTTTGTAAGTGACAGTGATCGTTCGATACTGCACTTGGGTGGGCTGGGCCGGGCCGGGCGGAGGGGCAAAACGCAGGTGCTAGCAGGTATCTGGGCTGATCCCGCTAACACTGCGTTTTTGGGAACCCTAAACTGCTGGGGACGCTAGTATAGATCAGATCGGATCAGATATTGATCCGATCAGATACTATACCACTAAGGGAGGCGTATGCTGCGTGCGTGGGTTTTAGCGGTACTGGCGCTAATCTGACGCTGCCTGGGGCTGGTGCTTGCCAGTTCACCAAAACGCTACCAAAAAAACTGTTAGCGATCGCAGGGATCAGGCCTGACTCTGCGAATGCTGCAGTTATGCGTTTAGTGTTTTGTAAGTGACAGTGATCGATCGATACTGCACTTGGGTGGGCTGGGCTGGGCCGGGCGGAGGGGCAAAACGCAGGTGCTAGCGGGTATCTGGGCTGATCCCGCTAACACTGCGTTTTTGGGAACCCTAAACTGCTGGTGACGCTAGTATAGATCTGATCGGATCAGATATTGATGCGATCAGATACTATACCACTAAGGGAGGTGTACGCTGTGTGCGTGGGTGTTAGCGGTACTGGCGCTAATCTGACGCTGCCTGGGGCTGGTGCTTGCCAGTTCACCAAAACGCTACCAAAAAAACTGTTAGCGATCGCAGGGATCAGGCCTGACTCTGCGAACGCTGCAGTTATGCGTTTAGTGTTTTGTAAGTGACAGTGATCGATCGATACTGCACTTGGGTGGGCTGGGCTGGGCTGGGCGGAGGGGCAAAACGCAGGTGCTAGCGGGTATCTGGGCTGATCCCGCTAACACTGCGTTTTCGGGAACCCTAAACTGCTGGGGACGCTAGTATAGATCTGATCGGATCAGATATTGATCCGATCAGATACTATACCACTAAGGGAGGCATATGCTGCGTGCGTGGGTGTTCGCGGTACTGGCGCTAATCTGACGCTGCCTGGGGCGACGCATATCACCGCCGGGCGATCGGGGGGCTAAACCTTTATTCGGTAATAAACGGCGGGTGCCCTGACACTATAAAAAATAAACGAACTAACCAGCGTCACCCGTAACACTTATACGGTGATCAGTGGTGAAAGGGTTAACTAGGGGGCAATCAAGGGGTTAAAACATTTATTAGGTAGTATATGGGGGTCCCTGTCGCTATAAAACGCTGACGGCGAACCTAAATATTTACCTCACTAACTAGCGTCACCAGCGACACTAATACAGCGATCAGAAAAATGATCGCTTAGCGACACTGGTGACAGGGGGTGATCAAGGGGTTAAAACTTTATTAGGGGGGGTTAGGGGGGTACCCTAGACCTAAAGGGGGGTAATACTATCTGCCCTAACACTAACTGTCACAAACTGACACTATGCAGTAATCAGAAAAAAAAAAAAAAAAAAAAAAAAAAAATACTGCTAATGTCAGTTTGTGACAGGGGGGGGGGGTGATTGGGGGGGGATCGGGGGGCGATCGGGGGGGGATCGGGGGTGTAAAGTATGCCTGGCATGTTCTACTGTGTGTGTGTTGTGCACTTACATGTCATCTCTCCTCGGCGCTGGAACGGAAACTGCCAGACCGGGGAGAGATGACATCACATCCTCTGCCTGTGTGAAACGACACACAGGCAGAGGAGGATTCCCATTGGCTGGGAGCGATCGCGAGGGGGGGGCCACGATCGGATGGTCTCCCCCTCGTCTCCCGACGCTCCCAGTCAGATGCCGACCGCCGATGGCACCGGGGGGGGGTCCGATCGGACCCCCCGCCCGCGGGAGGCAGATCACGTACGGGTACGTGATTTTGCCTGCCCGTGCCATTCTGCCGCAGTATATATGCGGTAGGCGGTCGGCAAGTGGTTAAGATTGAGGAGGAATAGGATAGTCACTCAGCATAGGCAGTCTTCAAGGGATCCCACATCCATAGAAAAGTCAATCAGTTACATCAGCATCAGGTGCTTGATAGCAGCTGCTGATCCAAGACTGATTCATTTTTATGAATGTGAGCCTATCAACGGAGTCTGTGGACAGGCACACTCTATGATCTGTTACAAACCCTCCAGCAGCACTGAATGTGCATTCAGAAAGAATGCTGGATGCAAGACAGGCCAGTAGCTCAATTACATATTGAGCTAATTCTGGCCAGTGGTCCATCCTCAAGACCCAGTAACCCAGTGGATGCTCTGTTGGAAAGGTCTCCAAGTCTGCTCTTGCCCCTAGATATTCCTGCGCCATGTAATACAGATGCTGGTGATGGTTGCTTGAACCAATCAGACCTTGTTGCTGAGGACTGAAAAATTGTCTAAAGGCATCGGTCAGCCGGCCACCTTCTCCACCGTTTTTCCTCTGACTGAACGAAGCCTCAGCAACATGTTGTCCAGCACCAGGAAATTGTAACCTCCCAGGGTCTGGAAATGCATTGCACAAACCTTTCTTCAAGGGCTCCTGAAGATGTTTCATCCTCTGCTCCCTCTGCGAAGGCAGGATGAGTTTTGCAACAAATATAAATAAACGTGCCTGCGCTGAAAAAACAGATATATCCCAATAGTTGGGAGGTGCATATATAGTGTAAAACTATACTACATAATTTCAATATAAAAAAAGAAAAAAAAAAGAAAAAAGAAAATTCTAGTAATATATAAATTATAGAATGAATACAATCCTTATATAAAAGTATCCCATAAAGTACAACATGCAAAAAAACTATATATATATATATGTGGTTTTAAATATAAGATCAAAGTGCAAAATCAAGTGTCCACATTTAAAAAGTTCAATTCATTGATATCAACACATAAAGTGCAAGTAAGTGGTTTCCACCAAAAAACAGTGTTCCTCATGCTCCTCCTTAATGGTGTTCACAATCCAGCATGCTTCAGTGCTCTCCTGTGACCCCCCACTTGTGCTTGCGCTCACCTCTGAGCGTGTGACACGGTAATTAAACGGTGTCTAAACACGCATTGGAGCCACCCCTTGGGCTCATACAGGGTATGCTGGTATAAACTCCACCACTCTCAGATGTCATCAGATAGTCTCACATACAAGAAAGAAAAAGCTCCATAGTGTGATACAGTAGGGATTTATTTAAAATATATTAAAACTTCCCTCCAGAAGGGTACTCACAATATGTAGGTGCGTGAGTGCACCAATCTTTCCAGAGAGTGTTTGTATAAAACAAGCGTTTGTATGGCGTGCAGTGTGTCGTTCCTCATCTACCTCTATTGCTGACAGCTCCGTCCTACCCCTCCCCGATGCGTATTCGGCACAGGGATCACGTGCCTTCCACTGGGGGATCTGATGACATCTGAGAGTGGTGGAGTTTATACCAGCATACCCTGTATGAGCCCAAGGGGTGGCTCCAATGTGTGTTTAGACACCGTTTAATTACCGTGTCACACGCTCAGAGGTGAGCGCAAGCACAAGTGGGGGGTCACAGGAGAGCACTGAAGCATGCTGGATTGTGAACACCATTAAGGAGGAGCATGAGGAACACTGTTTTTTGTGGACACCACTTACTTGCACTTTATGTGTTGATATCAATGAATTGAACTTTTTAAATGTGGACACTTGATTTTGCACTTTGATCTTATATTTAAAACCACATATATATATAGTTTTTTTGCATGTTGTACTTTATGGGATACTTTTATATAAGGATTGTATTCATTCTATAATTTATATATTACTAGAATTTTCTTTTTTTTTTCTTTTTTTATATTGAAATTTTGTAGTATAGTTTTACACTATATATGCACCTCCCAACTATTGGGATATATCTGTTTTTTCAGCGCAGGCACGTTTATTTATATTTGTTGCAGAACTCATCCTGCCTTCGCAGAGGGAGCAGAGGATGAAACGTCTTCAGGAGCCCTTGAAGAAAGGTTTGTGCAATGCATTTCCAGACCCTGGGAGGTTACAATTTCCTGGTACTGGACAACGTGTTGCTGAGGCTTCGTTCAGTCAGAGGAAAAGCGGTGGAGAAGGTGGCCGGCTGACCGATGCCTTTAGACAATTTTTCAGTCCTCAGCAACAAGGTCTGATTGGTTCAAGCAACCATCACCAGCATCTGTATTACATGGCGCAGGAATATCTAGGGGCAAGAGCAGACTTGGAGACCTTTCCAACAGAGCATCCACTGGGTTACTGGGTCTTGAGGATGGACCACTGGCCAGAATTAGCTCAATATGTAATTGAGCTACTGGCCTGTCCTGCATCCAGCATTCTTTCTGAATGCACATTCAGTGCTGCTGGAGGGTTTGTAACAGATCATAGAGTGTGCCTGTCCACAGACTCCGTTGATAGGCTCACATTCATAAAAATGAATCAGTCTTAGATCAGCAGCAGCTATCAAGCACCTGATGCTGATGTAACTGATTGACTTTTCTATGGATGTGGGATCCCTTGAAGACTGCCTATGCTGAGTGACTATCCTATTCCTCCTCAATCTTAAAGATGCTAGCTTCCAACAATATTTTTGGTTTAGGGCACCACCACCACTGCCTAAGGCCCAATTTTTCTGTGCCTGTTTAACAGGGGCATGTAATTACATTTTTTTTAATATTCTTTATTTTATTATATTATATGAAATACAAAAAATACAATAATATCTGTAAAACCACTAACAATCCTTATTGAGATCACATATTACTCCCCCCCTCCCAAACAAAAGAAAAAAAACAAACCCCCCCCCACTTCTCCCCCCCTCTATACAGTGGGGCAAAAAAGTATTTAGTCAGCCACCAATTGTGCAAGTTCTCCCACTTAAAAAGATGAGAGAGGCCTGTAATTGTCATCATAGGTATACCTCAACTATGAGAGACAAAATGTGGAAACAAATCCAGACAATCACATTGTCTGATTTTTGAAAGAATTTATTTGCAAATTATGGTGGAAAATAAGTATTTGGTCACCTACAAACAAGCAAGATTTCTGGCTCTCACAGACCTGTATCTTCTTCTTTAAGAGGCTCCTCTGTCCTCCACTCATTATCTGTATTAAATTCACCTGTTTGAACTTGTTATCAGTATAAAAGACACCTGTCCACAACCTCAAACAGTCACACTCCAAACTCCACTATGGTGAAGAACAAAGAGCTGTCGAAGGACACCAGAAACAAAATTGTAGACCTGCACCAGGCTGGGAATACTGAATCTGCAATAGGCAAGCAGCTTTGTGTGAAGAAATCAACTGTGGGAGCAATAATTAGAAAATGGAAGACATACAAGACCACTGATAATCTACCTCGATCTGGGGCTCCATGCAAGATCTCACCCCGTGTTGTCAAAATGATCACAAGAACGTTCAGCAAAAATCCCAGAACCCCAAGGGGGACCTAGTGAATGACCTGCAGAGAGCTGGGACCAATGTAACAAAGGCTACCATTAGTAACACACTACACTGCCAGGGACTCAGATCCTGCAGTGCCAGACTTGTCCCCCTGCTTAAGCCAGTACATGTCCGGGCCCATCTGAGGTTTGCTAGAGAGCATTTGGATGATCCAGAAGAGGATTGGAAAAATGTCATATGGTCAGATAAAACCAAAGTAGAACTGTTTGGTAGAAACACAACTCATCGTGTTTGGAGGAGAGAGAATGCTGAGTTGCAACCAAAGAACACCATACCTACTGTGAAGCATGGGGGTGGCAACATCATGCTTTGGGGCTGTTTCTCTGCAAAGGGAACAGGAAGACTGATCCGTGTACATGAAAGAATGAATGGGGCCATGTATCGTGAGATTTTGAGTGCAAACCTCTTCCCATCAGCAAGGGCATTTAATGATGAAACGTGGCTGGGTCTTTCAGCATGACAATGATCCCAAACACACCGCCCGGGCAACAAAGGAGTGGCTTCGTAAGAAGCATTTCAAGGTCCTGGAGTGGCCTAGCTAGTCTCCAGATCTCAACCCCATAGAAAACCTTTGGAGGGAGTTGAATGTCTGTGTTGCCCAGCGACAGTCCCAAAACATCACTGCTCTAGAGGAGATCTACATGGAGGAATGGGCCAACATACCAGCAACAGTGTGTGACAACCTTGTGAAGACTTACAGAAAACGTTTGACCTCTGTCATTGCCAACAAAGGATATATAACAAAGTATTGAGATGAACTTTTGATATTGACCAAATACTTATTTTCCACTATAATTTGCAAATAAATTCTTTCAAAAATCAGACAATGTAATTGTCTGGATTTGTTTCCACATTTTGTCTCTCGTAGTTGAGGTATACCTATGATGACAATTACAGGCCTCTCTCATTTTTTTAAGTTCGAGAACTTGCACAATTGGTGGCTGACTAAATACTTTTTTGCCCCACTGTACCTCCATCAATACCATGTACTTCTCCGTATTCCTAAATTCAAGCCAGTTTCACCATATCTTTTGGTATTTCTCCCATGTATCTTCTGTCAGATGTATTGACTCTTTAATCGATCTCACCCAATCCACCCTTACCACCCACTCCTTCATCCTCGGGGCCTCCTGAGTTTTCCACAGCCATGGAATCAGGGCTTTAGCTGCATTCAAAAGATATGGGACTAAGGTCTTTCTATACTGGGACACCACCTTCCCTGTATCATGAAACAAACATACCCAGGGTTTTTTTTTTAATTCATTCGCCTGTTATATAGAGGATTGCTTCTATAATTGCATCCCAGTAAGATTGTATTTTAGTACACTCCCGCCAGAGATGCGCAAAATTCCCCAGAGCATCACAACCCCTCTAACAAGTTGGAGGGTTTTCTCCCCCATACCCCTGCGCCCTCTGGGGGGTCCAGTACCACCTCGCCAGCGACTTATAGCACATTTCAGATGTCTGTGTAACTCTTGCCAATAGGCAAGCCAATCTAAGTATCTTATTCCTATGTTCCTCATCTCTAAGGGGGCCTATTTCTCTTTTCCATTTTTCCAAATAGGATGGGTATTCATGTTCTGCTTCCCTGATCAATATTTTGTATATTTTAGATATGCTTCTAGTTAAGCTTAAGGGGGAGCTCAGCAGTTTCTCTCTTGGTCTCAATTGTCCCCTACCGCGCAGTGGTTGTGGTAATGACTGTGTAAAGTGCTGTAATTGTGTATACCTCCATTTATCTAGTGGTTTATTTCCCCATTCCCTTGTAATTTCTGTGTAAGTGTATAATATATTCCCCTTCATCACATCCTGCAATAATATCAACTCCTTTTTTGCCCACCTAATGAAATATATGTGCTCCTCCTTCCCTGGCTTAAAATACCGTATTTATCGGCGTATAACACGCGCCGGTGTATAACACGCACCCCAAGTTTAGGAGGGAATTTTAAGGAAAAAATGTTTTAAGGAAAAAAACTTACATTTAAATGCCCATCAATGCAGCCTTGCACAGCGTCTATCTGCATGTTTGTCCAGTGTCATTTGCAGCCTTGTCAGTGTCATTTGCAGCCTTGCAGCCTTGGTGTCATTTGCAGCCTTATCAGTGTCCATTTGCAGCCTTGCAGCTTTGTCAGTGCCCATCTACAACTTTGTCTGTGTCCATTTGCAGCCTTGCCCAGGCTGCAGTTAAACTGCAGTGACTTGTCAGTGTCACTGCAGTTTGAAAATGGCACGCCGGTGCCGAGATACATAGCCGTGACTTGCGGCGGCTCTCGGCCACTTTCGGCTCCACTCGTAGTCCCGCCCAGGATGGGCGTGACTGTGAGCGGAGTGAGCGTCGACCATATACAGATAGCCGAGTGTACTCGGCTAGGTTCGGTTAGCTCTGCTCACAGTCACGCTCAGTCCCTGTGTCCATCATAGGGCAGGACTGGGCGTGACTATGAGCCGAACCTAGCCGAGTACACTTGGATATCTGTATATTGGCGGCGCTCGCTCCACTCACAGCCACGCCCATCCCGGGCGGGACTACGAGTGGAGCTCAAAGTGGCCGAGAGCCACCTCAAGTCACGGCTATGTATCTCGGCGCCGGCGGTGCCATTTTCAAACTCCGCTATATATGTATATTGGCGGCCGGCAATCGCTTCGCTCACAGTCAGTGGGGGATCGCAGGGGATCGGCGTATAACACGCACCCGCGATTTTCCCCTGATTTTAAGGGGAAAAAGTGTGTGTTATACGCCGATAAATATGGTAATTTCTGTCTATTAGTGACATTAGTGGTGAGTTATAGTCCCAGTGGTATCTCCTACCTAATCCATCCCAGATCTTTAATGTATCCAACCTGCAATTCTAGAAATAGAGATCACTTGATAGTATTTTTTTAAATCTGGCGCTGCTAATCCTCCCCGCTCTTTTCCTTTAACAAGTATATCATACGAAATCCGGGGGCATTTAGGTGCCCAAATATATTTTAGCACCATAGATTTTAATTTTCTGAAATAATCTTGGGGAAGTGCTATTGGGATCATTTGAAAGATATAACTTAACATTGGGAGTATGAACATTTTTACTGCATTTATCCTGCCAATCCTTGAGAGTTTTATATCTCATCATATTCTATTGGTCCTTGATCTTATTAAGCAAAGGGATGTAATTGGCTTTAAACATATCCCCCAAGGCTGGAGTCAATTTTATGCCCAAATACCCCAACTCTTCCTTGGACCATAATGAAGGGAACTTAGGTTGGATTGCCTTCTGCTCTTTCGTCGATAAAGTTATGTTCAGGATCTCAGATTTAGCCATATTTATTTTAAAGTTTGTTAGTTTCCCATATAGGTTTAACTCCTTCAGCACTATCGGGATTGTTGTTCTGGGGTTGGAGATATAGCAGAGCAGATCGTCCGCAAACGCGGCTACTCTGTACTCCCTTTCTTCCTTTAATATCTGGGTTTTTGCGGATTGCAGCTAATAGGGGTTCCAATGCTATTATAAACAAAATTGGGGATAGGGGGCAACCCTGTCTTGTCTCGTTAAATAGTTCAAGGGGAGAAGACAAGGTTCCATTTATTCTGATTCTGGCCGTTGGATGGTGGTAGAGGGACGAGATCCATCTCATCATCCTCTCCCCCAACCCTAGATATTTCAATGTTTCGAACATGAACCTCCAATATACTCTGTCAAAAGCCTTTTCGGCATCGATTGACATGAGAACTGCCGGGGTGCCCCTCCTAGTTATTTCCTGAATCAGAAAAATAGATTTTAGAGAGTTATCTCTCCCTTCCCTCCCAGGCACGAACCCCACTTGATTATTATGTATCCACCTTGGTAGCCATGGTTTCAATCTTTCTGCTATTATTTTGGCAAAAATCTTTATATCTGTATTGAATAGTGATATTGGCCTATAACTGCCTGGGAATGCTGAGTCCTTCCCTTCTTTCAGAATAAGAATGATATGTGCCAGTAATGACTCCTCACAGTGCATCTCTCCTTCTCCCAGTGCATTTAAATAGTCGCACAATTTAGGAACCAAAAACTCTGAGAACCTTTTATAATATAGAATGGAGTATCCATCAGGGCCTGGGCTCTTTCCCAGGGCAGTATTCTTTATCGCTCTATCCACCTCCTCCTGCGAGATAGGGGCTTCAAGAAGTTCCATCTCCTCCTTCTCTACCCTGGGAAGGTCTAGGTCCTGCAGATACTCCATCACTGCTTCCTTCCGCTTCTCCTTATCATCCCCTCTCTGATTCACATTATATAAAGCACTATAATAGAATGGAATATTTTTGCGATATTAGGAGATGAAAATTCTATCCCTCCCCTATCATCTCTGATCTTAGGTATGAAAGCCCTATTCTTTTTTTTCTTTTACCCTTCTTGTCATTCTTTTTCCTGATTTGTTACCCCACTGGTATCTTTCCTTATTTATTGAGTGGAAGGCACACTTCCTCTCCTGTTCTAACAACTCTTCTATCTCTCTTCTTTTTACTATTAATTCTTGCCTTTCTGGGATCCCTTTAGGTCTCGTTCTTTGTTCGAGTTCCTGAATATCCCTATATAAGAGGGCCATCTTTTTTCCCCTTTGTTTCTTCTTCGCCGCTCCTATCCCAATCAAGATCCCCCTTATAAAGGCTTTGTGTGTTTCCCAGAGAGTTGCCTTAGATATTTCTGCCATGTCATTAATCCCAAAGAAGGCCTCCAGTTCCTGCTCTATCCTTTTAATTGATTCCGGATCCCGGATAAGGGAGTCATTCAATTTCCAATTTTTCCCCGTCAAAGCATCCCCAGTATTTCCAGTTGGATTTTCACTGGGGCATAGTCGGATAAAGTAATTGCTTTAATTTCAGCTCCCTTAAGGAATGGGACTAATTGATGTTCTATTACAATATAATCAATCCTTGAGAATGACCGATGGACGGGAGAATAATATGTATAAGTTGCTGGCTATAATCTACAACTGGTGGTGTGCTACTGGCAGATGTGCTGCAAGGACCTGGGATACCCTGCACTATACCATCATCCCTGTCAGTGGAGGCTGCTGAGAGGTCATGAGGTATAGCGGGGGCAGACTGAGGTAAGGAGGAGGAACAGAATTGCACCCTTTTTGTGTGGCTTTCAGGTGCTCTTGCCAACGGGCTGAGTGGTGGGAGGTTAATTGCCTTGTCAAGCACGTGGTACCTAAAGGGCTGGTGTTTCTGCCACGCTTGATGTGCTTGAGACAAAGTTTGCAAATTGCAACAGTGCGATTGGCTGCACATGTACTAAAAAAGCCACTCTGGCAGCTGCAGTGGACTGCGCACTAGTCTCTGATTGGGTGACGGAGGATGAGGAGTGTGAGGATGGTTTAGTAAGCCAGTCCACCACCTCCTCTGCATGCTGTGGTTGGATAGCACAGGGAACATTACTAAACAGAGGAAATGATGCCCTGCCTGAGGACTGACCACATTCAACTTTGCCTGTGGACACATATGCTACTGGCACCATCACAGTGCCATGGAAATGTCTGCCTCTCCTTGTTGATCCCAGCTAATGTTCGGCCCAAACTCATTCTCGGGCCTAAGCATTCACCCATCCCTAAGTAGCAGCAGCAGAGAGTTAGTCATCACCGTCACTATAAGTAGGAGTTTGGATTTATGACAATACAGGCTAACTAAATAAATTGTAGTGCAAGTGATTGAGGTATGCTGGCCTTTCCTAACACCTTCATGCCGACCGTATGCAAATATGCAGGCTCAGCTTGAAGAGGTTGTACCCGGGTGATGCATGCAGCTGCACGCATCACCCCAGTTCCATTTTTTAGAACAGTCGGCTTTCTTGGGATAGCAACCGTTGCGGCCGTTATCCCAAGGAGTGGGAGGAGATGACCCCCCTTCGCCGCCTTCCAGGGCTCTACTTGGCTCTCCCATTCCACCGGAAGCCCTGAGCGACCAGCCAGCACGTCTGCCGGCTGGCCAGAGACCCAAACTAAGCTTTGATCGGGTCTCGGATCTGGTAACCCGGGCCGGTAATTATTACATGACATCACTTCCAGTTTACTGAAGACTTAAAGGCGCCAAATTTTAAAAAATGACAGCATTCAAAACTACCAAACTTGGCGTTTTTAATGCTTTTAAGTGCAAAGGTGGGATTTGGGGTCTTATAGACCCCAGATCCCTCCATAAAGAGGACCTGTCACTGACTATCACTGTCACAAGGGATGTTTACATTCCTTGTGACAGCAAAAAAAAATCTGATTTTTTTTTAAAGTTTAAAAAAAAGAAAAAAGAAAAAAAAATTAAAGAGCTCCATCCCTCCGTGCTCGCGGGCAGAAGCGAACGCATATGTAAGTCACTCCCACAAATGTAAACAGAGTTCAAGCCACATATGAGGTATTGCCGCGATCGTTAGAGTGAGAGAAATAATTATCGCTCAAGACCTCCTCTGTACTTTTAAACTGGTAACCTGTAGAGATTTTTAAAATGTCACCTATGGAGATTTTTAAGTACTGTAGTTTGTCGTCATTCCACAAATGTGTTTAATTTCAAACAATGACATGTTAGGTATCGATTTACTCAGCGTAATGCCCCGTACACACGGTCGGACATTGATCGGACATTCCGACAACAAAATCCTAGGATTTTTTCCGACGGATGTTGGCTCAAACTTGTCTTGCATACACACGGTCCCACAAAGTTGTCGGAAAATCCGATTGTTCTGAACGCGGTGACGTAAAACATGAACGTCGGGACTATAAACGGGGCAGTAGCCAATAGCTTTCATCTCTTTATTTATTCTGAACATGCGTGGCACTTTGTGCGTCGGATTTGTGTACACACGATCGGAAATTCCGACAACGGATTTTGTTGTCGGAAAATTTTATAGCCTGCTCTCAAACTTTGTGTGTCGGAAAATCCGATGGAAATTTCCGACAGCGAGGTCCTATCACACATTTTCCTATCACACATATATATGATGTTTGGGGGTTCTAAGTAATTTTCTAGCAAAAAATACGGATTTTTAACTTGTAAGCAACATATGTCAGAAAAAAGGCTTAGGCATGAAGGGTTTAAGAATAGTGTAATGAAGAGGCGAGTATGCTTCAAAAGCTTGCACTACAATCTATTTAGTTAGCTAATACATGGTATCACCCTTAATTTCTAACTAAAATATTGGGGCATGGAATGGATTTCAACTGGTTTAGGCTCATATATTGCATTGATACTATACAGTATGTTTCTGCTGTAAACAATGATCTAAGCCAACACAAGGTTACATTGATTAATATATGTTGAACCAATACAAAGCTTTGCTAGTCAAATCATTGTAATTATGTTTTATTTGTGAAATCTCCCTCTTTGCTAATACCATATTTTATCTTGGTGGAATTTATTATTTCTGTTTACAGCATTGTTGAGAAATTTGTTGGCCTCTTGTAAGCCTTGTTTCCATCTGTTTCTTGGATTTATGTAGGTTTTCTGCAGCATACAATTACATGCTGTGAATTTTAAACCATTTCCTCTACACACAAATCAAGCATAGGCTCTATTTAGAAGAGTTCACCTAGGAAATACACAACTGATTAGATAATTAACAGTTTTCCTCAGCTTAGGAATATAAATGTATGTGAACATTATTAAGCAGCCAAATCCGATATATAAATCAATAATGACAGTTGCAGTCTTGACTATCTAGGGTCTGCATTTTACTAAGAGTAAATTTGATTTGATTCTTCTATTATGTAGCCTGTTGCAGAAATTGGACTTAAAGTGGATGTAAACCCTCACATATACCCAGTGAAGTGAACAGCCCCAGATGATACACAGGGACTAAACAAATCTCCCTTTATAAGTTTTAGATGTATATCTGCTGTCTATATCTGTATATATCCTTTAGAAAGTGCTCTTCGTGTTAGAGTTTTTCTCTTCCTGGTTAGCACTGGGAGTGGATTTTTGGCATACAGCCAAGACAGCTGATTGGAGGAAAGGCACACACCCCCTCTGCTCTGCTCTTAGACGGCAAGCTGACTGCTAATCTATTTATAGCTACCTCCACCGACACACACTTCTACCTCCCGTCTCAGAGAACATGTGAGAAGTTATCAGGCTGCTAACAGAGCTATGGAGAAAGAGACAGCTATGGGACACAGTGCTTTGGAGAGAGATAAGAAAACACTGCAGTTATATGTGCCCAGCTCAAATTTCATGAACCAAGAATTCTTCCACTTTAAGTTAAAACCTTACTTTTAAAAATTCTACCAGGGTTTTTAATTGCATAATAAACATACTATGTCTCTTCTGCAGTAAATACTTATTGTTTTCCTGCTCCCAAACTTGTTTAGATTGTACACTGAGCTGTGCATAGATAGCTTAGTATACACTCTTAGCATGCCTTGGTGCCAGGATAAATGAACTCCCAGGTGCATGCACAGGAGTTATGATATCCTACTTACAAGAAGACTAGGAGAAGATGTTGGTGCTGGCAAAGAACCTCAGAGATGTTGCATCACATGGAGGAAAATTTAGTTATACCTTAATTGAACCACTCCTCATCTACATCCTTCTGTTTATTAATCTGCCATATAGTTTTCTTATATACTGATTTATTTATTCCTTCTCCTCTGTTAGGCCTGGTTCACAGCACAATGTGAGGGTTCTTGCATGTTTCCATGTGAAGCACTTTTGACAGCCCATTCATTTCAATGGGATGCCAAAAGCGTAGGCACTGGCAAAAAGTACACCAGTATGCACCAAACCACATAGTATTGTGGTACCATGTGTTTTGGTGACCACAAACACACATGCAATTGCTAGATATTTCCAGAGGTATTGCATTCTTGAGTCAAGGGATGTTCCTAGAGACACTGCACTGCCATAGATCGGAAAATAAATTTCCAGGCGCACTGTTAAGCCAGGGTGGTATGTGTAATATCCTCAGAGACACATTGCTGCTGAGCCAGGAAATGAAGAATTATATTTTCGGGGACATTGCACTGCTGGACTAGGAATGATAGGATTGGGATTGCTTTTTTCAGGCACACAGCAAAAGGTATTTCGTAATAACCTTTATTCAAAAACAAAAAAACGAAATTTGATCAGTCATACTTTCTAATGTGTTTCAGCCTATAAAGAGGCCCTTGTCATGGCTGACTAACAATACCGCAGGACCTTAAAATGTATTTCCTTATACACACGTGAATGGGATAATAATTCACATTTAAAACAAGTAAGGACCTTTATTAACCACTTGAAGACTGGGCCTATTCTGACACTTCACTCCCACATGTAAAAAATCTTTTGCTAGAAAATTACTTATAACCCCCAAACATTATTTTTTTTTTTTTGGCAGAGAGCCCTAGAGAATACAATAGTGGTTGTTGCAATTTTTATGTTACACAGTATTTGCATAGTAATTTTTCAAACACAAATTTGGGGGAAAAAATGCACTTTAATGAGTTCTAGTGCAAAAAAAAAACACAATATATAACCCAATTTTTTGGTGAGATAAAAAAGATTATGTTAAGCCGAGTAAATAGATGTCACGCTTTAAGATTGCACACGCTCATGGAATGCTGACAAACTACAATACTTAAAAATCTGCATAGGCAACGCTTGAATTTTTTTTTTTACCAGTTTAGAGTTACAAAAGAGGTCTGAAGCTAAATTATTGCTCTTGCTATAACGTTCGCGGTAATACCTCATATGTGTGGTGTGAACACCTTTTACATATGCAACACTGACTTATGTTTTGCCTCCGTGCGTGAGCTATTCCAAGAAATATAAACAAGAAATATAAACATCCCTTGTGATAGCAATAAAGCATGACAGGTCTTCTTTTTGGAGACATCGTGTGTCTATAAAACCCCAGATCTCTCTTCTACCCTTGAAATCATGAGATAAAAAAAAAAAAATTGATCTCATGTTTTCTAGAAAAAAAATGGCCCTGTTTACATTTTCCCTAACCGGAAGTGAGAAAATGCTTGTAGCTTCTGGTCTCCTAGACCATAGAAATGATTGAGGACATTTAGGTCCCCAATCACCACTATTGTTACCAGCAGAAACTGCCAAATTAAATCCCTGGCTCTCCGGGGGGACAGAGGAGCCCGGAAAACAACAAAAGTGCACCAGAGAGAGGCAGGAGGAAGAGTATGACCCCTTCCACTGCTTGTAAAAGCTAATTAGCTGCTAGGATCACTTTTATAGTGTAGGGCATCGCTGAAAAAAATGATATCAGGGTTATGGCTGACAGCTACAGTCTTGGCCCTGGTATCACTGATTGAACACCCCCTCCTGTAGTAACCAAAAAAAAAAAAAAAAAAATTTTTAAACAGCCCCTTTAAGAAAAAAAAAATTAAAAAAAAAATGTCTTTTAACTAAGTGCACTGAGAAGAAAAGGGAAGGCAGCCCTGGGACTTTGAATGAGGTGGGAGAGATTTGGGACACTTCCACAGTAAGTGCAATAAAAATGTTTTATTGATCACAGAATGCTATATAAACAACTGGGAACAGCAATGAGTGTGCGTTACCCGGCATAGTGGCCTAGTTTAAAGCATAAGTAAAAAGCAACTACAATTCATTACACTTAATTTATACATCCATAAAAAGCAATATATATGATGGATTGCTGAAAAACAAAAAATACAGCAGTATATGACCATGGTATGACCAGCTTCAGATACCCAACAATATGGGCATACACGTGGCATCGATGGTACCCTACGCGTTTCACAAGTCTCTTCTCGCTTATCAGGGGCCGATGCATAATTCATGTGTCTAAAACAAAGGTATTTGAAAATGGTAAGGGTATATGAGTGACTAAATAAATCGGGGTAAAGGCGATGGTTGGCAAGAGAGGTCAATGGAACAACGACCTCATACTTACTACTTGACTGGATCGGGTCACCAAACCACTGGGTGTCAAAATGGCGGCAGTAGGCAATGCCGGTTCGGGGGCTGAGGGGGGGTGGTGACTAGAAACCGCAGCAGAAAAGATCAGGATGCACAGCACGGACTGCAGGGGGCATATGGTTGGTGGTCTGAGTGTGTCCATAACCATATCTAGAAAAAATATATAAGGACGCATGAGTCCCTGATCCCACCCTCTGTCCCTGATCCCATACCACCCACCATCCCTCTGTCCCTGATCCCATCCCACTGTCCCTGATCCCATCCCACCCACCATCCCTCTGTCCCTGATCCCATCCCTCTGTCCCTGATCCCATCCCACCCACCATCCCTCTGTCCCTGATCCCATCCCTCTGTCCCCGATCCCACCCCACCACCATCCCTCTGTCCCTGATCCCGTCCCTGATCCCGTCCCACCCACTATCCCTCTTTCCCTGATCCCATCCCACCCACCATCCCTCTGTCCCTGATCCCATCCCACTGTCCCTGATCCCATCCCACCCACCATCCCTCTGTCCCTGATCCCATCCCTCTGTCCCTGATCCCATCCCTCTGTCTCTGATCCCCCATCCCTCTGTCCCTGATCCCATTCCACCCACCATCCCTCTGTCCCTGATCCCACCCTCTGTCCCTGAACCCATCCCTCTGTCCCTGATCCCCATCCCTCTGTCCCTGATCCCATCCCACCCACCAGCCCTCTGTCCCCACCCACCATCCCTCTGTCCCTGATCCCATCCCTCTGTCCCTGATCCCACCCTCTGTCCCTGATCCCATCCCACCCACCATCCCTCTGTCCCTGATCCCATCCCACCCACCATCCCTCTGTCCCTGATCCCACCCTCTGTCCCTGATCCCATCCCACCCACCATCCCTCTGTCCCTGATCCTATCCCTCTGTCCCTGATCCCATCCCACCCACCATCCCTCTGTCCCTGATCCCATCCCACCCACCATCCCTCTGTCCCTGATGGGCTGTGAGACAGATTGATGTGTCATTAGAGTCCTGTGTATAATGTAGAGCCTGGTATATGATGTACAGAGCCCTGTATATAATGTAGAGCCTGGTATATGATGTACTACAGGTGACGGAGTGGGTGGATTCTATAAGGGGTGTGGCTTATGAGAAGTGGGAGGGGTCAAAAGGGTGGGCGGGGTCTAGCGCCCCCCCATCTTAAAACTTCACCAGCCGCCACTGCTGTGCAGGGAGTGGTTAAAACATCAGTAAGTAATATGTAACACAAAGCAATTAGTAATATGTAAACTGTAGTGGAATCTTTTACCAAATTTTATCAAATTCAAGGATAATATGTAGTTACATAGAGACCAGACAGAATCAAGAAAGTTTGAGTCAGTTGATCTGCTTTATTTTTTGCTTTATTTTTTGACGCTTCAAACTAAATACATAAAATGATGTATGTAAGGTAGGATGTGTCAGGATATAGGTTGACCAATCAAAGATTAATAAGATCTACAGCAAGCATAGAGTTAATTGTCTTGTGATTATGGTTCACCATCGAAGGATGTTTATTTCTTGTGGCTTTTGGATATCATTCAACAGACAGTCATCTGGTTTGGTTTCCAGGGACTTGCTTTGCCACAGGTTCTCCAAATATAAATCATATGTTTCAGTAGTCATCAGAATAATTTATTCAGTATGCCAGTGTACATGTGAGATAAGAAATAAGCTCAGATTAATATTTTCATAATGAAGCCATTTTGCTCTAAGCAGCCATCTTGCCACCTCATCAACAATATTCAGTAACAGCATCGCAATCGCCAGGCTTTCAATCCAAAACCAGAATAAACAAAGATGAACACAAATGCTGAGTTCCTATCACCCCAGCCTGGGATCGGCCTGGGAGGTCTTAAAGGTGCAGGCAAGTCTTGAGAAAGAAATTTCTGGGGTTTGCTGTGACTTAAATAAGTTTTGATACCATATTCAGCATAGAAATATTGTATTGCTACACTAAATATGTTATTAGACCTTACTTCATTTTCAGAGATATAGTAACTTAAAGGC
Source organism: Lithobates clamitans (assembly GCA_037952925.1). NCBI lineage: Eukaryota > Metazoa > Chordata > Amphibia > Anura > Ranidae > Lithobates > Lithobates clamitans. The sequence goes on along the minus strand of JBBGZY010000192.1, from coordinate 2,476,490 downwards.
TTAGTGAATGTCTCGATAATGTCACATGCGGGTTCTCAGATAACACAAGTGTTATCTGGCCATTCTCACTTTGTACCCTGCAGCTAAACAGAGCGGTGGGGATAATAGGGAAGGATAGAGGGAGCCTTTTGTGTATATTTTCTGTTTATTAGGTTTGGGAACAAAACATAAATGTTCAATTTTTTTCTAATAATATGAAATATTGCACAATAATGTATAATACTTACATTGCTACATTCAGCCCAAGAAACAAAGCAAGAATGATGCTTGATAAGCGATAATAATGGCTCATACATATGTATCATGCTAGACTTAATTAATTTCTAATTTGTAGCTTAAGAAACCTAATTCAAAATTTAAAGCACACGTAACACAAACTGCTAGCTGCAATTCTACCTAGCATTGAGTAATTAAGAAATGCAAGCATACCTAAGTATCATCCAAAGTAATATTTGAATTGCTTCTGTGCCAGGAAAGATGGTGTTGACTGAAATGAAGTCATTAATATTGTTAACACACTTTGATGATCTCGAGACTGTACAGCATTGCTGGAGGATCATAGGTTAATTAATCTCAGTACTCAATGGAATCTATGATATGCTTTATCCATAATAATAGGAGAGCCATTTATGATTGTATTCAGGATAAAATGGATGTATATTTATCATGCTAGGCAGTGTACTAGGCATGCATTAATCAGTCTGAGGCTTCAATTCCCTCCTAGAGAGAAGCCAAGAAATCTTCACACAATTGCCTTCAAGAGTACAGAGACTTGACTCTACAGTTCAGTGACCAAAATTGTGATAGAATGCTATGGGGGGTGCCATTATCCCTTTAACAGTATAGACAGAAATTCCCTCTATTGATTGGGGCTATTAAAGGCAAAAGTATCAATTGCATTTTTAAAAAATATATATACAATTTTATTAGTGCAAATGTAAAAAATATAAAATCCAAAACAAGCATCTATTTAGCATATGTGTACACTTGCATATACATAATCAAGAGACCTTGACCGTAATAAAGAAAATGCCTAGGCACACAATGCATTTTGAACATATGGCTTTAACGTACTTCTTCAGGGGTGCCCATGTACTAGGTTCAAGGATATTCTACCAGGTAAAACATATCATTACATTAAATGGTTTTGGTACAACCAAATTTATTGTTTGACATTGTAAATCATTCACAGCTACTAACATCACTATACAATACCATTAGACATGCATAGCCACATAGATTAAAATACAAAATGTATGTATGCAGTTGCCATCTTAAGGAACCCATGATTAGGAACTCACAACGAAATCTCCAGTCCCTGCTATTGGGGCCACCAACTGGCAGAGGTGATGAAGTATCAAAATATTAGCTGCCAACAAAGAAATTTATCTATAAAAAAATAAATAAATATCTCGGTACATAATTATCATTGAATATTGTATCCAAAAGGAAAAAAAAAGTTTGGTCTTTGGTAACACTTTAAAGTAATGTAGCACCCTGTTGTTTAGGCAGGGTTGCTAGGAAATGTATTTGTCAAGTGATAGTTGCTTTGGCCAATTTATAGGAGGTCAATTGATTTCACCCTAATTCTAGAATTGCTGCACTTCTCTCTTCTGTTACTATATGGCTGGGTATCTGGTGGCATTAGATAAAACAAGGGCATTGCAAGGACAATTTAGGAATGAATGGGGTGTCTCAGCCAATGGGCAGGGATTTTCTTAGGTCCCTTGGCCTGCTGGGAGAGCCTATTTATTTGGGTGAGGTTAGGTGATCGGGGTTCTGTGCCATCTGGACGGTTGTCTGGGTGGATGTGTGTTGTGCTTCCCTGGGCTGCTAGGCCAGAGCCTGAGGCCTATCCCAGGGAGATCTGGCTGCTAGGCTGTCTGAGGGCCTATCCAGAAGCAGGAGAGAAGCGAAGGGTTTGGATTGTGGCTTGCAGTCCAACCGGAAGTGACAGTTCTGCTGGCCGGAGAACCTGTCGTGGTCAGAGGTAGAGGGGAAGCTGTCACCACTAAGGGACCATCCACCTTACTACCAGGGGCCACTGTGAGTAGCAAGTACCAGAGCAGTATTCTCACCAACCGCGGACGGTGAAGAATTGGGAAACTTCAGCAGATGTCAAGCCAGGAACCCAGCCAGTGGAGTTGACGCCTAATTAACATTGCAACTACTAAAGGGTGTCCTGGCCCTAAACCTCTCTCCCACAGTTCTGTTTAAGAGACAATAAATCTCTTTGCATTCAAGAAGTGTCTGGCACCCATGAATCTATCTTACATTACACCAACCATGCCTCATAACCCACTCTACAAGAAGGATGTTGGTTGTTCCTAACTCTGGAGGTCACCATTAGGCCTAGAGAGGCCCTGGACTTGGCTAGAGTAATTCTAGCTATGATATTTGATGAATTCATTGCTATATCTTTGGACAGGTCTGTTTGGTCATCATTCTCTTACGTTCTTGAAAATGTCACTCTGGTATCCATCTGCCAAACCTTCAAAATGATAACACCCCTCCCCTAACAACTCAAATTCCACACCTTTGTAAGATAACTTGTCTAATTCTAATCTGATTCTGTCTTGCGAATATTTGCGAAAGATTTCTCTAAAAATAATTGTGAAAAAGTAAAGTGGCCTGTTGGGGACTTGAACCGGACCGCTGGATACTTCTCACCAGAATTCCGGAAATACAAAGTGACTCACACACAAGATGAGATCAAAGGGTACTCGTTTAATATGGCCGATCGGCCGTTGTTTTATAAGAAATAAAAGAGGGTGGGTTACAATACATTTTGGGCTTGGTTACAGAGAAAAGGGAATAACAATTCCAAGAAAAGGTGTTTACTTTCATATGACGTACAATCTCACAATATTTACAGTTAGAAAGGTACATGTTCCCATAACAATCTAACCATACTAATCTATTTAGCCCAAACATTTCTTAGCAAGTAAACACATTCCCAGTCAAACTCAGATAAAAGAATTATGAGAGAAACATGGAATTTTACAGAATGAAGACTAAAAACATCATTAACCCTTCCATCCCCTCTTTTATCATGCATATGATAATTTTCTCCACATTATTTTGGTAATAAACTTGCCCGGGCTTTATCATCAGCCTCATGCCAATACAAAAATGAAACATTGTGTATGCAGCCTGAAAAGGGCAAATGAGTATCCACTTCAGTGATGTATACTCTTACTTCCGTTGCCAAGCATACCTGCTGTGGGCCTACTTCTATAAACACATTAAAACCCTGTGGACATAAAGTCTGAGTACACCTGTTAACATCTGGCCTAGACAATAGACAGGGTTCAAACACAGGAGACCTATGTGTACAAATGAGAGACCCTTGTCAGCTTTCTGACAGTCACCCAAGCTATAAGTGTTGCTTGAACATACAGCTATATAACATCCATCATACTTTGGTTCCCACCATGCGACAGTATCAGTGATTACATCTGGCATAGGGATAGGGAGAGAATTTAAACATAATGATTTCATAATCCTTAGGGACGAATACCTTATAATGTCCCATATAATAAAAACAAAATATGTTGCTAAATATCTTGGTGTGACACCCTGTGTCCTGAGAAAAAGACATTACCCAATAATCCACAGGACTCTGACAGTTTCCGAATCAATACCATTCAGGACTCCAAGAGCGGAGTGTGTCGCACCAGGCTCTTTTCTTTCTGTTATGTGAACTAGGATTCCACATGTCGTGTAACTTGTACATAGTGTTATGAGCAACAATGTATGTCATGGGCAAATTTTAATCATTCAAACTGTAATTGTCCTCAAAACACACAGGCCTAAAATGGGCCTCTGTCCTCTAGGCTTGACATTAATCAGTTGCTTTATCACGACAACATCTCCTGGTTGGAAAGGGTGTGTTGATTCCTGTGAAGAGACAGATACATCACCATAGATGCTTTTCAAGGTCTGAACCAATTTCCTACAATACTCTTCTTGAATCAGTTTCAAATTATGGAAACAGGTGGGCCTTTTGCCCAGGGTATTGGAAATGATCTCCACACAATCCCTTTAAATGGTGAAAGCTTAGTTGTTTTCAGCAGATGTCATTCTTGTTTCCCACTAGTATTGCTGGCAGCACAATTTCCCATTTGGCAAATGTGCCTCCAGCAACCTTCCTAATCTTGTCCCCAGCTGTTCCTATTCATCTTTTTCACCATACCAAAACTTTGTGGGTGGCAAGGAATGTGGAACTCCTATTCAATCTGCCTTACAAGTTCTTGACATACCTTAGAAATGAAAGCTGGCCCATTGTCTGAATTGATCTGCAATGAACAGTCCCATCTTTGTATGATATCTCTTACGAATATCTTTACCAATATTTTAGCATCTTCCCTATTACAGGTGAAGACTTCACTTCCGGTCACTTTATAAAAAACATCTACAACTACTAACAAATATTTCAATCTACAAATGCTCGTGTTGTTCAGAATACAAAATACTGGAGTTGATAAAAAAGTGGGGCACTACTTTGAGCATGAGTGCTCAGTATAAAGATGGCCACTCACCAGAGATGTTTGATCCCTTTTTACAGGACGGTCAAAAAATGCTTTTGGAACACCAGATTGGTTCTGCCAATAGAATAAATCCACTCCAATGGCCACTTACGATGGAATTAAGATGTAAAAAATGACTCCACAGGAGAGACGGATAAAAGTCTCATAGTGTAGTAATTTTTATAAAAGTAAAATAAAAACAGCAGCAATAATAGCAGTTACACTCACATGTTGAAGTGCCTGGCCTGGCACTAGGTGTAATCAGCGTGTGTGAGTCAGCTTATCCCCTGGGGATGGTGTGCGTTCCACATCTCACTCCGGTGGGCAAAGCCTGGTATCGGGTATCATGTTAGGACCTGGAAGTGATGGATCCTCTGCTCTGACATATGTTTCATCGTGATTGGCGTCTTCAGGAAGTGACGTAACGCTGCTTCCTGCTTGCTTTTATGTGAATCTGCCTCTAGGGAGCACCGATGCACACACACTGCCCACAACGCACATTAATAGCCAACCATAAAACTGAATCAATTACCGTATTTATCGGCATATAACACGCGCTGGCGTATGACACGCACCCCAATTTAAGAGAAGTTTCAGAAAAATAAACCACTTTGAAGCAAAATCATGGTCAGTGAGCATCAATGGAGCCTGATTAGTACCCATCTGCAGCTTCAGTGTAGCCTGATCTGTGCCATCTGCAGCCTGATCTGTGCCCATCTGCAGTCTAAACTGTACCCATCTGCAGCCTAATCAGTGCCCATCTGCAGCCTAATCAGTGCCCATCTGCAGTCTAATCAGTGCCCACCTGCAGCCTTGCCGTTATATATGCTGCCATCGAGGGATAGGTGGGAATGAGCCCTGCCGAAATAGAGCCGGATCTCCTGTGTACTCGGCTCCGCGTCACGCCCAGTCCCGCCCCTTGGCCCGGATCCTATGATGGACATAACGCCGGTCCAATGCCGGGACGTCCATGCTAGGAGCCGTCCAGGGGCAGGACTGAGCGTGACTGCAAGCCGAGTACACAGGAGATCCGTCTCTATTTCGGCAGCGTTCGACCCCTCCTTCCCCTCGGTGGCAGCCTATATTGGTGTATAACACGCACACAAAATGTTCCCCCTATTTTAAGGGGGAAAAAGTGCGTGTTATATGCCGATAAATATGGTAATTGAAAAAACCTTATAATCAACAATCTCCTACAAAGTGATAGGTAAAATATATTAGTGCATGGATGCCATTTAAAACTAAATGAGTTCAGATTGGCACATTAAAAATTGAAGGAAATAATTAGGACAGCACCATCTAGTGGTGAATATCCATATGGCCAAAATTACCAATACATCCATGCCTAAAATAAATAATCAAACAAAAAAAGCAATAGTCGAATATACAAAAGTCATGAAGGACTTCTATAAAGTATTGTGATGCTAAAAAATAAATATTCAAATAGAAGCCCTGGTATTTCCAGGGTCTAATCTAAAAATCTAATACAACCGATAAAAATAGATTACTGCAATCAATAATCAGTTAAAAACATTTTAAATCATTATCGATGTTTAATCCCATAGGCTGGAGAGATTGAAGTCTATATATCCACTGCATCTCCATCTGCAACACTTTTTTAGTAATGTCCTTACCTCTCCAATGCTGGCAAACCCTATCAATACCCCAGAACATGAGCAGGGAGGGGTCCTTGTTGTGCATCAACTTAAAATGGTTGGATACACTGTGGTGTTTAAACCCATTTTTTATGTTGTCTATATGTTCTCCCATTCTTTTGGCCATGGTTCTAGTGGTTCTACCAACATATTGAAAATTGCACAGACACATAAGCAGGTAAGTAACAGATCTCGTGTCACAGGTGATGAATGGTTTGATGTCATATTCACCACCCGTGACCACTGATGGAAAGCTGGTAGCTTTCCTAGTTTTGTCCCTGACAGTTCTACATGCCTTGCATCTCCTACATTTGTAGAGCCCAGTACGGTCCTAAAAAAGTGGGGGGGTTTTGGGGGGGCGGATGACATTTTTGGCCAACATATTACGTAACCCTGGTGGTCTTTTGTAAATGAACTTAGGTTTATTGGGAAGGATCTTTCTAAGGGTATGATCTAAGGGTATGATCTTTTTGTAATATGGGCCAATAAGTTTTAATTATCCCCAAACCAGAACCCATCCTAAAGATCTCAAGATCCAAAAACAGGATGCACGATTTATGCCAAGTGCTAGTAAACCTTATATGATATTTATTGTTATTCATATACACTAAAAAGCCATCCAGTCCCTCCTTTGAACCCTCGCAAACAATAAAAATATCATCTGTGTAACTTTGGTACATTTGTATTTGGGGCCACTGGTTGGGAAAAAATGCATTCTTCCTCCCACTTGTTTAGAAAGATATTGGCAATTCTGGGTGCAAACTTAGCCCCCATAGGCACCCCTTTTATTTGGTTAAAAAAATCTCCTGCATGCCAGAAAAAAGGGCCTGGTATGGAATTTAGGGGGACCCCCACGTCTTTTTTTTTTAAATTTTGGTTCGCAGTTCCCCTGTGGGGAATTCCCATGCCGTTTTTATCAATGAACTTTTATGTGTATTGTCGGACTGGCAATGCATTAATAGCTGCGAGTAGTTTTAAATTACTTTTTTTTCCTTTGAAATGTCATTTTGCTGTCAGACTGTTCTAAACACGAGAAACATTCCCCCCCTTACAGGCATACTATAGACACCCCCAAGTACGAAATTTAAAGGGAAATTACACTTTTATTGTTTCACTTTAAGCATTAATAAATCACTGCTCCCGAAAAAACGGACGTTTTTAAAACTTTTTTTGCATTGATCCATGTCCCCTGGGGCAGGACCCAGGTCCCCAAACACTTTTTATGACAATAACTTGCAAATAAGCCTTTAAAATTAGCACTTTTGATTATTTATGTTCGTGTCCCATAGACTTTAACGGTGTTCGCGTGTTCGAACAAATTATTTGCCTGTTCGCATGTTCTGGTGCGAACCGAACAGGGGGGTGTTCGGCTCATCCCTAATCACCATTCCCCTAATCCTATTAATAAGGTCCTTGCTATCCTTTAGGTATGCTTTACCCTTAGTGGCTATAGGCTGCAAAAAAAATCGATTATATTCGCCTAACCGAGAGTAAAGGGAATCTATCCCACTGACAATGGGTCTGCCTGGGGGAGTAAGCCTATTCTTATGTATGTTGGGAATTTGATAGATAACTGGGATTTTTGGGACTCTGAGTAATAAATATTTTGCTTCTTTCTTATTAAGTATACCTTTTGAAGACCCTTTAGCTATCAGCTTGGATAGGAGAGCTTTTAATTTTCCTGTTGGATCACCCCAAGGTTTTTTGTAGGTGGCTGTATCCTGCACTATTCATTGCAGTTCTGCAATATAATCCTCTTTTTTAGGATAACCAAACCTACCCCCTTGTCCGCTGGTCTAATAACTATATTCCTGTTTTGTTCTAATTTCGAGATGGCTTCTCTAGTCTGTTTAATTTTTCTTTTTTTGTTAAGGGAATATTCCTTATATCCTCTTGTACCATGTGCTTGAAGACTTCTGTAAACCTATGATATATATATTTGGGATTAAAAGCAAACTTATTCCGCAACCCTGTATGGATGTGACACTGCGGAACCGTTGTGTCGTCAGAACTGGATGTTCCTCAAAAAAAATTTTGACATTCAATTTCCTGGCAAACTTTTCCAGGTCAATGAATGCCTCCAACTTGCCAAAAAACTTTCCTGGAGCAAATTTCAAACCCTCATTGAGAATGAGAAGCTCCTCCTTCTCATTCTCCTCCTTACTTCGAAATGGTCTAGACCTAGACGCATAGGTGTCATAATAAGGTGTCCCCAGGGTCTGTGAGGACTGATCCCTTAGGAGTGCATAGTAGTTGTGTGTGGGAACTCTATATTGGGGAGTAAGAGGGGAAGCATTACCCCAAAATTTGGGTTCTGTCTCTCCTTCCCCACAATAAGATGTTTGTGGATGATGTACCTTCATAGCTTTTTTATTCCCTTTCTTTCCCTGTGTTTTACCTGGGTAGGGACCGGTACCAGAGGTGGATGGTAGTGGGAGGGTCCCCTCATTCCCCCCATCGAGGGTGTGATGGAATCCTGCCATTTATAGATCCTATTATCTTTAAAGTCCTTCATATCTAGTTGATATTTTTTCATTTTTTTGTTCTTAGTTTCATTATCTCGCTTAATAGGATAATGCTGAACTTTTTCAGTTGTAGCTAGATACTCTGGGGTGTCAGAGAAAGGTCCCATCTTATCTTTAAGTGTGTCCAGCTGGAATTCCAATAGGCGTAATTTATGTTTCCTTCTACCAATTATAATTCCCATTAGCTTCTTTTCACACTGGTTGAAAAATTGGCTCTATTCTTTGATTAGATTTTCATCCTCCAAAGAATCATTAGGACCAAGGTCCCACCTGATTTTTAGATTAGATCTTGGAAATACCAGGGCTTCTATTTAAATATTCAGTTTTTAGCATCACAATACTTTAAAGAAGTCCTTCATGTCTTTTGTATATTCGACTATTCCTTTTTTTATTTGATTATTTATTTTAGGCATGGATGTATTGGTAATTTTGGCCATATGGATATTCACCACTAGATGGTGCTGTCCTAATTATTTCCTTCAAGTGCGGACACACTGGATGGCCTGACTGCTATGTGGGGAGGCTCTGATCGAAGGGTACATCCAAATTCAGTGGTAATTATGTGAAAGTTGTAGAAAGTTTGCATATGTTATAAACTTTTCAAATAAGTTGGATATGCTATTATAAATCCTTCTTTTCTTCTTAGCAAACTTATCCTCTGAAGAGACCCCAAACTTCATGGGTCGAAACGCGACAACAAAATCCGTTGTCGGAAATTCTGATTGTGTGTACACAAATCCGACGCACAAAGTGCCACGCATGCTCAGAATAAATTAAGAGACAAAAGCTATTGGCTACTGCCCCGTTTATAGTCCCGACGTACGTGTTTTACGTCACCGCGTTTAGAACGATCTGATTTTCCGACAACTTTGTGTGACCGTGTGTATGCAAGACAAGTTTGAGCCAACATCCGTCGGAAAAAATCCATGGAATTTGTTGTCGGAATGTCTGATCAATGTCTGACCGTGTGTACAGGGCATAAGGGTTAGACAAATTTTAGATTGTACGCTCCTATGAGCAGGGCCCTTAAAACCCAATTGCTAACTGTTTTGTTAAATGTAGCACCATATATCCTGTAGAATATTTTTTTTTATGCTAGTAAATGAATGTACATTTTTGTTTCTGGCAAAATAAAAGTACATTATTGAGCTTGTTGTTTTTTTCTCTTTTCCTTCTTCTTTTTAATTAGTTTTGGGGGTGGTGGTTTTGGGGAAGTGCAATATCTTTCTTTTATAACTTATATGTTCTATATGTATTTGTGCACCAAAAAAAGACTCTCTTCAGCACACCTGCAAGTAACTGATAAAGGTGGAATCTTTATATATATATATATATATATATATACAACCCCTGGCAAAAATTATGGAATCACCAGTCCCTGAGGATGTTCCTTCAGTTGTTTATTGTTGTAGAACACAGACAGATCACAGACATGGCCATAAAATAAAGGCATTTCAAATGGCAACTTTCCGGCTTTAAGAAACACTAAAAGAAATCAAGAAAAATAATTGTGGTGGCCAGTAACAGTTAGATTTATAGAACAAGCACAGGGAATAAATTATGGAATCACTCAATTCGGAGGAAAAAATTATGGAATCGCCCTGTAAATTTTCATTACAAACACTAACACCTGCATCAAATTAAATCTGCTTGTTAGTATGTAGGTAAAGAGGGTAAATCATCACGCAGTGTTGCACAAGATGTTGGTTGTTCACAGTCGGCTGTGTCTAAAACATGGACCAAATACAAACAACATGGGAAGGTGGTTAAAGGCAAGCATACTGGTAGACCAAGGAAGACATCAAATCGTCAAGACAGAAAACTTAAAGCAATATGCCTTGAAAACAGAAAATGTACAACAAAACAAATGAGGAACAAATGGGAGGAAACTGGAGTCAACATCTGTGACCAAACTGTAAGAAACCGCCTAAAGGAAATGGGATTTACATACAGAAAAGCTAAAAGAAAGCCATCTTTAACACCTAAACACAAAAAAACAAGGTTATAATAGGCTAAGGAAAGGCAATCGTGGACTGTGGATGATTGGATGAAAGTTATATTCAGTGATGAATCTCGAATCTGCATTGGGCAAGGTGATGATGCTGGAACTTTTTTTTGGTGCCGTTCCAATGACGACTGTCTGAAGAAAACATGCAAATTTCCACAGTCAATTATGATATGGGGCTGCATGTCAGGTAAAGGCACTGGCGAGATGGCGGTCATTAAATCTTCAATAAATGCACAGGTTTACATTGAAGTTTTGGACACTTTTCTTATCCCATCTATTGAAAGGATGTTTGGGGATGATGAAATCATTTATCAAGATGATAATGCACCTTACCATAGAGCAAAAACTGTGAAAAAATTCCTTGAAGAAAGACACATAAGGTCAATGTCATGGCCTGCAAACAGTCCGGATCTCAATCCAATTGAAAATCTGTGGTGGAAGTTAAAGAAAATGGTCCATGACAAGGCTCCAACCTGCAAAGATGATTTGGCAACAGCAATCAGAGAAGGCTGGAGCCAGATTGATGAAGAGTAGGGATGAGCCGAACACCCCCCGGTTCGGTTCGCACCAGAACCTGCGAACGGACCGAAAGTTCGCACAAACGTTAGAACCCCATTGACGTCTATGGGACTCGAACGTTCGAAATCAACAGTGCTAATTTTAAAGGCTAATTTGCATGGTATTGTCCTAAAAAGGGTTTGGGGACCCGGGTCCTACCCCAGGGGACTTGTATCAATGCAAAAAAAAAATTTAAAAACGGCCGTTTTTTCGGGAGCAGTGATTTTAATGATGCTTAAAGTAAAAAAAAAAAAGTGAAATATTCCTTTAAATATCGTACCTGGGGGGTGTCTATAGTATGCCTGTAAAGTGACGCGTGTTTCCCGTGTTTAGAACAGTCCCTGCACCAAATGTCATTTTTAAAGGAAAAAATCTCATTTAAAACTGCTTGCGGGTTTAATGTCATGTCGGGTCATGGCAATATGGATGAAAATCAGTGAGACAAACGGCATGGGTACCCCCCAGTCCATTACCAGGCCCTTTGGGTCTTGTATGGATATTAAGGGGAACCCCGCACCCAAATTAAAATAAGGAAAGGCCCTATATACTCTGAACAGCAGTATACAGGCGGTGCAAACAAGACAGGGACTGTAGGTTTGTTGTTAAGTAGAATCCCTTTGTAATTTTGAACGGGTACATTTTTAACGCGTTTAGCTCCAGCCAAAAAATCTTTTTTAAGCTTTTTGGAAAACATAGGGAAGGGTTATCACCCCTGTGACATTTGTTTTGCTGTCTTTCCTCCTCTTCAGAAGATTTCACCTCACTTTTTGTCCCAATGAAAAATGTTTTTTGAAAATTTGGGTTTTTTGTGGAACAAGGATTGGAAAGCATCAGTGGAAAGGAGAAATTGTTTTCCCATATTAACTCTTACAGGAGAGAATTTCCCTTCCTAGGGGTAGATTTCATCTCACTTCCTGTTGTCTCCTTCCGTTTGCAAGTAGGAGTCGTTTGTAAGTTAGATGTTTGAAAGTAGGGTCCTGCCCTATATACTCAGCAGAAATTTGGGCCTTAGGTGTTGCTGTGGCCACAACACTGTAAGCCCTCACAGGGCCCTGCTGTGAAATATTAGATCAAGAATTGTAATTACATGCCCCTGTTGAACAGGAGCTGAAAAATTAGGCCTTAGGCACTGGTGCTGGTGCCACAACACTGCAACCCCTCACAGACACTCTAGTTGGAATGCAGGAACGAGCCCTGCTGCAAAGTATTGCATCAAAAATTGTAATTACACGCCCCTGTTAGACAGGGGCAGAAAAATTGGGCCTTAGGCACTGGTGCTGGTGCCACAACACTGCAACCCCTCACAGACACTCTAGTTGGAACGCAGGAACGAGCCCTGCTGCAAAGTATTGCATCAAAAATTGTAATTACACGCCCCTGTTAGACAGGGGCAGAAAAATTGGGCCTTAGGCACTGGTGCTGGTGCCACAACACTGCAACCCCTCACAGACACTCTAGTTGGAATGCAGGAACGAGCCCTGCTACAAAGTATTACATCAAAAATTGTAATTACACGCCCCTGTTAAACAGGGGCTGAAAAATTGTGCCTTAGGCACTGGTGGTGGCGCCCAGAACCAAAAATGTTCTTACAAGCTATCAGCGTGATGATTGAGAAGGAAGAGGATAATTACTCAGGGATAGTCACTCAGCATCAGCATAGGCAGTCTTTGAAGGGATCTGAGATTTCAAAAAAAATTATTCGGTTACATCAGCATCAGGTGCTTGGTAGCTGGTGGTGATCCAAGACTGATTCATTTTTATGAAGGTCAGCCGATCGACCGAGTCGGTGGACAGACGCACCCTGTGATCGGTTACCACGCCTCCAGCAGCACTGAATGTGCGTTCCGAAAGAACGCTGGATGCAGGACAGGCCAGTAGCTCAATTGCATACTGTGCAAGCTCTGGCCAGTGATCCATCCTTAAGACCCAGTAACCCAGAGGATTTTCGGTGGGAAAGGTGTCCAAGTCTGATCTTGCCCCTAGGTATTCCTGCACCATGTAAAACAGACGCTGGCGATGGTTGCTGGAACCGATCATACCTTGGGGCTGCGGACCAAAAAATTGTCTGAACGCATCGGTCAGACGGCCACCTTCTCCACCGCTCCTTCTTTGACTGACCGAAGCCTCAGCAACACGTTGTCCAGAAACAGGAGTTTGTAACCTCCCAGTCTCTGGGAACGCATTGCACAGACCTTTCTGCAAGGCCTCCCGAAGATGTTTCATCCTCTGCTCCCTCTGCGATGGCAAGATAAGGTCCGCAACCTTACCCTTGTAACGTGGATCAAGGAGGGTTGCCAGCCAGTATTGGTCCTTCTCCTTGATACCACGAATACGAGGATCCTTACGCAGGCTTTGCAGGATCAGGGAGGCCATGCAGCGTAGGTTTGCTGAGGCATTCGGTCCAGAGTCCTCTGGGTCACTAAGGACGACAACGTCCGCAGCCACCTCCTCCCAGCCACGTACAAGTCCATGTGTTTCTTGGGACTGATCCCTTAAAGACTGCTGCTGATGCTGAGTGCCAGGCTCCACCTCCATACTGACACAATCTTCCTCCTCCTCCTCCTCCTCCTCCTCGTCCTCTTCCTGTGTGATCGGCGGGCACGCAGGAACACTGTCTGGATAAAGGGGGCCTTGAGAGCTAAGGAAGTCCTCCTCTTCCTGCCTCTGTTCTGCCTCAAGTGCCCTGTCCATTATTCCACGCAGCGTGTGCTCCAACAGGTGGACAAGGGGGACAGTGTCACTGATGCATGCACTGTCACTGCTCACCATCCTCGTGGCCTCCTCGAATGGTGACAGGACAGTGCATGCATCCCTGATCATGGCCCACTGGCGTGGGGAAAAAAAACCAAGCTCCCCTGACCCTGTCCTGGTGCCATAGTCGCACAGGTACTCATTGATGGCCCTCTGCTGCATGTGCAGCCGCTGCAGCATGGCCAACGTTGAGTTCCACCTGGTGGGCATGTCACAGATTAGGCGGTTCTTGGGCAGGTTAAACTCCTTTTGGAGGTCCGTCAGCCGAGCACTGGCATTATATGACCGGCGGAAATGCACACAGACTTTCCTGGCCTGCCTCAGGACATCCTGTAAGCCCAAGAACCGCTGCACCACCAAGTTAAGGACGTGAGCCAAACAGGGCACATGGGTCATTTGTCCCTGTCGGAGGGCAGAGAGGAGGTTGGTGCCATTGTCGCAAACCACCATCCTGCCTTAAGTTGGCGTGGCGTCAACCACCTCTGAACCTGCCCCTGCAGAGCTGACAGAACCTCTGCCCCAGTGTGGCTCCTGTCCCCCAAGCACACCAGCTCAAGCACCGCATGGCATCTTTTGGCCTGCGTACTTGCGTAGCCCCTTGAACGACTACGGAGCACCACTGGTTCCGAGGAAGAGGCCATGGAGGAAGAAGAAGAGGAGGGGGTGGAGGAGAGAGGTGTGTCACAATCAGCATTTTGGAGGCGTGGTGGCGGAACAACCTCCAACACTACTGCACCTTGTCCTGCATCCTTCCCAGCTGCCAGCAGAGTCACCCAATGTGCCGTGAAACTTAGGTAACGTCCCTGTCCATGCCTGCTGGACCATGAGTCAGCGGTAATATGCACCTTACCGCTGACCGCCCTGTCCAGCGAGTCATGGACATTGCCTTCCACATGCCGGTAGAGAGCCGGAATCGCCTTCCGTGAGAAAAAGTGGTGTTTGGGTACCTGCCACTGAGGAACCGCACATTCCACAAACTCACGGAAGGGGGCAGAGTCTACCAACTGAAAAGGCAGCAGTTGAAGTGCTAGCAATTTTGCCAAGCTAGCATTCAACCGCTGGGCATGTGGATGGCTGGGAGCAAACTTCTTTCGGCGGTGCAGCAGCTGGGGCAGGGAAATTTGCCTGGTACAATCTGACGTCGGTGTACCAAAAGCAGATTGCCCACAAGTACTTGGCTGTGACACACCTAATTCTACACCTTCATTCCTCTCACTGCAGGTCTCAGAGAGGACTGGAGGTCTAGTGGGGTTGGAAATCTCAGCTGATGAGGAGCAAGGAGAGATCCTCTTTGTTCTTTGGTGTGGGTCTTTTAGATACGCTTGCCAACGAACTGCATGGCAGGTCAACATGTGTCTGGTCAAGCATGTGGTACCCAAGCGGGAGATGTTTTGGCCACGTGAGATACGCTTGAGACATATGTTGCAAATAGCAGCGGTGCGATCTGATGCACTCGTCTCAAAAAAGGCCCACACCAAAGAACTTTTTGAATAACGCGCAGAGACTGCAGCGCCCTGCACATGTGGAGCTTTGGGGTGTGATGCAGTCAATGTGCTGCCCTTAGGCTGGCCCCTGGAGGGCATCCTGCCTCGTTGGTGATGTGCCGCCTCCTCCTCCTCCTCCTCCTCCTCTCTCCTATCAGGCACCCACGTTGAGTCAGTGACCTCATCATCCCCTCCCTCCTCATCACTGGAGCAAACCTGGCAGTATGCTGCAGCAGGGGGAGCATGACTGCCAGATTGATGTCCTTCTTGGGCACCCCCTCTGTCCGTGCTCATGTTACTGCCTTCATCAAGCTCAGTATCATCATCAGAGCCTTCCAAACGCTGGGCATCCTCCTGGAGCATGTACCCAACACTGTGGTCAAACAGTTCGAGGGAATCCTCATGAGGACATGGTGGAGCTAGGGAAGGAGTCACTGATGACATTGAGCTGAGGGAAGAGGCCGCTGCTTTGCCAGACAAAGCACCCTGGGCATGGGTGAGAGAGGATGAGGAGGATGAGGACGGCTTGGTCATCCACTCGACCAAGTCTTCCGCACGTTGCGGCTCAACACGGCCAGCTGCCGAAAAAAAGGCCAAGCGTGTCCCATGGCCATGTGATGAGGATGCACCGTCTCCACGACCAGCACTAGACACAGAGCCTGCTTGCCCTCTCTTATTGGCTTGTGACTGTCTGCCTCTCCTTCTTGGCCTTCCAGACATACTAATGGCCTGTAGCTGCACTAAGCTGGGATAGAACACCAGTAATTTTTTTCAGGTAGCTTTATATACTGTAACCAGACAAGCCTGCCTGTCAGTAGGAAGATAACAGGAACGGATCTAGCTGAACACTGTGAGCAGGACGCACTGTACTAAATGTAAATAGTCTAGCTGCCTGACCGTGGTACTAATAGGATCAAATAGAACACCAGTAATTTTCTTCAGGTAGCTTTATATACTGTAACCAGACAAGCCTGCCTGTCAGTAGGAAGATAACAGGAACGGATCTAGCTGAACACTGTGAGCAGGACGCACTGCACTAAATGTAAATAGTCTAGAAGATAACAGGAACGGATCTAGCTGAACACTGTGAGCAGGACGCACTGCACTAAATGTAAATAGTCTAGAAGATAACAGGAACGGATCTAGCTGAACACTGTGAGCAGGACGCACTGCACTAAATGTAAATAGTCTAGAAGATAACAGGAACGGATCTAGCTAAACTGAATACAGTGTATATATATATATGCAACACCTGGGATGCATATATATACACAATACACTGTAAGTGCAGCTAACTGACTGACTGTTCTGCCTAATCTATCTAACTCAAATCAAATGACACTGTCTGTCTCTCTCTCTCTCTCTCTCAATGAACGCCGGAACACACACTACACAGGGCCGCCGTGCAGGCGGCCTTATAAAGTGTGGGGCGTGTACTAAATCCCCTGAGCCATAATTGGCCAAAGCCTCCTTGGCTTTGGCCAATTATGGCTCTCTGTTCAGGCGGCGCTGTGATTGGCCAAGCATGCGGGTCATAGTGCATGCTTGGCCAATCATCAGCAAGCAATGCACTGCGATGCCGCAGTGAATTATGGGCCGTGACGCGCCACACGAATTTGGCGTGAACGGCCCATATCGTTCGCAATTCGGCGAACGGGCGAACAGCCGATGTTCGAGTCGAACATGGGTTCGACTCGAACACGAAGCTCATCCCTAATGAAGAGTACTGTTTATCACTCATTAAGTCAATGCCTCAGAGACTGCAAGCAGTTATAAAAGCCAGAGGTGGTGCAACAAAGTACTAGTGATGTGTTGGAGTGTTATTTTGTTTGTTTGTTTTTCATGATTCCATAATTTTTTCCTCAGAGTTGAGTGATTCCATAATAATTATTCCCTGTGCTTGTTCTATAAATCTAACTGTTACTGGCCATCACAATTATTTTTCTTCATTTCTTTTAGTGTTTCTTAAAGCCAGAAAGTTGCCATTAGTTTTTGGCCATGTCTGTGATCTGCTTTTTTTCTACAACAATAAACAACTGAAGGAACATCCTCAGGGACTGTGGATTCCATAATTTTTGCCAGGGGTTGTATATATATATATCAGCTGTGGAGAATTGCAAGTAATGAATTCAGCTGGTGGATAGGCAGTGTTGTATATGTCAGCCATACATGTTAAATTGGCGACAATTGCACCGCTCTAATCGGTGCGGCGCCACAATTTCCAAAAGTAGTTTCTGTACTACTTTTTGACTACTTCGAGGTGCGATTTTTATTGACATCAGTGCAGAAACCTGCACAGATGTCTCTGAAATTCCCCCCCGCAGTCAGGACTGACGTGCGGGAATGAAATCGTGTGAGTTCAGCTGTGAACCAGGGCTCAAACTGGGCCTTTGTCTTTGTAATTCACCTGCTGCTATCCCAGGGACACCATTTCTTATTGAACTCCCTTAAGTTTACCTTCAAATATTGTGTAGAAATACAGATTCGCATATCTGCAAATAAACTAAAATAAAAAAATTCTAATTGTGGTTGCGATCAAATATTCGCAGCTGCGATCAAAAGAGCGTGGTTTCACCTTATGACCCGGAAATGTGTCATTGTAATTACCCAGAAGTTCCTGTGCTGGTCAGGATCTCCATCTAGGTGGACATGGCGAGGTCCCTCTTTAGCAAAGAAGAGGTGCTACTCATTTGCCGGGTAAGTGTAGGATATGTGGGGGGGCGGAGCTAGCGCGCAGTATGTCAGGAGTGTGGGTCCAGAGCTCCGTCTGAAGACCGACAATCCTGCATAAATCCTGGGACAGTGGCATCCAAATTTTCTGCCCAACTGCTGGGGATGTGTGCTGGGACCCCTCGGGCACCTTCGGGGATGCTAAAATATGGCCCTCCTTGCTCCAAAATGACCGGAGAGCAGCTGGCACAATTCGCCTGGGGCTCTCAAAATGGTGCTGGATCACAGGAGGGGGAGGAAGGGCTGCCGCTCCAGAGATTCATGGAGACACCGCTCCAGGCATCTCCCCCACTGGACAGGGTAAGTCCTAAACCCCAGAGGGAGGCAGTGATACACAGGGGGGGATTGCTGGACAGATTAAAGGACCGTCGGGCCAGAGCTGACAGGGAGGTGGAAGGGGAAGAAGAACTGTCCCTGACTCAGATAATGGCGCCCATACAGGGGTGCCAGACCAAGTTAATAGACCATTTTGAGGAGCTCAGAATGGAGTTCTCCTTCATGAAGCATGATATGCAAAACTGAGGGAGAAGGCACAGACCACTGATCGCCGTGTTTATGCCCTGGAAGATATTGTCAGGCCCTTAGATACTGCGGCACAGGTGACCAAAAAGACTTTATCTGAACACACATTAAAGATGGCCAACATGGAAGACCGCATGCGGAGGAACAATATAAGGCTGGTGGGGTTCCCGGAAGGAGTGGAGGGAAAGCACCCAGAGGAATTTCTAGAGAACTGGCTGATTGCTAACATGGCGCCTGATACCTTCACAAAAATGTTTGCCATTGAAAGGGCTCACCGTATCCCAGGCCGGGCTCCCCCGAAGGGAGCCCCCCCAGATCTATGATAGCAAAAGTGCTTCACTTCCAGGACCAGGAGAATATTCTGCAGGGAGCCAGAGTGGGCCCTGAGATGACTTCTGATGGAAATCGAATATCGATATACCCTGATTTTTCTGCAGTCACCCAGAAACAGAGAGCTTCATTTCAACCCATAAAGAAAAGATTGAGGGATCTCAATCTGATTTACAGGATGCTATATCCTGCTAAGCTGCGCATAGTGGAGAATGGGAAAACGCATTTTTTCAATAATCCTACTGAGGCTTCAGAGTGGCTGGACTCTCGTGGTCATCAGAGAGATAGGGCCTCATCTCGCCCGCCCTGATGAAAATGTGTGGAGCAAGTTTTGGGTGAGAGCATAAATACTGGGAATGACAGTGACTGCCTATGTGCATGCATCCCATGGTTTTTCTCTCCTTTCCCCCCTCTTCCCTTTTTTTCTTATTTTTTTTCGTTTTTTTGCCACATCCTTTTTCATCATTAAGTAATAATTGGAAATAAGATCTGACACTGATGATGCAATTTTTCTCTCATTGCTATTTAAGCGGGGAGGAGGGACTGGGACTATTAATCCTCCATCTTTGTTCCTGAAAAGTATATGTCTGTTTTTTACTGGAGGACAATTTTCGAAGGCACTGATGGTCGTGGAGGTTCTTTTTGGTCTTGTGGACATTGCTGCTGCCCTGTGCCAGTAAGATCTCTGCTGCTTATTTACATTAAGGTTATGGGAAAAAAGTGCCTGGCATGTTGGGGCTGGGTGCAGGGAGGGGGGTGGGGGAAGGTTGGGGGGTTACAATATCTTGGGAATTTCATGTCTGTTTTTGGTAGAGATCATTCACATTTGGTACGCTTGCAGGAAGTCACTTCTAATGTTATGCTTATTTCGCTATGTGCAAACGCTGGGAGAAAACTGGAGCCCCCCTGGGTGGCTTGTCCGGCCACGAGAGCTGGAGAGGTCCTCCTGCGAGAGAAAAAAGCCACTGGGTAGAGAAGGGCCTTGGCGCCTTGCCGTTGGGACAGCACAGCTCCTACTGCAATCTCTGAGGCATCCACTTCGAGAACGAATGGTAAAGCAGGATCCGGGTGTTTCAATATAGAAGCAGAGGTGAATAGCTCTGTTTTTCGAAGGCGGATTGCGCCTTAGGAGACCAATGGAAACGGTTCCCTTGCTTAGTTAATTCGGTGATGGGGGTAATTATTGCAGAGAAGCCCCTAATGAACTTTCTATAGAAGTTGGAGAAGCCAATGAACCGTTGAACTCCTTTCTTATCGGAGGGAGCGGGCCACTCCAGAATGGCAGATACCTTTTGGGGGTCCATTTTAATACCTTCGACAGAGATGATTAAGCCTAGAAACTGGATGCATTGAAGTTCAAATTGAAATTTTTCCAGTTTAGCGTAAAGTCCATGCTGCCTGAGTCGAGCTAAGACATTTCGGACATGCCTGCGATGATCGGAAACTGAGGAGGAGAAGATCAGGATATCGTCTAGATAAACAATAACGTATAAGTCCAGGAAGTCACGGAAAATGTAATTAACAAAATGTTGAAACGTTGCTGGTGCGTTGCACAGGCCGAAGAGCATAACAAGGTATTCAAAATGCCTGAATCTGGTACGGAAAGCCGTTTTCCACTCGTCTCCTTCCCGAATACGAATTAAATTGTAGGCACCACGAAGATCTAATTTGGTGAAAATTACTGCGGATCCCAGCCTTTGGAAGAGTTCGGGCACTAGGGGTAGCGAATAACGGTTTTTGATAGTTATCTTGTTTAGTTCCCGGTAATCAATACAAGGACGTAAGGAATGATCCTTCTTCTCTACAAAAAATATGCCAGCACCAGTCGGAGAGGTGGAAGGGCGGATAAAACCTTTCTTCAGCTTCTCATCGATGTAGATTTTTAAGGTATCCAACTCCTGCTCTGTTAATGGAAAAATCCTCCCAAAGGGAACTTCCGTTCCAGGTAAAAGCTCTATCGGGCAATCGTAAGGCCTGAGGGGAGGAAGAGTCTCTGCTCCCTTCTTACTAAATACGTCAAGAAAGTCCTGATAGGGCGCAGGAATCACCTGCTGTAACTCGGTGTCAGTGTCCAGGCAGAGTAGCTGGGTAGACTCAACAGGACTGTGTGTAGACAGTGCTGCTGGCAATATTTGGAGAGAAACTTGACTTCCCCATTGGTCCAGTCAATGCTAGGGTTATGGGCCTGCAACCACGGCATCCCCAGGATGATGGGAAAGAGAGGAGAAGAGATGGCATCCAAACGCAGGAGTTCTTGATGGTTGGAGCCCATGGTGGCCAGCAAAGGGACGGTCTCCTGCGTGACAGGACCAGAACGAAGGGAAGAGCCATCAGCGAGATGTACAGCGAGTCCCCGACTTTTAGACTGAAGAGGGATGTGATGGTTGGCAGCGAAGGTCAGGTCAATAAAACAGCTGCAAGCTCCTGAGTCAATTATGACCATGCCTGGAATATTCTTTCCTGGTAGCTGTAAGATGATGGAGAGAGCAAGGTGAGTAGCAGGATTAGGCAAGGCAGATGCACATATTGAAGAAATTGGAAGAGACTTACCTGTCTTGTTAGGGCAAGACCTCACGTAGTGTCCGGACTCCCCGCAATACATTCAGAGATTGTTGACTCTTCGCGCTGGCATTCTTCTGGGTTGAGAGAAGGACGGAGCAGACCGAGCTGCATTGGTTCGGAGGTATCAAGAACCGGGGTGGTTGGTGCAGGAAAAGACTGTCCGAGAGGGCTGGGAGAACTCGGAACCTTGGGGAGCACCCAGGTAGGGCGAAATTGATTGGTGGATCTCTCGGAGCGACGCTCCCTGAGATGTCGATCGATCTGGACAGACAGATTGATGAGCTCATCCAAAGTTTGGGGTATTCCGACCCGTGCCAGCTCATCCTTCAATTGATCAGACAACCCCATGCGGAATTGGTAACGCAAGGCAGCATCATTCCAACCTGTGTCGGAGCTCCACCGCCTAAATTCCACCACATAGTCCTCTGCGGCTCTACGCCCCTGTTGAAGAGCGTGCAAAGCGGCTTCGGCAGTCGCTGTTACTTGGGGGTCCTCATACAACTGGGACATAGTGACAAAAAAGGCATCGAGGTTATCCAGGACTCCAGACTTTTGTTCCAGGAGGCGGTGAGCCCAGTTCTGTGGTTCACCGGATAAGAGGGAGATTACGAAGCCCACCTTGGTTGCCTCCAAAGAAAAGGTGCGTGGCTGCAGAGCGAAGTATAGTTCGCAGGCATTGCGAAAAGCCCGGTATTTACTGCGGTCCCCAGAAAATCTTTCGGATATAGGTACCCTGGGCTCAGGAGGTAGCATTACTACTGAGGGTGCAGATGACACATACTTGTATAGCCTTCCTGAAGGCTCTTCACGGCTTGTGTGAGACCCGCCAGGTGTCTACACAGTTCCTCCATGGGGTAGGTTCCCTGCTCCGATACTGTCAGACTTCCACGTACCTGACTGATAAGCCCGATGTAGCAGGGGAAGGCCTCCCTTACATATCTGGTTCCTGGCCCCTGGTAGCATGGACAGGAGGCATGGGAGCACAGAATGGTATGAGGGCCTGGCGGGTCAGCAGCAGGAGGAACCCGGTGTAGGTGGTTTTGGAGATCACCAGACAACTGAAGCACAGGCAGCAGGTGCAGAGCAGGAGTGGAGCAGGCAGGTCGGGTCACAGGCAGGGTTGGCAACGGGCGGGCAGCGTGGTACAGAGGAGCAGGCAGATTTGTAGTCAGGACAGTCTGGAGTCAGTTGCAGGCAGAAGACAAGGGTAATCAAAGGGCAAGCCGGGTAATCAGGTGATCAGACGTTCAAACAGGTAAGCAGGTGCAAGGATACTGGGAGCTGCAGATCGGACAGCACCGAGCCAAATGTGCTGACAGCCTAAATAGGCAGATTGGCACCAAACGCCGTGCGCGCGTGCACGCCGGCACGCGCCCACGCATACACACGCGCGCCCGCACGCCGGCACCCGCATTGGCGTGCCCCAATGCGCACCGACGCACACCAGCACAGCATCTGCTCTGGGGGACTCTCTGACAGCGACTCTTTCCACTAATGCCTCCTCGCAGGAAACACTTAAAAATATGTTGTACAGGAAAGGGATCCCAGGGAGGGAGGTGGGATCCGTAATGGCACTACCAGGGAAAGTGTTTCACATATGCTCTAAGCGGAGGAAAGATGATCCCTTGTGGTTATCCCCAAATAGTCCCCTGTGGTGTAATAAGACCCTTGCAGAGTTTTTAAAATTGCCAGATGGGTATAGCTCTTGGGCTAGACATGGCATAAAATACTTACAGCACATATATCAAGATAATCATTTCTGTACATTTGCATACCTAAGAGAAAACTTTGGAGTACAAAAAAACTTGTTCTTTCGAACAGCTGCATCATGCAGCGGTTGCGCAGTTTGGGGAGGGTGAAATTATAGTGCAGAATACTGATTTGGAGAAGGTTCTGATAGATCCGGCGAAGAGAATCTCTAGATACTATGGGGCAGTGGGGCCGGCGGGGATGACTACAACCTCTAGACCCATGGAGCGTTGGGTCGCAGTTATCCCGGAGCTGTCGGAGGAACTGTGGCAGGAGGTGTTAGATACATATTTGGTATCTGTTGTCTCTTCTATGGATAAAATGATCTAGTTCCGGTTCCTCCACCAGCAGTATTATACGCCTACTAGACTTTACCGAATGAAAAGACGGGAATCGGCTGTTTGCCATAAATGTAAAGGGGCAGAGGGTACTTTTTTACATATGGTCTGGGAGTGTGAAAAAGTGAGACCACTATGGTCACATGTGACTGAATTCATTTCAGAGCAGTTTGACTTGCCTAATATTTGCTCCCCCTTACGATGTCTCCTTGGGGTATTTGGACAAGAAGAAATGAATGCATACACAAAACTATTCCTTAGGATTCTCTTCTTTGGAGTGAGGAAGCTTATTGACAGACAATGGATACATGACGAACTGCTGACGCTGGGGATGTGGATAAAAAGAATCAATGCTGATGTATTGATGTATAAAATGACCTATGAAGCTAGGGGGGCCCCTAAGAAGTTTCGAAAGGTATGGTTTCGATGGGTAGACTCATAATAGATAGTACCCTGGAGGGTGAGGGGTAATAGACCTTTTTTGACTACTGGAGGGCATGCTATTTCCGAAGAAAGTGGATGATAGAGGGCCTATAGTGAGTTTTCTTTCTTGATGTGGATAAGGTTTTTTGTGTTTTTTTTCTCTATCCTTATGAATCTACTACCAAAAACAGACTTCAATTGGGGAGGGTGGGAAGGGAGGTGTTATTGGTTAGATTATACAGGTTCTGTTTGTTCTGGTTAATGTGTTTAAAGAAAAAGCACATATACCTCAATATGTGATAGAGATAGAGACCTGACTAGCCTAGATAAAAGTGCATTGAATATGTATGATGTTATTATTGGTCAAATGTTGGATGTAAATTTCTGCACTGATTTGGATGTAATCTCTATCTGATGTATTGTATGAATAACATCTATGTGCGCAATAAAAACTTTTTGAAAAAAAAAAAGTGTAGGATATGTACTTGTGCTTACTCAGTGTGGGGGTGGATGTGGTAGTTAGATTTGGTGTGGCTCATTGATTTGTTTGGCATCGCCACACATTTGCTTCTGGCCCATATGCACACATCACTTCCTGCATTTGTTCTGCTGATGTAAATCAGTAAAGACCATACAAATGTAAATAAGAGCTCCTTTTTATTAAAATATACAGTATCTCACAAAATTGAGTACACACCATCACATTTTTGTAAATATTATATTCTATCTTTTCATGTGACAACACTGAAGAAATGACACTTTGCTACAATGTAAAGTAGTGAGTGTACAGCTTGTGTAACAGTGTAAATTTGCTGTCCTGTGAAAATAACTCAACACATAGCCATTAATGTCTAAACCGCTGGCAACAAAAGTACACCCCTAAGTGAAAAAGTCCAAATTGGGCCCAAAGTGTCAATATTTTGTGTGGCCACCATTATTTTCCAACACTGCCTTAACCCTCTTGGGCATGGAGTTTACCAGAGCTTCACAAGTTTCCACTGGAGTCCTCTTCCACTCCTCCATGATGACATCACGGATCTGGTGGATGTTAGAGATCTTGCGCTCCTCCGCCTTCCATTTGAGGGTGCCCCACAGATGCTCAAAAGGGTTTAGGTCTGGAGACATGCTTGGCCAATCTATCACCTTTACCCTCAACTTCTTTAGCAAGGCAGTGGTCGCCTTGGAGGTGTGTTTTGGGTCATTATCATGTTGGAATACTGCCTTGCGGCCCAGTCTCTGGGCCGCAGAGACCGGGGATCATGCTCTGCTTCAGTATGTCACAGTACATGTTGGCATTCATGGTTCCCTCAATGAACTGTAGCTCCCCAGTGCCGGCAGCACTCATGCAGCACCAGACCATGACACTTCCACCACCATGCTTGACTGTAGGCAAGACACACTTGTCTTTGTACTCCTCACCTGGTTGCTGCCACACACGCTTCACA
This sequence comes from Lithobates clamitans, assembly GCA_037952925.1. Taxonomy (NCBI): domain Eukaryota; kingdom Metazoa; phylum Chordata; class Amphibia; order Anura; family Ranidae; genus Lithobates; species Lithobates clamitans. The sequence goes on along the minus strand of JBBGZY010000192.1, from coordinate 2,450,881 downwards.
CCATCTGAACAAAATAAGTTTATCTTGGTCTCATCAGACCACAGGATATGGTTCCAGTAATCCATGTTCTTAGTCTGCTTGTCTTTATCAAACTGTTTGCGGGCTTTCTTGTGCATCATCTTTAGAAGAGGCTTCCTTCTGGGATGACAGCCATGTAGACTAATTTGATGCACTGTGCAGCGTAAGATCTAAACACTGACAGGCTGACCCCCCACCACTTCAACCAATGCTGGCAGCACTCATACATCTACTTCCCAAAGACAACCTTTGGATATGATGCTGAGCACGTGCACTCAACTTCTTTGGTCGACCATGGCGAGGCCTGTTCTGAGTGGAATCTGTCCTGTTAAACCGCTGTATGATCTTGGTCACCATGCTGTAGTTCAGTTTCAGGGTCTTGGCAATCTGCTTATATAGCCTAGGCCACCTTTATGTAGAGCAACAATTCTTTTTTTCAGATCCTCAGAGTTCTTTGCCATGAGTTGCCATGTTGAACTTCCAGTGGCCAGTATGAGAGAGTGATGCAGCGTACACACGACCGGACTTTCCAGCAGACTAGGTCCGCCGGACTTCCAACAGACTTTTTGAACGGACGGACTTGCCTACACACGACCGGACTTTCCGGCAGACTAGGTCCGTCTTCCCGACAGACTTTTGACGGAGTTATGGGCGGACTTTCCGAATTAACGGACTTGCCCACACACGGACAAGTCCGTTCATTTTGAACGTGACTCGGGTACGACGGGACTAGAAAAGGAAATCAATCTTGCCGCTTTTATCAGCGAGATTTACACCTTATGGGCCCCGTCGCAGGGTATACCAGGCCCTTAGGCCTGGTATGGATTTTATGGGGAACCCCCTACGCTGAAAAAACAGCGTGGGGGTCCCCCCAAAATCCATACCAGACCCTTATCAGAGCACGCAGCCTGGCCGGTCAGCAAAGGGGGTGGGGACGAGTGAGCACCCCCCTCCTGAAACGTACCAGACCGCATGCCCTCAACATGGGGGTTGGGTGCTTTGGGGGAGGGGGGCCCTGTGGCCCCCCACCCCAAAGCACCTTGTCCCTATGTTGATGAGGACAAGGGCCTCTTCCCGACAACCCTGGCTGTTGATTGTCAGAGTCTGCGGGCGAGGGGCTTATCGGAACTTGGGAGCCCCCTTTAATAAGGGGACCCCCAGATCTTGGCCCCCCACCCTATGTGAATGTATCTTCTGCCGCTCTTTTGCTAGCGGTGGCCCAGTCTTCTGTGTCATCTTCTTCCCTCTTCTCTTCTTCCGATGTTGACACGACGCTCTCTCCCACTGTAATGCTGTGTGGATGGTGTGTAATGACTAATATAGGCCAGGGTTGTCGGGAAGAGGCCCTTGTCCTCATCAACATGGGGACAAGGTGCTTTGCGGTGGGGGCCACAGGGTGCCCCCTCCCCCAAAGCACCCACCCCCCATGTTGAGGGCATGCGGTCTGGTATTGTTCAGGAGGGGGGGGGCGCGTGCTTGTCCCCACCCCCTTTGCTGACCGGCCGGGCTGCGTGCTCAGATAGGGGTCTGGTATGGATTTTAAGGGAACCCCACGCCATTTTTTCGGCGTAGGGGGTTCCCCTTAAAATCCATACCAGACCTAAGGGACATTGTGGCCTCCCCCCCGCACTCGCTGCAATAGGAAAATTTGTTTTTCCTATTGCAGCGAGCGCGAGATGTAGCACCCTGTCGCCGAGAACCAGCGCTGGAAACATTCTCATGGGCAGGTGCTGTAGCTGCCCTTGCGTTGTATTTGGTCCATCGGACCAGCATACAGACGAACGGGCTTTCCGATAGGAACTGAGTCCGGAGGAGTTCCGGCGGGAAGATTTGAAGCAAGTTTCAAATCTAAAATCCGTCGGATTTCCTACCGAAACGGTCCGTCGGAAGTCCAATGCAACCCACACACGGTCGGATTGTCCGCCGGATTCGGTCCATCGGACCAGTCCGGTAGAAAAGTCCACCCATGTGTACATGGCCTGAGAGCGATAACACCAAATTTAACACACCTGAGACCTTGTAACACTAATGAGATACATGACACCGGGGAGGAAAAATGTCTAATTAGGCCCAATTTGGACATCTTCACATAGGGGTGTACTCACTTTTGTTACCAGCGGTTTAGACATTAATGGCTGTGTGTTGAGTTATTTTGAGGGGAAAGCAAATTTACACTGTTATACAAGCTGTACACTCCCTACTTTACATTGTAGCAAAGTGTAATTTCTTCAGTGTTGTCTCATGAAAAGATATAATAAAATATTTTTTAAAATGTGAGAGATGTACTCACTTTTGTGAGATACTGTATATGACTGGTTTCACAGTTGGGTGACTTTTCCAGCAAACTTGGACCTCCAAGTTGCATAACAGTGGTGGTGCATCCATAAGGGCGCATGGGTGCCGCCCTCTCCCTCCTGCCACCCCCTCTAGCACTAATAGATAACATAACATGAATCTATCTATGGTGGCCACTGCCACCCCCTATTCAGGCGCCTGAATTAAAGCGGCCGGGGGGTGTTTTTGAAGCACCTGATTAGAGCCATAGGCTCGAATAGACATCAAAAAAGGTGACCTGCGAGCGCCATGCTGGGCGCTCGCAGGTCACTCAGCTGTGTTAGAAAAGCGAATGAATATTCGCTTTCCTAACACTAAACCACCTCTCCACCAATCAGGTGCTCGGATCTGTTACCCGTCACCTGATTGGCTGAAACAACAGGTGCTGTTATTGAACGCCATGCGTCCAATCATAGCAGAGGACGGGAAGAGAGGACGGGAGAAGGCATTGAGGAACTGTCCCACCGAGACAGGTAAGTGCAGACTGCAGGTCGGCAGGGGGGAACAGGCAGCATTTGATATGGCACAGTGCCTGCTTTTGATGGGGCACAGTGGGAGCAATTGATGGGCACAGTGGCAGCAATTGATGGGCACAGTGGCGGCAATTGATGAGTACAGTGGCGGCATTTGATGGCACAGTGGCGGCAATTGATGGGCACAGTGGCTGCATTTTATGGGGCACAGTGGCTGCGTTTGATGTGCACAGTGGCAGTAAATGATGGGCACAGTGGCTACGTTTGATGGGCACAGTGGCAGCAATTGATGGGCACAGTGGCTGCGTTTGATGGCACAATGGCTGCATCTGATGGGCACGGGGGCGGCAATTTATGGATACAGTGGCTGCGTTTAATGGCACAGTGGCGGCAATTAATGGGCACAGTGGCTGCGTTTGATGGGCACAGTAGCTGCGTTTGATGGGCACAGTGGTGGCAATTAATGGGCACAGTGGCTGTGTTTGATGGCACAGTGGCTGCGTTTTATGGGCACAGTGGCTGCGACTGATGGCACAGTGGCTGCAATTGATAGTACAGTGAGGCTGCAGTTGATGGTACAGTGAGGCTGTAATTGATGGGTTTTTTTTCAGAATTTTTCAGTTTGTTTGCGCCCCCCCCAAAATTTTGAGCACCAGCCGCCACTGAGTTGGACCTCATGATTCTCAATGATAACCATTCATATCTGTGCTACTTCAAGTTGCAACAACTTCAAAGTAGTCCCTGTACTACTTTGGTGTGACTTTCATGTGACTTGAGGTACATAGTGTGCAATATTACACAGGCATTCCCAGATGTTGGGGCCACGTTGCATAAGCAAAGTGGCAGCAAAATAGTGTGAATTTCATGGATAATATCTTTAAATTAGGCCCAGTGGCAGCCCGTCCATAGGGGGTGCCCTGGCGCCACCCCCCTCCTGTAGTCACCAAAAAAATAAATAAATAAATAAATAAAAAAAACATTTTTTTAAAGCGCCCCCTTTAAGAAAAAAACATTAGTAAAAAAAGTCCTGTAACTAAGTGCATTGTGTTTCGGGCGCCAGACACAGCGCACTATGGGAAGCACCACGTCAATGTAATCATGAGATTGCAGACGCGGCACTTCATTGGCGGGGTTTGGAGCTGCTTTGCGGCCGGGTGCTTTGTTCTCAGTGTGAGAACAAAGTCACTTCCGGTGGGCTACAAAAAGATGGCCACCGTGAGGACTAATCCCCTTGTGTTCAGTGGAGAGGGGAGGCCCCTCCCCTCCCTTCTGAACACATGGAGAAAGCCAGGAACTAGCTGGGGAGTGTCACAGACGCAGCTTGAAGGAGGACAGATGTGGGGAGGACCCTGATGCTCCGCTAGGGACACAGATGTGAGGAGGACCCTGCTGCTCCGCTGGGGACACAGATGTATGGAGGGCTCCGCTGGGAACACAGATGTAAGGAGGGGCTCCGCTGGGGACACAGATGTATGGAGGGGCTCCACTGGGGACACAGATGTAAGGAGGGGCTCTGCTGGGAACACAGATATATGGAGGGGCTCCAGTGGGGACACAGATGTAAGGAGGGGCTCAGCTGGGGACACAGATGTATGGAGGGGCTCCGCTGGGGACACAGATGTAAGGAGGGGCTCCGCTGGGGACACAGATGTAAGGGGGGACTCCGCTGGGGGCACCTGATGTAAGGAGGGGCTCCGCTGGGGGCACCTGATGTAAGGAGGGACTTTGCTGGGGGCACCTGATGTAAGGAGGGACTCTGCTGGGGGCATCTGATGTAAGGAGGGACTCCGCTGGGAGCACCTGATGTAAGGAGGGACTCCACTGGGGGCACCTGATGTAAGGATGGACTCTGCTGGGGACACCTGATGTAAGGACGGACACCGCTGGGGGCACCTGATGTAAGGACGAACTCCGCTGGGGACACCTGATGGCATCTGGTGGCAGGTGACGTGGCAAGTAACACTCCCACTGATTCTGCATTATGGTCCCACTGATTCTGCATTATGGTGAGTTGAATGGTTTCATTTTATATTACGATGTAATAATAGAAATAATGCGCTTCAATCATCCTGACACCATAACAACCATGGTCCCGGGATAATTGAAGTGCTAACACCAGGTGTTTGGAGTATCTTTATCTGCTGATTGGTAAACTTTCTAGAATACATATATTTCTATTGTTGTGTAGGATTTGGGCCTGCTGCCCCTCCCTCTCTCCCTCCCTCTGCCTCCATCCCTCATTCATCTCAGATGCTAACCACACCAGCCACGCCCACTATTTTGCTGAAATCATGCCCATTTTCTCCAAGTGGGAGGGGTCAAAAAGGAAGGGCGGGGTCCGGCGCCCCCCATCCTAAAACTTCACCAACCGCCACTGATTAGGCCCTATTCTCACTTGTGCATCATGCTAGTTGGTCAAATTCATCCCTGCACTACTTTGGTATGACTTTGATGCGACTTGAGGTCCATATACCGCAAGATTACACAGACATTGGTCTTACAAGTGCAAATGGGGACTAATTCAAAGGTGTTATCAATGTCTCCATGTATCAATCTCATTAGGTTCCTTTCACACTTGGCCAACTTTTCATACAACTTGAGGTCCATAAGGCCCCTTTCACACTTGTGCAACCTGAAAGTCCCACGATTTTGCAGCTTTTTGCCGCAAATTTGATGTGATTTGAAGCAACGCCAGTGTAATCTTGAGGTCTATGGACGCAGGAGTCGCAGGACAAGTCGCACAAATGTGAAAGGGGCCTTAGGGCCGGTTCACACTGCTGTGCTATTCGACATCGGATGTGATTTGCCCCGCACTGCAAATCACATGCGATGTCTGTGTGATGCAAACTCAGCCATACACATTGTATGGTTGAATTTGCATTGCATTTGGACCAAACTCGCACAAGACCCTTTTTTTGGTCCACAGCAGAATCGGATCGCATGGGTGTTGTCTGAATTTGCAGTTGCATATGGCAGTGTGAACACTTGCAGCAGTTCGCATATGGCAGTGTGAACTGCCTGCGAGTTGTATGGAACCCCCACTGGATTTGCAGGGTTCCCGCATCGCCCCAGTGTGAACTGGTCCTGACCCTAGGTTCACACCTATGCATTTTTTAGTGCATTTTGCAGTTTGCAAAAACACTCTACAGTCCATTTAACATGGTTTCCTATGGTACTAGTTCACATCTATGCGTTTTACAGCCAGTGCATTTTTGGAAATGGTCGGGGACTTTTTTCACGCGATTTTCAGGTAATAGGTTTCAATGGAACCGCACCAGAAATGCAACTGTTGCGTTTGTGATGCGATTGTTGATGTGTTTTGCGGTTCTTATTTTAACACTATATATAGCTGGTTGCTACCCGGGGGGGCAGGAAGCCAGCCGCCGCATCATTAACAACCAATGAGTCATCAGCTGTCAGCGGCTTCCCCACTGGAAGTAAAAAAATTGCCAGCAAAAAAAATCGCAAAAAAACCCTTCGAGTCTAGTATGGACTTGGAGGGGCCCGTCCCATGCAAAATAAAAAAAAATGGCGTGGAGTTCCCCCCAAATCTATACCAGGCCCTTCGGGTCTATTATGGATTTGGAGGGGACCCCCCACGCCATTTTTTTTAAAAAATGGAGTGGGGTTCCCCCCAGGTCTATACCAGGCCCTTCGGGTCTAGTATGGACCCGGAGGAGACCCCCACACCAAAAGTTTAAAAAAATGGCGTGGGGGTTCCCCCCAAAATCCATACCAGACCCTTATCTGAGCACCTGAGCAGCCATTTAACAAGTGAGCCCTCAGATCCCGCCCCCCATGTGAATTCACCAAAAAAAGCAGTGAAATGTGACAAAAGACAATAGCCGGTTTTTGACAATCCCTGTATTAAAAATGTCTTCTTCTTTCCCCTGCTTCTTCCTCTGGTCTTCCTCCAGTCTTCTCCATCTTCTTCCGCCTTCTTCTTCTCCTGCTTTGTCCTCCGGTCTTTCTCCTCCCCCGCTCCTGCCACCAACCTGCTGAACATGAAAACAATGAACCTCTTCCGATGCTGCGGCCAGCTGATCTGTCCGCTTTCATAGAACACATCTCATATATAACTATGGGGCGTGGCCGCCAGATGATGTCAGCCAGAGACCCCGCCCCCTTGTGATATCACTGACCCATCATGCCCGGGGCGGTGAAGTCACAAGGAATAGGGTCTTGTAGTGACATCATCCGCCCCATCTAAGCTTCGGAGGAGGTTAGTTTTTGAATGCTCAGCGGGAGCAGCGGGAGCAGCGGGAGTAGCTGGAGCAGCGGGAACAGCGGGAGCAGCGGCGGCAGCGGTGGTGGAGAAAGACCGGAGGATGAAGCGGGGGAAGAAGAAGCTGGAGGAAGATGGAGAAAACTGGAGAAAGAGGCAGAGGAAGATGGAGGAAGAAGCGGGAGGAAGGAGAAAACCGAAGGAAGTGGGGGAAAAATAAGAAATTTTTAATAAAGGAATTGTCAAAAACCAGCTATTGCCTTTTGTCACAATTCACTATTTTTTTTGGTGAATGGGTAGGGGTACAATGTACCTGATACCCATTCACATGGGGGGCAGGATCTGGGGGCTTCCAGATTCTGATAAGCCCCCCGCCTGCAGACCCCCACAACCACCGGGCAAGGGTTGTGGAGATGAGGCCCATGTTAAGGGCAAGCGGCCTGGTATGGTTCAGGAGGGGGGTGGGCGCTCACTCGTCCCCCCCTTCCCTGGCCTGCCAAGTTGCACACTCGGATAAGGGTCTGGTATGTATTTTGGAGGGGGCCCCTATGCTATTTTTTTACATTTTGGCATGGAGTTCCCCTTAATATCCATACCAGACTCGAAGGACCTGGTATGGACTGGTGGGGGGGACCTACGCTGTTTTTTTCTTTGACTTTTACTCTATATTGTCAGAATCCGGCAATTCATTACAGCCGTGAGCAGTTTTGAATGAATTTTTTTTTTCCTTTAGAAATATCATTTTGCTGCGGTACAGTAATAAACACGGGAAAGATGCGCTACTTTACAGGCAGACTAAGGAAATCCCCCAGGCACGATATTTAACCACTTCAGCCCCGGAAGGTTTTACCCCCTTCCTGACCAGAGCACTTTTTACAATTCGGCACTGCGTCGCTTTAACTGCTAATTGCGCGGTCATGCAATGCTGTACCCAAACGAAATTTGCGTCCTTTTCTTCCCACAAATAGAGCTTTCTTTTGATGGTATTTGATCACCTCTGCCGTTTTTATTTTTTGCGCTATACGCGGAAAAAGACCGAAAATTTTGAAAAAAAATGATATTTTCTACTTTTTGTTCTAAAAAAAATCCAATAAACTTAATTTTAGTCATACATTTAGGCCAAAATGTATTCGGCCACATGTCTTTGGTAAAAAAAATGTCAATAAGTGTATATTTATTGGTTTGCGCAAAAGTTATAGCGTCTACAAACTAGGGTACATTTTCTGGAATTTACACAGCCTTTAATTTATGACTGCCTATGTCGTTTCTTGAGGTGCTAAAATGGCAGGGCAGTACAAAACCCCCACAAATGACCCCATTTTGGAAAGTAGACACCCCAAGGAATTTGCTGAGAGGCATGTTGAGCCCATTGAATATTCATTTTTTTTGTCCCAAGTGATTGAATAATGACAAAAAAAAAAAAAAAAAAAAAAAAATTACAAAAAGTTGTCACTAAATGATATATTGCTCACACAGGCCATGGGCATATGTGGAATTGCACCCCAAAATACATTTAGCTGCTTCTCCTGAGTACGGGGATACCACATGTGTGGGACTTTTTGGGAGCCTAGCCGCGTACGGGGCCCCGAAAACCAAGCACCGCCTTCAGGATTTCTAAGGGCGTACATTTTTGATTTTACTCCTCACTACCTATCACAGTTTTGAAGGCCATAAAATGCCCAGATGACATAAAACCCCCCCAAATGACCCCATTTTGGAAAGTAGACACCCCAAGCTATTTGCTTTGAGGCATGTTGAGTCCATGGAATGTTTTATATTTTGACACAAGTTGCGGGAAAGTGACAAATTTTTTTTTTTTTTTTTTTTTTTTGCACAAAGTTGTCACTAAATGATATATTGCTCACACAGGCCATGGGCATATGTGGAATTTCACCCCAAAATACATTTAGCTGCTTCTCCTGAGTACGGGGATACCACATGTGTGGGACTTTTTAGGAGCCTAGCCGCGTACGGGACCCCGAAAACCAAGCACCGCCTTCAGGATTTCTAAGGGCGTACATTTTTGATTTTACTCCTCACTGCCTATCACAGTTTCGGAGGCCATGGAATGCCCAGGTGGCACAAACCCCCCCCAAATGACCCCATTTTGGAAAGTAGACACCCCAAGCTATTTGCTGAGAGGCATGGTGAGTATTTTGCAGCTCTCATTTGTTTTTGAAAATAAAGAAAGACGAGAAAAAAATTTTTTTTTTTTCTTTTTTCAATTTTCAAAACTTTGTGACAAAAAGTGAGGTCTGCAAAATACTCACTATACCTCTCATCAAAAAGCTTGGGGTGTCTACTTTCCAAAATGGGGTCATTTGGGGGGGTTTTGTGCCACCTGGGCATTCCATGGCCTCCGAAACTGTGATAGGCAGTGAAGAGTGAAATCAAAAATTTACGGCCTTAGAAAGCCTGAAGGCGGTGCTTGGTTTTCGGGGTCCCGTACGTGGCTAGGCTCCCAAAAAGTCCCACACATGTGGTATCCCCGTACTCAGGAGAAGCAACAGAATGTATTTTGGGGTGTAATTTCACATATTCCCATGGCATGTTTGAGCAATATATCATTTAGTGACAACTTTGCGCAAAAAAAAATAAAAAAAATAAAAAATTGTCTCTTTCCCGCAACTTGTGTCACAATATAAATTATTCCATGGACTCAACATGACTCTCAGCAAATAGCTTGGGGTGTCTACTTTCCAAAATGGGGTCATTTGGGGGGGGTTTGAACTGTCCTGGCATTTTATGCACAACATCTAGAAGCTTATGTCACACATCACCCACTCTTCTAACCACTTGAAGACAAAGCCCTTTCTGACACTTATTGTTTACATAAAAAAATAATTTTTTTTGCAAGAAAATTACTTTGAACCCCCAAACATTATATATTTTTTTTAAAGCAAATGCCCTACAGATTAAAATGGTGGGTGTTTCATTTTTTTTTTTCACACAGTATTTGCGCAGCGATTTTTCAAACGCATTTTTTGGGGAAAAAACACACTTTTTTACATTTTAATGCACTAAAACACACTATATTGCCAAAATGTTTGATGAGATAAAAAAGATGATCTTAGGCCGAGTACATGGATACCAAACATGACATGCTTTAAAATTGCGCACAAACGTGCAGTGGCGACAAACTAAATACATTTTTAAAAGCCTTTAAAAGCCTTTACAGGTTACCACTTTAGATTTACAGAGGAGGTCTACTGCTAAACTTACTGCCCTCGATCTGACCTTCGCGGCGATACCTCACATGCATGGTGCAATTGCTGTTTACATTTGACGCCAGACCAACGCTTGCGTTCACCTTAGCGCGAGAGCAGGGGGGACAGGGGTGCTTTTTTTTTTTTTTTTTTTTTTTTCTTTATTATTATTATTTTTTTATCTTATTTTTAAACTGTTCCTTTCATTTTTTTTTTTTTAAATCATTTTTATTGTTATCTCAGGGAATATAAATATCCCCTATGATAGCAATAGGTAGTGACAGGTACTCTTTTTTGCAAAAATTGGGGTCTATTAGACCCTAGATTTCTCCTCTGCCCTCAAAGCATCTGATCACACCAAGATCGGTGTGATAAAATGCTTTCCCAATTTCCCAATGGCGCTGTTTACATCCGGCGAAATCTACGTCATAAAATGCTCGTAGCTTCCGGTTTCTTAGGTCATAGAGATGTTTGGAGCCACTCTGGTCTCTGATCAGCTCTATGGTCAGCTGGCTGAATCACCGGCTGCATTTTCAGGTTCCCTGTTGAGACAGGAGAGCCAGAGAAAAACACGGAAGATGTTGGGGGGGGGGGGGCATTCCCTCCCACTGCTTGTAAAAACAGTCTAGAGGCTAATTAGCCACTAGGATTGCTTTTACATGAAAGCCGACCGCTGGCTGAAAAGAATGATACCAAGATGATACCTAAAGCTGCAGGCATCATTCTGGTATAACCACTCAAAGTCGTGAATGGCGTACCTGAAGACAAAAAAATGGTTAACAATGGTTAACAATAAAGCACAGTAAAGTGTAAATAATTACACACCTGAAAAACAAACATGATAAAACATAATAACAATAACAATAACAATAACAATAAAACATTGCAGAATAGAATACAGTAAAAAAGAGCAGAACAATAGAGAGAGAATAGAGAGAGAGAGAACAATAAAACAACAACTATTTTTTTTATTTCATATATTTTTTTTTTTTTTACACTTTTTTTGTAACTAACTTTTATAACGGTAACCGGTTCCAGGTTCGGGTCTCTCAAAATGCGATGGCATCTTGGGAGACCCTGTGAAAGTGCGCCTAGTCTGTGCAATGCTGTACCCTACGCTAATAGTCAACTAGTGCATGGTAGCGTTCAAAACATTCACCAATGCAAAGACCAGGATTGTCAGGACAGGAGGGACAATAATAGCGGGTGTCACGTCTATATCCGCGCTTGCTGCAGACACAACATCTTTTTTTGGGGGGTTCGCTGGGTAGGGGTACTCGGGAGGACATAAAAATGCCTCTCATGCAGCCGACTGCATTTGGTTGGGGATGTGAATGGGGGAAGTACGGGCGCTGCAGAAGCGGTGGGTTCCCAATTAGGATTGGCGAATGCAGCAGGAAGGGCACTATGGGCACGACGGGCCTGTGTTTGTCTTTTTGGTGGCAGCGGGACACTACTTGTGCTTGCCACCTCACCAGCTTGAACTGCACTTATGGGACTCGCCACGTCACCACGTGTTACTGCAGTGCTGGTTTGACTACGACCGGGGTGTACTAGGCCGCTGGCGCTTGCCAGTTCACCAAAACGCTACCAAAAAAACTGTTAGCGATCGCAGGGATCAGGCCTGACTCTGCGAACGCTGCAGTTATGCGTTTAGTATTTTGTAAGTGACAGTGATCGATCGATACTGCACTTGGGTGGGCTGGGCCGGGCTGGGCGGAGGGGCAAAACGCAGGTGCTAGCAGGTATCTGGGCTGATCCCGCTAACACTGCGTTTTTGGGAACCCTAAACTGCTGGGGACACTAGTATAGATCTAATCGGATCAGATATTGATCCGATCAGATACTATACCACTAAGGGAGGCGTACGGTGCGTGCGTGGGTGTTAGCGGTACTGGCGCTAATCTGACGCTGCCTGGGGCTGGTGCTTGCCAGTTCACCAAAACGCTACCAAAAAAACTGTTAGCGATCGCAGGGATCAGGCCTGACTCTGCGAACGCTGCAGTTATGCGTTTAGTGTTTTGTAAGTGACAGTGATCGATCGATACTGCACTTGGGTGGGCTGGGCCGGGCGGAGGGGCAAAACGCAGGTGCTAGCAGGTATCTGGGCTGATCCCGCTAACACTGCGTTTTTGGGAACCCTAAACTGCTGGGGACGCTAGTATAGATCTGATCGGATCAGATATTGATCCGATCAGATACTATACCACTAAGGGAGGTATACGGTGCGTGCGTGGGTGTTAGCGGTACTGGCGCTAACCTGACGCTGCCTGGGGCTGGTGCTTGCCAGTTCACCAAAACGCTACCAAAAAAACTGTTAGCGATCGCAGGGATCAGGCCTGACTCTGCGAACGCTGCAGTTATGCGTTTAGTGTTTTGTAAGTGACAGTGATCGATCGATACTGCACTTGGGTGGGCTGGGCGGAGGGGCAAAACGCAGGTGCTAGCGGGTATCTGGGCTGATCCCGCTAACACTGTGTTTTTGGGAACCCTAAACTGCTGGGGACGCTAGTATAGATCTGATCGGATCAGATATTGATCCGTTCAGATACTATACCACTAAGGGAGGCGTATGCTGCGTGCGTGGGTGTTAGCGGTACTGGCGCTAATCTGACGCTGCCTGGGGCGACGCATATCACCGCCGGGCGATCGGGGGGCTAAACCTTTATTCGGTAATAAACGGCGGGTGCCCTGACACTATAAAAAATAAACAAACTAACCAGCGTCACCCGTAACAGTTATACGGTGATCAGTGGTGAAAGGGTTAACTAGGGGGCAATCAAGGGGTTAAAACATTTATTAGGTAGTATATGGGGGTCCCTGACGCTATAAAACACTGACGGCGAACCTAAATATTTACGTTCCTAACTAGCGTCACCAGCGACACTAATACAGCGATCAGAAAAATGATCGCTTAGCGACACTGGTGAGGGGGGGTGATCAAGGGGTTAAAACTTTATTAGGGGGGGTTAGGGGGGTATCCTAGACCTAAAGGGGGGTAATACTCACTGCCCTAACACTAACTGTCACAAACTGACACTATGCAGTAATCAGAAAAAAAAAAAAAAAAAATACTGCTAATGTCAGTTTGTGACAGGGGGGGGGGGGTGATTGGGGGGGGATCGGGGGGCGATCGGGGGGGGATCGGGGGTGTAAAGTATGCCTGGCATGTTCTACTGTGTGTGTGAGTGTTGTGTGCACTTACATGTCATCTCCCCTCGGCGCTGGAACGGAAACTGCCAGACCGAGGAGAGATGACATCACATCCTCTGCCTGTGTGAAACGACACACAGGCAGAGGAGCATTCCCATTGGCTGGGAGCGATCGCGAGGGGGGGGCCACGATCGGATGGTCTCCCCCTCGCCTCCCGACGCTCCCAGTCAGATGCCGACCGCCGATGGCACCGGGGGGGGGTCCGATCGGACCCCCCGCCCGCGGGAGGCAGATCACGTATGGGTACGTGATTTTGCCTGCCCGTGCCGCTCTGCCGCAGTATATATGCGGTAGGCGGTCGGCAAGTGGTATTTAAAGGAATTTTTAATTTTTATTGTTTTACTTTAAGCATTATTAAAATCACTGCTCCTGAAAAAAATACCATTTTAAAAACATTTTTTCCAATTGATACACGTCCCCTGGGGCAGGACCCAGGTCCCCAAACACTTTTTATGGCAAAGAACTTGCATATAAGCCTGAAGTGAGAACTTTGGATTTTGCAGGTTTGAGCCCCATTGACTTCCAATATTCCCACATATATGATCTGACAGGCATGTTCGCCGGCAATAGCGCTGCTTTCCATTTGCATTTGCGCTCAGTTTCTGAGAGTTGAAGTCTTAATTGGCCTTAATTGGGCGCTCTTTTCCGGGACTGCAGGATCATTTATTGGCACTATAGTAAATGACCCCCACGTCCATCAAGTCCAACCTATATGTGTGCTTTTATGTCAATATTACATTGTATATCCCTGTATTTCTCTATATGTTGTGGTCGTTCAGGTGCCTATCCAATAGTTTTTTGAAATTATCGCTCGCTGCTGAAACCAATGCCTGTGGAAGAGAATTCCACATCCCTACCACTCTACGCAGTTTAAGGTTAAAGCAGAGTTCCGCCTGAAACATTTTTTTTAAGTCAGCAGCTACAAATACTGCAGCTTCTGACTTTTAAAATAAGGACACTTACCTGTCCAGGGCGCCCGCAATGTCCTCACCCAAAGCCAATCCATCCCTCGGCTCCGGGTGCAGGCGCCAGCATCTTCAGTAAGGGAATCAGGAAGTGAAGCCTTGCTCCTTCACAGCCTGGTTCCCTACTGCGCATGCGCGAGTCGCCCTGCACATTCTGAACGGTCTCTGCTGTCTTCTGAGTGTCTCCCAGAAGACAGCGGGGGGACGGAGGAGGGGCAGGACATGGCACAGATTGCCATGGATATTGCGGCGATCTTTCACCGTAAGTGGGAGCAAATACCTGGATTAGACAGGTATCTGCTCCCCTCCCCCCGGAAGGTGCCAAATGTGACACCGGAGGGAGGAATTCGATAAGCAGAAGTTCCATTTCTGGGTGAAACTCTGCTTTAAACAGCTTCTCACCTAATTTTAGTGAATGGCCCCGTGTTTTTTTAATTCTCTTTCACTGAAAAGTTTTATCCCTATTGTGGGGTCACCACTACGGTATTTGTACATTGAAATCATATCCCCTCTCAAGCATCTTTTCTCCAGAGAGAATAAGTTCACTGCTCGTAACCTTTCCTCATAACTAAGGTCCTCCAGTCCCTTTATTACCTTTGTTGCCCTTCTCTAGACTCTCTCCAGTTCCAGCACATCCTTCCTGAGGATTGGTGCCCAGAACTGGAGAGCATACTTCAGGTGTGGCCGGACCAGAGTTTTGTAGAGTCGGAGAATAATAGTTTTTATCTCTGGAGTTTTTAATGTATGCCAATATTCTCTTTGCTTTACTTGCAGAAGCTTGGCATTGCATGCCATTGCTGAGCCTGTCATCTACTAGGACCCCCAGGTCCTTTTCCATCCTAGAGTCCCCCAGAGGTTCTCCCTCAAGTGAGTAGATTGCATTCATATTTTTGCCACCCAAATGCATTATTTTACACTTTTCTACATTAAACCTGCTTTCCCATGTAGTTGCCCATCACATTCATTTATTCAGATCTTCTTACAAGGTTTCAACATCCTGTGGAGAAATGCTTAGCTTAGTATCATCCGCAAATACTGAGATTGGGCTGTTTATCCCACCCTCCAGGTCGTTTATGAATAAATTAAATAGGACTGGTCCCAGGACAGAACCCTGGGGGACCCAGATTTCCACAACAGACCATTCCGAGTACTCCCCATTTATCACTACCCTCTGAACTTGCCCTTGTAGCCAGTTTTCAATCCATGCACTCACTCTACGGCCCATGCCGACAGACCTTAGTTTGTACAGTAAACTTTTATGGTGAGTTGTATAAAATGCCTTTGAAAAATCCAGATACACCACGTCTAAGGGCCTTCCGTTATCTAGATGGCAGCTCACCTCCTCATAGAAGATTAATAGGTTAGTTTGGCAAGAACAATTCTTCATGAATCCATGCTGATTACTGCTAATGATACCGTTTTCATTACTAAAATCTTGTATATAGTCCCTTATCATCCCTTCCAAGAGCTTTCAAACTATTGATGTTAGGCTAACTGATCTGTAATTTCCAGGGATGTATCTTGGCCCTTTTTTAAATATTGGAGCTACACTGGCTTTCTCCAATCTCCTGGTACCATTCCAGTCAGTAGACTGTTCATAAAAATTAGGAACAATGGTCTGGAAATTACTTGACTGAGTTCCTTAAGGACCCTCGGTGCAAGCCATCTGGTCCCGGTGACTTATTAATGTTACGTTTTTCAAGTCTATTTCTAATTCTATCCTCTGTTAGCCATGAGGGTGTTTCCTGTGACGTGTCATGAGGATAAACATTGCAGTTTTGGTTACTGAAGCCTCCCGTTTCCCTCGTGAAGACTGGGGAGAAGAAGAAATTCAATACCTTCGTCATCTCTCCAGCCTTAGTAACCAGATTCCCTTCATCATTCTTTATGGGACCAATATGATCTGACCTCCCTTTCTTACTATTTATATGCTTAAAGAATTTCTTGGGATTTTCTTTACTCTCCTTCGCTATGTGCCTTTCGTATTCTATCTTAGCTGCCCTGATTGCACCCTTACATTTCTTGTTGCATTCTTTGTAAAGTTGGAATGCTGGTGATGATCCCTCAGCCTTGTATGTTTTGAAGACTTTGCTTTTATATGCATTTTTAAGTTGGAGTTAAGCCACCCAGGACTTTTAGTAGCTCTTTTAAATGTATTTCCCATTGGGATGCACTGGCTAATACCCTTATTTAATATACTCTTAAAGCATACCCATTTTTCCTCCGTGTTCTTTGTTTCTAAGATTATATCCCATTTAGTATCTTCTAGCAAGGATCGTAGTTTAGGGAAGTTGGCTCTTTTGAAATACAGTGTCCTTGTATTCCCCTTATGTTTCCTATTTGAGTGATTTATACTGAACCCCCCGTTTCCCTTGTGAAGACTGAGGAGAAGAATAAATTCAATACCTTCGTCATCTCTCCATCCTTAGTAACCAGATTCCCTTCATCATTCTTTATGGGACTAATATGATCTGACCTCCCTTTCTTACTATTTATATGCTTAAAGAATTTCTTGGGATTTTTTTTTACTCTCCTCCGCTATGTGCCTTTCGTGTTCTATCTTAGCCACCTTGGCTCTTTTGAAATTCAGTGTCTTTGTATTCCCCTTATGCTTCCTATTTGAGTGATTTATACTGAAACTAATTGACCTTTGATCGCTGTTTCCCCCTATATTTCCACATCCATCCATGATCAGGTCTGTTTTGTTGGTAAACAGTAGGTCTACTAACGCTTTGTTTCTTGTTGGTGCATTTACCATCTGACCCATGAAATTGTCCTGCAAGACATTTAGGAAATGGTCAGCTTTAGATGAATGTGCAGTTCCTTCCGCCCAGTCTATTGCCCCGTACACACGGTCGGACATTGATCGGACATTCCGACAACAAAATCCTAGGATTTTTTCCGATGGATGTTGGCTCAAACTTGTCTTGCATACACACGGTCACACAAAGTTGTTGGAAAATCCGATCATTCTGAATGCGTTGACGTAAAACACGTACGTCGGGACTATAAACGGGGCAGTAGCCAATAGCTTTCATCTCTTTATTTATTCTGAGCATGCGTGGCACTTTGTGTGTCGGATTTGTGTACACACGATCGGAAATTCCGACAATGGATTTTTTTGGCGGAAAATTTTATAGCCTGCTCTCAAACTTTGTGCGTCGGAAAATCCGATGGAAAATGTATGATAGAGCCTACACACGGTCGGAATTTCCGACAACAAGGTCCTATCAAACATTTTCCGTCAGAAAATCTGACCGTGTATACGGGGCATAAGTCTGGATAACTAAAATGTCCCATTATAATGACACTTCCCATCCTTGCCACTAATCCAAATTGTGATAGGAGGTCCACCTCCCCTTCCCCCCTATGATTAGGGGGCCTATAGCATACGCCCAGTATTACTTTCCCCTTATGTAGAGCAGTGTTTCTCAACTCCAGTCCCGAAGGCACACCAACAGGTCATGTTTTCAGGCTTTCCACTATTTTGCACAGGTGATTTGATCAGTTTCACTGCCTTAGTAATTACCAAAGCCGTTTCATCTGAGGGAAATCCTGAAAACATGACCTGTTGGTGCGCCTTGAGGACTGGAGTTGAGAAACACTGATGTAGAGAGAAATTCAATCCGGATGGCCGCACTCCAACAATAATATCTTTATTGGTTAAAAACCATGCAGCAAAAGATGGAATCAACAACTAACGTTTCAACAGCTAACATCCATCACACCATTTCAAGGCATTCTGCTTTACCTCTCATTTCTCTGTTATGACTTTACTAGTTGTAGTGCCTGACCCCAAATTCATCCCACAACTTAACATAAAATTGTCCCTTTCTGTCTAGTGTTAATTGTCACCCTTGATCCATCCTGTTCACATAGAGAGCTGTTTCTCTAGTTGTTTACTCTGCATGATTCTTAGTCCCTGTGGACTTTGGTGGTAACCCAGTTACCCATTGTGGATCCCTGTCCACTTTAACCTTTAATCTAGGGGCTCAGTATAGGCGGAACCGCACCTTTGGTTCATATATCTTATGGTGCTCCTCTTACCCTGGGCATTTTTGAGGGTCTCTTACCCTTCATTCCCTTACTTAATTTAATGCCCATAATGACTGGCCAGTCTTCTCTATGTGTGCCTATACCCTCTTGCCTCTAAACTACTTTATCTAGCAGATGTACTACATATACCTGTGAACAACACTATTCTTCCCTTTCTTATCTATAACACTCTGATGGACAGTAGACAGTGACAACATAACATATAATCACCAATCAATACAGTTCGATTAAGGGGAGTAAAATAGGTACCCTTTGTCCCGAAAATGCCTTACCGATCAAGGAAGTCTGATAACTCAAATGTAAGCAAAAGGCTTACCTCAGGCAGCTGATTATCAGAAATTCCCAGATCGTCTCAAGCTCCTCATTTCAGATACTCAGGGTCACCTGTAAATCCCCTCCTGGCTGGCTCGCCACCTGACCTGGACATTTTATAGATAGGCAACCCCTATCCTCATATTGATTAGTGGTTCCAAATTAATAACTACTGCAGTAGGGAACAGACACAAAAGATACGCTCAGCATCTTTCCAAATAACTGTTCTGCTTTATTATGACACAATTGAAAGTTTTTATGCACATGATTACGTAGGTATCACAATAATATTACAGTTGCACATTTATGGTAACAAGGGGCGTTACATAGGCAGGCTAATTATAATCAGGACACGAAAGAATGCAAACATGTTCTGAAAACATTATTAGTGCCGTGTGCACAGTGAGGGCAGTGTGCAATACATACAAAATAGAATACAATTATATACAGAACTTACAAATTTCCTTAACACCATCAAATGTATACACTTTAGTAGCGATTTGGGCTTTATTGTTTAAAATTGCATCAAAGTGGCAACATCGTGTGAGACATGGGTCTCGGCAAATGTGATGTTGATTTAATCAGAGCCGAGTTGCCATGTGTAGCGAGTATCCACAAATTCACCGATTTCTCAATTAATCACTTAAGCCCACCTCATTTACTTCGATAATTCGTATTGACATGTGTATATACATCTTTGTCTTTTGCCTATAGTTTGCCTATAGAGTCAGCTATGAGTAAGCACCAGTAGTTACGGTGTGAGACATGTTAGCTGTTGATTCCATGTAATAATGTATTCCAAATATTTAGTGTTGCAATTTATAAAAGATGTAATTCTTGAAAATTTATCTGAGGCCATTGCTTGTATGGTGTCTCCCTTTAGAACATATTCAGAACATAGACACCCATTTGATCCACAACAAAAGGTGCCTTTAAATTGCAACCAATGTAGTCGTGAGCACTTACTTGTATATAGGCTAGGTGACAAAGTCCTACCCAATGTGGGAGTATACGGTTTTCAACCATTTCAGCGTAAATGGGGGTCATTGGATAAAATTGGTAGATATTTTAAAACAATATTTTTTATCTTGTTGTACTCAATACTATAGGGGGAGAAAAAACAGGGGTTTGGAGAGTGGAACTGGCGCAGGATCGATATCTTTTTCTATTGCTTATTTTATCTTTCAGTAAATGTTCTCGTGGGGTATTTGCAGCAATATTCATAGCTCTAGCTCTATGCAGGATTATGCTAGGATAGCCCCTACCTTTAAAACATCTAAACATGATTTCCTCCTCATGTTTATAATCCTTGTCTTCACTGCAAATCCTTTTTAGTCTCAAAAATTGTCCTACGGGGATTCCTCCTAGGGTATGTTTTGAATGACTCGAATCAGCGCGTAAAAGCGTATTGCCTGTTATAGGCTTCCTAAAAATCTTTGATGTCACTTTACCATTTTTTCCCTCTAAATGAACATCTAAATAATTGATGGACGTAGAGCTGCTGTCGCCGGTGAATTTTAGATTCAGATCGTTGTCATTCAAGTATGCCAACCAATCATTCAAACTACCAGCCCTATCAGAGGCTATAAATAGCTGGTCATCTATATAGCAACAGTAGAAGAGGGTATCAGTGCAACGGGGACCATCATAGGAAAAGATGTGGGACCTCACCCACCATCCCATATAGAGATTGGCAAGGGAGGGGGAGAACTTAGCTCCCATGGAGGCCCCGCATCTTTGCAGGTAATTGTCACCGTCAAACATGAAGTAATTGTGCATGAAAAGATATTCTAAACACTGTAAAATGAACTCCTGATGGGCATGGCCTGGAGAGCAATGGAGTAGGTCGCAGGCTGTGTGAGCTCCGCTGACCCATACTCCGATTTTCATATCCTGCAGCCATCCTATCCATCAGACACCATACCACAACTCTGGGGATACATCCTGACTTCTTAGCTACTTTTGGAGCCTGCTGAACTGCCAAATCACTGCCCGAGACCTCCGGACCGGCACTGGCCCTAGGAAAGACCGCGGCTTCGGTCTAGTCTCTGGAGCGGCGGCCATATTGCTCCACCCGACGGAGGCTCAGGCCTGTTTTTCGGGCCCCACTGATTGCCATAAGCTACCCCCTCTCCTGGAACCACCTCCGGACTGCCTGTGGCCACTGTCACAGTGTATCCACGGCCGAAAATCTACCTCAGGACAGTCCGCAGCACTGGCCTGTTACCCGGAGCGGTGGCCATCTTGCTCCACCCGGCGGTTCCCTGAGGAGATCCTGGCCTTTCTGAATACCCACGGTCAACCGGCTTTAGGAGAGAACACTGGGCTGCCTGCCCTCGCTGACAAGGGACATCTACAGCCCACGCCCGTTGTGAGTACCAAACATGGCTCCGGCCCATTATCCGAAACAGTGACCATTTTGCTGCACCTGGAGAAGGCCTGGGTATAGATAACTCAGAGCAGCAAGGGAATATGTCCCCGCCGAAAAGGACTTCTGAGGTGGTGGATAAGCTGGCGAAATACCGCCATCAGGACCAAGACCCGCAGGCCAAAGATGGAGATGGCACCTGCTCGGCGATGATTCATCAGAGTGCGGACACTACCAAGGTCCTAGGTGCTATAGCAACGCTGCAGGGAACACTCACTGCCAAAATAGATGAGGTCAAGTTTGACATCTCCCTGCTACAGCAAGATTTATCCAAGGTAAAAAATAGGGTAACCGAAGCCAAGACACGCATTGGAGCGTCAGAAGACATCCTACACCCCCTGAGCCACACTACGGAGGACCTGTAATGCCAGATCTATCAATTACACGCACACCAAGATGATATGGAGAATCGTTTAAGGCGCTGTAACCTCCGGTTCATCGGTCTACCTGAAAAGGCGGAAGGTACCAACCCTGCAGAATACTTGGAATCCCTGCTGATTCAACATTTTGGAAGAGAGGCCTTCTCCGTCATGTTCGCAGTGGAATGGGCGCATCGCATTCCAGCTAAACCTCCACCTGTGGGAGCTGCCCCCCCCGGACCTTCATTGCCAAGTTCCTTAACTTCAAGGACAGAGATAAAATCCTGCGGCTGAAAAGAGAGAAAGGCAATATCACCCTGGGCAACGGTCATGTTGCAGTGTTCCCTGATTTCTATAATGAAGTCCAAAGAAAGCGTGCACAGTTCCAAAATGTAAAGAGGTGGCTCAGGGTGGCACACCTTAAATATGCCATGTTGTTTCCGGCCAGACTGAGAGTGGAGGAGGATGGCAAAGTCCTATTTTTTGAAGACCCGAGGGCAGCGACACAGTGGTTGGACGGATAATCGAACACACGGCCAGTTACCGTGAGTACTGTTGACATTGGCAGAAGTTGGCGGGCCCAGCCATTTCTCTATCTGTAACTATCACTGTGGTGAGGTAGCCGCACCCTACCATTTATTTTTTCGCAAAAAGGCCTTACTCCCTCCCCTCCCCCCTCCCTTTTATTTTCCTATCTCCTATTGTTTTTGCCTCCCCCTCTCATTCATACAACCCACGTATTACTAAATATGAGACTAGAGCCTACCCTCATTTTGAAGACAGGGGGACCCATTCCCTAGGTTGTATCCATTGGGAGGGAGGGTGACTGCAGCCTGTTGATACCCCTGGTTACGCAGCTTTGGGCCTGAGGCTACCTGACCCACAGAGCTTACTACCATGAGTGATATACTACCCCCACAGCACAATAGAGGAGCCCTTATAGGGCAGAGGCCCCACGACACTAATATACAAGGATGACGGTATATCCTTCCAGCGAGAGCCTCACCCAGACAGGGAAAGAGACACATCAGACTTGCCTCATGTCCTTTTCATGCTTTATACAGTGGAAAATCGTCCCCAGCATGTTTGCAACCTTTATTTGTTTCTCCTTTTTTTCCTTACTATTTTGAACTTTACAGCTTACCAAATACAAAGTTCTGTACCTCCAGCTAATGTTGATGGCTGGAAGCCGATTTATATTCAGGTTGCAAGGGAATGTATGCTTCCACCAAGTTGGGGGGGTGAGAAGCGGGGAGGGAAGAAAAATGACAGATACCTTGATCTGAGCATTGGGAATGTTAGCACCGTTGTGCAATGGTTATTTACTTGGAATGTTTTTGAACAAGCACTTTTTACATATGTAATGTTTTTATTGGGTTACGAAATGGCTGTATTGTTGCGGGTGTTGGGAGGGGTGCTGCCCTGCCGATGCACCTGCAATATGTATGCAACCGAACACCATGGCGGACATTAAATTTATGATGTGGAATGTACAGGGCAAGCGAGATAAGATTAAAGGACAGCAGTACTGCAGTACCTGAAAGGACAGAAAGTAGATATCATCGCGTTGGTGGAAACGAATGTCACAGGCCACTTACAGGCGGCCCTAAAGCGCCCTTGGGTGGGGTGGGCTTACCACAGCACTCACACAAATATGTCTAGAGGGGTAACGGTGCTGGTGGCAAAATCTACACCCTTTGAGCTGATATCCATGGTGTCAGATCGGCAGGGCAGGTACCTCCTTCTACATGCACTTGTGGGGGGAGATCCCTTGTTGATATTGGCTAGTTATATCCCCCCTCCGTACAGGTCGGACGTGGTTGCGGAAGGTCTTGCTTTTATAGCGTTGTACCCATCCATGCCTGTAGTATGGATGGGGGATTTTAATCACACAATGACTCCATCCCTGGACAGAGCAGCACAGGCTGAACATAGACAGGGCGAACCATTACACACTAGGCTATACTGTACACTGGCCAAATTTGCCCTTATAGACGTCTGGAGACACGCAAATCCCACTACTAGAGCATACACCTGCCATTCAGTAAGTCATAATACTATGTCCAGGATAGACTATATACTTGTTTCAAGGGACCTACTGCCTAAGATTACGGGCTCAGGATTTGCTCCCCGAATCCTGTCAGACCACTCTCCGTGCTGGATAATGGCATCCTTGCGGACAACCTCTCCTGTCAGGCGATGGCGACTAAACCCTCACTGGCTATCCCTTCTTTCGAACCATGACTCCATTGCCAGGGAACTACTCTTTTTTTTTTGAAAAGGACACAGGGGCCTTCTGCGCTTAACACACACTGGGATGATTTTAAAAACCATGCTCGTAGAATATTGTCCTCCAGCATAAACAGGCTAAAAAGAGAGTCTAACACTATACTTCAAATCACTTCTGACAAATTACGGGAATTAGAGGAGATATACAGCTCCAACCCATCCCTTGAAAACCTAGAAAGAGTGAAACTGCAGACACGTCTAGTCATGCAACTACACATAGAGAAGGCAAAACAGCGTGTATTTTTCTGTAGGCAGAGGGTATATGAACAGGAAGAAAGGGCTGGGAGACTGCTGGCATACCTGGCCCATATAGACGATAAGCCCCCAGTTGTGGTATCGTTAGCTGACCCAGAAGGGCGTAATATAACGGACCCGGGGCAGTTGGAAGCTCAATTTAGACAATTTTACTGCAACCTATGCAAATCTCAGAGTACATACACACAAAGAGAAATACGTTTGTATTTATCTTCCATACAGTTCCCCCAGCTGAACCAAGAGCAGGTTGAGCTCCTCGATGCACCTATCACAGAACATGACATCACAGAAGCAATTGCACAGCTAGCCAAATCTAAGGCTCCAGGGATGGATGGTCTACCTCTGGAATTTTATGTAGCATACTCAGATATCTTGGTTCCTAAGCTGAAAGCCTTGTACCAGTCCATTTTCGATCAGAACTCACTCCCCGAATCTATGCAGGAAGCCCAAATCATAGTTCTCCCAAAACCGGGAAAAGATCCACATTTGAGTCCTACAGGCCTATTTTACTCCCGCAGGTAGATATCAAAATCTTAGCTAAAATTCTGGCCTCCAGGTTAAAAACTGCTATCTTAACTTTAATTCTTACAGATCAAACGGGCTTTATGGCGGGGAAAAACACAGCTATGAATATCAGACGACTCTATATAAATATTCAAGCCCGACATGATAACTCAGGAACGAGGGTGGTGGTGGCGTTAGACACCGCTAAGGCCTTTGATTCTGTAGAATGGCCATATTTGTGGGAATGTTTGCGCAATTCCGGTTTTGGGGCACACTTCATTAAATGGGTACAGCTCCTATATCAAACACCCAGGGCAAGAATCTATGTGAATGGATGGCTCTCGGAGGAGTTCCCACTTGAGAGGGGCACCCGACAGGGGTGTCCCCTCTCTCCTTTACTATACGCGCTGGCAGCTGGACCATTGGCAATTGCCATCAGGGCATACCCTGATATTCAAGGACTGCGCCGGGGCCCCACAGTCGATAAAATAGGAATGTATGCCGACGACACCATATTATACCTTGCGGACCAGGGACCCTCACTCCAAGCAGCATTAAAACTTATTGAACAAATGGGGGGATACTCAGGTTTGCGTATACATTGGGACAAGTCCCAGACTCTTCCTATAGATGTATTCCCTCCTCCCTTCACGTCCCCTCCATTACCACTTGCTAGGGTATCCAAGATTAAATACTTGGGTGTGGAAGTGACGAGGGACCTGGTGGACTATACTCCTTTAAATGTAGCTCCATTGTTTAATTTACTGAAGAATAAAACGCAGACATGGTCTAGATTACCATTAGGGGTGATGGGACGGGTAAATATAATTAAAATTATTATACTGCCTAAGAATCTTATATCTGGTGTGGCATGCCCCTCTATACATCCCCTTAAAACTCTTTAAGCAGATGGAAGCTATTTTAAATTCATTTGTCTGGGGGAATAGTAGACACAAACTAGCTTGGCAAACCTTAAAAAACCCCACAGATATGGGGGGCGTATCCCTCCCGGATGTACAGGACTATTACCTGGCCTCACAACTATCCCATGTGTACCATTTCCACACGTCGGAAATGCAGCGATACAGATCTTTGGTTTGCGACAAACCGGGACACTCGACGTATACATCAGTTCAGGCTATTCTACACGGGAAAAAAGCATCAGGTCCCTCTGCGCAATACAAAGAATATGGGAAATTTCCCCCAAAAAGCAAAATGTGGGGAAATTCCACTCACACTCCATTTTGGCTTAATAGTCAGATGCCGGAATTGGAAACAATTCCAGATTCAATAGTTTGGGCTAGACACAGAATAATATTTCTCCATCAAGTACTTTCCGCCTTCAGGCTTAAGCAATTTCAGACCCTTAAAGAGGAGTTTTCCCTTCCACACCAACTAGCATTTAAATACTTGCAGCTCCGTCACGCTCTTAGAACTCAATTACCAACTCTGGATCTAGGGTTAGAGCCCCTCCGGTGCTGGGCATAGTTTTGGGAAACAACCCCTCCAAGCTGATATCACACCTGTATTACGCAATTAGACAACGAAGAGTAGCAGCTGTGTCACACAAAGCTAAGACGGAGTGGGAACAGCACATGGGGCCCATAGATGACACTGACTGGCACGAGATTTTAGAGGTAACCAAGACAGTATCTCCCAAGATGTCCGATAGACTGACACAAACATATATAGCTCATAAAGCCTATCTGACACCCATGAGGCTGGCGAAGTTTCAGCATACGCCGGACCCAACGTGTCGCTTGTGCAGGGCTAACGCAGGCTTGTTTTAGCATCTTATATGGAGCTGCCCTCATATTCAAACAAATTAGGTACAAGTTGTCCATTTCCTCCATGACAAAATGGGGTCCCCTGTGGTGCTAGACCCTAAGTTATGTATTTTGGGGCTCCTGCCAGACGTTGAGGTGGATAAGTATCACACAATATTAATTTCGGAAACATTTTTTTTAGCGCGTAAGGTAATAGCCCAGAGATGGATGCATGTACCCCCCACGATACAGATATGGAAAAAAGCAGTAAATGATACCCTACCATTTAAGAAACTAATTTACACACACAGGGGGTCTTCACAAAAATTCTCTAAGATCTAGGACAGATGGCTGGAGGACGGGGAGACTTGTGTGTAAATGTGGCATACCCGGTGTAGTGCTCACCCACAACTGTTCGCAGGTTGGATTAATGTACCACTTGAAACATTGCACATGTAAATATATGTATGCACACCCTGCAACACTTTTGTATACTTAAATTCGCTGTCATAATATGTAATTGACATTCTATGAATATATGTACCTGAATGGCTTGTAAAATGTGTTTTATATCAATAAAGTTTTTTTTTTTCCAAGTAAAAAAAAAATGAACTCCTGATAAGATAAAGAATAACCACTATAATTAGACAGGAAGAATGACGCTGCTCTTAGTCCCAAGGAGTGGGAGATGCATGAACAGAGACTTGCAACATCGCATGTCACCCATCCATATCCATCATCCCACCTAAAATCCCCAAGTTTAATTAGGAGGTGTTTAGTGTCCCTCAAGTAACCTGGCAGTGCAACCACTAAGGGCTGTAACTGATGATCGATCCATAGGCCTAAGCGTTCATTAAGTGAACCTATACTGACTACAATTGGTCTGCCTGTTAGGGGACTACATCCTTTATGAACTTTAGGTAAAAAATGGAAAATAGGTTTGATGGGATGTTCTGGGATGAACATGTCTCTTTCCTTTTTTGAAAAAATGCAGACTGTGACAATATGATAATTCTTTGGTAAATCATTGTGTGGGGTCGCCTTTAAGACGTATGTATGTTGCGGGGTCGGATAACTGGCGAATGGACTCAATCCTATAAGCTTCGCTATCCATAATGACTACTGACCCCCCCCCCCCTGTCTGCGTTTTTAATGACTATATTGTCATCATCATCTTTAAGGATTTTTAACGCTGTTTTCTCATCCACAGTGAGATTATCCTGCATTACCCGTGTTGCAGACTTTTGAGCAAGGTGAGTCAAATCCCTCTCGATTAGTTTCTGAAATAAATCCATATCCTTGCCACGTGAACCTACTTGGTAGAAATCTGATTTCAGTTTAAACTGTATACAGGATAAAGATCTGGGTTCAGTATGGCAAGGATCGGATTCAGAGGATAGTTCTGTTAAATCGTTCAATACACACATGTCAATAAACAAACGTGGAGAAGGAGGAGGAGAGGGAGAGGGAAATGACTCATCATTGGCCGTTGCAACATATGGGGATTCTGACACTCCAAAGTAGTGTTTCCTTAATGTTAGGGAATGAACAAATTTGTTAACGTCCAAAATAGTGCTGATAGAAGTCAAAATGGTTAATTGGACAAAAATTAGGTCCTTTTTCATAGCAGAGTGACTTCTGTGTCTTTCATTTCTCGCTTGGATAAATTGAGAATGTTGGCAGGCTTTACAGTTGTCTGTTCCGCAGATGATAATTGTTCCCATCGGTGCATTCGGTGTTTCCTGCCCCCTCTCCTTGTCTTCCTCCACTCTGCTTTTTCTTTTTGCCATAACCTCGGGTTCCCCGGCTTAAAGGCTGTGAGCTGGATATGCAATTATTAGTTCCTTGGCGACTTGTCCCAGGTTAGGAGTCAGATGCGGTCCTTGCCATGGTGTCATTAAGAGATTTGCCTTCTTGATCTGAAAAGCTAACCCGTTTTTTGGAGCGATGTTTGCATGAACGACCAAAAGTGGGTGCCTCCACCCACCAACTCACTCACTGCCCAGGAGATTGCCAATCACTTCAAAACTAAGATTGACACAATTCATGAGGAGATCACCAATGCGCAAAAACCTCCCCCATCCAACACCCCATGTCCACAGATACAATCATTACTTCCCTCATTCAACCCTGCTACTATTACTGAGGTTGCTAAACTTTTATCTAGCACCCATCTAACCACTTGCCCCCTGGATCCTGTTCCCTCGCAAATGCTACGCTCACCCTCTGACTCGATTCTACACTCTCTAACTCACATTTTCAACCTCTCCCTCTCTTGTGGCATCTTCCCAAACTATTACTGAGGTTGCTAAACTTTTATCTAGCACCCATCTAACCACTTGCCCCCTGAATCCTGTTCCCTCGCAAATGCTACGCTCACCCTCTGACTCGATTCTACACTCTCTAACTCACATTTTCAACCTCTCCCTCTCTTGTGGCATCTTCCCAAACTCTCTAAAACATGCGCTAGTCATCCCCATACTAAAAAAGCCCTCACTGGATCCCACCAATCTCAACAACTTACGTCCCATCTCCTTACTCTCCTTCTCCTCCAAACTTCTTGAAAGACTGGTCTACAATCGACTAAGCGACCATCTGACCATGAATAAACTTCTTGATCCCCTCCAGTCCGGTTTTCGCCCTCAACACTCCACGGAAACTGCTCTCCTTAAACTCTCAAATGACCTACTAATGGCACTATTCTGTACTACTTCTCCTGGATCTCTCTGCTGCCTTTGACACAGTGGACCACCCCCTACTCCTCAAAAAACTCCACTCCTTTGGTCTCCGTGACTGTACTCTTCGCTGGTTCTCATCCTACCTATCACACCGCTCCTTCAGTGTCACTTACAACTCTACTTCCTCCTCTCCTCTTCCTTTTTCCGTTGGGGTCCCCCAAGGTTCTGTTCTTGGACCTCTCCTTTTCTCAATCTACATCACCTCCTTGGGTCAGTTGATTGCCTCCCACGGCTTTAAATATCATCTCTACGCTGATGACACCCAAATCTATCTCTCCTCCCCCCAGCTCTCTCCATCTGTCTCCTCACGCATTACCAACTTACTACCAGACATATCAGCCTGGATGTCACATCACTTCCTCAAACTCAACCTAGCCAAAACCGAGCTCATAATATTTCCTCCCTCAGGTGCCACTTCCCCTGCTTTCCCTGTCAATATCAACGGCTCAACTATCAACCCATCTCCCCACGCCAGGGTCCTAGGTGTAATCCTGGACTCTGAACTAACCTTTCGACCCCACATTCTATCACTATCCAAAGCTTGCCGCCTCAATCTCGGCAACATCTCCAAGATACGGCCCTTCCTAACCAATGTCACCACAAAGCTTCTAATCCACTCCCTGGTCTTCTCCCGCCTCGACTACTGCAACTCCCTCCTCATTGGTGTACCTCTAAATAGGCTATCCCCACTTCAGTCCGTCATGAACGCTGCTGCCAGGCTCATCCACCACACAAACCGCTCAGCGTCTGCTACACCCCTCTGCCAATTCCTCCATTGGCTGCCACTCAGTCACCGAATTAAATTCAAGATACTAACTTTAACTTACAAAGCCATCCACAACCTGGCCCTCAGCTACATCTCTAACCTAGTCACAAAATACCAACCTAATCGTTCTCTTCGCTCCTCCCAAGACCTCCTGCTCTCAAACTCCTTTGTCACCTCATCCCATGCTCGCCTTCAGGACTTCTCCAGAGCCTCCCCCATCCTCTGGAAAGCTCTACCCCAATCCGTCCGATTTTCTCCTACTTTATCCACTTTCAGACGATCCCTGAAAACTCATCTCTTCAGAGAAGCCTATCTGGCCCCCACCTAACAACTGTACACTTATCTTCTCAATCAGCACATCACCCACAGTTATTACCTCTTGTATCTCTTGATCTTCCCTCTTAGATTGTAAGCTCTAAGGAGCAGGGCCCTCTAATTCCTACTGTATCAAAGTGTATTGTATTTGTACTGTCTACCCTCAAGTTGTAAAGCGCTACGTAAACTGTTGGCGCTATATAAATCCTGTATAATAATAATAATAATAATGTATAAACAGCGTTGCTCTCGTAATCAATGCGATCTCTATCCATCTTTTTACTTTTTCCAGCAATGACATAATTTTCTAATTTATTAAGTTTTCTGCTCATTCTGTCATCAAATTCAAAGAATTTGCTGTGGCCTTGTAATTTGGTTAATTCGTGCTGAATTGTAGATATATCACTCTGTAGTTGTGTCCATACATTCTTTTTTCATGCAATCATCAGATAGCTCTGACGTAGGGAATTTTTTGATCTTCAGTCCTCGAGGTATATGTTAAATTGTGAGATATTCTTTGAGGGTTTTAATGTCCCAAAAATCTCTAATTTCCTTAGCCATCAGGCTTTCTGCTTTCCGAAAGGATCATTGTAAAGACATACCTTCATTATCAGATGGTTGTTGCATGTATGTAGACAAGTAGACAGGTCCAATCGCAGAGGATTATCCGATGGGGCTGTAAAACCAACATTAGATGCTGTAGGAGCTTGTTTTGGTTCTTCCATAATGTAATCCGAGGGGGAGTCAAGTAAAGCAAAGCTGTGTGAATCAAGTAGTGGGCTCAGAGACCGAGCAGGTATGGATAAGCATACAATTTGGATAAATGAACAAACAGGAAAAAAGAGTGTCTCCAGGTGTCTGGGCCACAAAAAATCCAAATTGTGATAGGAGGTCTGCCTCCGCTTCCCCCTCCCCCCTCTGGTTAGGGGGCCTATAGCATACACCCAGCAGGGTTGCTAACCGCCAGTAAATTTACTGACAGTTTGTAAAAATCTGTGATTTTTTTTTTACAACTGCCGGTAAATTGGGGCTGATAATTTCATACTGTGTTGACTTTTTAAGTCTAAATCAAGCAAATTACTTTGTTATACGTATTGTCAGTGTTTCCATATCATGTTTATACTGTTCAAATATTCACTGTGTTCATTTTTAATAGGAGTTCTGTATTTTCTCCGGTTGCCAGTAAAAAATGTGCTCCGCCAGTAAATTTGACATGTTTTGTCAGTAAAAAATGCTGCGAGAGGTTGGCAACCCTGACACCCAGTATTACTTTCTCCTTAGTTTCCTCCCTTTGTAGCTCTACCAATAAGGATTCCACTTCCTCCCTTTCTCCATCAAGTTACATTCACTTGTACATCATTTTTGATATGCAGGCATACCCCTCCCCCTTTTTTACCCTCTCTATCCCTGCAATATAGGTAATACCCTTGAATGGTTGCCAGCCAATCATGAGAACTGTTGAACCAAGTCTCTGAAATTCCTAGAAAATCTAAATGCTACTCGTACAACAGTAGCTCTAGTTCTCCCATCTTGTCCGCCAGACCCCTGGCATTGGTGAATATACCCCATAGTTTAGACCGGATGCATACTATCTCCTTATTGGGTATTCTGAAGTTGCAAATAGGACTTGTTACTGTACTTACCTCGGGTTTAGGTGCTTTAGTCAACCTACCACTAATGCCCCCAATACTACCCTCTGGAATTTGTTCTGCACTGACTATCTCTACCTCTGGACCCTCCCCCCGTTGCCTAGTTTAAAAGCTCCTCTAACGTTTCAGCCATCTTCACTCCCACCTGATCTGCACCTTCCCCATTTAGGTGCAGTTCATCCCTGCTAAAGAGCTGGTAACCGACTGAAAATTCAGCCCAGTTCTCCAGGAACCCAAACCCCTCCTTTCTACACCAGCTCCTCAGCCACTTGTTTACCTAATCTCCCTCTGCCTTTTCTGGTGTGGCTCGAGGTACCGGTAGTATTTCTGAGAATACTACCTTGGAGGTCCTTTTCCTCAATTTAGCTCCTAAGTCACTAAAATCGTTTTTTAGGACACTCCATCTTCCTCTGACTTTGTCATTGATGCCAACGTGCACCATGACAGCCGGGGTCTTCCCCAGTCCCTCCCAGTAATATGTCCACCAGATCTGTGATGTGCCAAACCTGGTTCGGTGCTTCAGGTTTTGTGACAGATTGCCCTCTCTGTTCTTCTAAGATTTGAGTCCCCTACCATAACAATATGTCTTTTGTTTCCCTTATTCCTGTGGCAGCTAGGGGCGTCACTCTGCTCCAGCAATGCTGGTCCCTGACTGGTTTCACCAATGTCATGCAACGGGGAGTACTTATTGGGATGCTCCAGCCCAGGACTGGCCTCCCTGGCACTTTCTCCTCTCTACCCTTCCTGACTGTCACCCATCTACTCTGCTCTGGTGCCTGTCCCTCTTTATCTCCACCCGCCTCTGTGCTGGCCGCTGCCAGCACCTGCCTGGTATGATCCCAACTCTCCTTTAGTATGTAGAGTCTTCTCAGTGTTGACAGTTGCTTCCCTAGATTCAGAACCTGGGCTTCCAGGGAAACAACGTGCTTACATTTTGCACAGCAGCATTCGCCCTCGATCGGATGATCAAGGAACGCATACAAGCCGCAAGATGTACACCAAGCCGCATCTCCACACCTGCCGGGCAACTAACAACTAGTTCCTGACACTAATACCCAAAGGTGTAGATCAAAAAACGTCAGTTTTTCTGGCGTCTCTAGGACGGACATGAAATTTTATGATGAATTATTGTGATTCCTTCTGTCATGTTCCTCTAAGGTTTAGTAGCAGATACACCTCTCCAGAGACACAGGGTCATCGTAGACCTCCACTTCGCACAGTTGCAGGAATTCTCTGCACCCCGGGATCACCACACTGACGTAATTATCCATCATCCTATTACAGCAGAAAGTTGTTGTAGCCTGAGTAATGTTGGTGATCATACCGCACCTATGGAGGGCAAACAAGGACCAGCACAAAGATGCAGAAAATGCCACTCATTTACTTTGGGGAGGTTTATAAAAGGGGTCCAAAATGTTTATTTTATTGTCATACCTGTAGGCCATTTGGATTTCTCCAGAAGCCTTATTGAAAATCTCCCAGGTAACAACCCCAATGTCCTGCATTGCTGCTAGGATGTGAAAATCGTTGTATAACCGGGGATGTGACAAATAGGAGTAATTTGTCTGCGAACAGTACGCACTTGTGAGAGGTCTGTCCACACAGTATCTGGATAGGTTTGGATCACTATTGCTAGTGATTCCATCGCTATAGCAAAGATTAGGGGTGAAAGCGGGCAACCCTGACAAGTGCCCCTGGCGATCTTGATTGGTTCATAGTAGTAGTCCTGCAATCTAATCCTAGCTTCTGAACCAGAGTATAGGGCCCCATGAAGTTCGGACCAAAGCCCCAGCGTCGCAATACCTCAAAGATATGGCCAGGAGACCAAGTCAAAGGCCTTCTGGAGATCTAGTGAGAGGAGCATTCCTTCTTGGGGTGTGCCTCTATCCCATCCTGACTGCAAGATCAAGATTAAATCTATCGCTCTCCGTACCTGATCCTGCCCCTGTCGTCCAGGTATAAAACCTACCTGGTCTTTGTGTATGTATCAACTGATAAAGGAGGCTACTCCATTAGCTAGGATTTTGGTCAGGATATTCATATCGTTGTTAATCAAAGATATGGGTCTGTAGTTCTCCACATACCCTGTGTCTTTGTTGGGTCTAGGAATAACCAAAATAAACGCTGAATTCAGTTCATTGTTTAAGGGGGTCACCTTTTCTTTTCGAGTTATAGAACCTAGCCAAAAACAGGGCAAGTGTTTCTGCAAATGTTTTATAATATTGGACGGAGAAGTCATCCAGGCCTGGGGCAGAGCCCCCTCTCAGGTTTTTGATGACTTCCAATACTTCTTCTGCCGTGATTAGCGCTTTAAGTTTGTGCCTGTGTTCCTCCCCCAGTGTGGAAAGTGGGAGTTTGTTCAAGAATGAAGTTAATTTGGATGTGTCAGTTTTTATGTCAGCCTTATACAATTTAGTGTAATAAGCATGAAAGGAATTCATTATACATGAGGGGTTTAAGGTTGACGATCCATCTTGCATCTGAATTTTTGGTAAAGTGTACGAGCAAGGTTTTGGGGATAGTCTAGATGCAAGCATGGGCCAATGTTGTCTCTATGCTGTTAAAATTTAGCCCCTCCTCGTCTAATGCTTCTTTCGGCCTCTACTGTGAGTGCTAGGTTTAAGGTTAAACGAGACTATTTGGGAGATAGAGACCTTCGATGGGTCTTTCTTATGTTGGGCGCGGAGAGAGGAGAACTCTTTTTTGAGTTTTTGAATGTCAACTTGCCTTTCCCTTTTTAACTGGGTTGCTATTTGAATTAACTTCTCTCGGATCGTCGCTTTGTGTGCTGTCCAGAGAGTCTCAGCTGAGATGCCCTCTGAATCATTGAGGAAGTATTTTTTAAGGGCTTTTTCAAGTTCCGTCACTCTGATGGGATCGCTAAGAAGCGATTTGTTGAGTCTCCAGTGGGAAATCTGCGTTTTTGTCAAATTATTACGTAGAGAGAGAGAGAAGGATCATAGAATGATCTGACCATACCCTATCCTTTATGGTGGATTTAAGAGCTAAAGGGATGTGTGATGTGGAAATGAGTATATGGCTTATCCTAGTGTACGATTGGTGTGGATTGGAGAAATGGGATAGTTTTGTTTGGATGGGTTCAATTCTTGCCAAATGTCAGCCAGGTTTTGTTGGTATATCAGTTTAGCTATTTTGGAGGTTCCTTTAGAGTGGCGAATGAGCTGCGAGTTCGGAGGTTTGGTTTTATCTAAGCCCTGGTCAAGGGCCGTATTAGAATCACCTCCATAAATTGTGATACACCCCACCAGTGGTCCTAAAGTTCGGAACAATGTGTGGAAGAAGTCAGTCAGTCCCCAGTTGGGGGCATAGTATGAGACAATGGAGTATAGTTGGTCATCTATAATACCCTTGACTAGGAGAAATCTTCCCTCTGGGTCTCTGTGTTCCCATTTTGGTGTAAATTTTTAATTTTTGTATAAATGGATGGCGATACCCCTCTTTTTATCCTCCGCACTTGCTAGGAAAAACTGGGGGTAATGTGCATGGAGAAAGGAGGGGGTGTATACCGTTTTGGGAAGTGGGTTTCCTGTAGTAACACTATGTCAATTTTTTTGTGACTGATATGCCTGGAAGACTTCCCTTCTCTTTACTGGGGAGTTTAGACCTTGCGTGTTGTGAGAAACTATACAGAGGGGAGGGGTAGGTGTTATGTCACCAGCCATGGAGCAAGCAGGTTAGGCAACTATCCATGTCATCATCACTCACCTCAATCCAGGAGCTTAGGGAGAATCGATTGGATACCGGGATTCCAGATGAAGCTTCTGGAAAGGGTGACGATGGTTATACAGAAAGAGGGTTGGCCTGGAATGAGAGGGAGAGGAAAGGTTCCCCCAGTCATTCAAAAAATAATTTTTTTCATAGCCCTTTGTAAGGACTAGATGCCTGGGCATGTGAGAACCATGTCCATGGTTCAAGGGGAGGCACACAGCAACTGCCCCGGCTGCAGCCAACCTTAAAATAATAAACGTTCTTCAACTATTCGTTTGTAGGAACAAAACCAGCAGATCATCAACTTGTATACTTGATACGCTAAAATATGTGGAAAGGGGAGGGGAGGGGGTAGGTAAAGGAAGGTGGTGTAGGTAGGGTAGGGAAGGAGGGAAATAGGGAGGGGGTAGGGGAATGGCCTAGGGTTTGGTTGAACTAATGTATTCATCGACCTAACAGAGGGCTGACCCCCAAACTTTGACTAGTTAACTTAGACTAGTTAACCTAATTAGAGTTACGACAGGGAAGTTCCAGTCAGGTTCCTAACTTGAAGGGGACCTGCCCTGGATTTCCCTTGAGGGTCTAGTCATCTGAGCATACTTTCTCAAGTGTAAATCCTATACCATTAAGCATTATACAGCCAGCAGAGTGGTGGCTGTTTTGTAGAACTCATCATGTAAGATCAATTGGTTTTCCATGAAGAAACCTTAGGGACCTGAGTTACCACGGGAAGGAAAAATAAACTTATCCGTCAGATTCAAGGCCTGGAGAATACAGAAGTAAGTTGTAATCCACCATTTCACGAAAATCAGGGGGACTTGTTGTCCTTCGCTCACTTGGTCTTGGTGGTGTTCCATATTGGGGAAACTGGGCTCGTAGGTGTGGGACGCTTGGAGAATTCTGATAGTGGGTTTGAAGTGTCCATTGCTGGATCTTGCGAGATAAACTTGCTGTTAAGGAGGATTCGCTCTCCTTCTGGGAAGCTTGAGAAGGTGTAAGATTTACCCTTTAAGGAAAACTTCAGAGCAAAAGGGAAAGCCCATCTGCAATTGATAGCAGTATAGTCAGTGTTTATCTGGCACTTCAGATGGAATAATCCTTAGGGGTATAGTCTGTGGCTGTAATAGCTGGATGGTGATGTATCCATAGGTTGGGTAATTGGAAAAGAAAGGGGTATTATGGGTTAAAAAGCAAGGCAGCCATCCTTCAGAGTGTGTCCAGAACTCTGCAAGACATGTACGGGAAAAAAAAAAACAGGGAGGGGGAGGCGCTGACCTGAGTGTAGTATTAAAATTATGACTTTAATAGGATAAGATTAAAAACACTTACAAGATGATAGAAGATGCATGCTCGTCAAAGTAAAGTGCAGTCCTGGCATTCCACTTGGCTCTGTAGGTCCCACCGCTGTTCTGGATAGCTGGAAAGGATTGAGCATGCATCTTCTATCATCTTATAAGTGTTTTTAATCTTATCCTATTAAAGTCATCATTTTTTTTTTCAAATAACAGTTTTTATCATTGTTGTCATTCTTTGTAGCAATACAGAATAAGGAAGCATAGAAAATCTCAAATATTATCCAGCATATCTTATCCGCAATATCAAACATATACTTATGAAACAAGGGTATTAATTTTGTATTTAGTTTCAATAATATCTCGTCGTTTAACTTTTAGCAATTCCTTTTGTAGATAATGGATGTTAATTCAGTTACGTTGCTGTATAATAATGCATATGATAAAACAAATCTTTAAAACCTGTAGTATAGAGGAATGAATAGAAGTAAAGGAAGAAAAGAAAAGGAAGAGTGGGGGGAAAATATGAAGTAGGCCATCTGAATAAGGTTGGTACCTGGTCATGGTGGGTCCTCCCGGAGATGCCACAGCTCCCAAACCCCGTTGTGTGCCTCCAATCTGTCCTGTATTCTAGCTGTCATTTTCTCCATCAGTTCAACATCCTTAATCCTGGAGTAAAGATCTTCAGGAGAAGGTGGGGTACGGCCTTTCCAGTTTAGAGCTACGAGGCATCTGGCTGCTGTGAGAATGTGCCTTACTAGTTTCTTATATGGTGTACGAAGTTTAAGTGGTGATAGTCCTAGTAAAAAGAACTTCGGGGATGCTCGAACTTGCACTTCCAAAAGGTGGGATAGTAGGTGTTAGACCTTGTCCCAAAAAGGGGTAATCAATGGGCATTCCCAATAAATATGTATGAGGGTGCCTTTTTCTCCCTGACATCGCCAACATTGATCTGAACTAGTGGGAAAAATTGCATGGAGGACATCAGGGGTCATATACCAGAAGAACAGGATCTTGTATGCATTTTCTTTATAAAGTGTACACATTGAACTCTTTGCTGTCTGGTTCCAGATCGCCTGCCATTGTGCTATAGGGAGTTCCTCATCAAGGATTTTCTCCCACTTAAGCATATAGGAGTGTTTGCCTTGCTCCTCTAGGGAGATGGCGCTTAAAATCTTATAAATTCCCGATATGATACCTTTCTGTGCGTTCCCAGCTAAAATTATAGTTTCAAACGAGGATGGGGGAGAGAACTGCAAGTTCGAGGTTATAGTCAGTGCATAGTGTCGAATTTGTAGGTATCCGTAGAATGCCTGTCTCGGTAAATCATGTTTGGCCTGTAAGTCAGTAAAAGACAGTAATCTACGGGTTCTGGGTTCTACTATACTCCCGAAATGGAATAAGTTTCTAGAAGACCAACGTTGGGACATCTGGTGTGTTAGACTATCTGGCACTTTAGGATTACAGATAAAAGAGGTCAATGGCGATCTCTCTGAGGACAGCTTATGAAGCCGAGCCAATGTACGCCAAGTCCGTCATAGCAGAGACATGGGGCCCAAGAGTCGGCCGGGGGGCACCTCCGCATTCGCACACCATAGAAGATTGTTCGGGTGTATTGGAGCTAGCCAAAGCTTTTCGATTTCCGTCCATTTATTATATGATTTTTGAGTGAACCATGAGGCTATCGCCTTCAATGGCGCAGCCTGGTAGTATTTGATAATGTCAGGAAAAGCTAGTCCCCCCTCATTACGTGACGCCAGCATTACCTTTTTCGGTATCCTATGCCTCTTATAGTTCCAAACAAATTGGAGTAAGTCCGACTGAAGTTTTTTCAGGTGTTTAAGTGGTATGGGGATAGGGAGAGTTTGGAAGAGATATAGGAGCTTTGGGAAAATGGTCATTTTGATAGAAGCTATACGACCTAAAAGGGAGATATGGTGTTTTTTCCACTGTGTCAGTAAAAATCTAATGGAGTGAAAGAGGGGGGGGAGTTTTCCTGGTATAGTGTATCATATTTTGGGGTGATATAGGTCCCCAGATACTTCAGAGCAGTTGTTTTCCAGTTGTAATGGAAGTTGGCTTTTAAAAGTGTGAGTTCGGCTTCAGGGATATGCATGAGTAAAGCTTCTGATTTTGATGCATTGATTTTATATCCTGAAAGAGCTCTAAAACGATCTAATTCCACATGTAGGACCGGGAGGGTGATATGAGGCTGGGTCAGTGTAAGAATGATGTCGTCGGCAAAAAGGGAGATCTTAAATTCCCTATCTCTAACCGCTATCCCCCGTATATCTGGGTTATTCCGGAACGAGGCGACCAGAGGTTCGACGCAAAGTGCAAATAACAGGGGTGACAGTGGGCACCCCTGTCTGGTGCCATTTGTCACCGAGAAAGGTGTGGAGAGTGCAAAGGGGGTTCTGACTTGTGAGGAGGGGTTGGAGTAGAGATGCCTGATCGCTCGCATAAAGGACCCACAAAAACCCATGTGGCTCAACGTAGCGAACAGAAAGGGCCACCCCAAACGGTCAAAAGCCTTCTCGGCATCTAGGCTCAGCAGCATTGAAGCGGTTCCCTCCCTATTCACCACGTCCACCAAGTCAATCACCCTCCTGGAATTATCACTTGCTTGCCGCAGTGGGACAAACCCCACCTGGTCTTTATGGACCAATGATGGGAGGAGCATATTTAGGCGGTTGGATAGGAGCTTAGTGAAAATCTTAAGGTCGGAGTTCAATAGTGCGATGGGTCTATAATTGGCGCAGAGGGATGGATCCTTGTCTGATTTGGGAATTAGGGTGATAAAGGATTGCTGCATATCTAGAGGAATGGGAGTGTCGTGAAAAAAGGCATTAAACAGCTTACACATATGGGGAAGCAACAGAGGGAGAAATACCTTATAGTATTCATAGGGGAAACCGTCTGGGCCAGGGGCTTTATGGGATGGTAGGGATTTGATAGTTAGTTCTATTACCTCTTCTGAAATCTGCACATTAAGCGAAAGCAGGTCAGATGGTTGGAGATGGGGAATCCCGCTTTGTTCTAGGTAGCGTCGCATCTTTTGGGTCAGTTCCGGAGAGGGAGGATTACTGGGTATGTCAGGGTTGTTGTACAAATCTTTATAGAAATCTGCAAAGGTACGGGCAATTTCCACCGGGTGTGATAGCAGTTGTCCCGATTTGTTTTTTATCTGATTCAGGGATAGCATGTGGGCGCGTTCGCAGAGTTTGTTGGCCAAGAGGGAGTGAGCCTTATTGCCTTTGTCATAGAACATTTGTTTCAATCTGGTCAATGCCTTTTCCACCTGGCCCAGGGCCAGGTCCTTAAGAGTCGTACGAAGGTTAGTTATTTTCTTAAGCAAAGGTACTGTGGGGTTGGCTTGGAGTTTATGTTCCAGTGCTCTAAGCTCCCTTTCTGCTTTCACTTTTGCAGCTAGGGTATCTCTTTTAAGCGCTGTGGAGAGCGCCATACACTTACCCTGGAGAACCGCCTTATGGGCTTCCCAAAGCGTGGTGAGTGTGACTTCCTGGTTATTATTTTCTTTAAAATAGAGTTTAAGAGAGGAAGTTAATTCTGCCTGAGAGGGCTGGTGTTGGAGGAGAAAAGTATTTAGTCTCCAATTATAAGGTCTACGAAAGGTGGTTTCCAGATCTAGAGTGAGTAAAATGGGGGCATGGTCTGACCATGAGATTGAGAGTATTTGAGCCTTACGTGTGAGCTGTAGGGTGTGATTATTAACGAAAAAGTAATCTATACGGGAGTGGGTACGATGGGGGCCGAATAGAACGTGTACTGCCGATCGCCTGGACGGAGAGCCCTCCACGCATCAAAGAGCGCATATCGTCTAGAGATTTGTCTGAATAGTCTCGAGTCCCTGAGGACCCTAGATGAGGCTGCTTGGGGGCCCACCGTCTGGCGATCCGCATAAGTTGATTGGGTGAGATTAAAATCGCCCCCTATTACGAGAGCCTTAGGTGTATTTCTAAAGAGGCGGGCATACACCCTGGACAGGAAGCTGTGTTGTTTGGTATTCGGGGCATATAAAGTGCACAGTGTAATTTCCTGTGTTTGCCACAGTCCTTGTAGGATTATAAAATGGCCATGAGGATCACAATACTGGGTCACGCAAGTGAAGGGAGCTTCCCTCTTAATGAGTATGGCCACTCCTGCCCTTTTATGGGTACCCGAAGCCATATAGATCTGGGAATAGTATCTCGAGGCGAACGCAAAGGAGCCCCCTTTATCATAATGGGTCTCCTGGACCATAATAATATCAGCCCCTGACTGTCTGAACTCCCTCAGTGCCAGATGTCTTTATCTATTGGAGTTTAGTCCATGTACATTCAATGAAAGAACCGTAGCCATGGTAGCGTGTGTGCTAGTATGGATAAACGCTTACCTGATGTTGACTTGTCAGTATTCGAGGACCTGGGTTAGGGGCAGGCATTCTCCGGGAGGAGACCAAGAATTTGTGTGATAATTGCTATGTAGACTTGGTGATGGCTGGATAGAAAAGAAGAGAGGAGAGTCTGAGAGAGAAAGAAAGACACCGTTAGAGTGCAATAAACAAGGAAAACATACATTACTATTAAACCTGTAGAGGCCAACAGGCCAAGATCTGGACGGATTCCCATGTGCCCCCACCACCCCAACTGGGATGGGTGAAGAGGGGCACCCGGGAGCCCGCAGCCAGCCAGAAACAAGAACTATACAGTACATAGCCTAAAACCCTGCACTGAAATCTAGCTAGCTGTCAAGGGGGGGGGGGTGATAGGTGACGGAATCTATACCTATCTCTCCGGAGCTCATCCAGAACAAGCACTGTGTAGTGAATTGAAATTTGGCATGGGGGCAATCTTGGGGATCTTAAGCTAAAGTTGCATTAAACATAATAAACTACAATCTGAATTGGTGTATGTGCTAAGCCTAAATGCTCAAGTCCTGTAGTTATTGAAAGTCGCAATATTTGCGTCTCAGCGATTCTTTTGCTTGGCGGGCTTGCGTTGCGGATCGGAGTCCCGAGACCGGTTTGAGGTGGGGACTCTCTGCCAGATTGTAGGTGGCGGTGGTGGGGTAGCGACAATGTCCCAGTCCAGTAACTTCGGTGCCGGTACTTTGAGAATGTTGCAAAAAGTATGCAGATCTTCTGGGTACCTCAGTACAGCGGATTTGCCCTGGTGCTTTGCGGTGAGGCTGAAAGGGAAACCCCAGCGATAGGTGATATTCTCTTTCTGCAATATTTGTAGTAAAGGTTGAAGGAGTCTGTGTTTTTGCAGGGTGATCCAGAAAAGGTCGGGATGCAGTTGTATCTGGACATCATCAAAAGTCACTTTACGAGCCAGGCGTGCCCGCTTCATGATTTCTTCCTTGAGAGGGTAGGAGCTGACTCTACATATAATATGCCTTGGTTTGGAGGTGGCTCCTTTAGGGCGAAGTGCCCTGTGGGCTCTATCCATGTCTATGTGTTTAGTAGGCGGCTCCCCGATTAGGTTGTTAAAGACAGATTGTAGGGTTGTTTGCTGGTCTTCGGTGCCCTCCGCTTCCGGGATGCCTCTCACGCGGATGTTGTTGCGGCGCCCCGATTGTCCAGATCCTCCACATGTCTTTGCATATCTCTAAGCATTTCTCTGTGATCTGCCCCCTGAGGTTGTGTTCTATGGACTGCCAATTTGGTTTCCTGGATCTCCTCCTCAACCATCTCCATCCTGTTCGCCAGGTGTTTAAGCCCCGTCTGGAGTACTTGGATCTCCGTGCGACAGGTGGATTTCACATCTTCAATAAGCTGTCTAAAATCTTCCTTTGTGGGTATAGCTTGTAAATATGCTTGCCATTGGGGATGCAGAGGCGGGTCCCGTGTGGTTCCATATTGCAAGTTGGGTGACGATCTGCCCGGTGGTGCGGTACTGGGGTGTGTAGCTCCCATCTCCGGGTGTAATTGTGGTCCAGTTGCTGGGGAGTCCCATGGATCTGACCAAGTTTCAGCTTGTTGTTGCTGGGAGGGACTTGTAAAGTTTGCCCCTGCTGGGAGTGGGATCAGAGCCCCTGCCTTCTGTGCATAAGAAGGCATGGAAGATGAGTGATGCCTGGAGGTACTAGAGTCTCCAGAGCGTGATAGCCTCTGTGTTTTAGGTGGAGGGGATGCGACCGTCAGGGCCCAGGCTCCCTCCTGTGTTCCCTCAGGGAGCTGATGCATTCTGGCAGAGGGGCCTGCGGGGCTAGGTAGGGGTGGATAGCCCTGTGAAAGATCTGAGGAGAGCGGGGATGCCGGGGATGTGGGATCCAGGCTCTGAATCTAAGGATCTGAGGCCATTCTTAGCAGTCTTGGAAATGCTGCTGAGCATTGTGTGTATGACGGGGCGGAGGTGTGCAGCATGGCCAATGGCGTCCCACGTGTCTGCTCAGTCTGGATGTCGGGGTGTGTTGGAGAACTCACCGCTCCAGTGTGTAAGGTGTGCTCTTGGGGGATCGCCTCCTCCAGTGGGGGATCCCCAGAGTGCTGGTGTTGGTCTGAGGCAGGCTGTGAAGCCTAAATGGAGCTCCGGTGCGTAGGCGTGGAAGTGACCGGCGCCATGTTGGCCTCCTTGCCCCGAGACACGTCCAGCTGAGTAAAGAAGGAGCGGAGGTCTGTGGATGCACCCGGAGGGGGCTGTGATGATCCCCTGTGTTTAGAGAAGCGGTTGGTCCGTGATTTGCCCATACAGCTGTGGATAATCGACCCCAAGATTGCCTTTCTCCCTGCAGGCTCAGAGAGCAGGGAGATCAGGCTTCCATCTCGCTCGGCTTCCGGTCACGCCCCCTAAAGTCATCATTTTAATACTACACTCAGGTCGGCGCCTCCCTCTCCTTGTTTTTTCCTTACATCTGTACTTGATGTCCCTTTGGGTAAGGATCGTCCAGGAGAGGTTTCAGAGATCTTCGCCTTTGAATTGTGAAGGGATAAAAGTCAGCAAAAATGTGGACTGCGTGACCTTGAAACTTCAATTATGACTGTTGACGGGACCTTTACATTATTTCGTCCGGTGTAGAAGTGGGGTTTCACTACTACACCTCATAGGGATCTATCTTTCCTGGGTGGACCCAGGGATCTGTGGGCCCTCTCCAGCTCCAATTTATGAGAGGGGATGGATGGGATAAGATTTTTAATAAGGTCCTAGGATATCTGTAATGAACTCTGGGAGGTCTGATCCTGAAGTTATCCCTCCTCGATCGATTTTCAAGATCGTCGATCCTGGAGAGGGCTATATCAAGCTGGTCTTGGATAAGGTGGATGTGTCTGTGTTTTGGTTGGCCCTAGAGACCGTGATATCAAATTTATGTTCAATTGCTTCCTTTCTTGAGCCCAAGTTTTGGAAGTCTGAGCAAATGTCATTTGTGATTTTATGAGCTGTTTGTGCCAGGCCTCTGTCTAGTAGCTCTGACAGTTTAGTGAATAAGTAATTTGCATTAAGGGGAATAGCCAGATCTGAACCCCCTAAGGCGGACAGAGGATCCGGGCATGCAGGGGTTACTTCCAATGGGGACATTTCATAGGTCTCCCTCGTCTGCTCAATGAGCGATACTGTTGAGGCTGGGGACGGAGTTTGGGTGTGGGGTTGCCACTAGCCATCAGGGGGTAAAGGTGAGATTAGCTGGGGCTATCACTTGCCTCTGTTCGGACAGTACCTCTGCGATCTGGTTGCGTGGCTGGGCCGCAGCCGCCATCCGCAGACGAAAACTGGGGTTCCGAGGTAGTGGCGGACTGTTCCTCCTGGGATGTGTGTGTG
This sequence comes from Lithobates clamitans, assembly GCA_037952925.1. Lineage (NCBI taxonomy): Eukaryota > Metazoa > Chordata > Amphibia > Anura > Ranidae > Lithobates > Lithobates clamitans. The sequence goes on along the minus strand of JBBGZY010000192.1, from coordinate 2,406,229 downwards.
CCCGGGGGCCACCCCCAATCGATGCCATTAGCGGTGGGCGTCATGCTGGTCGTGTTCCAGTGCTGGGAAGGCTGCTGTGCCAGGGCAGCGTGGAGCTCCGGGATTAAGCACCCATCTTGGGAGCTTCTGCGCATGCGCCTTATTTTATTGGGATTTTTTTTGTGATAGACCAGCTTAAAGTGGCACATAATTGTGATGTGGAAGGAAAATGATAAATGGTTTTCCAAAAAATTTTTTACAATTAAATATCTGAAAACTGTGGCGTGCATTTGTATTCAGCTCCCTTTACTCTGATACCCCTAACTAAAATCTAGTGGAACCAATTGCCTTCAGAAGTCACCTAATTAGTAAATAGAGTCCACCTGTGTGTAATTTAATCTCAGTATAAATACAGCTGTTCTGTGAAGCCCTCAAAGGTTTGTTAGAGAACCCTAGTGAAGAAACAGCATCATGAAGGCCAGACAAGTCAGGGATAAAGTTATGGAGAAGTTTAAAGCGGGGTTAGGTTATAAATAATAACATCTCACAATGACGGATGTTCAATCCATCATCCGAAAATAGTATGGCACAACTGCAAACCTACCAAGACACGGCCGTCCACCTAAACTGACAGGGAAAGCATTAATCAGAGAAGCAGCCAAGTGGCTCATGGTAACTCTGGAGGAGCGGCAGAAATCCACAGTTTAGGTGGGAGAATCTGTCCACAGGACAACTATTAGTCATGCACTCCACAAATCTGGCCTTTATGAAAGAGTGGCAAGAAGAAACCATTGTTGAAAGAAAGCCATAGGAAGTCCGGTTTTCAGTTTGCGAGAAGCCATGTGGGAGACACAGCAAACATGTGGAAGGTACTCTGGTAGATGAGACCAAAATTGAACATTTTGGCCTAAAAGCAAAAGGCTATGTGTTGCAGAAAAATAATACTGCACATCATCCTGAACACACCATCCCCACCATGAAAAATGGTGGGGGCAACATGTGGGTAGAATCGGCAAAAATGTCACTCTCTAGATGAACACAGCTGGTAGAGATTTACCCAAAAAGACTTGCAGCTTAATTGCAGCGAAAGGTGGTTCTACAAAGTTTTGATTCAGAGGGGCTGAATACAAATGCACACGACATTTTGCACATATTTATTTGTAAAAAAAATTGAAAACCATTTATCATTTTCCTTCCACTTCACAATTATGTGCCACTTTGTGTTGGTTTATCACATATCCTAGAATATCTGTTTCTTAAGGTTAAGAGCTTCAATCAAGCTCAAGGTTATCTGCTGCTGTCTCTAATTGGAAAATGTGGATATGCATGCATATAAAAGTAAAACTCTCTGAGACACACTCACAGCAGGATTACTTGTTAGACTTCTGATTTATTCAAGGCGGTGCTAATATTTTATACACAAAAATACGTCACTGCTATGTTAGTCTAATAGGTACATCTCATTGGTTAAGATTGAAAAATAAAATGGAGAATCTTCATGTCGAGGTTTGGCTGTCCTTGGTTTTATCTTCAGTTCCGCGTTCTTCTGATGTGTGGGATGTGGGGGGTACCCGCCATCTTTAGAAAACATAGGAACAGAGCAAACCTGTAATACTTATATAATGAGTAAGGAGAAAAATATGTATGCACATTAAGAAAATAGACATTTTCAGATTATTATTATTATCTATATCACATTCCTTCACAGTCCCCCCTAAAATGGCTATTTTCTCTTTTCTGTCCCTAGTACTAAAGGTCCTACTTCGCCTGGCCCATTCTCCTCAGCAACTCTTTTAGGCTGTATATAGAGTTAGGCAGCAACTTGTTCACTACCCTCCTCGATACAGCTGGAGAGGTGCAGTCAGGCGCTATCTATCCCTATAACCCTATAGGATTGTGAGATTTTGGACAGGGATTGACTGTAGAGGAGTGAAGGATTTGTCATCTTCCATCATAAGGGGTCCTCTTCTTCTTGGTGGAGAAATGTAGGTGTGCTATTGTCTACTGCCTTGCTCATTAACTTTTTTACGAAAGATAGAATACAGCATACAATCAGGGCTAAAAGAACCAGGATTATTAATACTGTTACCCCTATCTGGGCAAGCACCTTCTGCCACCCACTCATCCAGCTAAAGTATCGATCCCATGGGTCTGTGATACCTGAGTTCTTCTTCAACTCCAGAGACAGATCTTCTAATTTCTTTATAGCTAGAGTAAACTCACTATTTGGGCCAGTATTATCAGGAATGTAGGTACAGCAGGTTCCCGTTTTTCCTATGATTTTACAGACACCTCCTTTCTCAGCTAACACCATGTCTAGGGCCATCCGGTTCTGGAATGTTATGTAGGAAGTGGGGGGCTAACTGGTCAGCAATTCCCTGGAGGGCATCTTTAGTGTAATTTACGAATCTCTGTTGGTTATGGTATATGTAGTTAATCCAATCTACATTCTTGTTGACAGTTATTATGGGGATCAAAGACTCAAAACCAGCTTTTACTAGGTCCCTGGCTTTAAATTCATCAGGGACCCCTCTTGGAACCCCTATGACATCTATGTATACATGAGGGTCAAAGCTTCTGGAGAGAGCTGCTCGCTTCCGCCTCTGACTGTGTGCTGGGTCAGTGTATGTATCAGGGGTATCTTCGGTTAGGATATGGAGGGGCATAATGACCTTTGCAAGGGCACATTCATTGGTCCAGATTTCCTCTAATCTGGTCCTGATTTTCAAATTCCCACAGATCCAATACACATCACCAAGAGACTGGACCCGGTTTAATACCTGTCCTCCGCAAAGTCATTCTGCTTATCAGGGGCTTTCTATTTTCATCTTTCTTGTCTGATGCACTCTGGGGTCACCCATTCTGGCCCTGTGTTCCAACCCACTGCCCCCCCTGGAACCACAACTCTGTCCCCAGTAACTGTCTGTGTGGCATACATATATATCCTTACCGTCAGGGATGTCACTGTACCAATGGCATTGCCATGAAGGGTCAAACGGATAAGGTACTATGTCACAGTAATCTAAGGTAAAGGTAGTCACATGTGTACCTGAAGAGTTATACCAAAACGTAATTATGTTATCATTTTTGTGATGGCCACCTCCTGGGCACCTCCCCCCCCCCTAGATCAAACAGAAAAAGGATATGCAGCACCCGAAAACATGCTCTCCTGCAGTGGTAAGCGTGCATTTAGGTGTTCTTCACAGCCAACTTGACTGCAGTGGTCAAAACTTGGAATGGACCATCGTATCTTGGCTCAAGGATCTCCAGACAGTAGTTGGTGTGTTCCTGTATCTAATTCAGGATCTGGAATGGAAGAAAACACCTGGACATGCATTCAGGTTAATTCTCGTGATAAAGTGGTTACATAATTAGTCAACACATCAGACTGCAACTGTAACTGTTGTGGAGAATAACAACCAAGTCTGGGAGCTGAACCAAACAAAATTTCATAAGGGGATAGGGCATGTTTCCCCCGGGGGGGGGGGTGTCTGACACTGAATAGGGCAATGGGCAAACTGTCTGGCCAACTCATGTTAGTCTCTTGGGCCATCTTTAACATCCTGTTTTTTAGTGTCCCATTCATCCTTTCTACCTTCCCGCTACTTTGAGAGTGGAATGGGGTGTGTAGAGCCAACTGAACCCCCAGTGCTGCCCAAATCTCTTTTGTAAGGGTTGCTGTTAAGGCTGGGCTCTGATCTCTCAATATCACCTCGGGGACCCTAAATCTACATACTATGTCATTCAGTAGTTTCTTAGCTGTGGTCCTGGCAGTCGTGACCACTTCCACTAGGGCGTATTCGAATCTGCCACTTCTTGAGAATGATCAATTTGTATCCTTTGGAAAGGGGTATAGGGCTTTTGCCAGGTGCTTCTTCTGTGCTTCTTCTGTTCGACCTGGGTTTCATTTGGTGCTGATAATGCATGATCTGCAGAAGTTGTTGGCCAGTGGAGTAACTCTTGGTGCAACATTTGTTGATAAGAGAGTTCATAAAAGTCTTTGTCAAGTTGGCAGCTCCATGTGCCCATTGCACCACGGCTGGGTACATACTCCTGGGTTGACAAGGCTTCTTGTTGCAATCGAATAGTCCATCTCTGAGAGCTTCTCCATTTCCAGCTTTCCTTCTCATCTGTTTCCTGTAATTCTTTTAGATAAACTCTGTCCACTGGGAGAGTCTGTAAGGTAAGCACGGGGTGTGTGGCAGTGGGATGTCAGAGATTACCCTCACCCTGCCTTCAGTGAGGTGTCTTGTCCCATAGGACAAACAGTGTCCAAAGAAAATGACAGATGTTGAGCACCACTGCAATTTGGGCTTTGAGGCTTTGCAACCCTGGTTGGCAAGATAGCACAACAGGCTTTCTGAGGTGACTTCAACAGGGGGTAAGTCAGCTGCACAAATGAGAAGGTCATCAACATTTTGGAAGAGAATTACTTCCGGGTGTTCCTCTTGTCATGTGTCAAGGATGATAGCCAAAGCTTTTACAAACTGGCTTGGAAAGTTCTGTGCCCCTTGTGGCACAACTGTTTAGGTATGTTGCCATTTCTTTCCGTGGATGAATGCAAAAAGGTACCAGCAGGAGGGGTGAGGGTGGACACTGATGAAAGCGTTTGTAAGGTCCACCACTGTGAGGTACTTTGCAGTCAAAGGCATCCACAGCACAGGTACCTGGTTCTCTTTTAGGGGTTCTCTTCTTCCTAGAGAACAGAGGTGTATTGTATGGAGATGTACGGGCTATCAGGGCTCCATTTGACACGAGGGCCTTGACATACTTCGAAATAGCTGCAGGTTGGGCTAACTTTAGGGGGTATTGTGGTTTCCAGGGCAATGATATGCCCTCTTTTAGCTTGACTGAAACTGGTGGCACCTTTAGGTGACCGTTATCTTGCGGTCCTGTGGACCATAGGCACGTAGGGATTCTGTCAAGTAATTCCTGCAGTATTGAACCTGAAGTTATTGCTTCATGAAGTGTCATCAGGAGAGGCAGAGAACACAAAGCAGATGAGTCTTCTAAAGATAGGGGTGTATGTAACTTCATTCCCCCTTCAGGCGTGTACATGATTGAGGCCTGTAGTCTGGACAACACATCAGCCCCTAGTAGATTCAAGGGACATGTAAAGGACACTACGAATCTGACAAGCAAATCAGGAAATGTCCCCAATTGGAGTGCTCAGCAATTGGACTGGAGCGGGGCACCCCATCCAGCCCCACGCAGGAAACGTATGTGTGTCTTTTCATAGTGGGAGAAACTCAGATCATCAAAGGCCTGTACGAGTCTAGCATGATACTTCTTCAGACTCCCCTTTAGCTTGGGTAATATCTTGGATTATTGTGGTGTGATCTGTCAATTTCTCCTTTGCCCAGTCGTGGAGTTGTGCACAGAACTCCACGCCTGAGGTGTAGGAAGTGGCACTTGTCAGGCAGGCATCATTGAAGGCCGTCTGCATGATTGGCCAAAAGACATGTCCTGCTTTCATTTGGCATAGGCTGATCAAGTCTCTCCAGGCAGCTGAGTCAATTTCTTTTATCTGCACTATCCTGCGGTAGAAGGGCATTGGCTGCTTCTCTGGGTCAGGCAGACTTGTCACTAAGGCCGCTACTTGTGATGGGGTAAAAGCAACATACATCACTGGTGCCCCTTCTGGTAACCGAGACTGTTGTTTGGGCGGGGGCTGGCAAGGGGCACTGTTCCTTACTTTTGTCAGCATGTGTTTGAGATCCTCTCGGAACTGTGAGTCCGGAGCCGGATTGGGGGTTAAATCAGTGGGTGGCCTTGCTGCCTGTTGTTGGTCTTCCCACGCAGACGCTTCTTCATCATTAACATATCCGGCCTGTGAATGTGATGCTTCCGTATTGGGGAAGACAGGTGTGTGGTATGAACCATCCTGGTTTAAAACAGGAAGGACTGGGTATATTCTGTGTTTGAGCCTATTGGGTGTACCAAGATGGCCGCCGGCAGGAAGTGCACTGGGCTGGGTAGAAAGTGAAGGCATGGGTGCACCAATATGGCCGCCGGGCGGAGTTGTCACAGTGGGTTGTGCTTGGGCTGGGGTGGGGTGGTGAGAAGGGAGTGGTTGTTAGGCGGAGGGCAGTGCTGTCCCTCCCCTCCTTTTGTTTCAAGTTCCAACATAGCCAGATATTGGTTCACATATCATCAACTCTGTGATACATAATATAGTACAATCACCATCTATCTTAACTTCCTTTATCCAATTTTCTTTATCACACAGGATTTTTCTCCCTGTTTCTTT